>BTHU01000008.1:850000-1450000 GCA_036184795.1 Tokudaia tokunoshimensis
ATCCTAGGCTAACCTAGAATTGTGATTCTTCTTCCTCAGCCTCCCAGATAAGGTAATTACAGATGTAAGATGCTACATTTAGCTTGTTCTTGTTTTCTTTGTTTCTTTTCTTCCTCTTTCTTTTTTCAACTGTATAGCTTTGGATACTATGTAGCAGAGGCTGACCTTGAACTGCCAATTCTCTTGCCTCCACCTAAGTGCTGGTATTTCAGGCATGCACCTATACATGTGATGTATATGGTGATAGAGACTGAGCTCAGGGCTTTGTTCGTGCTAAGTAAACTCTCTACCAAGTCAGTGGCAGCTCCAGCCAGGACTTTCTTTTTTCTTTTCTTCTCTTTTTTTAAATTTATTTATTTTATGTCTATGAGTACACCATTGCTCTCTTCAGACACACCAGAAGAGGGCATCAGATCCCATTACAGATGGTTGTGAGCCACCATGTGGTTGCTGGGAATTGAACTCAGGACCTCTGGAAGAGCAGCTGGTCTCCAGCCCCCAGGACTTTATTTCTAATGTTAACCTTCCAGGCCCTTTTCTTGTCTCCTGGCCTTAGCTGGGATTTTCTTGTGTGCTTTTCATTCCCCAATTCAGGAAAAGCTTTTGACCCCACAGACTGCAGTGCTGCTCTAGGCCTGCTCTGATGTGGTTTTTGTTGTTGTTTTGTTTTGTTTGTTTCTTTTTATCAAATTAAGGCTACCCCACCATGATAGCAACACACCACTTGCATTAGTTAGTTTTCTGTTGCTCTGGTAAACAAACGATAACCAAAGGTAGCTTATAGAACAGTTTGTTTGGAGGGAGGGAGACTCCATTTTAGCAGAGGTTTGGGGGGTGGTGTGTGGTGGGGAGGTATGGCAGCAGGATTCTGGAACTGGAAGCAGAGTTCACATCTTTAACCACAAGCACAAAGAAGCTGAGAGACCAAACTGGAAGTAGAAGGCTATAGACCCTGCAAGCCCTGCATCCGGTGATAGACTTCCTCCATCAGGACCACCAAATAGTGTCACCAATGGAAGACTAAAGTGCTTATACACTTGAGCTTGTGGGGAAATTATTCAAATCATCACACTGCTTAATACTGGGCTGCACTGGGCAAAATGAGGCCTGGGAGCATGTCACTAAGTGGTGGGGTCTCTGTCCTGTGGAGGGACCACTGTCCTGTGTGTGGCTTCCATGGATGAGACACAGGGCCCAGCAGTTTATGAGTTGTGTTTTTTTTTTTTTTAATTTTATTTACTTTTTTTTTTTTTTGGTTGGTTTTTGGTTTTTGAGACGAGGTCTCACTGTTGCCCCGTCTGTCCTAGAGGAGCTTGCTGTGTAAGCCAGACTGGCCTTGAACTCAGATATCTGTCTTCCCCTGCCCACAAATGCTGAAGTAGCATGTGCTACCATACTTGGCCTTGCGCTGTTTATTTTAGAAGAACTTTGTGTTCCTAGGATAAAGTCGCCCTAGCTGAGAGGTAGCATCCTTCTGTATCCTCAAGACCTGACTTGCTAGTGTCGTCTTTCAGAAGGGGCCTGAGGCATGAGAATCAGTGGGATGCAGTGGCTAGCAGTGGCTAGAGCCAGGAAGCCAACCTCTGTAGCCAGATCCCCAAAGCTGTGCTGGATGGCTCTGCCTTTGATGTCTCCAGCTGTGGGCCTGAATGAGATATGGCCACAGCCATGGCTCCTAGGATCCCAGGATGTGGAGGTCCAAAGCAAGGCCTGGATCTGTGCCACAGGTGGATTGAGTCCAGTACCCTGGCGTCATTCGTGGTTTGAATAGGAAATGTTTCCCAGACCATGTTTTCAGTGTTTGATCCCAGCTCTTGAGAGAAGTTGTGGAAATGTAGGCAAGTGAGTGCCTAGCTAGGGAAGATAAGTTTCATGGAGCTGGAGAGATGACTCAGTGGTTAAAAGCACAGATGTTCTTCCAGAGGATCTGGGTTCAGTTCTCAGCAACACCACATAGTGGGTCACAACTGTCTGTAACTCCAGTTCAAAGGGACCCAAATCCCTCTTCTGTCTTTTAAGGATACTGCATATGCATGGTATGTAGCTATCTATACATGCTAAACACTGGTGTACATAAAATAATTTAAAAAAAGAATTCCCAGTCCCTTCCCTTCTCTCTGCTTCCTGTTTGCCATGATATGAAATGTTCTTCCCTCCATGATGTGAAATGTCCTTCCCTCCATGATGTGAAATGTCCTTCCCTCCATGATGGACTGAGCCCTGTGAACCTGGGAGCTAAAATTATGAATTTCTCCCTTGAAAATTCACATCAGTTATTTTGTTACAACTTAACTAATGCAGGGTGATACAGAGTGATCTCTGTGGGCAAATGCCATCTTGTTATTTGTTAATACGTTTAATAACTAACAAATTAATAATTTATTGTTGTTACAGTTTTCCCTTGTTTTTTTGAGACAGGGTCTCACTATTTAAACCTGGCTGACCTGAACTTAGTACGGAGACCAGGCTGGCCTCAAACTCACAGAGATCCAGCTGCCTCTGCCTCCCAAGTGCTGGTATTAAACTCACGTGCCACGGCTCAGATTTTACCTTACTCAGCTCCTCTGGATCCTCCCCTGCGTAGAATTGCTTTTAGCCCACCTTCCTTGTGTCTCTCCTGTTTATTTATTTATTTATTTAATTTTAGTAGTGTATGTGTGGGGGAGTTGTGTATGCCTTGTGGCTCATGCATAGAGATCGGAAGACAACTTCTTGGTTCTCTCCTGGGGATCAAACTTGGACTATCTGGTTTGACATTGACATCTCAATCCACTGTGCTGTCTCATAGGTCCTACTTGTTTGTTTGTTTGTTTTAAGACAGTATTTCATGGCATAGCTTTGGCTGGTCTGAAGCTTGCTATGTAGATCAGGCTGGCCTGAAACTCACAAAGTCCATCTGCCTACTGGGATTAAAGGGATGTACCACTATGCCTGGCTTACTACATTACATATGTTTTAGTTTCAGTTTACAAAACCAAAAATTAGGGGCTAGAGAGATGGCTCAATGGTTCAGTGCACTGCCTACTCTTCCAGAGGTCCCAGGTTCAATTCTGCACCCATTTGGTTGCGTATAACCATCAATAATTCCAGTTCCAGGGGATCCAGGCTTGTCCATAGTGTACTGACATAGAAGCAGGCAAACCACACATACCCACAAAACAATTAAAAACATTAGATCCCACAATAAGTAGTACTAAAAAAATAAACTCCATCCTGTTAGCCTGTAAATCACGCTTCTTTGTGGAGCCCGGTGCTCCTACTCTGCCTTAAATGCCAGTTGGACTTCCACATGTCACCAGGTCGTTACCACAACATATTTTGGTGTGCCCTATTGTTTATATTATCTCCATAAATGTTTTTCTAGTGTATGACACCTCCCCTCCTTCTATGGCCCTTGGGTTCATGGCATCTGCTTCATCTTTTCCAAGCACAGTCAGAACAGTCCTCTTAGCAGACTGAGTCCTGTGTGGTCTTGGACTATGATCAGACTCCTCTCTCTAGAGTCTGTGGAGACTTGCTTGGTGTCCTACTTAGTCCCAAATGTGCCAAGAGAAGGTTGAACAGGCCACCTTATAAGCTGTACTGAAATTTCAAGGCAGAGCTGGGAGTTCTTCCAGGTTGGCCTGGTCTTGGGTGGGCACAGAGCCAGTGTGTGACTCTTGAATTCCTGCTGCTGTCTTGCTAGCTGTACTGGGTGCATGCTAATCTCAGGCTTGGTTTTTTATTATGAAATAAACCCCATTAAGACTGGCAGTGTTTCCTTACATTAATTTCTCTTGGTCTGATGTTCGTATAGTACCCAGTTCTCTTCTATGTACCTGGACTGTCTTTTTCTGCCTCTTGCTTTAACTTGTGACAGGGTCTCACCGTGTTTCACAGGCAGGCTTGGAATGCCTGATATCCTTTCCCCTCCATCTCCTGGGCAGCTGGAACCTACAGTGCCTGTGCTACCCTAGCTTCTAGGTTCGTGTTATTGGCATACATGGTCCACTCTATAACAAGCTGCTTTAAGGTTTGATCGCTACTGTGCCCTGGCCACTGACTGTTATGCCTTCCTTTCCTCGTCCCTTTTTTTGCATTAAACAAGTGTCCTTTCTTCTGTGAATAAGGCTTGTAAGTTTTTATGTTGTTCTTCTAAGGCAGTGGTTCTCAAGTTCTGGGTCACAGCCCCTTTTTGGGAGTTGAATGATCCTTTCACAGGGGTCGCCTATGACCATCTTACATATTAGATTATGATTCACAACAGTAGCAAAATCACAGTGATGAAATAGCAAGAAAAATAATTTTATGGGGGCTGGAGAGATGGCTCAGGGGGTAAGAGTACTGACTGCTCTTCCGAAGGTCCTGAGTTCAAATCCTGGCACCCATATGGTGACTCACAACCATCTGTCATGGGATCCAATGCCTCTTCTGATGTCTGAGGACAGCTACAGTGAATGTACTCACCTATCATAAATAAATAAATCTTAAAAAAATAATTTTATGGTTGGGGATCATCACAACATGAGGAACTGTGTTAGGAAGGTTGAAAACACTTCTCTAAAGACAAATGATTTCAGCATCTGTGCATTAGGATTTTATACACTTTGGGACATTTACCTTGCAACATGAAGCCTTTCTGCCCAGGAGCCTCACCTCTCCTCTCTCAGGCCATCTTCTCCCACGCCTGTTGCCCTGTTGTTGCCCTGGTATGGCTTAGTTCAGCGAGCAGCTTAAATTCCACCCAGCTTGTTTTAGTAGTTGCTTCCCTGTGTCTCCTAGTGCATTTGTCTTTATAGTACCTTCCATTCCCTGGCATTGCCTCTCCGACCTGCCTGGGGCCACCTTTCTCCTTAGGGGCTTATGTTGGGTCCTGGCACTGGTCTTCAGCCAGCAGCCCTCTTCCCCGTGGCGCACCATTGCCGCTAATGCCAGGCAGTGGCCAAAGTGCAGGTTCTCCAAGTGTCTCCTATTTTATGTCTTTTTTTAAATAAAT
The DNA here is from genome assembly GCA_036184795.1 of Tokudaia tokunoshimensis. Classification (NCBI taxonomy): domain Eukaryota; kingdom Metazoa; phylum Chordata; class Mammalia; order Rodentia; family Muridae; genus Tokudaia; species Tokudaia tokunoshimensis. The sequence goes on from BTHU01000008.1 coordinate 854,976, forward strand.
AAATCTTTTTTATTTTTATTTTTTTTTAAAGATTTACTTTATGTATGTGAGTATACTGTTGTGCTCTTAACCACTGAGCCATCTCTCTAGCCCCATCTGAGTATTTTTAATTCTAGTTCACAACTCTTTTTTTTTTAAAGATTTATTTATTTATTTCATGTATGTGAGTACACTGTAGCTGTCTTCAGACACACCAGAAGAGGGCATCGGATCCTATTACAGATGGCTGTGAATCACCATGTGGTTGCAGAGATCTGAACTCAGGACCTCTGGAAGAGCAGTCAATGCTCTTAACCCCTGAGTATCTCTCCAGCCCCATCTGAGTCTTTTTGATGAATTATTTTCTAGTTCACAACTCTTAACTGCTCTGTGGAATTTTTCTCCACATTGTCCTTCTGAACTCATGGTTTTGGTTGCTGCTGTGTTTTATTTCCTAATTGATTCTGGTTTTCTTTGAGGCTCCCAGTTTTGTTTCCCTTCCCTCTCTACTATCACAGCAGATGTAGCGTGTGTATCTGCTAATGATCAGATAGAATGTCTTTTTGTAAATTGTGCTTTTATCATCTGATCTGTGTCTAATATCTTTGCTGCTGTTCTCTGGTCTTTCCTGTTATCATTCTCTTGATTGCTGGGTATTACTTGAGAACATTTTAGAAGCCTGAGCAGATGTTTGAAGGAAGGTCTGGTGGCTGCAGTGAGAAGCCTGGGTGGGCCAGTGTAGGCTGTTGTGAGCCCCAGCCTCAGCCATGCTTGTTTGGGGTTACAGCTGGAAGCCAGAACTGTCCTGGCAGGCTCTGGGGCCTCCCAGGACAGGAGCCACCAAGCTGTGTACTGGTTCTTGTTGTCGAGTCTTGCCCTGCATGCTTGCTATTTAGCATTCTACAGAGAGTGACACTCAGATGCCATCCTGGAGTCCTGTGCCTCTCTCCGCTTTTCCTGTTGCCTAGTCCTTAGTTCTCCTACCTTGCTTTGTCTTTCATGTCTTTGGGGTCTTAGCTCCTAGCCTTCCATTTTATTTTATGTTATGTTATTTTTTTTTTTTTTTTTGGTTTTTCGAGACAGGGTTTCTCTGTGTAGCCCTGGCTGTCCTGGAACTCACTTTGTAGACCAGGCTGGCCTCGAACTCAGAAATCCTCCTGCCTCTGCCTCCCAAGTGCTGGGATTAAAGGCGTGCGCCACCACCGCCCGGCGTTATGTTATTTTTAAACACAGCTCCTACAGTTGTTCTCCACATTGAAGCTCTTCTTGCCCTTGTGATTTTGTAGCTGAAGCACGGTCTTTGGGGGGCTAGATTCCTAGTTAGATGTTTTTATTTCTTCATAGATAAGCACTGACTTAATTTAGAGATCATGAAAAGGGTCTGCAGTGAACACTGCTTGCTGCTGGCTGATCTGTTCCCTGTGGCAGCCATAAGTACCATATTTTAGGTACTTTTCAAGCCCAAGATGCCTGAGTGTATGTGTATGTATATATGTAAGTGTGAGGTGTTAGCTTAGCCCTGTACCTGACTTGGCCTTTATACACACAGATCTTACTTTGACCTATGCCCTTTGTGTGACTGTGTCCTGTTCTCTGTGCACCATCAGTCACGGAATCCACATCCTGTCCTGTGAGAGGGTGTACGGTGTACCTCTTGGTTGTCATTGGACAAAGTGGAATGATTCATGAAAGGCCAACATGGTGATGAACACTCTAATGGTGATGGCCAGGGTAGCCCACAGAGAAAGGGACAGCCCTGTGGGTAGTGGGAGGATCTAGCTGGACTCAGGCGCCAGAGACTCTTGGGTATAAAAGCATTTCACCTGCTAGGCTGGGCGAGCTTGGCTCCAGGGAGAGACGTTGGCCAGGACCACGAGTGTGAAGGCTGTTCCAGCAATGTCAGATGGACCAGGCCTCTCATGGAAGCCATAAGCATCCTGAAAACAGAGCACAGGGGACCGCTTAGATCCAGAAGCTTGGTCACTGGGTCTGACACGGGCCCATGTGGGTACTGTTGAGGTATACCCTCACTGCCTAAGTCTTCTGTCAGCTGAGCATGGTGAGTCTAAAGACCACATGGCCCTCTGTTCTATACCAGGAGCCCACGTCATCCATGAATATGTGCACATCCCCTGGTCCCATGCCTTCTCTGGATCTCCCCAACGAGCTTGTCTTCTTGTATATACAGTTTCTCACATTTCCTTGAATCTGAGATGGATTTGTCCTACATTTTGGCATCTGTGAAATGGGTATGTCCAGTTAACATTGGTAACATGCCTGACCTCTGTCACACAGAGTCCCCTTTGGCAATTAGAGCATCTTGGCTCCCTTTTTGAAGGGCTCTGGAAACTGGGAAGGGACGCTGCTTCAGGACGAACCTGTACTGGCAAGCCCTGCAAAGGTTAGGCCCTCACAGGATGGCAGGCTACTGCCTAGCAGGCCATGCTGAGCCAACACAGATCCAGATAACCCATAGAACCTACCCTCAGCACTGGGTGAAGACGTGGTACCCAGAGGGAAGAAAGCCACACTAGGTATCCTTAACCTTTCACACTAACATTCAGCTGTTGCAGACCCTGGTCATCAGGCAAGTGCCTGAACCAGGAACTGCTAGTGACCCAGGTTTGGCTGGTATTGGGCAGGAAGTATGTGTTTGTTGGGGATAGGAGTGGGGGTGGGGGCACAGTCTTCTGTAGAAGATTAGGCAAGTGTGGAGCTCCCCTTGCCTGGGTGCACAGGTCATATCTCATACACCCTGCCTTCCAGCCATCAGTTGCCCGCTCACCTCCCCACCTGCAAGGCCCCTCCCGCAGGCTGCCTGCCCTTCATCCCTGTAAACCTGTTCCTAAGACCCAGGATCACTGGTCAGGTGGTGTCTTTATGAGAACGACCGTGACTGCCAGACTCCGGTTACTCAGAGATTCTGTGAAGCTGATTTTCCAGGTGGCTCTCATTTTGTATTTGCCAACAACACAAGGCTGCCGGGCTCCACCTTCACCAGCATACAGCCTTGGGGAGACCAGGATGGATTCCATTGTGGTTTCGATGCGCACTTCTTTTTTTTTTTTTTTTTGGTTTTTCGAGACAGGGTTTCTCTGTGTAGCCCTGGCTGTCCTGGAACTCGCTCTGTAGACCAGGCTGGCCTCGAACTCAGAAATCCGCCTGCCTCTGCCTCCCAAGTGCTGGGATTAAAGGCGTGCGCCACCACCGCCCGGCTTTGATGCGCACTTCTTGACGGAACGTTGAGCAGACATTTTCCCAGTGCAGGTTCTCTTCCATGAATCCTTCTACATGTCTGCCCATTTTTGAAACTGAGATCTGGTTATTTTTAAAGATTTATTTGTCTGTGTATGGGTCCTTTTGTCTGCATGTACATCTGCACACCAGAAGGGGATATTAGAATTCATGGGATTATACTTATAGCCCTTTGTGAGCCTCCATGAGGGTGCTGTGGATTGAACGCAGGACCTCTAGAAGAACAGCCAGTGCCCTTAACCTCTGAGCCATCTCTCCAGCCCTCAGGGTTCGTTATTGTTGTTTTCCCTGTATATTTCTGGCTGTCCTGGAACATGTACTCTGTAGACTAGGCTGGCCTTGAACTCAAAAGTTCACCCACCTCTGCCTACTCACCGGGCTCTTTTTGGTTTTGTTTTTAAGTGTTGAGTTTTGAGAGCGGTTTTTTTTCCCCCTTCCATCCTGTCTGTAACCACTGTTTTGTTATTCTTTCACACAAGTTTTGGTTTTGTTTCATTCTGAAGACCTCACATGTCTGCTTCTTTTAAGGATCTGTACTGTGGAGATCATGTCAAAACTCTTAGCCTAACCCCAAGAACAGGGTTTTCCTACCTTTTGCTTCTGGTTGAGAGTGGCCCTGGCTTTGGTTTGGGGAACCTGCTCTGCTGACTGGCGCGTGGTCTGTGAGGCTCTGGGATGAGCCGTGGGGAGAGGCTTGTCGGACCGTGCCTTCTGCTCTTGATGACTCTGCAGTATGGGAGTCTTCCGCGGTATGAGTCAGCAGTTTTCTCTCACCACGGGCACATTCATTCCACTCATAGTTAAGACTGAAGTTTATTTTCTGATTCTGAATTGGGGGTGGGGGTACCTCTAGTCTATGAAGTAGCTAGGCCTCTGTGAAGCTCTGACCCGGATGGATGGCTGTCATTGCATCAGCGTGGTTTCCTGATGGGGTTCCAGCAGTGGGGTTGTCATGCTGCTTCTGAAAGTGAATCCCAAGGACATTTGTGGAACAGGGTAGGAGAGGCTAGGGAGAGAAGCTGGGTGCCCTCCTGGGGGCAGATCCTGTGGGAAGAAAATAGGCAATGGGATCCCTCTGCCCTTCCCTGCCTCCTGCTCTCATCTGCCACCTTTTGCTGCCGGCAAAGGCACCCAGGGCCTTACCCCAGCTAAACATGCTCTACCACTGAACTACACCCAAAGTAGTTATTTCTTTGCTGCTGTTTCTTTCTTTTTTTAAACATAGGGCCTCATGAAGCTGACCTTAAATTTGCTATATACCTGAGGATGACCTTGAGTTCCTGGTCTTCCTGTCTCTACCAAGTGCTAGGATTACAGACCTGAGCCACTGCGTCCGGCCTCCTCCTTTTAAATGTGCATATAGTATACTGTGGTATTTTGTGACATTAAGCACCTTCACACTGTTCAGCCATCACTATTGTCCTAACCACAGAGCTTCTTGAGATCTTCTCAAACTGACAGATTCCCTACTCAATATCTACATTTTGCTTCTTGGGTCTATGGGGTTTGACACCTAGCTTAGCTGCCTTTGAACTGGGTGACCCAAGTTAAGAGCCGTGGAATGCAACCCACAATATCATGTGACCACAAGTATCCAGTTTGCTTCCATGGTGTAACCCAAGGGAGATAGGTCACTGATCCTGGAGAGAGGGGATCAATGCCTGAGGGTCTAGGGGTGCCCCTATAACAGAGCTTTCTGCCAGGACTAGGAAGTGACTTCACTTCAGCCAGTGGTTAGTCAGCTCTTCATAGAACTAGCTAACCATGCCTCGCATCCTCTCACCCTAGGATGCTCAGTCCTAGAAACCAGAGACTTGTCACCTGCCCTGGGGAATGTGGAAGTGACATTGATCCCACTGAGACCAGTCCTGGATGATAGGAGACTTAAGTCTCCTGGTACTGAGACCAGGACACAGGAAACCTGTGTGATCACAGGATCTTCCCTCAGCTCGCAATCCTCTTGGGGGAAGGAAGAGACGGCCAGGGACAGACTTCCAACATACCTGGAATCAAGTACAGACCCTGATACTAGCAAGACCCACTGAGGTCCACTGGGGGTGGATAGTGGGTATGAATGTCCAGCCTCCTCTGGGAATGATTTTGTAGAGTTCGATATAACACCACCTTGTAGCCTGAGTGGTGACTGAAGCCACTCAGGCCTGTGGTGTGGAGACTTGGGGAGGGGGCGGGGCACACAAAGGAGCTCAGAGCACCTTTGCAGATGAGCTAAGACTCAGATTGGTGTATTTTTAGCGGCAGTAGCATCCAGCACTTGGCAGGGCAGAAATAGAAGAGGTTTTTTGGGGCTCTGGGCTGACAGTCTCTAGCTCTTGGGGAGCCAGGCTGGGGAGGGGTGTGCATGTGGAGCACAAACAACTTCTGCTGTTGAGAAAAACATCTCGAGAGAGCGCTGGCTGAGGATGGAGAATTATTTCTGTTGGTGAACACTCTTTATGTAAATGCCACGCACAGCGTTGGCGCTGCTCGTTTGCATGTGTAATCACAGCAGGCGGGGCGGGGGGGGCGGATAATTATGTTTTAAAATACCATCCGGATTGTTTGATGTGTTCCCTCAGTCTCTGGGTAATTCCGGGCTGTAAAGATTCTTCATTGCTCTGTTGGGTGGGAAATGCCACCTGGCTAGTCTGACCACTGGTTGGTACCGGGGGTGTGCACCTCAGCACCTTCCATTTTTCTAGCTTCTGTCCTCACTGAATGTCTAGCAACACTCTAAGACTTCCACATAACGCCGGCAGAGTTGTGCTTATTTTGGGCTGCATCAAAAAGTAGTGGGCCTGGGCCACCCTGCTTGACTGTAGACACTGGGACAGAGCGTCTTCCGGGATGAAACCCCTCCTGCATCCTCTTGTAATGGTTCACTGTGTCTTAGGGAGGTCATTTCAGAACCCAGATATTGGTCCTTGGGGATGGGCACTCCAACATCTCCCTTAGGGGTAGGGTGCCAAGATGACTTGAGAGTTCTTCCTGTGCAGGACCCTCCCTTGCCACCTGCCCTTAAGGGGCCCCTGCACGGCAGCCCCCTGATGAGAAGGGCTGAGAGTCCCTAATGTGCAGTCATTGTGAGAAGGGGCCGGAAGCTAGCTCTGCTGTAGCAACCGGGTGCACCTGCGTCTGATCTCTTGGCGCTGTCTCAGGCAAGATCTAAGTCTGAGACACCTGCCTGGAGCCGGCCAGGCTCTAAGCCTGTGAGGCCAATAGGTTCTAGCTGTTCTAGGACCAAGTCCTACCTGCACCACACAGACACATACAGAAACAGAGGCCCAGATACAAACATAGACATGACACATACAGACACATTCAGATACATACATACATTCATACAGACAGACATTCAGATACACAAACACACATGTATAAACATACATAGGGCACACACAACAAACACAGGCATAGGCACACAGATACATAGAAACACACACAGCTGGGAACAGCTGGCTGGGAACACAGGAAGGAGTGATGTGAAACCTGTTGTCCCTGAGCAGAGTGGCTCTATGTGTTACTCCCGTCTCTTTGGGTGGGAGCATGGACCAAGGATGAGCTGAAAGCCTCGCCCCACTGCAAGGCCTCCTGGGAAAAGGGACTGGAGGGGCAGAGGAAGAATGGAGGGACCAAGACAAGACTGTGCAGGATTGGTTAGCACCACAGGTCCTCCTTGGTCTTGTAGCATATAGGATACCCAGCAAGTAGTTCTTATTAAGGAGTCTTGGCCCAGGCGCTCTATGACTTGTCGGAGACTGTTTGTCTTGCCTGTTGGATATTGATGCAGGCTAGCTGGCATCCTGCACTCAGTGGCGCATGCTCATATCCATGACTGCCTCTGTGGGCAGGTGTCACTGGTACAGCCTCAGAGACACTCTTAGGCCCAACTGCCTGTTCTAGAAGTGGTTTGCCAGAACATTTCCAAACAACAGGGATGCCAGACTGCCTGGCTTTACTGCTGACAAATTTTTAAGAGCACTTCCTGTGCCAGGCCAAAATAGTCCAAGGGGACATATCCTGGAATGTGCTAAGACCCCTATTCCCTCATCTGCTAAGTAGAACTAGCCATATCTGGTTACCTCTTGCATGAAACACTTTGAGGAGAGCCCGGGTCCCCACTTGGGGCCCTGTTCTGTTTCGCTGGCTGTCTCCTTCTGTGAGTTTTCCAGACATCAGAACTGACAGCTTCACTGCACTGAAAGGTTTAGGCTGCTGAGTTTAAGCTCCGTCTGCAGCTTCAAGGTCTCTCTCTGGTCAGGCTGTCCTATATCCTGCTTCCAGCACATACCCTCTGACCTCTCCCTCAGCTCTCTCCTTCCCACCTAACCGATAACCTGTTGTCTTGACACCTCTGGGAAACACCACTTACCCCAAGCAGCCTGTTGCCAGGCGTCTTTGCAGGACAGTGCTGGATGCAGAGGTGGGCACACTGCATGTATAGTGTGGAGGACTGACTGCCATGGTCCAGGCTGATATAGAATGCTTCTAACCTGGGCCTTGGGGAACGGAGTGGACAGGCACAGAACAGCCCAGGTCTACCCACGGACTCCAACCTAACTGGGTTAGTTTTTTGCCTTAGTGCAAGAGAAGCCAGAGCCAGTGCCCCTGGAGAGCCGCTCCTGTGTCCTCATCCGTCGAGACCTGGTGGCACTTCCTGCCAGCCTCATCAGCCAGATTGGGTATCGCTGCCACCCAAAGCTCTACTCGGAAGGAGATCCTGGAGAGAAATTGGAGCTTGTAGCAGGTGAGGTGGCCCCACCCATCACTGTATGCAAATCTCCTGTACAGTATTTTTCAGAGCTATAAACAATACACTCATCACCAATCAGTCAAAAAGAAAGAAAAAAAAGAGCATCTTAAATTTCCTCTAATTTCCTTTTAGAAGAATGTGTCATTAAGAGGAGTTATTCAATTGAATTAATTTAGCATTTTAATTGAGTCCCCTGAGCTGGCCAGGCTTCTGATGGGCAGGAGCTATATCTATGATGCATTTTAATTTAGGTCACAGATAGAACCAAATCACATAGTCACATAGTGTCTCTCCTGCCCCAATGTTCAGTCGTAGTGTCTGAACAGTAGCTCACACTGCAGAGTGGACTCCAGAAGCCCTTGGGGCCTGAGCCTTTTTGGAAATTTCATCCCTTTAGTGTTGGGATGCTTGCATCTTATAAGGCAGTATTCAGCAAGATCCAAGTAGGTGCTGTCCCATTGGCTTCTAGCTTCCTTTGATTTCCTTGATTGAGAGAAGTCTCTATACAGCCCTGGATTTCCTGGAACTTGATGTGTAGACCAGGCTGGCCTCTAACTCACAGAGATCCCTTTGTCTCTGTCTCCTGTGATTGGATTAAAGGTATGGGCCGCCATGCCTGGGCTTTAATTGCTCAGTTTGTTTGCTTGGGAAGCCCCAAGCAAGCTGGACATGTTCCTCAGCCATGCACCTTAGCTCTGCCTCTCTGAGCAACCCTCTCCTGCTTCTATCTTGATACCACCCCCTACTGGCACATCCTGGGTAGCATCTTGAGATTCACTATCTTAACAGAACAGAAACCCCAGATTCTGTCCAGTTGTCCCCTTCTCCTGAAAACCACTGCCTTAGAGACGTCATTACTAAGCAGCTCTCTGGTAGGCAGCAGGAGTGTAGCTTCCAAGGTGGTATGGAGTAGGGCTGCTTCATCTAAGTCCTAGCACAGAACAGAATCTCTGGAAGCTACTAGAGACAGTCTCTCAGACTGCTGTGATGCCTTTTAAGAGGGTAGAAGTATTCCTCAGGCAAGAGCAAGTTCCTGTCTTCACCTCGTCTCTTCCTTCTGCTAAAACTTAATTTCACAGGAAGACCCAATTTCAGGGAAGACCCAAGAACCAGACTTGGTGTGCATACCTGTAACCAAGTGCCTGGGAGGGAGGCTGAAGCAAGGGAATTGAGAGCTGAAGGCAAACTTAGACTCTATAGTAAGAGCTTGTCTTGAAACAAAAAGGTTTAGTCCACGCTCTGTCAGAAATAAGATAAGCAACTGGGTGGTGGTGGCCCATACCTTTAATCCTAGCACTCAGGAGGTAAAGGTAGGTGAATTTCTGAGTTTGAAGTCAGCCTGGTCTACAGATCTAGCCCACGATGGCCAGGGCTACACAGAGGAAACTGTCTTGAAAAACAAAAAAAAACAAAAAAAAAAAAAAATCAGATGAACGAGACCCACTTAAGTGGGAGCACATAGCCAGAGCCACAGTGTGGGGGCGCCTCTCACTGTTTCTGCCTGTGCTTCCCTCCAGTCAAGTGACAGGCTGTTCTCCATCTCCGTAGGTTCTGTCCCCTGCTCACCCACACTATACAGGGGCTCCTGGGACATTGTCAGCTCTCCTCAGGGTCTATGGCTGAGAATGGCTTCCCTGTTCACACCTGCACTAGAGCTTCCTTGAACACATGAGGTAGAGAGGCCAGTACTGGGCCAGCAGAAGCCACAGATGGATTCTCCACACTGCTGTCCATCCCTCCCAACTTCTGCCCATGGCTCTTTGGTGTCTGGGAAAGGACAAGGTGGAAAAACAAAGACAAAGCTAGCCCCAGAAAGTTCCTGAGCAAGGTGGCTAGGGCTGAAGTACTCTAATCCTGCCCACAGGCTTTGTCACAATAAAGGAAGCTGGGGGTGGGGGTGTTAAATGAAACTGAAGGTATGGGATTTGCCACATCCGTTCTCCAACACTGGTGACTTTCAGTTGAGAATGGGAGTATAACAGGGAAAGGTTCGGCCTTGGCATCCTCCAGCCCTGGTGTCTTGTAGCAGGTGAGAACTGAGATTGTTTTTGTCCTAGAGACCTCTCTTCACCTCCCACCCCTCCTTAGTCTCCTCTGCAGCTTTTCCTGGCCTTAGCCTCCCCTTAGGGGGCCATGAGCCCTGGTTTAGTTTATAAGGGTAATGACCTCATACATTGATGTTTGCTGGCTTTAGGCTCCGGGGTCTACATCACACGTGGCCAGCTCATGAACTGCCACCTGTGTGCAGGGGTGAAGCATAAGGTCCTGCTGCGGAGGCTCCTGGCCACCTTCTTTGACAGGTAGGTGTTTAGGGGGCTGCAGAAGCTTCTAGAGTTTCCTCTAGCTGTGAGCTGTCTTGGTCATGAAAGGTTCGAGCTTTTATAGCCTTCCACATACAAATGTGGGCATCTGACTTGGAAATGCCCTAGAGAGGCTCTAGAAAGATCCTTATATGTTAGGGCCCTCGTATGTTAGAAATGCTGGCTGTGTACCCCTCCCCAAAGAAAGTGAAAAGCTATGTGTACACTACCACGTGCATGGGTCAAAAGAGTCCCTTCCCCAAGGAAAAGCAAGTCACTCAGATGACTCAAGATTTCCCATGGATGATGCCTGGGTTAGTCAGCTTCCTAGTCTTGTCACTCAGGTTGCCCACTCACTGGGAGCTCTGTTCCTTAGAGGAAGACTGGACCTTCCTTCAACATTGTGCATTACCCAGAAGACATACATACTTGTTCAGGGGAGACATGGGTGGGTGTGGGAATTTGGGCTCTTTCACCTGATATGTGAATTGGGAACTCTGTTCTTTGGGTCACTTCTGGACCAACTCTGCCTCCTTTCCTCCTCCCTCCTCCAGGAACACACTGGCCAACAGCTGTGGCACCGGCATTCGCTCCTCTACTAGTGACCCGAGCCGAAAACCGCTGGACAGCCGAGTCCTGAATGCTGTGAAACGTGAGTGGGCACTGAAGGGTCACTCCAGTAGGGTGGATCTGGGAGACTCTAGGAATCCCATCTGGACTTGAGATCTCAACCCGAGGCAGGCTAAGACCCCAGGGTCATTCCGGGCCACAGGCTCCTGTCCTGCATGCTCACTTTGGCCTGCAGCACTGGGAGCAGGAGAGAGAAAAGAGCAGCAAGTCGTCTCGAGGTGTTAACGTCCTTGGTAGGTTTCCAAGTGTGATGAATTCAGCTGCGAAACTATTTTAATATGTGAAATAGATCTAATTTTCCTTTTTGAACAAAACCCCTTATTTACATGTTGAGGTTATTTTGAGCCTTTGCCATCTGTTCGGCCGGCTTCTGCCTCCCGCTCCTGCATGGTGGGGCGGAGCCCAGTCCATCTCTGTGGCAAGCCACCGCCCAGCCCTGTAGCCTCAGATGCAGAAGAAGCTGTGCCACCCAACACACACACAGAGACTGGCCCAGAGCACAGCTGCCTGGGGCCACTTAGAAATTCCCCTTGGGAGACTGATTCTATTTTATAGAAGGAGGTAATTACAGTCCTGAGGAATGAAGTGACCCAGAGATACTGGAAGGTGGTGAACTGGACTCTTAGGGACCTGTTCCTGGTGGATGCATGTGGGGACCTAGGTCTGACCTTGGGCTCCAGTTCCTTAGGAAACAGAAGAGGCTTTTGGTTTGTTACGTTGATGAGGACACCCACACTCCTTTTGTCTGCCATGTCTAAAACTAGGGATGGTGTTAGCGAACCAACTGATCATATGGAGAGTACCTGACCTGTCTCATTTTTCAGGAGGAGGTGGGAAGGTTAGACACAGGTCCAAACCTGGTGGGCACCCAAGCAGACTTACTTACTGTTATAGACATGTCCCAAAAAGTCATATGGGCCTCCTGGGTGGAGGAAAGAAATAGTGACTTCTGGATTGATAGCTCAGATCAGGGGATCCCAGTGGGAATCAAGATTGCAGACGCTCCAGCCCCGGGCACCTTTCTTCTGTGGACACTTAGGCAGCAGTGGGGGGCGGGGGGAGGCTACTCTTACTCCTCTTCCTTCTCTCTCCCATGCAGTGTACTGTCAGAACTTTGCTCCCAGCTTCAAAGAGAGCGAGATGAATGTGATTGCCGCAGACATGTGCACCAATGCTCGCCGTGTCCGTAAGCGCTGGCTGCCCAAGATCAAGTCCATGCTTCCAGAGGGTGTGGAGATGTACCGTAGCGTCATGGGTGCATCCGCCACCAGCCTGCCCCTGGACCCCGAGTTCCCATCTGCTGCTTCACAGGTGTTTGAGCAGCGCATCTATGCTGAGCGACGAAGCGATGCGGCCACCATCGTGGCTCTGAGAACTGATGCTGTGAATGCCGATCTGAGCACTTCAGCCAACCCTGCCTTTGAGGCTAATGAGGAGGTGGATGGGGCTGGCTCGGTCATCCAGGAGGTGGCTGCCCCTGAGCAGCTGCCTGCTGATGGCCAAAGCTCCCCTCAGGCCTTTGAGCAGGGCAATACCAGCTCCAGTAGGCCTCAGACACCAGTGGCCACAGCAACAAGAAGGCCAGAGGGCACCTATGCAGGGACCTTGTAAGTGGCCGGCAGGCCGACTCACGAGGGACCGACTACTAAAGCTGCTTGCATGCGTTACTAATACAAACAAATGTGATCAAGCCACTTACCTACTGAACTGCTACTGCTGCCTGACAAAAATGTGATTTTTATTCTGCCTGTATTTAAAATGGATGAAGGAAACAAATGCATTCATTATACTGTAAACACTTTGGCCGCTGGCCACTCTCTGGGACAAAGGCCCCAGGGCAACTTTTTGATATTCCCCAGCTCAGTCTCCCATGGTAGTGCTCTCTTTCCCTTCTTGGGGAGGTAGAAGAGGCCACCAGGTCCCTAATATCCAGCCCTGACCCTGCCTCATCCACCCTTCCTATTCCCTCTGCTCTGAAAGCAGAAGCTGGGGCAGCAGTGGCCTGGGGCTGGAGAGGCAAATGTAACACTCCATTCTTACCCATAAGGACCCCACTGGGACAATGGGGGAGTGCTGGGCCCCAGAGGCCAGACTTCTCTTGTTTTCATTCCTCCCAAGAAGCTGCCTGCCTGTGTCTGTGCGTGCGTGCGTGCGTGCGTGCGTGCGTGCGTGCGTGCGTGTGTGTGTGTGTGTGTGTGTGTGTGTGTGTGTGTGTGTGAGAGAGAGAGAGAGAGAGAGAGAGAGAGAGAGATGGCCCTGCCCTGCAGTAGCTGTGGCTGGTCACCTGAGGGTGGGGGAAATATGAGGTGTTCCCCCTCCATACCTGAGTCCTCACTCTGTTCCACCCAGACCCCCAGCGGCTGGCCTGCTGACCCCCCCAGGGTCTCTCTACCCCTGGCCATGGCTGCCCTCACCACCCTCTGCCTCTCCAGCCACTCTGGGATTTTGCTTGTTTGCTGTTTTTTGTTTAGTTCAGATCTATTTTGTTTGTGGTTTGGAAACTTTCAGACCGAACAGAGAAAAAAAAAAAAAAGAAAAAAAAAGCGAGACTAGTGTCCCTGTCCCCAATCTGCTGCGGATTTGGGTGAATACATGTCCATAACCCCCACCTTGGCCTCCCATTGGAGGCAGAGGGGGCCCAGGAAAGTACAGCTAACTGTGTACAGCCAACCTAGGCCCCTGTGGGCCTGGCCAGCAGGACGCAGCTACCTGGGGTGGGCTCATCGCTCACTGTGGGCACCTGTGTAGTTGGTGGCAGGGACAGGCCCTACAAACCTGGGCCAGGGAAGTTGGCAGGTATGATCTCACTGGGGACCAGAAACTTAGAATATCATGAGGATGGCACCTGCAGGGCGGTTGAGGACAGCTGGTGGCCTTGAAGCCGGCGCTCTATCATTTTTAAGTGTGGGGATATACTCCTGAGACCACTTACCCAAGTGTCTCCTCTTGGACTCTTGTCCGAGGGCTGCCTGCCCACCTGCAAAACCTAGCAGCTGCTGAGGCGCCCAAGGACATCCACGATAAACTTGAAAGGTCTAGTCCCTATCCCTCTATGCATTTTGAGTTTGCTGCCCTATGAACCCCTCCTGGGTGCCCACAGGATCAGCAGCTGTCTTTTCCCCATTTAGAGGGCAGAAGACCTGAGGTGCAGTTTAGACTCCCTCTGTGTCCCCTTCTTTTTTCAGGCACTTCCTTGTTTTGGGGGCCTCACAGGTAGACCCCATACTGTGCTGACTATACATGTCAATTCATGTATAGTCCTATCTTCCCCTCCCCTCTTTTGAAAGACTGCGTGGTATGGGAAAGGGAAAGGGACATCATGGCAGGCACTGTGGGAACTGATCTGAGCCCCTCCCCCTGCTCCTTGGTAACCCAAAGCCTGCATTCCTAGGGCTTGTTCAGAGGTTAGCTAATATCCAGCTCTGGAACTAGCTGCCCATAGATGGACCTCTCACCTCCCATTACCATCTTAGTCCTAGGTAGGTTGGAGCCCCAGCCAGCCCTTTAGTGACTTGGACCAAACCTCCCTGGTGCTGGGTGAAGACCATAGAACTGTAGAGGGTATGGCAGGATTGGGGGCAGGGCTGTGCCCTTCCCCTCTGGAATATCCCTTCATCTGCTTCCCCCACCCAAATTTGCACTTTAATTTGACCATCCTTGGGGACCTTTGGGAGACAAGCCCACCTGTTTTGGTTGGTGGTAGAAGGGCTCTTTCTCATCCCTCCACTCCAAGATGGGCACGGTCCCCACCCTGGGCCAGCATAGGGAGGGTGCCACTGGCCATTAGAGGAGACAGTGGCCGCACAGAATGCCTGACCACTGCTTGGGCTAGCACAATGTCCTCAACCTCTGTCCCTTAGTGTTTATAATTGCCATCTGTTTTTTTATGGGTAAGGAAGGCAAGAGCTATAGGTAAAACTTCAATAATATTAAATGTGAATGGATTCTGAGCTCTCCCTGTGCCCCAGGTGGGCCAGTCAGAGCGTTTTGCACTAATGTGTCCCATAGTGGACGTGGTGGGGAGCGTTTGCAGACATGCATGGCCAATGACTGTACCTGCTTGTGGGGGGGCACTCCCTCTGCATCTTGAATGTACTGTGAGGCAGGCAGGTGGCAGGCCTGGGCTCCGAGGGGCCTTCCAGAGTGCCTTAGCATCTTTTGATTATTTTTTTCCAAGGAAAACTAATTTAAAAAACCAGACCCCCTCCTTTGTTTACAAGATGACTAATTCCAGAATCGGGGCTGTATTGTCCTGTCATGTGACCCTGACTCGTCCAGACCCTATAGGTGAGAGCCTCTCAGCATTTGTCAGATGTCTACACCTCTGTTCCTAGCTTGACTACTAACTAGCAATATGCACATACTATGTAGAGTCTATTGTAGAAATTATTGCTACATCAGCATCTTTGCCATGAGGACAGTCGGGACTGGATCAGGATGGAACTGCTGGGGCAGGGCTGGATCCAGCCATTACTCTTCTGTCCTCTCAGAGCAGATAATAGTCCCTGAGGCAGCTGGGATGAATACAGCAGGTCCAGGGCAAGGGACCAGAGACGGGACTGATAATATGAGCCTGGAGGGGCTGCCCGTCTGCCCGGCTGTCTCAGTACTTGAATTCTGTATTGTTTTCTATACCAGTTGCTTCGGCTAACATCTGATTTGGTGTCTTACTTTGCCCTTGAATGTGGATGCGGCCAGTGATGTGTGAAAGGCAATTGAGAGACTCTGAGGGGGTCCTTCATGGTGTGACTGCAGGTGTGGGCCTCAAGGAAAACTAGCTGTGTGGTGTTTCTTTAGAACCTAAAGGAAGGCAGAAGAAAGGGGCTATGAGGGCTGGTAAGCTGACAGGGCCAGTCCCCTCCAAGGGACTGTGGGGTGCCTGGTGCTACCTGGTTCAACAGCAGGAACTTCCTAAGCTCAGTGCTACCCAAGTCTTGCTCTGCCCCACTGATCCCTGCTTGGGTTCCCTAAAGATGGTGATTCTTAGCTGATGTGGGAAGGGCAGGCGGCCCATCAGCTGAAAACTCGAAAGACTGTTAGAATCTGCTTGCCGTGGATCCCAAATTGGAATGGTGACAAGCATGTGACATCTCAGCTTTACCCACTGCTTGGAATGGTGCTGCTGCTGTGTGGTTCTGCATGTCAGGCAGCCCAGCCTGTGCTGCTAGAAGAAGGGCTCAATACAAAGTGTTTCAAAAGTGGCAAAGGTGTTTGCTTTGTTTGTTTTGTTTTCCTAGAAAGGAAAATGATGCAGGATCTAAAACATTCTGATTGAATAGCCTCTGCTTGTGTCCCATCGGCCGCCTCATTGCAAGCATTTTGCACACGATTGTGATTTTTATGTCAAAAGAAGCCAAAATTTGCAATACTATTTTTAGCAGACAAAAAGAGAACTCAGTATAAAACGTATAAATATTTTTGACTTGAACATTTTGGGTGGCTCTGGGTGCAAGAAGAACATTTATCCCTTCAGTGGGATGTTTGGAGAAAAGGAGCGGAGGAAGAGGGTTGTTTTGAAGGCACTGTCCAGGGGTTAAAGTAGCATCATAACTCATGACTGTTAGAAAATAAGTTAATTAAGTCAGTTGCTCCCCTACCTCTAAGGAGGCCTTCACAGAACCACTGAGCTAGAGCAGATACCACATCTTGGCTTTCTTTTGTTTTAGGGAGGAGGAGGCTTTGGTTTTTGGTTTTTGATTTTGTTTTTATTTTGGTTTGTTTTTGTTTCTGTTTTCTTCCTCCAGCATCCTCCTCTCTCTGTGTTGTGACCCTGTAGTGAGAAGACTGTTACTTTGTAGCCATGGCTGAAAACATTGTATCAATAACAACAAAAACAACAAAAAAATAAATAAAACAAACACAGCTATGTCCGCAAGCTGACCAGGGAAACCCAAGAGCTGTGAGCCTGTGCTCAGAGCTGTTTCAGAAGTGGAAATCCATGACAAAAGGTTGTCATCATTAATTGTAAAGCGCTTTGTAAAGTTCACATTTACAGAATAATAAAGTCAATTCAAACCCAGCTTTCCTGAACTTTGCTTGCCTAGTGAGATTGGGGGGCATAGTATTGGAGAGACGTTGGAAAGAGATTTGGCTGTGGAAGAACATGGGCTCCCTGTCCCTGAATAGTCCCTATTTGAGAGACACAGGAATGTGCCACTGCCTAGACTGAGTAATAGTTTTATTCAATTTATTGTCTACAAAATGGCTCTTCCTCTTCACCTGGGCGGAGGGACAAGTGCATGTGGTGGAGTTTATCTGAGCTGAACTGGGGTTCTGGGTTTAGGCCTGACAGCTGTTCTCCCTGTTTCTCACTGCCTTCAAGTACCGGCTGAGCTCACTCTAGGGTGGGGTGGGTGAGCAGACTTTAATATGAGTCTCTGAAGAGGGTCCTGGAAGCAGCCTTTGGGGTCTTACCTTGAACCCTGACTGTACACCCCATGGCTCGTGCTTTTGTAGCCTGTGAGGGTTTCCCCAGGGCCACTTTTGGTCACCTGATAGGGTCCCAGTCTCTGATTCTCTCTTTATATGCTTCATACCACCTGCTCGGTGGAGTCTGAGATAGATCCCCTAACACACCCGTGTTCCTTTGTTTTTGTCTCCTCTGGAGCTAGTGAGTCTGTGCCATGTGTATGTCCCCAGGAGAACGTGTCCTGGAGCCCTGTCCAGCACAGCATGATCTCTCCTCCTCCCCTCCTCTCCCTCTCCTTCCTCTTCCTCTTCCTCTTCTTCCTCTTCCTTCTCTTCTCCCACCCCCCCCCTTTTTTTTTGAGACGTGGTGTAGCCTCAGCTCTCCTGGAACTCACTCTGTAGACCAGACTGGTCTTGAACTCAGAAATCTACCTGCCTCTGCCTTCCAAGTGCTGGGATTAAAGGTATGCAACACCACTACCCAGTTCAATCATTCACTTAAAGGAGTGTTTGAGGTAGGGTCATCTAGAGCCATTTCCTATGGGCGCCTCAACGATGCACACTGTCTCCATCCAAATGCCCAAAGAACAAGGTCACAGGTATGAGAGTTGAACATTGAGCCCCCCTTTCACATCCTACCACCAACTCCAACTTGGACCAGAGTCAACGGATCTATACCCACATTGGGGGGAGGGGGCGCATTAGAGACACATCCCTTCTCAGGACACATTACCCTGGCTCCAAAATCCCTACCTCTGCTGCCCTACCCCCACCTAGCCTTCATCCACTCGGGCTGGTAGATTCTTAGCCATGTACTTTGACTGTTAAGGAACGAGAAGGGGCTAATGGATGCATACCCAGAAGGCCCCAAGACCCATGGGGGTCAGGGAGTATTGAAGCCAGACAGGTTTTGTCTTAGCAGGAACTTTGAAATTGGTCACTTAGCTCATGTCAACTGCCAGAGTCATTCTGGCTTTCCAAGAAAGAGAAGGCTGTGAAGTGCCAGCAGGGTTATCCTCAGCCCTGCCCTGCCATGACCCTGTGACCTGGAAGCCTCTGACAAAATCTGGCTATGCTCAGAAAATGTGTCAGCTTCTCGCCTTGGTGCACAGCCCCTTCCGTTCCTTGTCCTTACCGATTTAAGGAGGAAGCTCGCGTGTCAGCAGGCTCCTGGCTTTGCCCAGCTTTTTGATCCAGCAGGAAGTTGCTGCTGGCCCAGGGAGGCCTGCAAAGGGTGGGCTTGAGAGACATGATAGACTCACATAAGTCCTTAAGTCCCATACTCCTGCATTGTTCACAGGAGGGACAGCCCCTCCATGCCAGTCTAAGAGGGACCTTAATGTGGCTTTGGACAGAGCCAGCCCTACCAAGGTGAAAAGATTCCATCTCTGCCACCACAACTCTGCCTGTGAAAGGTCATGGGTCACTTATCAAGTGACCCTCAGGAAAGAGAGGAAAGCGAGGGGGTGGGAGGGTATGAATGATTTTAATCCCAGCAAAGGCAGGGGGATCTCTGTGAGTACGAGGCCAGCCTGGTCTTCAGAGCAACTTCCAAGATAGCTAGAGCTATACAGAAAAACCACCACCACCACCACGGAGAAGAAGAAGAAGGAGAAGGAGGAGGAAGAGGAGGAGGAGGAGGAGGAGGAGGAAAGGAAGGAAGGAAGAAAGAAAGAAAGAAAGAAAGAAAGAAAGAAAGAAAGAAAGAAAGAAAAAGAAAAGAAAGAATAGAGAACAAAGAAGGAGAGGGGAGCGGAGGACTGGGCAGCAGTTGGAAGGCAGAGGACCCCTTTCCCTTTCATCAGTTAGGCCACAGGAGCTTCAGAATTAGGACAGAGCCCTGTAGCAATAGGAGGGGCAGGCTTGCTTTGCACAGTCTGCCCTAAGGCCTCAACTCCCATCCCCAGAAAGTCGCCAGGATCCCTACAGGCTTCTGTAGAAGGGCTAAGGGAGGAGGTGGATTCAAGGATCTAGTGCTGATAGCAGGGAGGTCTCTGCCCCTACAGAAGTATAAAACTACCACATTGACCTTGGACATTTACCACCTCTGTTGGGGTCCTAGAGCTTGCAGGGAACCGAAGAGACCAAGCTCAGAAGGATGTGCAGCAGGTTCTTTGCTGAATGGGAGGGGCTCAGTGACTGGGTGACTTGGGGGTTGAGAGAATTCAGAGCCCCCCTCCCATCCTTGGATTTAGGCATTCCTGGTCATGAAGCTGGTGCCAGTCTTCCCAGATCCTTAGCTGATTTATGGACAGGAGGAAGACCGAATTCAACAGAGACTGTGGCCCCTGTCTGGGCAGGGGAGGGGCAGGACAGGCTAAGGAGTCAGGATTCTATGGGGAGTGGCTCCAGTGTGTATGTGGTTTTATACTGGGGTTGCCTCAGGAGCAGAAATGATCTCAGAGGGCTGGTGAGTAGGTAAAGGTGCTCGCTGCCATCCTGATGACCTAAATTCAATCCCTGGAATCCACATAGTGGAAGTAGAGAACTGACATAGGCAAGTTGTCCTCTGATTCCCAAGCATCCTCTGTGCCATTTGTTTCTCTTTCTCAAGAAATGTAATTAAAAAACATATGTCACCCTGGGCTGGAGAGATGGCTCAGCGGTTAAGAGCACTGACTGCTCATCCAGGGGTCCTGAGTTCAAATCCCAGCAACCACATGGTGGCTCATAGCCATCTGCAATGGGATTCAATACCCTCTTCTATCTGATATTCTCTTCTGTCATGCAGGTATATGTGTAAATAGAGTGCTCATATACATAAATAAATAACTCAAAAATGTGTGTCACCCCAAGAGCAGAAGTCATTCCTGAAGCACCCATCCATGGCACTCTGGTCTCTTTTATTGGCACATATGAATTACATATAATAATGTGTTTCATTATGATGATGTATTCTGATCATATTCACCCTCTTCTGTCTTTCTCCCACTGATATCCTTCCTCTCTCCAACTGGTCCCCTTTACTCCTAAGCCTTTTTTTTTTTAAAAAAAAAAAATCTGTTTATTTTATGTATATAAGTACACACCAGAAGAGGGCATCAGATCCCATTACAGATGGTTGTAAGCCACCATGTGGTTGCTGGGAATTGAACTCAGGACCTCTGGAAGAGCAGTCAGTGCTCGTAACCACTGAGCCATCTCTCCAGCCCCGACTCCTAAGCCTTTTTATGTGTGTGACCTAATGAGTTTCATTTGGGTTGCTTACAGAGACATGGTAGAGGCTGGAGAGATAGTTCAGCAGTTAAGAGCACTGACTGCTCTTCTACAGCACCAATTCTTGCCTCACACTCTTCCACTTTGCAGAGGATCCAAGTGCCATTTTCTGGCTTCTGCAGGCACTGCAACACATAGTGTTCATGCAGGAAAAAACACTCATACATGTAAAATTAAAACAAAGGTAAAAAAATAAAACAGCAGAAACCCAGATGAAGGGCTGTTTGCATAGGTGACACAAGTGGCTACTCCACTACAGATGATGTGTCTCTCTTTGCCCCAACATCCATGGACTGCCTGTAGATTCTCAGGGAGAGGTGGGGCCTGGTGAAACCACTCTATTCTCTCCATAGGCCTTACATATATATATGTAAAATATGTTTAAAGTCTTAAATTTTATCCCATAATTTTTTACTAAAATACATATATGTTGTGTATTGCTTAATGACAATATAGATTCTGAGAAATGTCCCATTAGGAACAAAATGTGTCATGGTGGGAACCCAAACCAAGAGTCTTTGGCGTTAGGACCTCACCACTCAGAGTCACACATGTGGCCCATCATTGATAAGATGTTCTCAGCTCACGGCTACACACTTGTTTTTCTTTTCTTTTCTTTTTTTTTGGAGACAGGGTTTCTCTGTGTAGCCCTGGCTGTCCTGGAACTCACTCTGTAGACCAGACTGGCCTCGAACTCAGAAATCCACCTGCCTCTGCCTCCCAAGTGCTGGGATTAAAAGCGTGCGCAATCACTGCCCGGCACTTGTATTTCAAGAGTAGGAGAGATAGAAAGGAAACCCCTCATTGCTGCTGGGGGACTTGGAGGTCAGGGCATATGGAGCACACAGTTGTTGGTTATCTCAGCATCCCAGGTGGTGAGGTCATCCCAGTTTCTAGCCCTTCAGCTTGCTCTCAAGGTAAACAATGCTCCTAGGCTATGGAGGAAAGCACTGTCCTGTCAGCTGAAGTCACTTTGAACAGGAGAAACACGAGACAGTTGCCTATCCCAGTGTCCTGGGAACATGTAAATGCTTTGTGATGCAGGTGGTTCTGTCCCCAAAGACACAGCAGAGGAGCCAGCTAGCTCCACACAAAAACAGGCGGTGTCTGTCCAGGTGCAAGACATACTGCTTCAAACACCAGACAGGGCAAATTCACAAGGCTGGACTAGGCACAGAATAGCTGAGAACACCTCAGGTCCTTCCCTTTCCAGAACCCTGTATGTCTTAGAAGCAACTGGGGAGCCGGGCGGTGGTGACGCACGCCTTTAATCCCAGCCCTTGGGAGGCAGAGGCAGGCGGATTTCTGAGTTCGAGGCCAACCTGGTCTACAAAGTGAGTTCCAGGATAGCCAGGGCTACACAGAGAAACCCTGTCTCGAAAAAACCAAAAAAGAAAAAAAAAAGAAGCAACTGGGGAGAGAGAGCTCCCGTTTTTCCCAAGGGCGATGAGCCCCATATGCTGGAGACCCTGGCCATTTTCCTCCACCTGTCTGCTTGACCAATGAATGTCCTTAGAACCCTGTCCCTGTCCCTGTCAGGCCTTTCTTCTGCCACTCTTTCAGCTAATCTTTGCTTACCAAGTAGCCCCTTTTCTTTGTGGGAGATCACTCAGTGCAGTAAGGCATGCTGTCTGAACACTGGGTGCCTGGGTGGTACCAGCTCTTTGTAAGCTTATGTGTCTCTGTGTGCCTCAATCTCCTCAGGTTTACCAGTTGTGTGGACAAGGTATCTTTCTCTGTTTATGCTGTTAAAATGCAGTTTTGGCTCTGTAGGTCAGTGTGGACTGGGCAGGGGTTCAGTGCTCAGGGGATGCCCTACAGCTAGAAAAAGGCCTGGTAGGGACCATGCTGCATACCAATGTATCGTTCTTCTGGCACAGAGAGGGGGGCCCTTGCTTTCTGGTAGATTTGTCCTGCGTGTGGAGCATAGGTGTGCCGAGGGTACAGATGACCACGTATGGGTCACAGCCACCTTTGCATTCATCTTTGTGAATCCATGTTACCATTCATAGTCTACCACTATGAGTGGTACTGAGACCGGGAATGGACTAGATGTGAACGAACAGCCCACATCGGTTTAGCTATTTTGCTGGACTTGAAAGAGCCCTTGGAGGAAGGATCTCACTGCTCATGGAATCCTCTAAGGCCTCCTGCCCTGTTTTCTCACCAAAGTTAGAGGATGTGCTACTCTCACTTGATCTATATTGATGGGGGGAAAAAATCAAAGCCACTGGCCAGTGTGAGATGGCTGATCAGGGAAAGGCACTTGCCACTAAGGCTGACTGCCAGCCCAAGCGGGATACAGACTCACATGGTAGAAGGAGAGAACTAATTCCCCTGACTTCTGCATGTAAGCCATGGTACCCTGCCCCTCACCCCTCAACATCATAGCTAAGCATAGAGGTTCCCCATTCAGAACAACCTGCATCACAAAACATTTACACGTTAGGTTGTTTTTCTTTTTCTATGATATTGAGGGAGAACCCAGTGCCTCAAACATGCCAGACAAAGTCTCTGTCCTTAATTTGTTTTCTGAAAGCTCTCTGCTCCCTGGCCACCCAGCAGGTCCACAGGCCACCTGCCACTGTACATTTGTTAAGCACTCTGAATGTCCTTTGATTTTTAACTAGGTATTCATTTCTGTCCTCACACACCCAGAGCCCTTTGCTGATAGGCTGTGGGCTTGTCCTGTGGGTCTCTGTGTCTTTGTGACTTTTGCTTTCCTGCGAGGTGGGCACTGGCCAGTGTTGTCCTTTTCCATCTATGAAACATGGACTGCACTTTCCTCCAAGTTTCTAATGTGGTGATGCCTTGGCAGAATTGGGTCTGGAGGGTGCGCCGGGCCCTGGGATCTCCCCGCACAGCTCTGGAGTAGTTGTTGCTGAGTCTGAGAAGGACCTGGGAAACATCATGCGTCCCTGCCTTAGCTGTGTGCTTTTAAACCTTTTTTTCTTTTAATTTATTAATTATCAAGGCAGGGTCTCATTATGTTATCCTGACTAGCCTGGAATCCATTATTTAGACTTCAAAAGCAGACTGGCTTCAAACCCACAGTGAGTCACCTGCCTCTGCCTCGAAAGTTCTGGGATTAAAGGTGTGTGCCACCATATATTGACTCCTGAAACCATTTTTAATAGACTCAGAGCTGCCTGTAAGAAAGTTTGGGGAAGAGGAGGAGACCATCCAGGGGGCTGTCTCAAACCTGTGTAAAAACCACAGAGGTTAAGCTCCCAGTAAAAGAGGATGAAGACAGGTTGGTTACAACCATGATGCTAACCCACCTCTAGCCTGGATTTTTGCATCTAGAATCTTGAAGCTGTGACTACTGACAAGCCACAGCCAGGCTCAACAAGAATGATCAGGGAGAAGCTAGCTTCTGGCTGGGGTCTCATCTTACACGTGAGCTGCATTCCGGAGACAGCCCACCACAAAGTGCACTGGCACATGAAGACAGGAGGCCCAGTGTCCTGTCACTTTGGGTCCACTTGACAGAAGCAAGAGTCATCTGAAAGGAAGGAACCTCAACTGAAAGTAAAAATACCTCCATAAGATCCAACTGTAGGGCATTTTTCTTAGTGATTGATGGGCGAGGTCCCATTGTGGGTGGTGCCATCTCTGGGCTGGTGGTCCTAGGTCCTGTAAGAAAGCAGGCTCAGCAAGCCATGGGGAGCAAGTCAGTAAGCAACACCCTGCCATGATCCGTTCATCAGCTCCTGCCTCCAGGTTTCTGCCCCGACTGAGTTCCTATCCTGAATTCCTTTGATGACAAACAATAATTTGGAAGTGCAAGCCAAATAAAGGCTTTCCTCCCCAAGTAACTTTGGTCATAGTGTTTCATCACAGCAAGGATAACCCTAACTAGGACACCTAGGCACAATACTTCCTCTTCATCAGACCAGGGCTGCTATGCCCTGGAAAAGCCAGGATTCTGGAGCTAGAGAGACGATGGGTTTGGGCCCAGTGGCCTGTATGTAGCTGGGAGTGGGCCCAGGGACCTTTGACAACTTCCTCATTTCCTCTGAAAGTCAGGTGCGGTAGTTTGAATAAACTTGACCTGGGGAGTGGCACTATTGGAAGTGTGGTCTTATTGGAGTAAATGTGGCCTTGTTGGAGTAGGTGTGGCCTTGTTGGAGGAAGTGTGTCACTGTGGGGGTGGGCTTTAAGATTGTCATCCTAGCTGCCTGGAAGCCAATGTTCACCTAGCAGTCTTCAGATGAAGATGTAGGACTCTCAACTCTGTCTGCACCATGCCCACCTGGATGCTGCCATGCTCCTGCCTTAATGATAATGAACTGAACCTCTGAACCTGTAAGCCAGCCCTAACTAAATGTTGTCCTTTATAAGACCCGCCTTGGTTATGGTGTCTGTTTACAGCAGTAAAACCCTAACTAAGACACCAGCCTCCATGTTCCCAGGGAAGAAGGATCGAGCTTCCTGGAGCCTCAGGCTGTGGAAGCCTTAAAGGTCAAACTTCATGAATCCTGAGACCCCCCTGAAGGTTCAGAGAGTAGGGGACTGAAGTCTATCTCTTAGCTCAGAAGGGCAGCTCCCAAGAAGACCTGAATAGTCCTAGGAGGTTCTCTAACCCCGCCCCTCAAACCGACTTCTCACAATGAAATCTCTTTTGTTGTTACATTTTCTACCACATAAACGCTGCAGCAGACGCCTGGAAAGGGTAGCAGCTCTGATCCAGCCAGGAAGCAACAGGAGCAAGAAGGAGGCCCTTGCTCTGCTCCCGGCAAAGCCTGAGGAGCCTTGCTTGGTATTGGCAGGTGTCCAGCCTCTCTGCTTATGAGTGTCACAGGACAGGGGTCCAGCAAAGGGGTGCAGGGAGGGTTGGCAGGGTGGCCTCGAAACCTTCGAAGGCTATCCATCTCATTTCTACCTAGAGAAAATAATGAAATGTGGTGGACATCAGCTCTGATGGGCCTTGGTACAAGGAATTGGATGCAGGGCACGTAGAGAACACTACAGGAAGTACACTGGAAGAGTTGGGGTGTCTGAAGGACCTTGGACTTGACCCTTACTAAAGAGACCCTATGTCCAGTGGAGGGAACCTATGTCCTCTGTGCTCAGCGCCCAGGACTGGGAGGTCATTAGCCTCTGGATCAGTAGTTTAAGCCTCCAACACCCTAAGACTTAATGTATCCAGAAGACAAAATTTATCGGGCTAAGTCAGCCTTTCGTTTGCCTAGGCTGGGATTCCAGATCTACAGAGAAGATAGACTCAGATCTGCCTTGAGCTAGTGCAAAGGGAGGCTTGCACTGTAGGTGTGGAAGGCTCATCCTTGAGGCCCTTCGGGGTGGGTGGGAAGAGGCCCGCTTGGCAGCCTGACTGAAAAGTAAGTGAATCCCGAGCCACCTATAGACGACATAGAAGCCTCTCCTCACATGGCAGATAGGTTGGCAAGTGACCCTTCCCGAGTGGGAAACATAAATTATTAGGCCTAAAAGCTCAGGCCATTTAGGTTTTACTCGATTGGCAGAGCCCCACCATGCCCTCTGCTTCTTGTTGTTGGATTATACATCTGTACCGAACGCCAACTGCTCAGAATACCATTCCTGGAACGGAGGCGGACAGCAGGACTCTTTGGAATGAAAATCAATTTGATTAGAGAGCAGTCAATTACCGTGGAGACTGCGGCTGTGATCCGGGCAGAGAACCAGCTCTGAAAAAAATGTGTAAAACTTTCAGAGGAATGGCCTGCCTGGGGGAGGGGTGCTAGATTCGAGGCTCGCAGAGTCCGTCCACAGCTCTAGCACAGGCTAGGAGGAACGGAGGAATCCCAGCCACTCTTTCCACTTGGACTTGGCTTTGGCTTGGTTCCAGTTAGCTGAGGTAACACCGATGCCCACTGTCAGGGCGTAGGAGACTTAAGTAGTAAGTTTTGCAAAGTGCCTACCAGTATCTGGTGAATAGTAAGTACTTGGTAAATGTGTCATAGGAAGACTGGAACACCTGGGCCCCATAGCACCCCACAGCCCACCTGGCCCTAAAGAATTGGAGAGGTGACTCAGCATTTAAGAGCCCTGTTGATCTTGCAGAGGACCTGAGTTCAGTTCTCAGCACCCACATGGTGGCTCACAACCATCTGTAACTTCTGTTCCAGAGGAATCTGATGTCCTCTTCTGACTTCCATGGGGATCAGGTATGCAAGTCATGCAAAACTCTGATACACATACAACAAATGAACAAATAAACATGAAGTATGATAAAAAGAATTTCAGGATGATTTTGTACCAAGAATTGAGAGAAAACTTGATCCAGCCACCAATGCCTGCCTGTGACAGAAAGAAAACGATCCTTGGTTTATGACTCTGGACACCATGACCCTCAATTTCTCCCTCTATAAACAGAATACTAACACTTCCTGCAGGACAATCAAGGAAGGAGGGGTGCCCTTGGAGTGCTCCCACACCCCCCTCTTCTGTTTCCCTTTTATTGAGAGCTAAAATATGCTTAGTCTGGACCCGCTGTCCCACAAAGTAGCAACTGCCACGTTGCACTGCCTTCTCTCTCAGAAGCCTTGGTCAGGGCTTCAGGTCTCTCTGGCTTCCAGTCGTCTCCCTTGTACTTCATCCTCAATATTCTCAGGTGGACTTGGCACACTGTGGTGTCCCTAGCCCATTCCTCACTTTGTAGGGGTCACAACCAGGTGATAGCCAGTTTGTGATGGAGCAGAGAAATAACAGGACTGCCCCTGATGCGGCTTCAGCAAGTGTCTGTGGAGTGGGCCACCTGCACACACGTGCACTGCAGACCCTCACTCAGGAGACAGCTGCCAGTGGCGGGTCCAGCTCCATCACCTAGGTGGGGGATCTTTGGAGTTGTATTAACTCTCTGAGATTTTGACTACCTGACTGGGGTGTGGTGGATGCTGGAAGTCCCGTGGGCATTTAGTATGTATTGAGTACTGCAATGCACAGCACTTTAGTAGTAGGTGATATCAAGTGAAGGCCAGGTCTCTTGGGTGTGGTGGCACACACCTTTAATCCCAGCACTGGGGAGGCAGGGGCAGGCAGATCTCTGTGAGTTTATGGCAGCCCACTAGGAGCACCAATCCAAGCTAGCCAGGCAGGCATGAGTGGGTTGGGGCCCAAGTTGAGACTCCTATAGCACCTTGGGGTTGTGACCTCCCTCCCCCACTGTACTTTTAAAGCTCTGGTGGCCCAAAAGTGTCTTAACCACACACTGGTACTGTGGACATAGCCTTATATCTCCCAGGTCCCTGAGATACTCAGACATCATATCAGGCATTAGCCCCATCCACTAACCTGGTTGTGATGGTTTGTTTATGCTTGGCTCAGGGAGTGGCACTATTAGAAGGTGTGGCACTGTGGGTGCAGGCTTTAAGAACCTTATCCTAGCTGACTGGAAGCCAGTCTTCCACTAGCGGCTTTCAGATGAAGATGTAGAACTCTCGGCTCCTCCTGCACCATGCCTGCCTGGATGCTGCCATGCTCCCACCTTGATGATAATGGACTGGTGCTCTGAACCTGTAAGCCAGCCCCAATTAAATGTTGTCTTGGTCATGGTGTCTGTTCACAGCAGTAAAACCTTGATTAAGACACTGGTGATTTCCACAGTCAAGCCCTTCGATGTTTGTTCCACAGAATCAGTCTTCCTGGAGCTGTACCAGGTGCAGAGGTGACAGAGCCACTCTGAGTGACGAGCTTACTGCATTTGAATTTACAGGAGAGCCACCAAGCAGATAGCCGCGTGAGGATACTTTAGCTCAGGATTCCATAAAACATTGTTTAGATGTAGTATGACAGTCATTATGTGGAAATTAAAGACTCATTAGATATTTGTGAGTATTGGTGTCTGACAGTCCCAAACTGACGCTTGCATCCTGCTGAGGTACTCCACATACCAAGTGGGTAGAGAGCCTCCTCCCAACCCCCAAGGCCAGCTTGCTCACCCTTCATTCTCCCAAGCTCTCTCCTTTCCCCTCTTCCCTTTTCTTCCTTCTCCCTCTGTCCTGCAATCAGAGGCAGAGGCCAGTCAGAGCGGCTCCTGCTGTCCTGGTACACATCATGGGGTCCTCGTGAAGCTTCTCTTTCCCCCCCCCCCCGCAGATAGGGCTCAGGCTGTCTAAGTAGCTCACACTAGAAGAGGAAGTCCTACTGACAGGGAGTACCTGGTCTAGGAGGAGCCTGGGGACTCCCTGGCCACTAGGCCTTGGGGACAGTCAGAAATCTTCCCTGAACAGAGATGCTTTTGGGTCTTCACCGCTCTCGCTGGCCTCCTTCAGTCTTCTCTCCACAGGCCTGGCCAACCTGTGGGGGAAGGGATGATTCCTGGAGCTGTTCCCGCAGCCCCACTGGCCAGTCTGCCTCAGCCTCTCCTCCATTTCCCCTCACACCAGACCAGGAGGCCACTAAGTGCTTGGGCGATCTTATGCCCACAATAAATCTAATCATTCTGCCCGTCCAGGAAAAGGAGGAGCCTCTGTCTCTAGCTGGACAATCATCAGCTCTCCTCACAGGGCGGCTGCGTCCCCACCACACTTCCTGTAGCAGACATTTGTGCTATTCATAATCAATCTGGTGGACATTTATCACCTCTTTCTGGGGAACTCAGTAGCCTCCACAGGGGTTGGCAGGTGGCTGGGCCCTGTCGATCTGTGGTACTGGGTGGCCCTGAGAGTTAGTGACCTCCCTGTGCATGGCCAACAAAGCAGGCATATATATCTCTGGCCTGGATAGGAGCCCCCCGACCCCCAGCCTCTGTGAAGAGGTGAAGCCTATCTTGAATGCAGCATCCTGGACTGCTGGGGTTAGATGGACAAGGATGGGATGGGATGGCCTGAGCCCAAAGCTGGGGACTACAACTTGGAGAGGTTGTGCAGGTCAAGGCTCACATGTGCGAGGAGTGATTTTTCCTGCATTTAAATAAAGGGAACACTCACCTGGCATGTATGAAGGTTTCGGTTTGATTCCCAACACCACAGAAAAATCATAACAGCGACGTTGATGACTATCACTTCAGTAACACACTCTGCTTGTGCTTCCAAAACCCTAGGAGTCTAAAGATTCTACTTAAATGTCTGAAAGTAGTTTAGTTTACAGGCAGCCTGCAGGCAGCCAAGTTAGGGGACCCAATCTTTGGAGCTGAGACAGCCCCGATGGGAGTGGGGACTAGGTCTCAGGTAGGAGCTGTCCAGGAGGGTGGTTTTCTAAACAGAATCCCAAGGCTTGGACAGAAGCCCACAACATCTCCACCCCCTCCTTTCTCTACTGTCTCCTGCCTCGGGGCTCTCTCCTTTTCTGTTCTCTGTTCCTCTCCCTACCTCATCCTAAAATGGGCTCCCTGGGCAATAGGGTACATGGGGTGTCAGAACTACTTGATTCAGTGGGTGATACCCAGGAGAG
The DNA here is from genome assembly GCA_036184795.1 of Tokudaia tokunoshimensis. Classification (NCBI taxonomy): domain Eukaryota; kingdom Metazoa; phylum Chordata; class Mammalia; order Rodentia; family Muridae; genus Tokudaia; species Tokudaia tokunoshimensis. The sequence continues at coordinate 884,889 of BTHU01000008.1, forward strand.
TACATACATGTTAGCTCAGACACACGGGGACCAAAGCACTCAGGTCCCTCCCTTGAGGGGGACAGGGTGATGGGTTCCCTCTGGTCAGTGTTATAAGGCCAGGGGTTCCTCAGAGAGAGAGCCCAGACTAAGTTTGACAGTCAGGAGAGCAATTCCCCCAAAATACAGAAGGGAGGGTAAAGGGCCGCCTTAGCCCCATCAGCCTTCCTGGTTCATAGCCTTGAGATGGGAAGCTGGGTTTCTGGGTGCCAGTCTTAGATCCAGGACCCAGAGACCAAGCCAGGTCCAGATAGGGCCAGTAGATACTAAGACCCCCCACTCCCAGAAAACTCCAGTCACCCTAGAATAGTCCTCTACATCTCCTGTTCCCTGCCCCCTTAGTTTCTGTGGGCACGATGCACTCCTGTGTTTACCCAGGGCAATTTCAGCTGCGAAGCTGTCGGCGGCAGTCTGCAAACAGCCCCCAACGCTGCCTGCCAAGCGCCGCCAGCCGCCAGCTTGCTTCGCAGGCGGTTTGCACAAGCTGCCCGGCCTGGCACCAGGCTGTTAGCTGGCCTCCCTCAGGAGCTGGCAGCATTCCAAGGTGTCATCCCTTAGTGTCCTCATCGGCTTCTCTCTATCCACCTTTGCTGCAGCCCCTGGGTACCCCTAGATCCAGAGGAAATGGGGGATTCCAGGGTTCAATGACACCTCAGGAGTGATTCAGGAAATCAGGGGAGATGGTAACCCTGAAATCCCTTAGGACCCTAGTAAGGGATATACAGAACCACTGAGACTTGGGTATGGGTCACCTGTGTAGTACCTCATGTCCAGGCAGGAGCTGGCATCCTCTAAATTGGCTCTGTGAGACACCTGAGGTTGGAGACCTGACTATCCTCAGGTCTCCTTATGAGTCTGTTGGCCAATCAGTTACAAGTTCATTCAGCAGCATTGAGACATCTCCTGAAGACCCTGGATACCAGCACTTACTCAGGCTAAAAGGCTAACTATACACCTAGACTCTCCTCAGTCTAAACTTCCTGGTCCAGGCATGTATGAAGATGATAGACTCTCATCATTGGGAGAAGTATTGAGAGAAGTTGATGAGCTGCTATTTGCTCCAATCTTTGGCCCAAGTTCATCCTTGTGAAGGTGAGGAGTTGCTAGGGTCACACCCCAGTCAGCTCTGTTGCATGCTGCCTTTTGAGATCCCAGAACTCAGGCCCCACTGGCTTCCTCTCAGCCTAGACCTACATTGCCAGGCCTCCTCCTATGGGAAAAAGATGTTAGAGCCTCCACCAACTTTCCAGTCCTGGTACTCTCAGAGACCCCCAGTTTCAGTACACTGTACCCGCCACTTCATCTCTGAACTCAGACAGCCCTATTTCTCTTGGTTCATTGAGGCCAATGCCATAGGTCCCGGGCTCCCTGAAGCTAGGAAATGCCAGATCTGGCCTTTGGACAGGGCTGCATCTTTTAAGGTTAATAATCCTGCTGTGTCATGGTCTCATAATTAAGTGCTTGTTCATCCCCATTATCATCAGAATGATTTGTTGTTCTCTGGGTAATAAAGGTCCACCTGCTGAGGCAGGGGCCTGCAGGCATCTCTGCTGGAATTCTTGAGGGAGACTGGTACCTTCACCTGCTGGAGGCTGCCAGAGGGAAGGGATGGAGCGCCTGCCTCTGGGGCCAGGACTCCTCTGTCTTCGCTTTCCAAACGGCTTAGACTTAACTCTGGGACTCCCTTACTTTACTCAGGAGCTGCCTGAAGCTAGGGCCGGCCTGGCCTTGGGCATACCCACTGGACAACCTCAGGAATCAGAGACACTGCAAAGCAAGTGTGGATGACCCCAGAGTACTGTGTGTGTCCCCACTTGCACACACATTCACACGAACACACACACACACACACACACACACACACACACACACACACACACACACACAGGCATACACCTGTCTCTCTCCAGGACTTGGTCTTTGGCTTCTTCTCTCTCCTGCTTCAATGTCTCCATCATTATAAAGTGGGACAGATCCCCGTCCCCCACTTCTGAGAAGGGAAGCTGTACTGAACAGTGGTGGAGCTGCCGTGCACAGCCAATCTTCAGGATTTGCACCCCCAGCCCCCACCCCCTCCCTCCCTCACCTGCATCCAGTGGGCCCTGAGGTACTCTAGGCCAGCAATCCCCCCCAGCTATCTGGGCCATGCTCTGTCATGGCAAGCAGGTATCATTGCCTTCTTGGATGCTGGTTTGTGAGAAAGGTCCCTGGGAGTAGCCCTGGTGGCTCAGGTCTTGCAGGACCAGAAACTTCGCCTGGCTTGAGGCCCTATGCTGTGCAAAGTGGTAAGAGAAAAGTATCTGCCTCTGGTTAACAAGCCAAGTTGAGGCTGCTGGCTACAGAGGTCACCTGGTGGTCACCCTTTTCCATTCTTACTGACTCTACTTTAGCTGACAGTTGCCAACAGTGGAAAGAAGGGTTCACTTTCTGCATCCTACGAACCCCCTACAGTTAAGGAAAATACCTGCCCACCTGGAACTTAGAGCTACCTGTGTTTGTGGGCCAATGTTAGTACTTAGCTGGACACTAGAAACACCCATGTCTTGGGGTAAGTCAGGCACCCTATAACCATGTGTAGTGCCTGCAGCCACAATCCACAACGAACATACAAAGACTGATTTATTTTACTTGGGGTTTTTTTCAAGTTAGTCCTAAACCATTCATAGTAAGACCCCACCACACCCCAACCCTGAGGGAAGAGAAAAGGTGAAATCATGAATTAACAAAGGATATTTGGCCAAACATAACCTCCCTAAAAGAATCGATGTTAAAATTACAGTTATTAGCCATATTTCCTTTCAGGAGCAGTTAGAGTCACTTCAGAAGGTGAGGCAATTAATTTTTAAGTTTATGTTACACATTATAACACAGCAGGCCATTAACAAGATGGCAACATTAACCTTAATGTACTTGGCAAAGACAGCTGTGGACATAAGCTGGCCAGGAGCTGCAAGGACCCAGGACATCCAACAGGCCAGGGCTGAGGGGCTTCATCCCCATGTCCCCAACCAGCTGAAAGGCCATTATCCAAGTTCTCCAGGCTGGTGGATGCTGTGAACCCAGGTGGGAAGAAAAAAAGTGTCCTGCTCCAGGCCTCGCTCAGACTCTCCCTTTGAAGGTCAACACCTGGACGGATGCTGATAAGGGTCCAGTAAGACTCGAACCCTGTGTGGGTCGGGATCAGAGATTAGGGCTCAGTCTGGAGCTAGGGGTAGAGGGCAGAGATGTGTCCCTTATGGCCTGAGAATTTCTTCCCATAAGTCCTTCAGAGTGGGCACCATGGTGCCCCCACGTTCCAGCTCAGGTAGGATCTGCTTTTGTCAGTGCCACCAGGTAGGGCTAACCTTCTTGCCTGCTGTGACTTCAGAGCCTATGAGCCTGCCCCTCATCCAGGCCCTCACACACCCCTGCTGCCGCCACTGCTCCTTACCCACAGCGTGCCAGTGGTGGGCTCTATCCTAGTGGAGACCCTCCTCAGGGGTCTAGGCAATGGGGAGGAGGGCTCACTCCAGGAGATGTGTTCTGCTCACCTTTGAAAGAAGCATCCAGGCTGTGACTGTGGCCCAGGGGCAAGCACTTGCCTAGTATGTACACAAGCAGGGCCCTGGAGTCATCTCCTGAACACAAAGGGGAGGCAAGAGGTGAAGAAGGTGGGTGGGGACACTCTTGGCCTGGACGAAAGAGGTAGAAACACAAATGGAGTGACTTGAGAAGCCAAAGCCACACGGACCATTCAGGCTACTTGGGATCCATACCATCCCCAGGGAACACAGGGGTGAGGCTTCTAGCGACTTGGCTAGGGCAGGGGACAAGCCTGCTCCTGCTCCTGCTCCATCTGGACTTCGTAGGCTTTCAGCAAGTCCTCCCCGTGAAGATAGCAAGTAGGAGTGACTGGCAAGGAGGTGGGGACTGTGGTTGGCCCTGGAGTAACTGGCAGGAAGATGTCGAGGAGCAGGCAGGAGAAAGGTTTGCCCTGGGGGTACAATCCAGGGAACAAGATCAGCCTTGGATCTTTTCCTTGGTATGAGGCCCAACGCAGACACCACCCAGCCCCGATGCCGCGGGAAGAACCTAGAGCATGGAGACTGAGCATAACAGTGTTCCACAGCTGAGCAAAGATGACAACTTTGAAAAAGGTAGGGACATAAGATCTGGAGATGCAAAGAGTGAAGGGTCTAGACTAGAGGCCAGTGACAGATGCCTTTCTGTTGTTAGCTAGGGAGTGGGCTGATTGACACCTCTAGGAAGCGTTTCTAGCCTAACTACCCCAGCAAAGCATCCCTTCCCAATCTCTGCGGCTCTGGGGATGAAAGTTTTGTGGCTGGAAGTATTTGGGCAGAGCACAGCCAGAATGGGCTCACCCTGAGGTTGCTCTAGGTATGAGGGTGCTCCTTTCTTCTAAATAAAACAGCAGAAGTCACAACAAGGGCACCTACTAGACATTCCCCAGCAGACCCTAAGTGCCAGAGCTGATTTCCAGCTCAGCATAGTCTTGTCCCTCGTCCTTATTGCCTGACTGACCCAAGCAGGCATCTGTATCATCATACCTCATGGCTGGGCAGGAATAGGTGGCTTCACAGAGAAGATGAAGGCAGAGGGCTGGAAAAAGGAGATTCACTCACTCATTCATTCACTCATTCACTTACATGGTCACTTGCTCCCTCGGTGGTGGTATTTCTCAAGGCCTGAGCCAGGCTCCACTAGCAGCGTGGGGCATCTAGCATCCAGAGTTCTGTGCTTCCTCAGTCAAAGCCCAGTGCTGAAAGCTCCTCCCTCAAATTTAAGTGTGTGTCCCAGGTCTCTTTGTGAGTGGGCCTGCAGCTGCAGAAGTCACTAAAGGAAGCCTTTCCTCCTCATCGAACTCCGCATGGTGCCAGGAACCCCTGCATTCTCAGACTCCTGTCCTCTGTGTGGTTGTATCCTGAGAACACTGGCCACAGCACAGTCATAGGCCTCTATACTCCATGTGGCCAGACCTCAACTAATTAATTGCATCTCCAACAACAGTGCATAAAGCACTTTCTGAGGGCCTGGGTGGGGGTCAGGACTTGGACCTATTTTGGAGTCTGCTCTCTGTGGCTCTGACCTAGCTGGAGGCAGGCAGCCCAAGGTATAGATAGGCTCAGCACAATTCCTCAGCTTTGACTTCTTATATGCTAAAGATGGGCCAACTATTCTCATTAGAAACTTTGAAAAACAAAACAAACAAAAAACCAACTCAGCAGAATAGAAGCTACCTTGCCCACTGTGTGGGAGCCTGGGGGGATCTAGCCACTGAGGGGCTGCCTAGGACCCCCAAACTCTGGAGCATTGTGCTGCTTAGTGGCCCCTAGACACCAGGCAGACAATTGAGTCTCGAGACCCCTTTGTTACTTCTGCCACGGTCCTGGCTTGTTCCCCAGGAGGAGACCCTTCCACCCACCCTGTAGGGTCAGTTGTGACCTCAGTCAGCACTGGGGATCTGAGGGTAGGCAAGCTAGCTGAAGCAGAGTGATGGAGGAGGAAGGACAGGGGACCAGGGCAAAAGCCCTCTTTCCTTCCATTTTGCCCCAGATCTCTGTCAACAAGACTCAGATGTATCAGAGACGAGCCTGCTGGGTCTCACACCTATAACTTTAAATTTAAAAGGCCATGTGCTGTTCTGGGCTCCAGCTGCAGCCCGGCGTGGCAGCCCCATAAAGATCATGTTATAGTACAAGCCATTACGCGCCAGTTTACTGTACACACATTTCTAAATGGTTCGGCAAATAGCAGCCTACTCACAGGCAGGGAAGGAGAACAGCTTCATTTGGGGTAACAAATGATCCTTGATTTGATTTTAAATGCAATGACAGCCAAATTTATTTCTTATTTAATCACTTCCCTGTGCCATAGAGAACGGGGCGATATTAAGTCCACAGTGAGCAGGCTGCGCAATGCACGGAAAGAGACGACCCATACATTATGTTTACAGGGCAGAGCGAGGCTGCCGTGCAAAGCACACGACTAGAATGGGTATTTTTGTCATTTACACAGTAGCTTATAACATTATTTCTTCCTGCTTCCAATTTTTCAGTAATAAAAATATAGGCAACACAATTCTCTTTGCATTACAGATAAACCATCTTGATTCTTTATTAAATATTTTTATTAATCTGAAGTGCTGCAAAGTGTCAGGGCAAATAAATCAGGCTGGCGGCAGTCATTTCCCTCTGCCGGTAGGAGCTCCATAAAGTGGCTTCGGCAAAGCGCAGTGCCCGGAAAGGCCCGGCTTCATCACTGGCCTGTCTGCCCTCCTTCGTAGACATAGCCACTCGGCAGAAGTGACAGTAATGGGATGTTTGTTCTTCAAGATCCAACTTAGTTGGGAAATCGCTCTACAATCCTCTGGTTCATATTCTATTTAATTAGGAATTACTCTTGGTCTCACTCTTTGTGCCAGCTTGGGAAATGCCTGGCCCCAGGAGGGCTAGGTAAGGAGGGCTTTCCTTAGAACTCCTAGAGAGGGGCAGCCACTGGACAGGGCCTAGGTATGTCTGGGGGTTATGCCCAGGGTCATACTGTAGCAGTGGCCCTGGGCTTGGCAGGGAAGGCCCTCTACCGCTGAGGGTGGGCAGGGATGATGCAGTCCTGACTGACTGGCTCCCCACCCCACCCCTCCCTGTTTGTTTTCTCTTCCCATGGTGCAGGTATGCATTGAGAGGAATAGGGTAGGATCCTTAGAGGACATAGTTTCTTCCTGGAACATTCTTTTTCCAGCCCCTGCTATAGACCCATTTCGGAACAGGTTATAGCTACAGGGATGAGCTCTCTTTCATCAGCATGTCTCCCCTCCTTTTCTCTAGCTGTGCCATAGGGAAGCTGCTTGGTACCACTCAGCTCTGACACGGCTGCACCCCAGAGAAGTCTCTGGGGTTACATCCTCTTAGATGTTGGGGGTCATTGCTGCCTAGAGAGTTCCAATGTATTTGTTCTTGGGTAAGGTATCTGACAAATGGGAGGTAGGTTGTCCTCAATACCCAGGCACATGGCTGGGCCTGGAGTTCAGAAGAATTCCAAGGGTCTCCTGACTTCAATGGGGCATGATGTAGAGCCAATTGATCATCAAAGGTTAGAACATATGTATTGGTGCTAAGGCTTTGTGACCTCTGAAATCCCATTAGTCATGAGGGCCCATGGCCTTGACATCTGTCCTGTCCTAGATGGCCTCTTGAATGACAAAGTCTGCTCACTTTGGGTTATACTCCTCTCCATGCTTAAACAGAAGGCAAGGGCACTGACTCCATAGTGGACAGCTGTCAAGAATTGTGCTAGCTGTAACTCTGCCATCCTAGACCTGGTAATCCAGACAAGCCCTGCCCCATGGCTAAAACATAGCTTCCAGATCAAGAGTAGAATGTCCACACCCTTATTCTAGCCTCATTTCCTCAGTCTGTGGACATAAACCCGAAGAACACACTGGGCATGTTTCCCTCTGTCATGGTGGAGCTTGGCCTCTGTGGAAGTCCCCGTTAAGCAGAGGGTACAGAAGGGAACTACAAGAGCTGAACCAAGGGAGGCTGGGGCAGGGTACGGTAGGAGAAGGGGAAAGGATGCTGCAGTGGGAGAGTCAGACGGAAGACACCAGAAGAGGAGCTGGGAGGACCATCAGGGTGACTCGTCAGCTCTGTGGGCCTGAGCACTTGGAATAACTGGAATCCAGGGGACACTCCCAGAGAACCCATGCCCCTGTGCTCAATGCCAAGAGTCCAGTGCTGAGTGTCTCTGTGACAACCTGTGTGGATGAAAGGTGCTCATGTCCCTATTTTCTACTATTTAGGCCAGGAGTCACTGAAGGCCTGGCTCTACCACATGGGACTCCTGAGCTCCTTTAAGCCTGTAGGTCCCTTACCTATATAACCTCCTTTCAAATCAAGGGTGTCTCTGGAGGTTGGACTGTAAGCTATGTGTATCTGGGGGAGGAGCAGTGCCTGAGACTCAACACTGGAACTGGGGACGGGTGAGGATGCTGTCTGGCTGAGTACCAGGAGAACATGGAGTCCCTGCCACCTCCTCAACAGAAAACATGAATTACAGCACTTGTGTCCCAGCCTGCCCAAGGAGCTGCTGGTGCCAGCTTGGCCTCTGGGCTTGGGTCATCCTATCTGACACCAGGAAGGCCAACCGGCCAGCGCCAGCCTACCAAAACTTCTGGTTTTGCTGGAAGGATAAAGTGGCTGGGGTTGGGGAAGGAATGAATATCTGGAAAAACTCAGGTAGACAGTCCCTCCCTTTATCTGCCTCTGTTTCCCATGAGAGTATGGCCATACTGGATAACCATGTTTCTGCTGCCCAGGCTAGAGACTGCCTCACAGGAACCAGGCAGATGTCTGCTGTGTTCTCTGTGGGAACCAAGACCCTGGGTGCTGGGCTACATGGGCCATGCCCACCTCACAGCTGCCCCATGAGCTTTTGATGGACACCCAGGGTACAGGAGGCATGCTAGCCACTTAAAGATGGAAACCCTCCCTCCCAGTGCCTTATGTCATGTGCACCTCAGCACAAAGCCTGTGGGGATGATAAGAGTGGTGACACCTTGTCTTCAGCAGGGCTTTCAGCCCAGGACAGGGCAGTTTGGATACCAGGTAGGTGCTGGATCCCTGAGTGCTCTTGTGGGAGGGCCCAACCTCTGTCCTAGCAGAAACATTTCTAGACGATAAGCTAAGTATCCCAGGGGAAGAAACAGTATGCCCATGTGGCCTCTTGGTTAGAGCAGGCAGGTCCCTGCCATTCTACACGGCTCAGGTCCTCTGAGACTCGCTAATGAGAAGCCCAAGTTTCCATCTAACCCTGAAGCTCAACTCAGAGCAGGAGTCTTGGACAGGGCACAGAAAGTGCCCTGTGTCACTTTCGACTTCCTCTTGGTGGAAGAAAGGAAGGGACCTTATACAGGGGCAAAGATGGGGCCTTTGGCAGATTCTCACCTAGGCATCCAGCCACCCCTGACCCTTCCTGTGCACATGTAAGTAGTGTCATCATGAAGGACCCTTCCTATGCCCTTGTGCCCACATGCCCTGTTTTCAGGGCTTTGCTCACCTGATGCCCTGATAAGAAGTCTGTGTGGCTATGTTCATGCCATGCCATGTGCACATGTGGACCTCAGTGGGCAACTTGTGGGAGTTGCTCATCTCCTTCCGCTATAAGTGTCTTGAGTATCGAACTCAAGTGGCAGACCTCTTTACCTGCTGAGCTATCCTGATGTCTCTGCCTGTACTCTTGTGAGACTCGCTGCATACCAGGCCATTTAATCAGGTTGGCTAATTTGCTAAGATGATTTATGGGATTCAGGACTATACTAGTCAGGAAAATACTTGACTAGTCACTAGTTCATTGTTTTCTAAGATCCAGCTCAGTGAGATCCTGGGTGATGCACAGGACAGATGAGGGAGATGGGAGTTCCTGAGTAATTTGGGGGAGGGCCCAATTCCAGTGCCATCTCACTTAAGCTTCAAGAAGATCAACCCAATTGAGAAGCTTCACAGAGGTACCATCTTAGAGGTACAGTCTCCGGCTCAGCCTCCAGCCCTACTTTCCCTAACGTCAGGTGGTGACAGTACCAACTCTGTCCTGTGTTCTTCCTAGAACACTCATTCTGAAGTTATGGAGGCTCCCTGAACCCCACAACCTCCTTAAGCCTCCCAAAGCCATTCTTTTTGACACACACTTTTTGTTTGTTTTTTTGTTTTTTTAAGACAGGGTTTCTCTGTGTAGCCCTGGCTGTCCTGGAACTCACTCTGTAGACCAAACTGGCCTCAAACTCAGAAATCCGCCTGTCTCTACCTCCCAAGTGCTGGGATTACAGGTGTGTGCCATCACTGCCTGGCTTCCCAAAGCCATTCTTACCTCTGTGGCATTTCTATTATTTGAGGAACTTGTGTCAGGAACCAGGGACGAAGACTAAATACATATATCTTATAGTTTTTGGAAATTTTGGGGGATTGTCAGCCTTGTGAAGAAAAGAGTTCTAATGCCTTCTACAACATAGATGAACCCTAAGGACTAGTGTGTGTATGTGTGCATGTGCATGAATGTGTGTGCACATGCATTATAGTTGACTTAAAACTTTCAAAACTATGTATTTGGGAATCCTCAAAGGTGAAAACAATTACGTCTATATCAAAGGGCACAGGAACCCACCAGAAAGGCCAACAGTGGAAGCAGGCAGAGCCAGGGTAACAGAAGCCCTGGGTTATAGCTGGAGTGTTTTTGCACTTGGGTCTATGTTAAATGGAGTGAGTGAGGAGGCGGGCAAGGTGATCAGAGACAAATCTCTCGCACAGAAGAACATTGCACATCACTTAGGTGCTTGATTGCCCACTCTTCCCACTAGAGGGGCAAGTGACTCATTTTCCTAGGGGCAGAAATGGCACGGTAGCTTATTGCAGTGTAGCCTAGCACAGGCTCTGCCGGGGATCAAGACTGACAATCTGCACTGGGATGAGGGCAGCCTCTACAGGCCAACACCATGGTCATGGTAGGTAGAAACCAACCAAAGGGAGACAAAACCCCTGCCTGGGTGGACTCTGGGCCATCAAAGCCTCCAAAGGAGAGAACGTTTGAGATGCTGTCACAGTCAAGTGGAACTTAGGCAAACATAGATATGATGTGTAGAGTTCTGGGACAGAATGGGGTATCAAGTAAAGGCAGAAAACCTGGATGCAGCTTTAGTTATTGGAAAAGAGTAGATTCCTGGGAAAGTGGCTACCAGGCACTTCTGGGGTATAATTTTAATTTGGATAAGCCACGCAGTTCATAGGCTGGGTCATGTGAACCAGGTCCTGGCTGGGTTTCTTCAGCCTCAAACCCCAGGCTACTTTGTAAAATGGCTCAAGGCATAGCCCTGGCCATCTATGGGGCACAAGCTGTTCCAGCAGGCCCCATCTTACGACACAACTGTGATGTACAAACTCCACACAGAAGGGGAGTCTAATAGAGGACTGAGGGGCACTGTACCTCACTTACCTCACTCTGGGAGGGAGGGAAGTTAGGAGGGAGGGGGAGAGAGAGAGAGAGAGAGAGAGAGAGAGAGAGAGAGAGAGAGAGAGAGAGAGAGAGAGAGAGAGAGAGAGGAATAACCACGTTTAACCCATCATAATGTGGAGAGTTTTGTTATGAAAAACACCAGAAAGCCATTAATGTAAATCATGAAATATTCATCAAGGAAGTCACTTAAATGTCTTGTGTTCCCAGAAGTGGCGCTGGGTTCTTCCTGCATCCGGGCGCGGAATACCAGCTACTGAACATCTTCCTATGCATCAGTGCTGAACTAGAAGCCATAGCTCGCACCACAAGCAGTGGCCCCTGTGCCCTGGCCCACCTAACCGGGGTGGAAGATGTTGTGGAGGCCATGATCACCATTTTCTTTTGTGTGTCACTGAGAATGACAATTGCCTCACCAGAAATCTCCTGGATCAGTCTATCAACACGCAGCCTTGCCTGAGAGCGGCAAGAAAGGCAGCTGCTGGGCAGAAGGGATGAATCATTGGTTAAGAGCCATTGCTGCTCTTTCAGAAGACCTCAGGTTCAATTACCAGCACCCACATGACTGCTTGCAAATACCCTTAACTACAGTTCCAGGATGCCATCATCTGGCCTCCATGGGGGCCAGGCACACACACAGTGGACACACACACATGCATGCGTGTATACACACACACACACACACACACACACACACACACACACACACACACACATTTGTGTACACAGGCAAAATACTCATAGATAAAAACAAAAAATAAATAAGTCTTTAAAAAAAGAGGGCATGTGGGATTGGAGAGATGGCTCAGCAGTTAAGAGCACTGACTGCTCTTCCAGAGGTCCTGAGTTCAATTCCCAGCAACCTCATAGTGGCTCACAACCATCTGTAATGGGATCTAATGCCCTTTTCTGGTGTGTCTGAAGACAGCAACAGTGTACTCATAAAAATAAAATAAATAAGCCTTTAAAAAAAAGAGGGCATGCGGCTGGGCAGTGCTGGTACATGTCTTTAATTCCAGCACTCAGGAGGCAGAGGCAGAGGCAGGCAAACCTCTGAGTTCAAGGCCAGTCTGGTCTACAAAGCCATTTCTAAGATATATAGGGAAGCCTTGTCTCAAAAACCAAAACCAACCAACCAAACAAACAAAAAGGGCATGAAGGTGTGAGGGAGTGGGGATAGATCTGAAAGGAGTTGGGGGAACCTGCCTGGGAAATGGAGATCTAGTTCTCTCTGGGCTCTGCCTGTTCTTGTCAGTGGCAAAAGCAGGGCAAATGTTTAGTGAAACTGCCCAAGATTCCTCAGGACTTTGTCCCTACAAATAGGTATTCACAAGGTTCAGTTGGAAGAAGACAGAGGACGAGCCTCCTAGGGCTATGCACAGCAAAGGCCCCGTAGAGGGGAGGAGTACGCTGGTGACCCACAGATAGTCCCCAGTGGGGCTCCAGAAGCCTGGGTCTCATCTTCTGCTGTACCAATGTCTTGGGAAAGCTTGTTCCTCATCTTTGGGCTTCTTGGTTCTCTCCATGTTCTCAGGAGTTTCCTGGGAGTCCAGCGTTCAGATCCTGGTCAGGGCAGGAAGGTTCAGGTGAGGTTGGGGCTGGAAGTGGGGAAGTCTGGCTTCTGTTCTTTGCTGTGTACAACACCTGGCCTAAGACTTTCCAGCTGGGGTGGTGGGACCCCCCCCCCAGGAGAACTTATCATTCTGTTGATCAGGATGCTAAAGACAGCTGCATGTGCAATAGCCTCACCCCAGGAAGGATCCTCTCCCCACAGCACTGCCGTGTCAAAGCACCACACGTCCCATATAGCCCACTCCAGGGAAGAGCCTTCCAGTAAACCAAACTTCTGCAGGCCCCAGACCCTCAGATCCCAGGGACATGGTTCCAGGATGGGTAAAGACACTGGTTACAGTAAAACTTTGATCCCAATCCAATAATTTCCATGGGGATAGCCCTCTTTTGTGCAGAGAAGGACTGCCTACTGTTTGGTGTCCCCGAGGTTGACCAAATACTTGGTGCCTCAAGCCTGTTGGACCATACTGATTACCAGCAAAGGAGCACTATGGGGCCAAAGGTACCCAATGCCCCCCCTCTTTTTTCCTTCTCCTCCACATCGGTCTTTTTGAGACAGGATCTTGCTATGTAGCCTCGGCTGGCCTGGAATTTACTATATGGGCCAGACTGGACTGGAAATTGCAGTATTTCTCGTGTCTCTAATGTCCCGGAAATCACAGCAATCTTTCTGTTTCTGATCCCCCAAGTGTTAGGATTATAGGCCTGTCAGCATGCCCAGGAAGAAACCTTATTTTTAACATAACCTCTGTGCTATTGTCCTGACACATTCCACAGTTCTCCTGGGTTCGTTCATGTGCAGGGTTGGTCTATGCTGTGGCCTCTCCTATATTCTTTCCTTTTTCAGCATTGAGGACAAAACTCAGCATTTTGAACTCGCTAGGCTTATTTTTATTTTTATTTTGTGCATTGGTGTTTGGCCTGCGTGTATGTTTGTGTGACGGTGTTAGATCTTGGAGTTACAGACAGTTGTGAGCTTCCATGTCTGCTGAGTCACCTGGAAGTCTAGTCAGTGCTCTTAACCACTGAGCATCTCTCCAGCCCACTGGGCAAGCTTATTACCTTCATGCTAAATCCTCAGCTCCTCGTCTATTCTTTATAAACAGCAAAGGGCAAATATGATGGCCACCCAATGACACACAGGCATACTGGGGAAAGGGAGGACCTAGGAGGACCTGAAGAGGGCAGGTTACATGGAGTCCCAGAGGTCTGTGAAGGTGGAGTCTGGGGAGGGGAAGGGGCCTGACTCTGAGCCTCTTGGCTCTATTATAGATATTTCCCTAAGTGACTCACAGGGCACGGTGAGGGACAGCAGTCTGATTGCAGGGAGTGAGCATCTCATAGCAAATGGAAACTTTGAAGGTTGGGAAAGGAGGTTTTCTCCGTGCAGGCTGGGGTGCAGCAGCCCAATGAAGATAGCGCCAGGAGGGGTAGGGTCTTTTTGAAAGGAGACATTTTGGAACACGTCCCTTCCCTCAAGAACAATCAGAGAAGGACATCATGAAATCTGATTTTTCACTTACTGTGAATTTAGTGAATCGCTACGGTTTATTGGGCACTTGGGCCAACCTATAATTGCCTTAAACAGTAGAAATAGCCCCAGGAAGCTGCTCCAGAGAGACTGCAGGAGGCGCGACTACTTCATCCAGTTCTGCGGTACCACCATTTCTATTAGCACAAAATGGAAGGTTGACATCAGGTCAGACCCCTGGTTTTTGACTTTTCGTTTCAGAGACACAGAGGAGATGCAGAAAGTTCAGCTAGGTGTCCAGAACTGATTCATACTTCCAGACAGAAAACCCTGTGGAGGTTAAGTTTACACGGGTTTATCCTACACCACAGCTAGGACTTGTGCTGGTCTGGGTCAAACTTCCAGTCCTTACACTCCAGTTACAGAAGCAAAACACAGAGTGGCTGCCAAGGCCCAGGAGCCTGGGAGTAGGCAGCATCCCCAGTGCTGGGGCAGGGGTAGCCTACTCTTGCTTCTATAACTGATATTCCCCTAAGTTGATAGAGTAGCAAAATGTCCTGGTGTCCCCTTGGTCCCTGCTGCACAGTTGAGGGACCAGCTCCCAGAGGACTGGGGAGCTGGGAAATTACTATTCATGACAGTAAACTTAAAAATGAAATAATAAGTCTGTCCTTATAAAAAGCAAATTGCAGTGTCGGAATATTCATGAGCTGTGACTTCATGGGAAATGGCAGCCGCGGGGAGATTAACATTTGGTTAAGTCAGCAGCAGCAGAACTTAGGGAAATGTGCCTGTCAGTCTGAGGAGATGGTGATTAATACTTCCTGTTTGCGGCCCCTTAACGGGCGCATTTTAATGTAATAATTAATTAACCTTGGGGATCACTCACATTTCACAACTCCTGATGCTGTGGCTTGGGGGAGGGAGGATCTTTCTGCTTAGTCCCTGTCTATCTTGGGCACTGGATCCTTGGGACTGACCTCCCGAGGAGCTGAGAGGTCCAAATTGAGCCCAAATGTAACTGGGAGGCTTGTGTGTGCAGGATGGGGTAGCATAGGCAGGACAGGGGACAGCAACACAGTCCTGTGCTAAACGCCCATGGCCTCTCTGCTAGTGCTGCAAGTCGAAGGTCCCCGAACTCATGCCCTCTTGGCACCCAAGAGTGTGGCTTTGCAGGAGAGGGACTTTAGGTCCTTTGGTTTAAGATCTCAGATAAACTTGTTCTAGAGTTTGGGTGGTACTAAATTCGATAATGGGTTTTCTTATAAGAGGAGAGAACATGAAGACTCAGCGGGATTCGTCCAGCTATTTGAGCGAAGGTTCAGGATGTCTAGAGAGCCACTGGAAGCTGGGAGGGGCCTGGGATGTCAGTCCTACTGGGAACTTGATGGGCCCCCCCCACCCAGGCTCCCAGCACAGGTGAGAAAAGCCCTCCTGTTGTTTCGAGCCACAGGCTCTCTTTGTGGAGCTGTAGCTACCCTAGGACACTCTAACCATGGTCAGCCATGTTGACTGGTGTTGAGGCAGCTCAGGAAGGCCTTGGGAGGAAAACTAGAGGCTCTTCAGAAGCTGGATCGGAGGACCTGGTACTGGCTTTGTCTCCTCTAACTTCTATTGTAAAGTGTTGGACCAGAAATACACTTCTCATACTGGATTCCCTCAGTGCACCACAGGGGAGCACGGAAGCCTTCTATTTCCTTCACTTGTTGCCTGGAAAACACAGTTATCCTTCATGGCCCATTCCCAGCACCCTCCTCCGGTGGTGCTCCTCAGTGCTCTACATATCCCATCCTGCAGGCTGGCACTGTTTCTGGACAGCTCCAACTCTGAGCCCTGCAGAGTAGCTGCTGATTAGAAGTAGCCATGCCAAACCTTGGGGTCCCAGGTCTCACCCACACCTGCACATCTGCACACCTGCACACCTTCACACCTGCTCATGCATTTATGTGCACCACATACCAGTACTGTACATAACAGTATTCCTACAGACACAAATATGCATGCATTCATATACATCTGTACACAAACATCTATACATCCATATACATGCTTGCACAGTATGCACACTCATTCCACACAACCAGCCAACTCACAGATACCTGCTCTGAGTTGGACAGCGGCTCATTTGCGCTCTCTAGTGGCTGGATCCAGGTACTGCAGTATCCCCCTTTCTGTAAAATTTGCAGCATGGGGATGGCTAGCAGGAGCATTTAAATCAGAGTTGATGCCCTTTTGCAGGGAGACCCTTCCCACATTGTCTACCATAGCTAATGCCAACATAACATGTATGCTGACACCATACAGGACATGTTCCCCAGGTGCTTGCCAGGGCAGAGGGTGGAGAGGCTATGGAAAGAAGGGCCATGTTTCTGTCAGTCGTCTCCTCCAAAGAACTCTTGGTGCTAGGGCAGAAACCAGTACCTGGTTATGGCAGCCATCTTGCCACAGATCTGCCAGGGTTGGCTCTTTCCTGACCACAGGCCTTCTGGTTCCTAGATGGGCCCTGGACCTGCCACACTCAGACCAACTGAGATGAAGAGCTAACTGGTTCTGGGAGCACCCGTCTGGCTTGGTCTGTCCTTGAAAACCATATGGAAGATGTCCCTAAGGGTGTAAGTAGTGTTGCAAGTACAGGTTTCTTGGATCTTACTCATCGAGCTTTGTGGGGTGGGGTCTGGAGTAGGGGGTCCAGTGTGAAGGTAGTACTGGGTTTGCTTAGGCGGGCCTTGTGTAGTGTGACCTTGGGACTTTAGCCTGGTCTTCTTGACCAATGGAGATTCTAAGAGAGCCCCCAGGAACCCCTCTGTAGATTTCTTTTCTCTCTGGGGTGGTTAAACCTGATTTCAATTGCTTTAATCAAGAGTCTTTAGAACCTTGTCTGGCCCATCATAGGAACACAAGATCCAGCCAAGGAGCTTCACTCAATCCTCCCCTGTTGCATCTTCAGCATAAATAGCAGGTACTCTATAAACTCATGCCTTCCTATGGGCAGGCACAGAGGGGGACAGCATGTTCTCTGAAGCAGAGACTGAGACTGGACAAGGTACAGAATGGCACCAGAGGGGCAGGCGGAAGCTGAGCCTCCATGTGAGCTCCATGCCTCAGCCAGCTGGAGAGAGAGGGAGAATCAGTGCACTCTCCCTGGAACACTGCACGAGCACCCACAGACTGACTGCTGGGCTTCTGTAGTAAGGCTGGCCTGGGAGGCTGGGCAGCCTATCCTTCCTCAGCGTGCCCCGAATGGTATCGCTGTGTTCACATAGAAGCCTGGAGACTTTGGAGGAGGGGGCCTGTTGTCTCCAGCTCGAAAGGAACCTCATACACACATTGCAAAGATTACTGTCCCCACAATTCCTTCTGCTCACTTCCCTATTTCTGGGAATCCTGGAGAGCCAGATCTAGCACATGGAGGGGACTTGCCCCATGTCCTCGTGGGCGCTTCTTTTGGAACATCCAGTGGTAGGATGCTGAATTTGGGCTATGTGGAAACACTCACAAATATTCTTATGTAAACTGGTAGCTCCAGGCGGCAGTCATGACAGGCTTCCAGGAGAAACAGGACATAAGGCCTCTGAAGAATGGGCTGAGTTGCCTAGGCTTTGGACAAAGAGCAAGGAGTTTGTTGGGAAGAGGCCTGGAAGACCTGAAGACCAGCTGGAGGGGCTTCAGGCCCACTGTCACAACCGTTATTGCTTAGTTCTGTGCCATCTGCCAAGATCTCACAGATCTTGTCAAAGATAACTATGAACTTGAACTCCTGTTGCTCCTACTTCCATACCACCATTCCTGGATCACTAATAATTGTTTATTTTTTATTTGTTTTTTAATTTAAAAAGATTTATTTTGTGAGTATTTTGCTAATATATATATATATATTAACATTACTGATGCCTTTGGAAATCAGAAGAGGGTGTCTGATCTTCAAGATGGTCTGAGCCACCATGTGGGTTCTGCATACGCATGCACATTTGTATGTGTTTTATGCAGACTTGTATTCCAGGGTGGTCCTGAACTCATTATGTAGTCAAGGATGACCTGTCTGAACCTCTGGTTCTGCCTAAGTGTTGGGATTATAAACCTGTGCCAGGTTTATGCTGGTCCGAGGATCAAACCCAGGGCTTTGTGCATGACAGAAAAGCACTTACAACTGTGACACATTTCTAGCGCCATGACCCAGACGTTTTATATGTTTCCCTGACAACTTTGAGATATTATGTACTTGACTTTGGAGCCCTTTTCCATTCCAATAGACCTGCAAATCAGGTACCAAGGCTGGGCGGTGCTGAAGGATCGAGGTATATGGAGAACTACAACTCCCGGTATGCATCTGACCCGCCTCACACTTTATTCTTTGGTAAGAGGGCAGTGAGCCCGTCTGGGAACGACAACTCCCGGCGTGCCTCGGCGCACTTTACCTATTTCCGGTGCGGCGGGGGTGGGGGACAACAGCGGAACGCCTACCAAAAAAAAAAAAAAAAAAAAAACCACATTTCCCGGCATACCCACGGGTGCCCATTACGCATTTCCGGCGCGGCTGCGACAGAGTGCTCCCGGCGGCTACGGAGACGCGGGCAGTGGCAGCGAGGGTATAGCTCCTGCCCCTTCAGTGACTGGCGGCCGAGCTGACAGGAGCCGGGGCGGGGCAGCGGCGGCCAGCGAAGGAGCGCGCGGCGGCCCAGCCCCGCCCCTGGTCCTCCCCCCAGCCCCAGTGACCTTCACGGGTTCGGGCGACGGGTGCAGGCCCGGGTGGCGGCGCGATGTTCGTACAGGAGGAGAAGATCTTCGCGGGCAAGGTGCTTCGGCTGCACATCTGCGCAGCCGACGGCGCCGAGTGGCTGGAGGAGGCGACCGAGGACACATCGGTGGAGAAGCTCAAGGAGAGTTGCCTCAAACATGTAAGGCCGAGCTCCTTACGACCCAGTTCCACCTCTGCCTCCGTTCTGGAAACCAGAAACCTAGACTTATGTCCCAGACTCTGCCCCAGCCCCTAGACTCCCATCTGCTCCTATTTCTACCTAGACGCCAGATTTTCGCTTCTTCCAGGACCTGTCCCAGGTCCTGTCGTGCAGCCCGCTGCTCCCAGCCTTCGCTCCTCCGGGCCGGGGCAGCGCCTCCCGCCCCTTTTTTCTACACCTCGAATCACAAACCTAGCGGCTCAGAGAAGAGCATCTGGCCCGGCTGATGGGCGAGCTTTATTTAATTTCTGCAGTGTGCTAGGGAGGTGAAGGAGAGAGTGAACGGAGACTGGGAGAGGCAAAGGCAAGGGTTCATGGTTTTCTAGTCTTGGGGCTTGCCTGCTGTTGGTATGAGGTTTTAGTTTTCTCCAGAAGTTGGAAGTAACTAGATCTCATTATAAGAGGACCGGCTCTTTGCCTGGAGAGCCAGCTGCTAGGAACCCCTGGCCAGGACGTGATACTTATCTGTAGTCACTTAAAATAGTGCCACTGTGGGACAAGTCCCTTGGCTTCTAGTTTCTATTGGGGTACCAGTGGGAAGGTCCAGGACAACTGTCTCTTTGCCAGCAAATGGCATTTGTAAAGTTTACTTCCATTCAGTGAATGTTGTACTATAGTTAGCCTTTTAGTTTTAGTTCAGTCTTGGGATTAGTACTTGAAGCCTTCCTGGCTCTAACTGCTTTCAGTTAAAGGTGAAACGGATGCCTGTTAGACACTGGTGGCCGGCCTATGGAAGGACCATACTAAATGTGATTAGTGCCAGACAGCTTTTTAGAGGGAACTCTTCGGAAAGTTAGGAATCTACAGCATTGTGTTTCCTCTAAAAGCAGTCTTCAAGTTACTGTAGCAGCTGCTTGCAAAGGGTAGTTTATCATCTGTGAGCCTTTGTGTAGTCAGTGTGTAATGCCAGGCAGGTTCCAAAAGATCTGTTTCAAGCCCCTCTTGTGCAGTGCATTAGATGTTGAGTAGTCATGGGTCTTGGTGTCTGTGGTTCACCTCAGTGAGGATCACATGCTCAAGGGCAAAATGTATTTAGACTGCCCAAAGAGTCCCCAACCTTTAAGCTTGTGCTGAGCCTGTAGGTTTTCTTGATAGCAAGACCCAGAGGCTCAGCACAAGCTTAAAGATTGGGGCCTCCTTGGTCATCTAGACTGTTCCCTAGCATCCATGCTGGTCTAGTGGTATGCTGTGTCAACCCTTAGGTCGGGTTCCTCAGGGCTGAGATTGGAATAACCTCAAAGTCAGTGTAAGGACTGAAGGAACGAAAGGTGTTGTAAGCCTCAAACCACATCGGCATGGGACATCACCTTCACTGCTATGATACCTTGCCTGGCTCACTCGTGTGGATATACATAATCAGCATGTTAGTAGTCTGTGGAAGGAGTGGGAGATGACTCACAGGTGCTTACTAATACACTTTAGGAGTGGGATGGTTAGGCAGCAGGCTTTAATATAATGCTAATTATTTGTGATATTTAATATTCCCGTTGATACTGGAGTTGCATCATTTTGACCATTTTTGTCATTATTCTTGTTTAAATTGAGACTTTATTCTACTTTACATTCTCCAGGTATGTGGGCTAAAGCAGCAGGAGAATTTCACAGCATATGAGCTATTGTAAATTACAGGACTAGAGAGCAGAGGCATCATAACTGACCAACCTCCAGGTCCCATCAGCTCTAGGAGTCACAATGCATTTATTAGAAAAGAGGATTTTCTCGTTGTACCTGACTGTCTCCCTGGAAACCTGTCGTGCACAAGATATTGCTGTCTTGACTTGACTTCCATTCTCTTCACTCTCCTGTGCACCCTGGTTCCTGGGGTTGTTATCACTATCATTTTTTCTCTTTCCTTTTTTCCTGAGGGGTATGATACAATTTTTTAAAAAATTTTTCCTACAGCACTCCCGGGAGTTTACAGCTGTATCAAGGAGAGGCTTGTTATTAAAATTCTTAAGGAAATAGATTTGTTTTTTGCCTTCCCCTTTTTGTTTTATCCAAAGTGACTTCACCATGGTATCCCCCAGCTTCCACTGCCTGTGTCTAGAAAAGAGACACAGTAAGCCTTCTTTTCTAAAGGGGTTAGTGGTGGTATGGTGTGATGGGACTATAGTGTGGAGGAACTTTTCTGTAGTGTAAAAACATCTGGATGAAGCACAAGACTTCTCCTCCACAGCCTAAACTGTCCTGGGTCCTGTGAAGATTCAGGACCTGTTATCTTTTTTTTTTTTTTTTAAAGATTCATTTATTCTTTTTTTTTTTTTTTTTTGGTTTTTCGAGACAGGGTTTCTCTGTGTAGCCCTGGCTGTCCTGGAACTCACTTTGTAGACCAGGCTGGCCTCGAACTCAGAAATCCTCCTGCCTCTGCCTCCCAAGTGCTGGGATTAAAGGCGTGCACTACCACCGCCCGGTCATTTATTCATTTAATGTATATGAGTACACTGTTGTCTTCAGACACTCCAGAATAGGGCATCGGATCCCATTAGAGATGGTTGTGAGCCACCATGTGGTTGCTGGGAATTAACTCAGGATCTCTGGAAGAACAGTCAGTGCTCTTAACCGCTGAGCCATCTCTCCAACCCCCAGGTCCTGTTATCTTTCCATGATTTACAGTTCCAGACATGAGTAGAAGCTAATGACAGACCCGTCTGGGATATGTGCACGTGAACATAGGGTTGTGGTGGTGTGTAGTGTGATGACCTATGTCATGTCTTGTTCCTGGGGTACTGCTGACATGCTTCAGAATACAAGTACTCTTTTTTAATTGTGTTTCAGACTGTATTCTGAACTTGACAAATTTGCTAGGATTAGCCAGGGATTTTAGAATTTCAAAGTATCCCACTTAGTATCTTTGGAAGCAGAATGGGTAGTCTACTGTTTTGGTTGTTATGACCTGGTACCACATCAAAGCAAATGAAGGGATGTTTATTTCAGTTCATGGTTTGAAGGGATACGATTCTTATGGCGGTGGTGTGGGTATAGTGGCAAGAGGCTCTGTCAATGGGAGCCTGAGGCTGCTTGCTCATATATCTTTGGATCAGGAAGCAGAAAGGGCAGTGCTGGCGCTCAGTTGGCCGACTTGTATTCAGTCTGGAACTCCAGCAGCCCTGGTTTTCTTCCTTCTCATTTAATGCTCTATAGAAAGCCCTCATAGACACCCACAGTGTGCCATAGGTATTTCTTAATTCAAACAAATTGACATTATTAAAGAGCCATTTTCAGGTTCAAGGAAAGTTAAGGTTCTCTGCTTTGTCACAATGGTGAGTAAGTTGGTGGCTGTAGGGTAGATTTATCTTCTAAGCCCTTAGTCTTAACAGCTTTGTCTGTGTGTGACGGTCCACTTTTCAAAACTGGTTTCAATCTGAGACTGATACAAGATTCTGGTACTCTAAAATTCCAGGGTCTAAAGGGAAGTGCATGCTTCTGTTTTTTCTTCTCTTCTGGTTAGCAGCCATTTATACAGAGGCCCTTTGTTGAGTGTATGCATCATCGTACCCAAGCTACCTTTCAGAACATCCAGGAAGGTCTGAAGAACCCTGTGTCCTGAATGTGCAAGGTGGTCTACTCTGGGACGGCCAAAGCTTCCTCCTCCAAGCCTGTGTCCCTTTCAGGTTTTAGAAAGCACTAGTGAGTCCTGAACTTCTTCCATTCTTAATCTAACACCAGGGACCCATAGCAGCAAAAAATAGTTATAGCCCTGGGCTTTGTTCTGAGTTTGGAGAGGGACTGCATCTGACTTGGTATTATGTGTGGTACCTGGGCCTGGGAAAGTTGTGTGATGCTGGGCAGTGGTGGACTTGTGGAAACTTGTACAAATTTGGGTGAGTATACCTGGTGACGAACTCACAGGCATAGTGAGCCCCTGTTTGTGCCATGTGGTACCACAGTGTGTTCTTGGTCTTTGTGTCCTTGGCAGTCAGATATGTGATAGGTGTGGCCCAAAGGCAGGCAGGACTCTGTCATTGGAGATGGTGTGGTGTATTCTGTATGAGTGAGTGCTGGAGCCTGGCTGAGATCATAAGCTATGATTGCCAAGCCTCTGTCTGTAGTGGAAGATTGAAGGGATTGCACCAGCCTCCACTCAGTATGTGAAGTCACTTGTCGTAAGGTAGGCGCCTGCAGGATCACCTGCTGGGTCCTTTCAGAGATAGCACTGACAGTTTGCTTTCCACCTCCTCTGCCTAATGCTGTCACTAGGTTCTAGGGCCCTGAAGACGTAAACACAGCCATGTTCCCCCTGATCTCCTGTAGGCTGTGTCTAGAGTAGGGTATTGCTTGGGCCCAAGACTAGGCTGAGGCCAGTTGTGCACTGATCTGTTGAGGACTTCGTGGAATTCACTGGGCAGGTCTTGCCTCCTTGCTCCTGGAAAGCAGTCTTCTTTATGTGCAGTTCTTCTGCCTTTTATTGTGTCTGCTGATGCAAATGTATAAAGCAACTAGATCTTCAGATCCTCAGGAGACCATGGGCATATAGTCATCTAAAAGTCATTTTCCAGGTCTTTCCAAACTAAAGTGCTTTGGGTTGCAAGTGCTTGTCAGTAGGATCTTGTGTTCCTAAGCTCTTAGCCATCCCGAGAGTCTACTGTGGGGTGGTTACAAGCTTGACAGTGGGGAGGGACCAGTGTTTGCTGGCATTTTACTCAGGCTTTTTTAAAAAGTCATGTATGGGGATTCTTTACTGTCACAGTATGAAAATGCAATAATTCCTTCCATGGGTTGGGAGATGGCTCAGTTGGTAAAGTGTCTCCTGTACAAGCGTGAGGACTTGGGTTTGGATTCCCAGTACCTGTGTAAAAGCCAGGGGCAGCAGCATGTCTGTCATCCCAGCACTAAGGTGGGGTGAGGATGAGGGCAAACACGAGAGGATCTTGAGCTTGTTGGCCAGTCAGCATAGTTGAATTGATAAGCCAGGTTCAGTGAGAGACACTGTCTCAAAACTAAAGTGGGTAGTTGAGGAAGACGCCCCAGCATTAGCCTCTGACTGCCATATGCTTGTGGAAACACATATTCATACCCCCATGAAAACATATATATATACTACACACATATACACGACATCATATATACACTACTCCTACATAGACAACAGAGACAGAAGAGACAAAGGAGCCTTAGTAAGTCCATGTGTGGCTTGAGATATCAGACTCTGTGTTACTCCTATCATAATTTACTTCCGATTTAGAGATTTGTGGCTTAATTCTTCCCCCAGGGTGCTCATGGGAGCTTAGAAGACCCCAAGAATGTGACCCACCATAAGTTAATACACGCTGCTTCAGAGAGGGTGCTGAGTGACAGCAAAACGATCTTGGAAGAAAACATCCAGGACCAAGGTAAGGAGGCTGTGAGGCAGAGTCCACAGAGCATGGAGCCTTGTGGGTCACCCACAAGGCGCTTTGCCGAATTCACACAAGAGCAGGAGAACTAGGTTGACTGGTTTTTGTTTTGTTTTTTGTTTTCAATTAAAAGAAGTACGTGTTTTGGTGTACTTGTGAAAAATAACAGAACAACCGAACAACTGGCAGGCATCTGAGAAGACAAATTCGAGTCTTATGTTTAGTCCCGTTTTAAAACAAAACTAGATTCTGGAGTTTGTGTGACTTTATTTTTGTGCTGGAAGTCCTCATCACAGTGGACCCTGTTTGAGGGTCCGAGTGAGGTACTCTGTGCTGCACACCCACTTTTCACTTAGACTTGGTTCTGGGACAAAACTTGTATGTTATTCAAATAAGGACTTCTGATGAACTATGACCAAACTCAAAATGGAGGGGGAGGCAGCTCCCCTCCCCTCCCCTGCCATGGTGAGCTGTGGACTGGCTACAGGTTGCTCATGCACTAGATCACTTATCTATTGCCTCACAGATTTTTAGAACTGAGCCCTTGGAAATAAAGACATTACGCAAGATGTCCACTAGTGCTCTGTGTGGTTATCAGGGATGTTCAGTGCTCACCTCTGAAGTCCCAGGTCATCTATGGTGGCTACTTCAAAGCTGAGGAGGGAATGCTTGCTTGGCTTAGGAGGGACCCAGGGTTCCTGCTTTCTATCCTCAAGCATTAAGCACCACTCTTGTGTGTCATGTGCATATGTGGTTTGTGTGTGTGCACACTCCCCACACACACACACACACAGGCAAGCCCCCGTGCTCACCTACCATTCATATGGTTCTGTGGCTCTGAGCCCCAGTCCTCACTCGGGTATAGCAAGCCCTTAAGCCACTGAGCCATCTCCCTGACCCCCATCTGGTACCTTTTATGTCATTTATGGCTATGGAACAGTAACTGACTTTATAAATATAACTTGCTTTTTTCTAGACGTCTTGTTATTGATAAAAAAGCGTGCTCCTTCTCCACTCCCTAAGATGGCTGATGTCTCAGCAGAAGAAAAGGTAAGTTTCAACATTAGGAACTAGGGCTCTTCACTGCTAGGTGTCTCTCATGTGTCAGACTTGAAAGAAGTCCTTGAGTTATTTTCTGGGACTGTCGAGTCCCTCCACGCCATGTGTGGGATAAGGGCCTTCATTACAGCTGAGCCTGCTCTGCTCTGAGCGTGTTCATGACTGCTGAACAGTGACAAAAGCCCTGCCTCTGGTCTGGAGGCCGAGGAGAGTGAGAACACTGTCCTCACAGGGTGCTCCTTCCGTGCTGCAGCCAGTGTGGCTCCTACACATAAAGGGTTGGCATGCGGAGAGGTGACAAGCATCTGCACACCTGCTTTGACCTGCGTCCTTTCAATTTTGCAATTATGTCGAGTTCTATGTACTGAAGTCTGTGTTAGAGTGTCTTCTGGGGCTCGCACTTTCTCTTTATCTGGGGGCCTTAGGAAAACTACCCTTTGTCTCTTGTGCAGTGACTGCCCAGAGTCCATCCTTCAGCAAGGTTCTCTAATGCAGTGCAACATTCATCCTGTCAGTAGCCTGTCTGCTCTAACACCAGACCGCATGCCTGTGCCTAGTGGAGGGAAATTGTTTATAAAGATTATTTATTTTTTTTAATTTGTGTATTTCTATGAGTCTGTGTGTCTGTACACACAGAGGTCAGAAGAGGCTCTCTGATTCCCCGGAGCTGGAGTTACAGATGGATGTGAGCTTCCTGAAGTTGGTGCTAGGAGCTGAATGTAGGTCCTGTGGAAGAGTAGCAAGCACTCTTCAGTGCTGAGCCATCTCTCCAGTCCCAGAGTGTCCTCTTTTAAAGGGCAGTCACCTTCATTTAACACCTTTTCCTGTCTCAGGCTCTGGAGTTTTTTATACATGCTTTGAGATGCCAGAGAGAGAGTGTTGGTCTTAGGGAAGGATCAGGCCAACTCTTGGGTGGACCTATGACCTGATAGCAGATAAGTTACTTTGGGGTCGAGTGCCAAGCCTTCCTTCACACCCTCCCTATCTCTGGCCACCTGGTCATAGTGATGGGTGGTGTGGGTGTGGGTACAGTCAGCAGCACATGTGCAGGCTGCTCCATCCATCTTCACAGACAGATCCTGGGCCTTACCCTGCTTTCCTAGCTGATGCAGGGCTCAGATTACAGTTCTACCTGGACGTTTAGACTTGAAGTCCTGTAACTATTAAAAACATAGTTCTGGGGGCTGATGAGATGGCTTAGTGGTTAAGAGTACAGGCTGCTCTTCCAAAGGTCCTGAGTTCAATTCCCAGTAACCACATGGTGGCTCACAACTATGTATAAGGGGATTTGATTCCCTCT
The DNA here is from genome assembly GCA_036184795.1 of Tokudaia tokunoshimensis. NCBI lineage: Eukaryota > Metazoa > Chordata > Mammalia > Rodentia > Muridae > Tokudaia > Tokudaia tokunoshimensis. The sequence goes on from BTHU01000008.1 coordinate 911,616, forward strand.
TCTGGCAGGCGAGTATACATTAAGAACACTCATTAATAAATAAGTAAATAAATAAGTAATAAATTAAAAAACATAGTTCTGACCACAAACTATGTAGCCTGATGCTTGCTTAAGGTACTTAAGTTACCTAGCTAGTAGCTTGCTAGAGCTGCCTTGACACAGTACATAACTGCAAAGTTAAAAATCATTACATTATTTAAAATTCTAAGTAAAAATAATGCAGTTGTTAAGAGTCAAAGAGTACTACAAATCTAATAAAAATTGACTCAGGTTTCCTAAAGGAAGTCACTCAACTAGTGGTGTTGGGGACAGATTCTGCTGCCTTATTCATGCCATGGACACCCACCCCAGCCCATCTCTAATTCCTTCAGCTGTTATCCTCAGTAATTCTCTTCCTGCTCTCTAGGTACTCTGCATTCAGTGCTCTTTCTGGAATTACAACGTTAGATGTGGCCTCTTAGTGATAAGGATACAGCTCCCCTCCTGGCCTCTTCTTTTGAGTGATAGTGAATGCTGGGTGAAACCGGCCCTGCTTACTTACCGTTGTCATTGAAGTACTCATTTCTGCGAGGACTATAGCAAATGAGCATCTCTTTTTGTCTTGGGCCTGGGGATTGCTACTGTGCAGCCAGCTCTGATTCTCTCTGTGTTGGATGTTGGGTTCCTGTTGCCACAGACCTGCTTTCTGAACATAGTATTAAGGTTCGTGAGGACAGAAGGCTCAGCTGAGGTTGTGGGAAAAATGTGCTTCTGGAAACTTTCAGAGAGTTGACAGGATTCTGTCACGGAGGCCAGGTGAAGGCTGCCTTTACTTCCTGGAGGCAGTTTGCACGGCTTTCCATCTTCACCAAGGAAGCAGAGATTTTCAGGGTTGAACCCTTTGCTGGAAAGAGTGATACCCTTTGTAAGGACTTAAAGTAGCTAGGCCCGAAAACCATTTGCCTTTTCTGCGTTTAGCTCTGCTGTGTGATAAAACCCAAGCCAAGGACTGCTCACCCTGCTTACATCCTAGGGTCTTGCAGACTTGGGGACCGTCAGCAGGAAGCATGGGGCTGTCTGAGTTCTGCTGCTGCAGAATTGAGTGTCTTCCTTCGGTGTGCCAGACTTGGCATGGCTGTGACTTAATGCCTATGGGAGCATCCTAGAGGAGGAAGGGCTTATTGTGATGTACACTTTCCAGAAGTTTCAGTCTGGGATCAGCTGGTGTCATTGCTTTTAGGCTATAACTGCAGAAACATGGTGGAAGAACCAGCAAACAAAAGCTGTTCACTGCATGCTAGTCAGGAACAAAGAAGAGTGACAGGACGGGACAGGACATATTCTTAAAACACACGTCTTCAGCTGGGTGCTGGTGCATGCCTGAGTCCCAGCACTCAGGAGGCAGAGCCAGGTGGATGAGTTTGAGGCCAGCCTGGACGATGGAGCAAGTCTCAGACAGCCAGGGCTCCACAGAGAAACCTGTCTGGAAAAAACAAAACAAACAGAAAGACACATTTCAGATCCATACTTTGTCTAAGCAGGCCTTGCTCTCCATAGTTCTGCCATCTGCAGCTCCTCAGATGTTCGGGGTGTTTTAGGTAAACCTTGCTGTGTAGCTTTTGCTAGCTCGGCTTCTTTGTAGACTTGTCTGGCTTTGAGCTATTGGAGGTCTTTTCGCCCTAGCTGGTCTGTGTGCCACCACACCCGTGTTCTCTGATTGTTCTTGATCATTTCTTTCTTGGTTTCCTTCTCTGCAGCTGTTGTTGGCTGGCCTGATGGGCCAACTTGTGGATTTCCTTAACTGTACCTTCTAACCATTCTGTAGCCCTTTTACCTGACTACTTTGGTTCTTGCCAGTGGCACCCTGTGTGCGCATACTGGGTGGGTGTGGCTTGGGGTTGCTGGTGCTGAGGTGCCCACCTCCCTTACCTGCTCCTCCTCTTCTTCTCACTATTATTTTCCTCTTCTTGGTCTTGGAAGTGTTCCTTATGTCCCTAGCCTCTGAGAGCCCTGGAGGCTTGTTGGTGCTTTATGCCTAGGTGGCTTGTGCCAGCTGCTGAGCCCGCTGTGGCAGAGACCTTCTCGTGCCCTCCCTGTCTCATTTGCTCTGGTTGACTTGCTGAGTCTGAGTAGCTGGGCTGAACAAGAAGCAAAGCAGTAGCTGGGGCAGGCCCCTTCCTCCCCCCCCAGTGCAGCCCCCCACTCTGGGTCTCAGGCCAGCCGTCCTGCTGTTGGCCAAGGCTGCGAGGCAGAGCTACCATTCTGGCTCTTGGATCCCAGGCCTGCTCTCTCCGTACCCAGTGTCCTGCTGCCCTTTGGTAGGTCAGTGTGGCCTGCTCTTGGCATTAGCTATGGCCCCAGCCATCCTTTGTGTGTATCTTCTAACCATTCTGTAACTTGTTTACTTCTACACTGTTTTCTTCCTGTACCTTCTGAAGTCGCTGAGTGCTGCGGCCACTGCCGGTTTTGTTTTCTCTCCTATCCTCCTCATCTGTGAACTTCTGCCACCTTTGTCTTTTACTTTCATTCATGGAGGCTGGGAGGCCTCCAGGGTTTACTACAGCTGTGGGCCTCCTCTGGAGGCCTCTTCCCCAGCCCTGCTGAAGCACCACAGACCACCCCTCTGCAGCACCCTCTCTGTCATCATGTGCATATGGTTTGTAGCAGGTGAGGTCATGTCTTGAGTATCTTGTTAGGCTTCTGCTTCCAGTTCTGTGCACAGAACTTTCCAGAATCCTCTAGTTCAGGGCATCACACCTAAGGCTCAGAAGGTCACCGCTCTCCTTTTCTCCAGGCTGTTGTCCCATGTTCATTGTCATACTCTTCACAGTCCTGGGCGCTTTTCTGACTGGAATCATTTTCTCTGCAGAAGAAACAAGAACAAAAGGCTCCAGACAAAGATGCTATTCTTCGAGCAACAGCCAACCTGCCTGCCTGCAGCACAGACCGGACTGCTGTCCAGACCACCATGAGAGACGTGAGTGCCTGCTTAGTGTGCGGCTTGGGGAAGAAGCTCTTTAAAAGTGCTTGGGGATGGTATGGTGACTGGCGTATGCTTGTGGATTCATCATTCAAGAGACTGAGACAGGAGGATGGCTTGAACTTAGGTTTGAGGCTAGCTTAGTGTTATAGTTAGGACCACCCCTCACCCCCCCCCAAAAAGAATCTGAAACAGAATATTCAGAAACCCTTTACTACTTTTGAACTGTTCCATAAATTACAGTTTTTTCAAACTACAAAGTTGACAAGATACCTGCAACACTGGACAGACAGACAGCTATACGGAAATGTAATGTCTTTGCTCTGAGTACAGCAAAGCTTTCAGAGAATAGTCTGAGCTCCCCAGTTACTTTGGACAAGGAAAGCTAAAGTCAAAGCCTGCAGCATGCGTACATGGGCCAACCGTGATAAGGTGTGCTTGTGTGTGCAGGAGTTGGGGAAAGTGGCCACCACTTGACTTCATTAGGCCCCCATCCATCGGGACACTGCTAGAAGCCAGACCTCTCTGGGGTCTTTTTTGAAGAGGTCCTTTTGATAATAGCTTTGTAATTCTTCAATGACTGACGGGGGTGTGTCCCTGCCTGGCTTCTGTGGGTCCAGCCCTGGATTCAGCCTCTCAAGAGGCTGTGATGTCCCATCTCCAGTCCCTGTACTAGGTAAGGGGCTGTTACACCAGTCTAGTGTTTTTAGGTTCTTTGTTAGTTTTTGAGATAATAGTCTCACTGTGTAGATCAGACTGGCCTTGAATTCACAGAGATCTCCCTGCCTCTCTGCTTTCTAGCTATGAGATTAAAGGTAAAGGCCAACATGCCCTTGTAGATTTGGAAGGTTATGTCCAGGATAGGGTTGCAGATTTAAGCAAATTTGTTAGACATTCTGAGAAATAACCCCCCCTCCTTTTTTTTGAGACAGGGTTTTGCTGTATAGTTTAGGGCCTCAAAATACCAGCAATCTTCTTTTCTTAGCCTTGCAAGAGCAGGGATTACAGGTGTGTGTCACTGTACCAGGTATGATCTCTTTCTTCATTCTACTGCAGTTCCAGACAGAACTCCGGAAGATCCTTGTGTCTCTCATCGAGGTGGCACAGAAGCTGTTAGCACTGAATCCTGATGCAGTTGAATTGTTTAAGAAGGCAAATGGTATGAGTGGGTCCTAGGCTGCACCTAACAGTGTCCCCAGCCCTCACATTGAAAGCAGGTTCTGCTTTTGGTTAATGGGAGAGGGGGTTTTGTGTCAGTAATTGCTAGGTGAGGTGAGCCTCTGCAGATGAGGCTGGGGGCTTCAAAGGGCTCAGGAATCCCCTCATGGCTGGCCTTGTCTTTCTCCTCAGCTATGCTGGATGAAGACGAGGATGAGCGAGTGGATGAGACTGCTTTGCGGCAGCTCACAGAGATGGGCTTTCCTGAGAGCAGAGCCTCAAAGGCCCTTCGGCTGAACCAGTATGCTTTCTCTCTTCTTGCCCTGGGCTTCCTTCTGATTCCCCTTCCAATCTCGAGTCATACTTTTTTTTTAAGATTTATTTAAAATTTCTATTTATCTGTGTATATGTACATGTGTGTATGGGTACCCATAGAAGCCAGAAGAGGAAGTTGAATCTTCTGGAACTAGAGTTACAGACTGGTGTGAACTGCCTGACGTGGGTGCTAGGAACCAAACCTAGGAGCTCATCTTAATCTCTGAGCCAGCTCTCCGACCTAACTCAGTCGTGTCTTATTGTGTGTTTTAGTAGAAGCATCTTACTGTTGTGCTTCAGAAGTGTTTCCATTTGTGATCTTGGGATTTGTGGGTGTGCGTGCGTGCGTGTGTACTGGGTCTTTGGTACTTGTGCTGGACTTATGCAGTCCTCCTACCTTAGGCTCCTGAGTAGCTGGGACGTGTGAACCACAATACCTGACTGTTAGGAGGGTTAAAAATCAGTCTGTAAATGTGTCCTGCACTCTCAGGTTAGGAGAGCTCTGAGCCAGACCTGCTCCTGGCAGGACGGGGTTCTTAACAGTCTTCTGGCTTCACTACTCGCTCAGATCCCACTTGAAGTCTAGAGACCAGGCTGGTCAACAGCAGTGTTCTTCGTGCTGTGTACCTAGGGCCTGGACTCCTTTGTCTCTTGTGTTTTGGGCATGTGTCTATGCTTGTCTTATTGGGTCTTGGGGGTTTGAGGTGAGAGCTTTGTGGAGGTTTCCATCCCAAGAATTCATCTGCCACCATTGCTGCGACTGGTCTTGCTATCTCTGTTGAGACATATTGGAGTGCATAGGATAGGAAAGTTTCCAGTGACCATCCTGGAGGAGTTAAGAAGAATCTCTTGTCCCTTCCAGCATGTCAGTGCCTCAGGCCATGGAGTGGCTGATTGAACACTCGGACGATCCAGCTATTGACACACCTCTTCCAGGCCACGCCACTCAAGCAGGGGCAAGTGCTGCAGCTGCCTCCTCCACCTCCTCCGAAGCTGCTGTAGGAACTGGTGTTGAAGATGAGGAGCCCCGAGATGAGCTCACAGAAATCTTCAAGAAGATACGCAGGAAAAAGGAATTCCGAGCAGATGCTCGGGTATGTGATGGGGGCCTCAGTATGAGGTTGGGTTTGTAGTTGTGTTGTGCTAAGGGCCCTGGAGTCTATGGGAGTTCTCAGCAGGTCGGGGGACTTGGTTCCTCATATATAAAATCCATGCTTGGGTCTAGGTGGCTTCTTCCTGTTCAGTGACATCTCTTGAAAAGCTAAACATACAAGCTCTACAAATGCTGCTGCACCTGTTGTTGTAGCCTTGGTGGACAGTGTTCAGAAAGTTAGAGGGACTGCTTGTGGGGTGGCAAGGAAGGGGGAGTGTATTGTGCTGGCTGCTGGCTAAGGACCCAGGATGTGGGATACCTGTGTGCCTTCCATTAGCTGCTGCACTGATACTTTCTCCCCTTTGTGTTCTTTATGCACCTTACTGGTTTTTTTTGTTTGTTTGTTTGTTTGTTTTGGTTTGGTTTGGTTTTTTTTGGTTTTTCTAGACAGGGTTTCCCTGTGTAGCTCTGGCTGTCCTGGAACTCATTCTGTAGACCAGGCTGGCCTCAAATTCAGAAATCCGCCTGCTTCTGCCACCCAAGTGCTAGGATTAAAGGCATGCGCCACCACTGCCTGGCTGGTGTTTTAATTTTTTCCTTGGCCTTTCACTTTCAGGTTATAGATCAGCCTACTCAGGCTGCATGCTACCTTCTCCCTAGATTTTGGCATGTTGAATAAATGGTTTTCTTAGGGTGTCATATGTGGCTTGTATATATTTTTTTAAAGATTTATTAATTTTATTTCCATGAGTACACTGTAGCTGTCTTCAGACACCCCAGAAGAGGGCATTGGATTCCATTACAGATGGTTGTGAGCCACCATGTGGTTGCTGGGAATTGAAAGCAGGACCTCTGGAAGAGCAGTCTTAACCACTGAGGCATCTCTCCAGCCCCATGGCTTGTATTTCTTTATAGGAATCCCATTGGCCAGGTTGGGAGGTTTCTGCAGATAAATGGGGCTTTACTTCTGCAGAGCTGAGGAAAGCTGCCACCTTGGGCCTGTGTTTCTTCAGTGGTCCTGGTATACTCATGTGCAGTAGCAAATGCACTTCCAGGGCTCTGACTCTCTCCGTGGCTTCAGAGATGAGGTTATTTCCTTGCTTTGCCTTGGTTTTACGGGAGGTGCTCTTGCCTACCTCATGTGTGCCCGATGCTACCTTCTGCCTGTGACTATAACTGAAGGGAACCTGGACAGCAGTGCTACTGCTCCTTGGTGGCATGTCCTCTGCTGAGGTGCTGATCAGTTTGTTCTTCCCTCTTAGGCTGTCATTTCGCTGATGGAGATGGGCTTTGACGAGAAGGAAGTGATTGATGCCCTCCGAGTGAACAACAACCAGCAGAACGCTGCTGTGAGTTCTGCTTGGAGCCTCTCACATCCCCTGTACCTCATGTGGCATGCCTTGGGAATGTCCCTTATGTCAAGACTTCCACACATAGTTGGTGATGGCATTTTTTATATGAAATGTTAGGGCAGATGGTTCAAATAGAAACTGAGAATACCCTGGACCCCCAGTGCTCTTCTGTGGGCTATTAGCTGTTAAAATTTAATCCCATAGGATGGGTGTGGTGCACACCTTTAATTCCAGCACTTGGGAGGAGAGGCAGGCAGATCCCTGAGTTTGAAGTTAGCCTGCTCTACAGAGCGAGTTCCAGGACAGCCAGGGCTACACAGAGAAACCTTGTCTCAAAAAAAATCTAAATAAACAAATGAAAAAGGGTCAACTATCATGCCATGAACACACAGCACTGCTGACAGGCAGGCTCTGTCCAAAGAGGCCTCTGTGACCCCTCACGTGTGTGGAGTCAGGGCTCAGACAGCTGAGAGACAGTTCTGGATCTAGACTCTCCAGGCTCATGCTGTGGAGAGATACTGTCATACTGGGATTCCCTTGAAGAAAGCAGGGTGTTTGGGACTGTGTTGTGACCAGGGCCATGGCTGTGGTCAAATTGAACTACAGTGCCAGGCCTTCTAAGAAATCCAGACTGATACTTCCTTTTGTGTCTATTCTAGCTGGATGTGGACCAGGTTTGTACATGTTAGGGCCCCTTCCAGGCATTGCAGGCATGGGGGCTGTGGAGAGCCACAGAAAGGGACAGGTGAGCCTTACATATTTTAAGAAGGAACTAACAGTTCATCTGGTGTTCTTGGGTTTTTAGTGTGAATGGCTGCTGGGGGACCGGAAGCCATCCCCTGAGGAGTTGGACCAGGGCATCGATCCCAATAGCCCTCTCTTTCAGGCCATCCTGGACAACCCAGTGGTGCAGCTGGGTTTGACAAACCCTAAGACATTGCTAGGTATGTGTGTTTACTTAGGCTAGCTTGGGTGAGGCACACATGGCGGGTGGATTCCCTGCCCCAAGACAGCTGTTAGTGAAATGGTTTGGGTACTGATACTGTGCCATGCCAGTTGGCTTATGCAAGGCATCATAGCTATGCTTCTGAAAGCCTGGGAGTCAGGCTCTGCCTTGATGGGATGAGCTTCTGCAGAGGGGGACTTGGAAGAGCAGAGCCGTGGCCTGTATGGGAATAGGAGACGGGGAGACAGTATGGTTTGGATTTTGCTTATTATTTATAAGGAATTTCTTTGATAATTATTTTTTTTACTTGTTATATATCTTAAAAATCCACATAATGGGGCTAGCAAGATTAGTGTGTATTTGCTGGCAAGTCTGAGTTTGACCCCAGAAACACATGGTGAAAAATGAGAGCTGACTTCTGCTTGCATATTGTGGCATGTGCATGCCCCCCAAATAAATAAATAAATAAGTAAGTAAATAAATAAATGCTAAAAATATAAATAAAACCTAAGTCTGCCACTTTAAAAATAGGGCAACGGTGTAGTGGGGCACGTCTTTAATCCCAGCACTCAAGAGACAGAGGCAGGCAGATCTCTGACTTCTAGGTTGGCATGGTCTACAGAGTAAGTTCCAGGACAGCCAGGGCTACACAGGGAAACCCTATCTCAAAAAAAAAAAAACAACAAAACAACAACAACAACAAAAAAACCCAAAACCTAAACCAAAACAAAAAAGCAATAGAACTAAATAGGAACATGCCATTCATTTGAAAACTGTTGTAGTGGCCACACCTATATCTCAGCACTTGGAAGGCAGATGCAGGAGACTTGAGAGGTCTAGGCCAGCCTGGTGACTTCTCCCCACACATTAGTCACCATCAGTGTCCACAGTGCTGGTTCCAGGAGTGTGTGCAGACACTCAGGTCTCTCACAATGGAACCTGGGGACTGCTGTGGCTTACACCTACAGTCTCAGAGAATGACAGAGTTCCAGGTCAGCCTGAGCTAAGAGTGAGACCTTGTCTCAAAGAAAGAGCAGAAAAAGCATAGTATTGCTTATGCTTTACAGATTCCTTCTGACTTCTAATGTGACATCAATGCCAGGAGCGTGGCTGTGATTCTGATCCATTCAGGGTGACAGCAGGATGAAAAATCCATGCGTGTCTGTGTATATGCACTTCTTTTTCCTTTAAGTTTTTTTTTTTTTTGTTGTTTTTTGTTTTGTTTTTAGCCAGCAATGTGACCTCCTGAATCAAGATGGGCCTTACCTCAGTATTTTAGTCCTGCGAGTACAGAGGTCTGATCCATCTAGTCCATACTCCTCTGAACCCTCACATGCCCTTCCCATACATCATCATCCCCTGCGTACAAGTATGGCCATGACCCCGAGGACTTGTCCTTCCTTGGTTTTCCTGTAGGGTTTGGCCACTCTTATACATATTTTCTGTCTGTCCCTGCCTTATAATGTGGCATCACTTTTTAGGTCATATCTCCTGTGAGGTGTTGTAAACTATTCCCCGGGTCAGGAGTGACTTACCCTGCTGTCCAGTGCTGTGTGGGTTGTTTCCCTGCAGGCAGATACTCTTTCCTGTCCCTCAGTGCAAATGGGCTCCTGTGCGCTGGGCTTCCCGGGCCAGGGTGAGCACAGAGAAGGGGTTGCTGCCTGGGCCCGGTGTGTCCTTGTGCTCTCTGGTCTCGATGGAGCTCAGCTGTGGGTACAGCACAGGGGCTTCTCCGTTCCCAGCACAGAGTGCTTCTACACTCTTCCTTCCTTCATGTACTGAGAAAGTCCTTCACACAGTCTAAACACTGGCTCTTTCTAGCTTACTGTACGTTGTCCCATTTCTTGTTTCCTATCAGGTGGCTTTTGGGAACAGAAGTCCTCTGTTTCCTTGAACTTTTTTTTTTTTAAATGATCAAAAAGACATTTCTGTTAGGTTGTTGGAGAGTTTTGAAATTTCTTAAGTTCATCATTTAACCGAAAGTACGTGTGCATGTGTGTGTGCAGGTGTGTGGTTGTAGCATGTACAGTATAAGGAACACAGTTGTCCATTATGTATTTGAGGCTGTGTTTGGTATTTTCATTGTCACTGGTCTTTCACACTGAGAACAAACCCTAACCCTTGTCAGGCTGTTTGTAGATCTTTTTTATTGTTGTTGTTTTGGTTTTGGTTTTGGTTTTTCAAGACAGGGTTTCTCCCTGTAGCCCTGGCTGTCCTGGAACTCATTGTAGACCAGTCTGGCTTTGAACTCAGAGAGGTCTGCCTTTGCTTCTAAGTGCTAGGATTAAAGCTGTACTCCACCACCACCTGGCTAATAGTTTTTAAGAAATGCCTTATACTTCCACATTGCTGTTCATCAGCAGAGGAAGTCAGGACTGGAACTCAAGCAGGTCAGGAAGCAGGAGCTGATGCAGAGGCCATGGAGGGATGTTCCTTACTGGCTTGCTTCCCCTGGCTTGTTCAGCTTGCTTTCTTATAGAACCCAAGATTGCCAGCCCAGAGATGGCACCACCCACAAGGGGCCCTCCCCGCTTGATCACTGAGAAAATCCTCACAGCTGGATCTCCTGGAGGCACTTCCCCAACTGGAGCTCCTTTCTCTGTGATAACTCCAGCTTGTGTCAAGTTGACACACACAAAAAGAAATAAGTAGGTGTTGCCTTGGGATCTAACCAGAGGACTTTTTTTTTCTTTGTGCTGGGGTTTCAGCTCCTGGCATGCTAAGTACACACTCTGTGACTGAGCTTTCTTTTCATATGTCAATGTGGACTTTGCTGTGTATTGGTTATTGTGTTTTAAGGTGCATTTGACCAGATAAGAGAAACTCTTCCTTCATTTTAGGTACTGGCTGTTTAGTCTTACCTTCTTTAGACTATCAGGTGTATATTTAGCTAGTGTCAGCCCTTTCTTTTTTCTGAAATAAACCACCCCAAGTGAACACACTTAGTCTGCACCTGCTGGGGTCTGGGCCCGGAGCGTAGGGCGGAGGTCCTCAGAGCAGCAGCCTGCTCACAGGGCAGGGTGCCAGCACTCAGCATGATAGGACTGAGTTGGCAGTGGGCATTTTGCTCTCTGCTGTGTCTGCACTGCAGGGCTGATGCCATCCCTGCAGAACTCCTGTTAAGGTCCACAGCAGCCAGGATGGCCTGCTTGTGCCATCTCCTGTAGGGATATATACCTCTCTCAAGCTCTAATTAGATATTTTTGATGTTTATTAATAAAATAAAAACAACTACCCTGGGCTGGGGAGATGGCTCAGTGAGTAAAGATACTTCCCTCCAAATCCGACAACTTGGGGTTGATTCCTAGAACTCAGATAGGAGAGAACTAGCTATTACAAACTGTCCTCTGACCTTCCTGCACAGTGAGGTATGCTCTTCCAACAGATAAAGAAATCAACTTTAAAAATTAAGACGTCTCCAATCCCATGACCTTTATGTTTTATCAGAAATACATTTATTTTAGCAAATTTGTAAGTAGAAGTCACCTTGAACCCCTTCATGTGTGTATGTCATTCTGGTGCTTCTAGTTTTCTAGTCTTTCTACATAGCCCTGGCTGGCCTCAAACCTGTATTGTCCTCCCATCGTAGCCTTTCCTGTGCTGGGTGTGTGCCTGCCTGGCTTCTGGGCATGTGGTGTCTGTGCTATCAGGACAGCGGTCTTGTAGTCCTGCTTGTGTGACTCTCACACATCACTCTCTGTTCTTACCATCTGAGACAGTGTTTGGTGAATGCACACCAGTTGGTTCTATGGATGCACTGTGTTCCTTTGACAACATGGTACCCTGTTTTTGGTCACTTAGGATGCTTTCTGCCTGGCTGTAGAAGGACTTTTCTTGTGCCCTGTACTCTGGGCAGCTTGCCTTCCCAAGGGTAAGCAGCATCGGATAAGCAGGTTAGAGACTGGGCATTGAGCTCTTGCTTATGTTCTCTCATTCTCCTGCCATTGCCACCAACCTTGAAACTTCCTCCCTCCGTGGCAATTCCTGATTGCTGTGAGCACTGTGGAATACTTTCTGTGGGGCTCAGCATCTCTTTTGCCCTGGGTATTAGGCATCTGTTTTTTTGTTGTTTTTTTTAAAGATTTATTTATTTATGTATATGAGTACTCTGTAGCTGTTCAGATGGTTGTGAACCATTATGTGGTTGCTGGGAATTGAACTCAGAACCTCTGTTCACTCCGGTCCTGCTCACTCCGGCCCAAAGATTTGTTATATGTAAGTACACTGTAGCTGTCTTCAGACACACCAGAAGAGACCGTCAGATCTCATTACAGATACTTGTGAGCCACCATGTGGTTCCTGGAATTTGAACTCAGGACCTTCGGAAGAGCAGTCAGTGGTCTTAACCGCTGAGCCATCTCACCAACCTGGCATCTGTTTTTCAGTTGTGACACTCATTTGAGATGATGCTACCTTGTAGCAGTTTTTGACTACTTTATGGATTCTTCTTTCTACCACCCTTCTCCACCCTTTCAATAGTTGGGGGAGATAAAAGAATAGAGGGGAAAGGGGGCGACAGTATTGTTAGACTACTTTCTGCTGACTGGGGGTGTTGCGTTCCTTGGGGCAAGTTTGATCTTCGTCCTCAGGATACCTAATTTCTTCTTATTTCTTCTTTGTGTGTGATTACTTAATAAACCACGACCAACAGCAACCAACCAACCAACAACAACCCACCCCACCTCTTGGGGCCCTTGCATTTATACACCCTCTGACAAGGTCTTCAGAATTCTAAACATCACACAATCACAGAAACTATATGTTGCTGGCAAAATCACAGTCAGCTGCTGTGGACATCTGCTGTCTGAAGCAGCCCCATATCCATACCTGGGATTAAAACAAAAACGTATTCCCATAATATTTTTGTGTTTTTTAAAGAATACAGAAAGCTAATTGTTACAGTATTGCCTGGTACAGATGTTCCTGATGTGCCTTAATTTTCTAGGGTTACTGTGTGTAGTATACATGTGTATGTGAACATGTGTCTGTGCCTCAGATGCCTCTCATGTCACGTATGTATTCATATATGTGCAGATGAACATGTGTCTGTGCTGTGGACATCAGAGCTCAACCACGGGTGACATTCCTCAGCTGCCTACCATGGTTCTTACATTATTTGTGTGGAGAGGGCAAACATCAGCATGTGGATGTCAAAGGACAATTTGCAAGAGTTGTTTTGTTTCCTTCTACCTTGTATGTCCCCTGGATTGAACTCAGTTCATCAGACTTGGTGGCAAACTCCTTTACTTGTTAAGCCATTTTGCCATCTCCCATTTTAATTTTTTTGAGACAAGGTCCTTTGTTAACTTGGAAATTGTTGAGTAGGCCAGGCTGGCTAGCCAATAAGCCCCAGATTCCTTCTGTCTCCGCCTCCCCAGTACTGGGATTACAAGCGCGTGCTATCAGACCCTCTTTTTATATGAATACTGGAGATTAAGTCAGGTCCTCATTCTTGCATGGCAAGTGCTTTTATCCATTGAGCCATCTTCCCAGCCCTAATTTTGTGAAACTCTAGAAAATCAAAGTTTGCCAATTAAAGGTGGTGGCAGCGCACACCTTTGGTCCCAGCACTGTGGGAGGCAGAGGCAAGTAGATCTCTGAGTTTGAGGCCAACCTGGTCTACAGATAGAGTTCTAGGACAGCCAGGGCTATACAGAGAAACCTTGTCTTGAAAAACCAGGAATAAAGAAAAGAGGAAAAGAAAAGGTTCTTATTTTTAAAAATACTTTGTTAATGTGTGTGTGGCAGTTAATCCCAGTACTTGGGAGGCTGAAGCAGGGGAACTTCCTGAGTTCAAGGCTAGTCTGGTGAGTTCCAGAACAGCCAGGGCTACACAGAGATTCTGTCTCAAAAGAAAGAAAAAACTCTGCTGAAGTATATTTGTACCAAGGATTTTTCACATGGCTGTTTCCTGTGGTGTGTGGAAAGGGGTGTTTGCAAACCTGACTTTTGGGTCTGCTGGTAGCTTTCCAGAGTTGGAATGTCCAGGCTGTTTACTACCCCACTAGTGGACTATGAGCTGGAATACTGTGAGCACACAGGCAGTCCATTGCTCTGTCAAAGATGTACATGTGGGCAGCTGGCCACCCTGCCCTGCTGATGGCTCTGAGTTGGGGTGCTGTGATCACACCAGCAGCCTACTCCCTGCTGATGGCCCTGAAGTCTGTTTGGTCAGTAGCTCAAGCACTATGGTTGGCTCATAAGGGTGAGTGTCAGGGCCATTGTAAGGGACTCAGAATGCTCGGTGGAGTTTGGGTGCTGCCACTCAGCTCTGTTGTCTTCCCACAGCATTTGAAGACATGCTGGAGAACCCACTTAACAGCACCCAGTGGATGAACGACCCAGAGACGGGCCCTGTCATGCTGCAGATCTCTAGAATCTTCCAGACACTAAACCGCATGTAGGTAGTGCCTACTGTGCTCCTTGGCTGTGCAGTCTCAGCAGTCTGTGAGGCAGTGGGCACAGCGCCCAGCCGGGATCTTGCCTGGACCACAGCTTCCATGACTCTCCTTTCCTGACTTAACTGCTTATCAACTTCTGCCACGTGGTTTGAAAGTTGCAGTCCTAACTTCTGACAGGTGTTTACAGAAAGTGGCTGTCGCACTGGGAAGGTGAATGATTGCTGCCCCATCCCCTCCAGATACTCTGCTGGGCTCCTGAAGTGCTACTTGAATTGACCCTTAGGTGTTTGCTTGTGGAGCCCAATGTATTTTAAAGAAGGCATGTTCTGATCCAAAGTGTTATGTCAAGTGTGCTAATTTAACCAGACTGACTCACAGATGGCTTCTTTAATAAATAAACCCTTTTCCTATTTTGTGTTACTTCACGGCAGCAAGGACATCACATGTATCCCTAGACTGTGCACATGCTACCTCTGCCCAGAGCAGGTGCCATTGCCACTTTTTTTAGACAGGATTTCTCTGTGTAGCCCTGGATGTCCTAGAACTCATTCTGTAGACCAGGCTGGCCTTGAAATCTGCCTCCTGAATGCCAGGATTAAAGGCGTGTGCCACCACCACCCAGCTTTTATGGCTGCTTCTTTACTTGGAAACCCGAATCCTCTGGGCCCAGCTCAAGTTGTGTTTGGGGCTGTGACATTTTGAGTAGCAGTCCTTCCCACCCCAGGCACAGCAGATGGAACAGGTATGCCAGTGTGTGTGTGTGTGTGTGTGTGTGTGTGTGTGTGTGTGCGCGTGCGCGTGTGCCAGAACACAAATGTGGAGATCACACCTACCCTACTCAGGAATTGGTTCTTTCCTTCCAGCATGGTCCCAGGGATCAAACTCAGCTCATCAGGCTTGTGCAACAAGGACTTAAAAAACAAACAAACAAACAAACACCCTTCTCACTCATCTTGTTGGCTCATGACCTAGTCCCCTTCCTGTGACCCCTGCTCAGGGTTACTGTAAAAAGTGTTTAGCTCTCGTGTGTTTAAGCATGTCTGTGAAGCAGCTGCATAGGTGAAATGTAGGCATCGCTACAGCCTTGGCACTCACCCTGTTGGAGCTGAGCCAGAGGACTCCAAGAACATGGTTCTAGGTGCTGGGAAAGTAGCTCAGTGGGTGGAGTGTTTGCTGTACAAGCATCACGACCTGAGTTCAGATCCCGGCACCCATGTAGAAAGCCAGGCACGGCGGCGCACAGCTGTAATCTCAGTATCTGGAGATGGTAAGTGGAGTTTTGATCTGGGGGTTAACAAGGTAAGCTGGAGAGTGATAGAAGACACCAGACTGTAAGACCCTGCTGCCGCCATTCCCATGATGGGGTCTGCCTGTCTGCTTAATGTGCTGAAGAGTCATGGTGCAGAAGCTCCGAGGGAGGGTAGAGAGATGACTCGTCACTTAAGAGCTCTTGCTGTTCAAGTTTAATTCCCAGGCTCCATGTTGGATTGTCCACAACCACTTGTCTGACTCTATCCCCAGCTCCAGGGAAGCTGACTCCGTCTTCTAGCCTCTGCACACACATTCAAATAAAAATAAAGATCTTCATAGAACTTCGAGGAACCATCTCTATGGGCTATGGGGTAGGTCCTGATGCTGGTCCTCTGTCCAGGATCTGTGTATGTGTTTTCTGCAGCACAAGTATCCCCTGAGACAAGCATTGTGTTCATGTGATCGCTTGAGGAACTAACACAAACTGGCTCTGGAAAGGGGTCTTCATTTAGAGAGAATGAATTTTCTGCTCTTATCTGTTCTTACAGATGTGTTTCCTCTGCTAGTGTGTGCCTTCTGTGGCCCACTTTTTAGCCTGAGGCTTCAAATGCACTTTCTATAATTCCAGCCACTGGTTAAGTGTTTCAGTTGGGTTGTAGTTCTTAGACATTAAAAAGACTATTTAATTGTTTATGGTGTATTTGAGAGTGTGAGCTACCATGATATATGAAGATCGGAGGATACTCTGTGGAGTCCATTTTCTCCTTCCACCTTTATATAGGCCCCAGGTATCTAACTCAGGCCATCAGATTCACATGCAATTTTACTTGCTGAACTAAATCTCCAGCTCTGGGTCACTGTGGAGTTTGGGGAAGAACCATGGTGTTAATTGTGGCTGCCCTTGGGGCTCAGAGAGTAACTACCTTAGTGCCAAATTTCCACTCCTGCTCTGGCCACGGGGAGAGCACAGCATCACTATGCTGCCTGCTGTTTGATACACAGCCTCTGGAGCCTTTTGGGTGAACACTGTCTGGCAGTCTGCATGGCTGCCAAAGCATGGAATTTCATTTTACAGGAAAACTAGGACACAGAGAGGAAAAACATTTATGCCCTGAACTGCTTTAAGCTTAGCTATTGATGGCCAAGCGACTTCTCAGTTGGGGTAGGTTGTGTGCCTCTGAGTTGTGTCTGTTGGCCATGAGGTATAGACACAGGTCCAGTGACACTGAGGCCTGACATGACAGTTGGCCTGGAGCATTCATTATGTTGAACACAGGGCAGTTGTGTCATTTCCACTTCTGTATGTCCTTGTCCCTTAGAGGATGGGAATAGGTCTCTGTGCAGATCCACAGGTGACTTTTGTCGCTGGGGACCAAAGGGACTCTGGTAGGGGAGCTGGATAGAGGTCCATGGCCCTCAACCTTCTTGAGGGGAAGAACTGTGCTGAAATCTTATATTCAGGCCTGGTGGGCTGCGGGGGTGATGAGAAAATGTGATGGAATGGCTGGAAGGTAGCTTCATGCATGGGGCCTTCAGCAGCTATAGATCCTGTTCCCAGAGTTTACTTTCCAAACCTTCATACTGGGCCTGAGTATGGCTATGATGGGAGCTGAGGAAACCAATGTTTATTGTGAAAAACTTAAATGGCATGTTTCTAACTGGCCTTAAGATTCCCAGGTATACTTGGGTTTGAACTCTGCACATTTAGACTTAGAAACTATAGTCTGAGATGCATGTCAAGAGGAAGTTAAGGAAGTGGACATGGCACTCAAGAGCTGGCCATATAGAGAGGTTTCTCAGGGTAGCTGTGGATTATGGGCCACAATAGGGTGTGTGGAAAGGTGTACCCAGAGGCAAGAGCATGAACCACATATACCTTGTCAGCTGGCCTGTTGGCTTTCCATCCTTGCTAGACCCTTGCCGTCCTTACCTGGGACGCCTAGTTCCTCATACATACCCTCTGACTACCACATGGTGATGTTGAGACTGGTTCTTTGGGATCTTGTCTCCTGCTTGGTTGTACAAGGCCTATAGTACCTACATGCTTCTGTCAGCAGGGTGCCATGGGAGCGCAGCTGGGAGGTGCCCACGAGCTGCAAAGCTGCACAGGTAAATGAAGACAGGAAGTAGGAGGTAGAGAACCATAGCACATTATGAAATGTGAAGATCTTGAGTGGAGGGTCGGCGGAAGAAGAGAATGGGGTAGACAGGAAGGTTGTGGAGATAGGGTTCTGTGCCAAGGAAATGGGCCTAAAGGACAATAGCAGATATAGGTCAAAGATAGGTGAGGGCACTTAACTCTCTTCACTACCAGGTGTGGGCTGGCAAGCACAGGACTACCCTGGAGTGTGCTGCACCTCTGCCCCTGGCGGCTGCATGTTTCCCAATCATAGGTCCACCAGCAGCTGTTTATTAAAACATCAAATATAGACTGGTATATGACCCAGCAATTCCAAGATACCCAGAAGTGAAAGCAAGCTCTCCAGCAGGTCCTGCACCTATGTTTGCAGCAAAAGCAGCCACATAGCTCAGAGGTGGGACAACCCAGTGTCTGTGTATATCCTGGGTCAGCAGCATGTGGTCTATTCATCACATGGGGCCATGCTCAGCCTTAATATCCTACAATGGGAATTGACCTGGTAATCTTGCTAAGTGACAGAAGTCAGAGACGGAAAGTGGAGTAGTGTGTTTCATAGGGACAGTTTCAGTCTCTACGAAACAAAAATTATGGAGAAAAATAATGATGACTACAGTGTGAATGTGCTTAATGAACTAAGCTGCACAGTACCGTGAAGTGGACTCCTAACCTTACTCGGACTGGGTGGGAGACTTCCTTGGTGGAAGAATTAAGGATACATATCTTAGTGATGCTTGGCAAGGAGAAGCAGAGGCCTAGCTTAGGGTGCTTCAGGAGACAGCTTTCCTTGCACAGGTGGGTACCCTAGAAGAATTCCCTAGTTGCCTGTTCCTCTTTCTAGCTTCCTTGTGGCCAAGCTGTGTGACCCAGACTCTGCTGCAGTCTTTCAGTGCTCCCTGGGTACAAGAATGGCATCGGTTCAGATCGGCCTATCAGGTTCCAAGCCCAGGATGGTTGGCAGAGAGGCCAAGATGAGTGATGTTTTGCTATCCATTGAGAGATACTTGGATGTGGAATACTGTGATAGTTTGAATAGGAGTGGCCCCCCAAGACTTGTGTATGAATGGTATGCCCATAGGGAGTGGCACTATATAGGAACTGCAGCCTTATTAGAGGAAGTGTGTCACTGTGGAGGTGGGCTTTCAAGTCTTTTATAACCTTATACTCAAGTCTGCCCAGTGTGTTAGTCTCCTGCTGCCTGTAGATCAAGATCTAGAACTCTTGGCCCCTCCAGCACCATGTCTACCTGCATGCTGCCATGCTTCCTGCCACTACGATAATGGTCTGAACCTCTGAAACTGAAAGCCACTCCCAAATAAATGGTTTCCTTTACAAGAGTTTCCATGGTCATGGTGTTTCTTCACACCAGTAAAACCCAAAGGAAGGTAAATACCCATCCCTGAGAGAGGTACCCACAGGAGGATATGTGACTGGCAGCCATGCTGACGTCTGAGTAAAAGTAGTTCAGGAAGAGGTGTGACTCCAGCTCAGAAGCCTAGGTGAGACAGGCACAGAACTATCCTCACCTGTCCTTTGCATCCCCCACTCCATAGGAGCTGTCTATCTCACAGATGCCCACCGGGGTGAAGAGGCTCCCATATACCCTCTGACTGTTAGGCTGCAGATTGGCCCCACTTGCTTCTAGGCTTCTGGTGCTATTCTGAAGGGAGGGTTGATTTGGATTCCAAAGGTCCCTACCAGCTGATAGGCCTTAACTCCTGCTGATGACTTGTCACTGACTTGTGTTACTGACTTGCTGGGGTACTTCACATCTTTGCCCCTAGTAGCTAGTCTCTGGTTAGATTATAAGGCACAGGCCAGGAAGCCATGGTGCTGGTGGTGATGGTGTATGGCTTGTGTAGGCCATCTAGCTGCTTGGATGACAGCCAGTTCTGCAGGTATCCTTATACATGTAGGCCTGTGTCTTGCTTTGTTCTTTCATGGTTTGGGGGGTACAGCTTTGTTCTGGTATGTCCTTGTGCCCTGGCTCTGCAAGCTGGAACTATATGCCACTGTGTCATTTGGGGTAGGTTTTCCAGTTAAGAAGTATGCCAAAGGAAAGCTGTTGCCTGGAAGGGAGGAGGAGGGGGCTGAACCCTGCAGAGCCAGGAGGTGTGGGGGCTGGGAGTGTAGGCCAAATGGCAGGGCGGGGCTTCCTCTGATCTGGCTACTTCTCTTAATCATCGATCTTCTGATCCAGGGTGGCATTATATGTTCCAGTGTGCAAGAATAGCCCCAGAAAAGGAAAGGCTGAGCCCAGAACTCTTCAGCAGGGAAGATTCCCTTCCCTCCTGCTTCAGGCTGCTGGCTTCTCCCTGTCTGTCAGGTTTGGAAATGATGTGCAGCATTTCAAGGTGCTCCATGACAGAGCTGGGAAGTATTTCCTGTGGGTGGTGAAGTTTTTTTCAATGAGCTGGTGGATTACCACAGATGAACATCCATGTCCAGGAACCAGCAGGTATTCCTATGGGACATAGAACGGGTGCCACCGCAGACAGCATACGTCCAGGTGCTCTTTGACTTTGATCCCCAGGACGATGGCAAGCTGGGCTTTGGCAGAGGAGACTTCATTCATGTCATGGATAACTCAGATCCCAATTGGTGGAAAGGGGCCTGCCATGGGCAGACCAGCATGTTTCCCCACAATTATGTCCCTCCAGTGAACTGGAAGGTCTAAAAAGCAAAAGAGATTATTTAAAGAAAGTGAAAAGTTGAGACCATTAACAAGAATTACACCCACACGCTGCCTGTCACAGTCTGTGAGGGAACGCAGAGCACTTGGCTGGATCCCACAGGCTACCCTCTCCCTTAGGTTGCAACTTTGGGGGGTGAGAAGGGGTGTTTGATTTCATAATGCCAAAACTTAACCTATTGAATGAATTACAATTTTTATTACGGAATCTGGCCACTACTCCTGTTCCCCTCCTGTGTCCTTTTTCTCATTCGTTCTTTCCTGTCCAGTGCATGATATTTAAGGCCACATATATTTCAGCTGATGCCAATAATAAAAGAAAAGAAACCAAAAAAAAAAAATGATGTCATGTGTCAGGTCTCCCCACCCCCACCATTAGCCATGCAGAGACACATAACACCTAGTTTTTTTCTGAGGGAGCAGCTGTATTCCATGGACTTCACTGGAGACTCCTGATCACAGCGACTGTCTCCCTGGATGCGCAGAACCTCTTTCCAGGCATGGTCTTGACATTTGGTTTTATCCAGCTTGTGGAAGATCCTTTGGAATTAAGGGGCTGTCTGTGAGGGTTTTAAAATACCTACCTTGAGGCTATGCCCCAGTTTCCTCTTTTACCTAGACAAGAGTTTGGAAACTGCTGTTGGGTGCCTACTCAGACCTGGGTCTCTGCTGGGCTTAGTCCCATCTCCCTTCAGACCTATTTTAATGTGGATCCCAAAGAAATGTGGACATATCTCCAATGTGTAAAGACAGAATTGCCTCTGGGCCACACAAAGTCAAGCCTTGGGCGTTTTCTGCAACATTCATTACCTCTGGAATTCAGAAGGTCCCATGGTGACAAGAGTGTGAACGGTGTTGATATCCCAGAAACAGTTGGACTTGAGATGTATGAAGACCATCAGAGGGGTGTGAGCTTGGAAGACCCCAGACTTGGACTCGGGTAGCATGGAGTTTTTCTACTTGCCACCATCCAGACCACTGTTCTCATTCCCTGCAAAGCTGGAATCCTGAGCTGGTATGGTTGAAAAGACAGCCTACATTCTTATTTTGGGCTGTGTGGTCCACAAATCCTGACTAATAAATGAGACAAAATCCAGGCTACTCAGTCCATTGCGCAGTTACTGGGTGGAGTGGGGAGTTGGAGATGGATATATGTTCCAGGAAGGCAGGCATGCCAGGCGCTAGCTGTAGGTCCAGAGCTGGGATAGGGCTATGCTGTCTCAGGAGCTTAGGGATTGTAACTCCAGATGCACAAAAGCCTGGGAAGGTTTCCTTGTTTCCAGAGGCCTAATGGCTATGCAAGGAGCTTTAGTCAGTGTGCAGCAGACATCTAAGCAGAGTACAAGTGGGCATCCCCTGGGAACTTGTGAGCTGCATCTTGCAGGACTTAGGAACAGATGATTACATTAAGGAAGATGAGGCTGGGCACAAGCTGGGATTCAAGTTTGGAACTCCTGGGCAGCTCAAAAATCTTAGCTGCCATTAGAGTTTATGACCACTCAGTTCTACCCAACTAACAAACACTCCTACTGTTTGGTCTTTGAGAGGCATAAGTTGAATTTAATTAGTTCACTAAGTTTAAGTAGCATTTTCTCCTTGGGAGAGCAGCTAGGCAACCTTGTTCTTGTGCTCACTGGGCTCTGCTGGTGTCCAGTGCTGGGTTAGAGACTGGGGTAGAAACACTCTAGTCCCTTTCATACACTTTCCATTGTAGAGTCCCTTTAGTGCCTCAATTAAAGCATTCTCCAATTACCCAGGAGAGACTACATATCAGGTGAAGCTCTGGTGGGGGAGGCATGATGATTTTTTAGGGGTTTTGTTTTTTATTCTTAGTTCTTCCTTTATTTGGATAGCAGTCTCATCATATGTGGTTAAGAACATTCAAATATGAACCCAAATAAATCCAGATGTTAAATATTGGCCTTTAACCATTACAGCCAGTGATGCCACGTTTGCCTGTTATCTCTTGGATATAAACACAGCAACACTTTGGTGGCCACCAAACTATCCAGCGTAGCTTCCTTAACAGTAAACTGCTGAAGCTCTCAGCTTTAGCACTTTGGATTATTTTTCTTTTCAAGCTCTGTATAACAAGCTCAGCAGGGGTAGGAGGGAAACAAGGTCAACTTTGGCGAATTGCCAGGACGTGGCCCATCATGGCTTTGAGTTTACCAGTGCTGGTACCAGTTACTTGTTTTCTTTCTTTGTTTGTTTGTTTTGTTTTGTTTGAGACAGGGTTTCTCTGTATAGCCCTGACTGTCCTAGAACTCACTCTGTAGACCAGGCCAGCCTTGAATTCAGAGATCTGTCTGTCTCTGCCTCCTGAGTGCTGGGATTAAAGGCCTGTGCCACTACTACCTGACTGTATTTGTTTCCTAAAAAAGAACCTTGAACAAGGGCCAGCGAGATGGCTCAGTGGGCACAGGTGCTTGCCCACCAAGCCCAGTGACCTGAGTTCATTCCCCAGAACCCATGGGTGGAAGGAGAAAAATGACTCCTGCAAATTGTCCTCTGACCTCTTCATGTAAATGTTACATATACACCTTCACACACAAATTTAAAAAAAAAATGTTTGAGATATCCTGTGTATGCGTCTATGCTTTGTTGTTGTTTTCCCTTTTTAAAGCACATTTGCATGTCTCTGGCTCAGGGCATTTCTACTCCATGCCCAGTAGGCTGCAGCCCTTTGTCTGCTCCAGATCTGCTTCTGTTACAGCCAAAGAGGGGAAAGGGCTGGCTCTCCCGCACCACTCAGACTAGGCCACCCAAGGCTGCACGATTGGCAGGAGGTGGGGTCAGATCATCCAATCTCCTGCCCTCAGGAGGCAGCTCACCCACACCCACGCCTCCAGAGCAGCTCTGCTGTACTGCCCACCGTCCCAGGTGCTGCAGCTGGACCACCCTCAGGCTGGCTCTCCAGGGTCTGTGACATTAAGACCAGCTCCATGCTGTGTTGCCCAGGCCAGGTGCTCTCCCAGGTGGTCGGGTCAGTGAGGGGAAGGGCTGGCTCTCCTGTTCTTATGCCCTCACGGCTAGCTCTCCCGACTGCCTCAGGTGGTGAGGGGTAGGGAATGAAGGTGGAGGGCATCACCCACACCCGTGCCACATCATGGCAGACTTGTGCTATTCACCCTTTGGATAATCTGCTAAAAGCCGACCTCTTCTAAGGGAATGCCATGCTACGACACAAACTGGCTTTAAACCTTCATTCGCCCAACCTTAGTCTATCCAGTAGTGCTGGGATAACCACTTAGCAAATTAAAAGTCAGTTCACAGTTATAAATTTCTTTTCCTCTTTGTCATTACAGAAATGGGATATTTAGGGCCTTACACACACTAGGTAACTGTGCTACACTGAGTCATATCCCCAGCCCTGTTTTTCTAAAGATTTATTTTTTGTGTAATATGCTGTGGATCTCGGGGAACTGGAGTTAGAGGCAGCTCTGAGCTGTCATGTGGGTTCTGGAAACTGACCTGGCTGCTCTGCGGAAGCAATGAGTGCTTTTAACCCCGGACCCATCTTCCGAGCCATGCCAGCCCCATTTTTTTTTTTGAACAAAACTGTCAAAATAGAGCCTGGTGTGGTGGTATACATCTTTATTTGGGAGGAAGGAGCAGGTGGATCTCTGTGAGTTTGAGGCCAGCCTGGTGTTCATGTTATATAGCCAAGACAGCCATGGCTATATAAAAGAGAGATCCTGCCTCAAAACAAAACATAAAAGTCAAAATAGCACATAAAAATGCTACCATCTAATTTTCTATCAATGTGTATATATGCACAAGGCCAGAGGCCAATGGTGGGTGTCTTCCTTAATCATTCACCTTCATTTTAAAAAACATTCATTGCTTTTTTACTTTCTATGTATACAGGTGACTTGCTATATGTATGTGTACCTGTGGAAGCCAGAGTCAGCAATGGATCCCCTGGAACTGGAGTCCAAGACAGCTGTGAGCTACCATGTGGGTGTTAGGCACTAAGTCCAGGTCACTTGAGCCATTGCTCTTGTCTTAGTTAGGTTACTGCTGCTGTGATTGAACACCATGACCAAAGCAACCTGGTCTGGAAGAAGGGATTTATTTGGCTTACGCTTTCACATCACTGTTCATCACTGAAGGAAGTCAGGACAGGAACTCAAGCAGGGCAGGAACCTGGAGGAAGGAGCAAACACAGAGGCCATGGAGGGGTGCTGCTTACTGACTTGCTACCACTGGCTTGCTCAGCCTGCTTTCTTATAGAATCTAGGACCACCAGCCCAGAGGTGGCCTCCTGACCCATCACTAATTGAGAAAATGCCTTACAGAACAAAATGGGGGTGTTTTCTCAATTGAGGCTCCCTTCTCTCGGATGAGTCTAGCTTGTGTCAAGTTGACATAAAACTAAGGCAGTATAGCTCTTAACCACTGAGCATCTCTCTAGCCCTCCTGTGGGCCTGTGTACTGGAGGCCTTTCATGGAGATCTCTGGCCTGGTTGGGTGTGCAGGCTCAGGCAAAGGGGGGAGAGTGTGAGCAGGAAGGAGGAGTCTTCTCCACCGCCTCTGCTGCAGCTGCTCCACCTCAGTCTCCACCACTGCCTTCTCAGTTGCTCCATAGTGCCCTGTGCTGAGTTGGGCCAGCCTGGCCTTCTAGCCAGGGAGGAGTGTGGGGGAGCCTCAGGTAGCATTTCTGGGGGAGCAGACCTCTTCCCAAGTGTTACAGCTCTTATGACAGAAGCTCTCAGACGACAGAGTAGTTCTCACACACCTTTATTCCTTCCGGATAGGATACTTATATACAGTTTTGGGGTGGGTCAGGGTCTAAGAACAGGAACTTCTCATAGGCTTGGTCTGAGAGCTTAGGGATACCTTATCTGCATGTGGGAGAGCTTGGGGTGCTGCTCCTGTATGACTGATGACCACAGACCTCTCTACAGAGGGTTGTGGGGGGCTGTAGCTATGTGACAGGAGCCAGGGGCCCAAGGAGCATTGCAAAATGCCTACTGTCCCTTGCAGACTACAGCCACCTGCTGGGTCACCCGGGGGTTTTAAGCCTGAACTCAACCAGGGACTAGGTTGCTTATCACAGCTCACCACCCCACACCCTCCCACCTTATCTTTTGAGAGAAGGTCTCTCACTGAACCCATCTTGACAATTTGACTCAGGCTCACTGTATCCTCACAGGAAGTAAATGGTTGTATAATCTCCAACAGTGATGCTCAAATTCTACCCAGTAAACACTTGTGAACAGGGAATATTCCTTAGGACAGGTGATGAAGACATTTCTGAGTTCTGTGTCCATGTTGCTATTCTGGTGTCTGCTTTTTTTTTTGGAACACTAGGTTTTACTATGTAGCAGAGGCTAGCCTTGAACTTGCCCTCCTGCCTCAGCCTCCTAAGTGCTGAGGTCACAGGTTTACAAAAACCACATCCAACTTCTACATGGTTTTGCACATAGAAGTGTCACAAAGGGATAAAGCTTTGGTTGGAGACCTCAGGGGGTCTGCTCTGGGGTCTGGAGCAGCCTCCTTTCCAATTCACCTCTGAACTCTGCTCACACTTAACAGGAGTGAGTCCAGGAAGGGTGTAGGGGGCACTCTCAGTGGGCCTCTTAGTAACAGAGCTCCTGCCATATTTCAAACTGGGTGCTGCTAGAGTTGTGAGTATACAGTATATGTGAGAACACTTTAGACTCCCAGCTCTTGGGATGGGGACAGACAGCTGTCCCAGGTCACAGGTAAACTGTTACAAAGGCCTCCCTGCTCAGGGCCCTCAGGAGCCCCTCCAGGTGGCCTCTTTCCGGCTTCCTGTGGTGCTGTCTTGATTGTCTTTTCCAGGAATTCCTGTTGACCAGGGTGGGATGGTCAGTGGTCTTTCTACTACTCACACTGAGCCAGGATGTTTTTGAATTCCCTTCTGTGTGTGTGGACACTTGAGTATGAATTCTGATGCAAGGGCCAGGAAGAGAGGAGTAAATGGTGAGTTTAGCAGGTCATGGCCATCAAACCTACTGTGACTGTTCTCTTTGGGAACATCGCCACAGATCGGGAGTAGTCCTCAGAACCATGCATCTCCTAGCTGCATCATTATCTCGTGGGTATTTGTGATGAGCCCATTCCCAACAGTGGTGACTTATGGCATACCTGTTCATACCTGTTGTATGTCTGGATGGGGGTGGAGGACTGGTTTGAACCAGAATTTGTGAGAAGACAGGTTAGGGGAACTGGCCCTGGCTTGCCAGACTTACTGTTGCCTTCCTCTGGGAGACACTGGAGGGTACAGGGCAGGGTGGCTTCCTCCTGCTTTAGTTGGAAGCTGCTGCTGCTGCTGCTGGTGGTGGTGGTCGGGGGGTAAGCCATTACCCACTGTTTGATTTGTACTTTCATTGGATCCTGACTGAGGATTCAAGGATGGACAGGAAAAGAAGCTGTTCCTCATGCCTCCTTAGAATTTTGATAGCTTCTCCAATAAGCTGCCTCTTTTCTCCCCTGTAGAGTTTGTTCTAGGTGCTAGGACAGAACCTGCCTTCAGATGGGGCTCCCCTTCCCATGATAAGACAGCAGCACTGCACAGAAGCCTGACCAAATGGCTTTGAGGGAAGATCCTGAAAAATGAAAACAAACCCAGTGCCTAAGCCAAGGGCTAACCTCACCAGCCTCTCAGAAGTCAGCTCTAACCAGCCCAGGGCGGCTACTGTTCCTCTAAGCTCAAGTCTATTCTTCCTGTGTGCAGTCCACTGCTGGAGTTCAAGGGACCTCAGGCTGTTCCTTAAGCCTAGGGCATCTTGTGTTACTGGACCCTCCACCTGTTTGCTAACCATGTGGCCCAGTGTCACCAATGACTCCAGCACATCCTTTGATGGATCTATCCTGGTCCAGCTCAGTAGCTCTGCCCAAGCCTTTGTTCATGTTTTAGCTCCTGTCCACTTGTAGGATATCTCGCAAGGGAGCAGGGGACACAGTCTAGACAATTGTCCCAGGGCTTTTATGCATCTAACCCATAG
This sequence comes from Tokudaia tokunoshimensis, assembly GCA_036184795.1. Classification (NCBI taxonomy): domain Eukaryota; kingdom Metazoa; phylum Chordata; class Mammalia; order Rodentia; family Muridae; genus Tokudaia; species Tokudaia tokunoshimensis. The sequence goes on from BTHU01000008.1 coordinate 938,897, forward strand.
TACCCCTGCTCTGTCACCGGTGCAGAACTAGCTGGTACCCACCCAGTTAACCTTCCTGCCCCTACAGCTCCTGCTTTCTTTCCTGGTGCTGAGGAAGGAGGAAGGCCCTCTCTGCTAGGCTTCTGCTCAGTTGTCTGATGCTAGCACTCCGCTGTCCTATCCGGCAGCAGATCTTCCCACGGCTCCAGTATATCAGCGGCATCCCAATGACGTAATCTTGCCAGTCTTAAAACAGACCTGGCATAGTTGGGCATGGTAGCAGATGCCTTTAATCCCAGCACTGGGAGGCAGAGGCGGGCGACATTCAGAGCTTGGCTAGCTGTACCTTTTTTAGCTCCCCAGCGCCAGATTCCCTCCTGAAACTGCATCTATTGTGAGAGTTCTTTGGAGATGACACCAATCCCTTCTTCATAAGGATAAGGCCCCAAAGACAAACCAAAGTTCACTGTGCAGAACCAATGAATTTATTTGGCCTTACTTACAGATCATGGGTAACGTGCTCCTTATAAAAGTGTGGGACTCCAAAGCAGCTGCATCACAATTTTTTTTTTAAGGTACACTTAGCTGTCATGGAACCTGCTATTTAGACTAGGTTGGCCCCTAACTCACAGTGCCTGGATTAAAGCATGAGACACCACACCTGGTTTTGCATCAGAGATTCTTTACCCATCATAGTTGGCTTCCCCATAGGGGCAGAGATGGAAGTTAATCTTCTTCGGTCTATATACTCTAGCACCTCCTGAGACCACTAGGCCAACTGTAATCAAAGCATTACTACAATGGTTGGGATGTGCCACAGGGAGAAGCTGGAATCTCAGGCAAGGGTCCAATGACCGTTTTCACTCCCTCCTTCCATAGCTGATCTGATAAACCTGGCAGCAATTCTGCTCAAAGAACAGCACAGTACAGCAGCACCCCATGCCAGGGGCTTCTGCTCTTCCTTATGGCACTGCATCCCATGCCTCCGAGGGCCTCTGTTTGCCTTTAGAGTAACAGCATCTCATGTCTTCCCTACACATTTGTTCACTTTACCTCAAACTTTCTAAAAGGGGTTAGTTTTGATTGTCAACTTTGGGGGATTTAGAATCATGTATGGACATGTCTATAAGGGCATTTCCAGAGAGGTTTAACTGAGGTGAGACAACTCATCCTGAATGTGGGTGGCACCATTCTATAGGGTGGTGATCAGACTGAATAAAAATGAGGTCACTAGTTGAGCACAGGCATTTCTTTTGGCCACCTCACATTCCTGCTGTCATCCCTTCCCTGTTATGATGAATTCTACCCTTCGACTGAGAGCTGAAATAAACCCTTCCTCCCCTAAGCTGCTACTTGTTAGTATTTGATCATAGAAAAAAAATAATGAATAGAGGATGAGAATACTTATTGTGAGGATGCCTGTCCCTTTGGTCTTTTGTTCTACAAAAGTATCTGTCAGGGATTGCAAGTCATCAAAACCAAAAGTCACTCTCCAGATTCCTGAACCAACTTCTTTCTCCTCCTCTGCCTCTTGAATCTTGGTTAGGCTCAAACTCCAGGACTTGGATAAAATGGACAGGTTCCTAGAAAGACACAAAGCATGAACTTAACTGAAGAAACAGGTGATCTAAGCAGTTTCACAGCAAGGAACTAAGTCTGTCTGAAAGGCCACCCACCAAGTCAGCACGCTTGATCCCTTATATCTGGACTTTGGCTACTTTGTGGTTTCTTTTTTCTTCCACCCTTCTTCTTCTATCCTTTTAACTCTCTAACACTAGATAGGAGAGAAAGAACGATAGAGGGGAGAAAGAAAGAAATCCCAAATGAAGTCAGGTAGGAAAGGGGGCAACAATATTATTAGACTACTTCCTGATGATTAGGGTGATCCTTGACAGCTTTGATCTTCACTGTCAGGATATCTAATTTCTTCTTCTTTGCACATATTGCTTAACAAACTACAACCAACAGAATCCAACCAACAGCCCACACAAACTCTTGGGGCCCTAGCATTTATACAGCCTCTGAAAAGTCCCCAGAATTCCAAACATCACACAATCATAGAAACTATCTGCTGATGGCAAAATCACACCCCTGCTAAAGCACGAGACAAATCATAGTCAACTGTTATAATAATCTGAAGTAACCCTATATCCCACACCTGGGATTAAAACAAAAACATATTTCCATAGCATCTCTCTGTCTCTGTCTCTGTGTGTGTGTTTAAAGAGACTGACATACCACAGTCTCTGGAATTCACTTAGGGAGAGGAGAGCAGACTTTGGAAAGCCGTTCTCTGACTGCCACAAGTGCACATTGCACATGCATTCACATCACTCTCCTCACCCTGAGCTGGTGACTGAGGCAAGATCAAGGTGGGTCTATCAGATAGTTAGAAACCAACGCTTCCCCAAACTGTGAGAAGGGCCAAGCATGGCAGTCCACATCTACAATCTTAACACTGTGGTAGGCTGAGCAGGAAGAACACAGGAGCTGCAGGTCAGCGTGACAATATACAGAATGAGTTCCAGACCAGCATGGCAGTAAGGCCATGGCTCAAATAATTAAGCCAAACCAAAGCAAGAACATAAAAGGAACACTCCCAACTTATTTTACTTGGCCACTAGCAATCTGCTACTAAAGCCACTCATAGATCAGCAGGCAAACTGCAGACTACAATCTGCCACGAACACTCAAGACATAGTAAACCAAGGTAGGTAGGTATGTATAAAAAGGATTATGCTCCATGCCAAGTGGAATTTCTTCCAGAAATTCCACCATGCTCCTGACAAAACCTCCCAGTTTCATGAGGAAAAGAGACCACACAGATGTACAATAGATGGATTTCCTGAGCTTGTTAAGGGACACCTATCAAAATGGACAGCATTGCAGTCAGTGCAAACTGGGTGTTTCCTCCAGATCACAGGACAAGGAGTCTGCTTCCCCTGCTATCCACAGGGCACTGGGCCTCTAGACAAGGCAGGAAGGAAGGAAGAATGCTCTCTACCCATAGATAACATGTCTGAATTATTGAACTAGCAAATGGATTCCTCTGAACTGTAGAATACAAGGCCAGCACATCAGATCACCATCCCTAGCCCCCTTTCCTCTCTCTCCTATATTCTCAGGTTTGTCCTGCTATCTGCCTGGCATCACCCCCCATCCCAGTCGGGTCAAGTTCTGCTGTCCCACCACCTTTGGCCCCAAGCTCTGGGCCTTGCTGTTTTTAAACACTGTGGTTTAGATCAGTCTACGACAGTAGCCCAGTCTACTGGTTCTCGGATAGACACCAGGCTTACTTCTTACCCCTTTCTGCCCAAATGTCCTTCTCTTCTGTCTCTTCATGGGTACCCAGCCCTAACCAATTTTTATTTCATTGTATTAAAAACAGGGTCTCACTATGTGGTTTTGACTGACCTGGAACTCGATTAGAAACAGGGTGGCTCTGAAGTCAGTACTTGCCTCTGCCTCCCAAGTGCTGGGATTCAAGATATTTGCCAGTATCCATTTTTTGTTCGTTTTGTTTTTTGAGACAGGATCTCATCTCCAGTAGCTGAAGCCGGTCTTGAATTTCATCTAGATCCTCCTGCCTCCATCTCCCCAGTGCAGGAATTACAAACATGGGATACCATGCCCAGGATCATCCGGGGCTTTATCTGACTACATGCACTCTCTCCTAGGCACCTAAGGGATGCTACCTGTACAGCATCCACTCTACCTACTGCCTTCTTTATGGGTAGGGTGGCTCTGACAATGACAGAAGTTTAGCACCTTGATGCTTGCAGATGATGGTCAGTAAGATCACCCACGCCCGGGCCGGAGGGTTCCTGAGGCTTCCCAGAAGCTGGTGCGTACACGGTCCGCTCTCCAGTGACATCTTTCTCCTTCCGCATCCAGGTTTCACAAATATTCTATTTTATTCTATAATATTGAATTTTATTCTATAATATTGCTCCTTTCAAGCACTAAAATGCGGGTTGCACGCGACGATGGTCCCTGAGACATCAAACCTGGGTGAGAGATCTGCTAGTGCCCACCGGGAAGGAAGTTGGGCTCGCGGTTGCTCCGGACTCCCTTGAGCAGCGGGGATTGTTTCTTTGGGCTAATCCCAGGTGCTGTTCCCGAGCCGCGCACACTCTGCCAGTCCCGGGGGAGACGTCTTGGCATCTTTGTCCACCGACGTGCAGTCTCTAAGGGCGCTCAGTTCTCAGAGAGCCGGTCTTGCCAGAGGTAGAGACGAACCAGTCCCTGGACGCAGAAATGAGGCTCAATCAACCAGCAGCCCGAGAGATTAGTCTCTCAAGTTGCTTGGAAACTGGCTAGCCCGCAGAAGAGAATACTGCGCCTGCGCAGGAACCGGACAGGGGCGTGTCAGAGGCGTGCCCACTGTGGCAGGGATGGGGAGGGACCGGATGGACTAGCGTGTATCCAGCCTTGAGGCCGAAGTAGAGGCGGGGCCGAGGGTGTGTCCATAGCTACTGAGGACACCGACTGGGCTAGGTTAGAGGGGCGTGCCTACTGCGCCCGCCGCGGATCAGGGCTAGGGGCGGGGCTGAGGGTGTGTCTACAGCGTCTGAAGAAGGGGACAGGTACGGAGCCTGCAGGAGGAGGGAGGGGCAAGCAGGGGGTGTTATGGGGCGGTGCCTACTGCGCTTGCGAAGAAAGGTGGGGCTGCGGGAGGCGGTCAGTGCGCCTGCGTGACGCGGCGGCGGCGCGTTAGCTACCGCCCGTTGGCTGCTGCCTCAGCTGCCGCTTCTCCGGGGCCGCGCACGCGCCGCCGCCGCCGCCGCCCCCGGCCCGTGCTCGCACCGCGCCTGTCCCGCGCCTGCCTTGGCCGGCGCTTGCCCGCCGCCGCCTCCCCGGCCGGCTCGGCGCCTTCTCGGCCTCGGCTCGGCGCCCGCAGCATGCAGCAGCAGCCTGGGTGGCGGCGGCGGCGGTGAAGTAAGGACCGTGCGCCCGTGCGGGCGGCGCGGGAGGGCGGCGGCGTCTTTGTTGCGGCCCGGCCGCCGCGGCCTTTGTCTGCAGATGGTGGACGCGGGCGGTCGCTCTGCCGCGGAAGGCTGGAGGAGGATGGAGGCGCCCCCGGAGGGCGCCGACCTGATGCCGCTGGACCGCTACGACGCGGCGCGGGCCAAGATCGCCGCCAACCTGCAGTGGATCTGTGCGAAGGCCTATGGCCTAGGTGGGCGGGCGCGGCGGGGTCCGGGGTCGGGGGATGGGATTACAAGGGGACGGACGGGGAACGAATCTGGTTCCGGGATGGTACTAGAGGGGAGCCGACGGGGGACTCACTGGTTTCGGAAGCGACCGGGAGGTGTCGGACGGGTGTAGAAGCCGGGGGATGGGGCCAGAACCAGGGTCGGACTGGGACGGGGGATGGGACCACAGGGGAACGCGACGGCAGCGAACGGGACCAGAGGGAACGACCAGGTATTGAGACCAGAGGGGTCAGAAAAGGGGACTGACATGCCGGGGGATGAGACCAGAGAGGTTCGGACGCTGGACGGACGGGGCAAGTTGGGACCAGAGGGCATCTGACGGGTTTTGGGGGGGGGATGGGACGCACGGGAGGGGGTTGTAAGGTCTAGGGACAAGGAATGGAGACAGAGCCAAGATTGAGAATGAGGCCGGTGACAGGGCCAAGGCGCGCCTTCGCGTCTTGTCAGTTCAAGTCTTGCTGTTCTGGCGGCGGCCCAGGTGAGCGAGCGCTGAGGTAGCCCAGGGTCGGTCCAAGCACGGGACTGTGCTCGCGTGTCATCCATGCTCTGAGTCTTGGGTGGGTAGAGGGTGTCTATCATGTTCAGTGTTATTCTCTGACAACTGAACTGGTACTCTAAGTTCAAGAAGGACTCTTATCTGAATAACTACTGCCTAGCTATGCCTTACTGCATCAGGGTGGCTAGAAGGCTGGATAGTTTGAGATTAGTCTCAAACTAGAGTCCCAGCCAATCTGGTTTATATATTATGAAATTTGGTACTTAACAGAACACGAGCTATTGAATACTCCAGAGACACATTATGTGTAACACAGATTGTACAATAGCCATCATTATCTCCTTTGGTTAATTCCTGTTGTGAAGAACAAGGTAACCTTGTAATGAAACCCCATTTATGAAGCCTAATATGCTTAGTAGGATTAAGACACTCTGGTTTGGTTCTCTGGGAACTTTGCACACCAAATAGTGCTGGTAATGAGTTGAACTGGAGGCTCTAGTATTAGGACAAGTGCCTTGTTTTAGGCATAAAACTATGATAAATGAAGTATAAATTACCCATGTGCTGGCAAAAACATTACCTAAAGACTGGGTTACTGAGATAACCCTTTCAGGAAAGGGTTGGGTGACTACTTTGGAAAACTTGCTAAGCAGGTGTTCTCTGTGACAGTGGCCTTTAACTAGTCTTAAGAATAAACTGTTTTGTGAGTCTTGGGATTAAATAAACTGCTTTATTTTAAATTTAATTCTGTGGTGCAAAACTAGCAGCAAGGAAGAGTTCTTGTACGGTTTTCAGTTTTATAATTCTTGGTCACTGTTTCTGTTGAGTTCAGGTTTTGCATGGTGGTGGGGGAAACACTGCTGCATACTTGGCTTTACCTGACTTAAAAAAGTGCAACTGAAGAAGCTGGGTAGTGGTGGCCCATACTTTTCATCCCAACACTCCGGAGGCAGCACAGAGAAATCCAGTCTTGAGACCCCCACTCCCACCCTCCAAAAAAAGTGCAATTGAGAAAAGGCGCCTGCTACCTAACTAGAGCAGATAGTGAGTGCCCGGCCATCAGTCTTAGCCGATGTCTTAGCTAGCTCCACACACCCCGCTGCCCCACCTCCTGCCTAATGTTCGTCATTGTTTGCTTGGCATTATTTTAAGCTATAGTATTCAGTTTCCCGTTAATGAGGCAGTATCTACCATGGAGTTTCCTTTGTAGACCAGTCTGACTTTGAACTCACAGAGATACATCTGCCTCTGTCTCCTGAGTGCTGGAATTAAAGGCGTGTGCTCATTTTTTGTATTTCACAATTTTTTATTTTATGTACATTGGGTTTTTTGACTGCATGTATTTCTGTGTGACAGATAAGGATAAGGAGTTACAGACAGTTGGGAGCTGCCACATGGGTGCTGGGAATTGAACCTAGGTCCTCTGGAAGAGCACTGGGCCATCTCTAACCCTCTAGTTGTTCTTAGGTTCACCCTAACTCTCAGCATTTGTTTCTCCACTGTGTAGTGGAGACTAGCCTACCACATGTCATGGTGCATTCTTGGGCATAGCTCCTCATCCTGTCTACAAGTTTTCACTCCTGCGTATATGTGTTGTTTTAACCTGTGTCCTGGGGGTGGAATTCAAGGCTTTGCTAGGCAAGTTCTCTTGCTGAGCTACCTTCTTTTTTTAAGGTTGGCATGTGCAAATAGTTTACTTAGATTCTGTTTCTTTAACAGGGTGAGCGTGTTTTGTTTAGATTTAGCATTCAGCTTGGTGGGTATGGTATCTAGAGATAAGTTTTCCTCTCTCATTGTTGGCACCTGATTGGTTTAGTTTTATTCTAGTACCAGATTACTTATGGGGTCTTGTTGCCTCATCAAATCATGGAGTAAATGGGCTTTAAGGTTTTAGAATTATTAAGAGTGGTTGGTCACTTGAAGATGGGAAGAGCAGGACTGAGGCCCACCATGGGCCTGAGCCTAGGTGACCCCATGACCTAAGACAGGGCCTCTGCTATCAGCATGCACATCATGTGGGTGTTAGGAGGTCTAGTTTCCTTCCATTCTATACTCAGCTTCAGAATTTGGGAGGTCCCCATTCCTATGAGCAGGCTGGCTAAGCTGGAGCGCTACTTAGGTTGTTCATAGCCTGGTATGAACTTACTTCTAGCAGCCTGGAGTTGTGTCTTCCAGGAATGTGGGTGGGGAGGGGGTTTTGGCAAGGTACATAGGGACACCCCTTCCACCCCAGTAGAATTCTGATCCTATTGCTGGTCATGCTGCTTTCTTTCCATCTGGATGCTTCACTGACAACTTAGTTTGGCTGGGTGGTCATAGGGAAAGGGTCTTGCATGTTTTATGTGTTATGCACTTTTTGGTTCAGTCATGAAGTGAAGCCAGCTTTTCTTCTGTATAGGAGTTGAAAGTGGTGGAATTGTGAGGCTGGCCACTGGGGACTCCATTGTCACTTGCCCCTGGAATTCTGTGTCCCTGTACCTGGCTGCTGTCTGTCGTGAGTGGCAAGCTGTAGAACTCATCCTAGCAGGCTTTGGACTTAAGGTTATGAAGAAACATTTTCTCAAGGTTTATTCTGCTCTTGTGCCACAACCAAGATTTGGGGGCTGTCCTGGGCTTCTATTTTTAGGTTCCTTCTCTTTTTCTGGCAACTCTTGCATGACATTGACAGTCTCTTAGTTGTTTTTTTAGGAGTAACTTATTAGGCATGCTGAAAATTGTTCACTTAAAATGTGTCTGCAAAGAGGAGCAGAGTCTGCTTAGCTGCAAGAGTGTATGGTAGCATTTGTGTGAGACCTGCACTAAATTGATAAAGAACTTCAAAGAGCTGCTTTGAAGGAGCATTTATTTTCCAGGGTAGTGTGCTAGCCCAGGGCTGCTGCAGTCCTGGCTTTGGTTTTGTGTTGAGATTTGCATTCTGTTTGTGCTCTGAGCAAGCTCAGAGGTATCTAGGCTTTGGTTTCAGGGGAAAGTGGGGGAATACCAGTTTTTATCTCTCAAGGACAGTGGCACACGCAGGGACCGGATGAGAAGGCTCTAACCTGTTTGCAGGGAGATTGCTTTGTGGCTCAGCAGAAACTGATTTGTCCTTTTGCCCCAGCGCTGAGCTGCAGCTGAGCTGTCCTGAATCCTAGGTCCAGTCAAGAAGTTCATCCTTCTCACCTCACCAACAGCAGATCCGGCTGCTGGCAGCCTGGCTGTAGCGGTTAGGTCTACTAACCAAGAATGCTGCTCCTCATCCTCTCTCTCTTCTACTGCTCCTGTCCTCCCATGCTCACCAGAGTGAGCACATTATAGAGTAAGAAGTCATATGAAGGTCTGTGGCCTATGCAGCCCTGTTTCTAGGAAATTGTACTAGAGCCACTGCTGGCAACAAAGTGCTTTTAAACTGGTTTGCCTAGCCAGTGTTAGGAGCAGAGCCCTCTCCTGACTCCAGAAGTTACCATATTGCCCGAGTCATGGTATTGTTTGGTTTAGTGGTACTTGGTCAAAACTTGTTCACTGCTGTGAATCCCTTTCCATAGCTCTGGAGTTAGCTAGAACTGCTCACTGAGCCTTTCTTTTCCTGGACTGGGCCAGGTTTCCCTGGGCACAGTCTACTGCCTAGTCCTAGTTCAGAAGTATGTTATCAAATTGTTCTAGGTTATAATTTGTTCAGACTACTGCTTCATGAGTTTAGATTGTGGTTCTATCTATCTAGTTTTGGTTTTTTTTTTTTGAGACAGCGTTTCTCTCTGTAGCCTTGTCCTAGAACTCACGGTAGACCAGGCTGGCCTCGAACTTACTGCTGGTATTAGAGGCACCACTACGCCCAGCTGGTTTTATTTATTTTTAAGTGTCTCGGTACGTTGCGTGTATTTGTGCACCATATGTGTACCCAGTGCCCATGGAAGCTAGAAGAGGCCATCAGGTCCCCTGGAACTGGAGTTATGCACGTATGGTTGTAGGTGGTAGGAATTGAACCTCAGTCCTCTGGAAGGGCAGCCAGTGCTCTTAAGTGCTGAGCCGTCTCTGGAGCTCTGGACTGTTGTTTTTAAATAGCCTTTTGCTATTCTTGGCAAGTGAGTTGGGTGTTTTTGGGTGGGAGGGTCCAGCAGCCTCAAGTGTTTGCCGAACTTGAGAAGCCTGATGCTGTAGGGCCTGCTGACTGTGCAGAGGAGTGCCATGACTCCTCCACAGGTTGTTTGGAGAACCTCCTGTCTTTGGGTTCTGGGATCTCTGTGAGGTTGGGGTTCCCCTCTCATGCCCACCTGCAAAATGCTCAGGTGCTTGTTGGTGTGTTCCATAGGGAGAACTCATGTTTTTAGAGTTGTGCTTATTTATGTTCTCCTTCCTGACCTGATGCCAGGAGTTACACTAATTAGAGAATGAAAATCTGTCTTTAATCTGTTAGCTAATCCTTTGTTTGGCCCTTGGAAGGGCTAGCTGCTATTGTGGTTTAGATTGTTAACTTTCGGTATACATTTAAAAGACTTTTAATATGCTCTGTATCTTATTTATTTTTAAGGGGAATGATTGAGATAGGGTCTCTGTAGCCAAGGCTGACCTGGAACAAACATACTGTTGCCATGTTTCTTGTGTTGGTTTTTGTTTGAGGATATAGTCCTGTCAACTTTAGGTATGTTAATGCCCCTTCACCTCAGAGTTGCACTGTTTAATAACTTGGATTGCTGTCCATTTTCATATTGTCTGAGGAGGACCATGATGGAGGCAAGATTACTTTCATCCAGTTGCTTTTGTCTGAATAATAATAATAATAATAATAATAATAATAATAATAATAATTTCCTATTTTTTCAGAATAGGAAATATAAAGGGAGAAGGCACATAGTGCCATCTACTTTGTTGATCAAAATCCTCATGAAATATGGACATTCATTAAGGAAAAAGGAATAATGAAAGGTTGAAGATGACTACATAGGACTGGGGAGATAGCTTAGATAATTAAGTGCTTGTTAGGCATGGGGCTGGGGAGACAGCTCGTATTGGTAAAGTGCTTGTTACACAGTCTTGAAGACCAGAGTTGGAGTCTCAGAACCCATATTAAAAAAGTCAGATATGGAGCTGGCAAGATGGCTCAGCAGATATAAGATGCTTGCTGTCAACTTTGACAGCCTGAGTTTGTAGGTACCTAGGACCTACATAATGGGAAGAGAGAACTACTACAGATTGTCTTCTGACCTCTGCACATGTACTGCATGCATGCATGCATGGGTACACGCACACACATATAAATGAATAAATTTTGTCGTTACTATTGAGACAGGATTTCTCTGTGTAGTTTTGGCTGTCCTGGAACTCCCTCTATAGATGAGGCTGGCCTCAAACTCAGAGATCTGCCTGCCTCTGCCTTCTCTCCCCTGCCCGTGCTGGGTTTAAAGGCATGTGTCACCACCGCCTGGCATAAAGTATTTTTTAAATATGAAAAATTTTAAATATGATAGTCAGGCATGTATGCTTGTAATTCCATGCTGGGGAGGTAGAAAATGCTCTCTACCAGCCAGCCTGCCGTACTCTTAGGGTCTAGGTCAGTGAAAGATGTGTGTCAGAGAACAAAAGTGAATGGCTCTGAAGGGTGGTCAAGGCCTGGATAGCCCTTGAGGGCAGGAGGTGGGGAACTGGTTGTACCATTGTGTAGCAGCCAAGTGTTCTTGTACACTGAGTAGATTAACTATGCTGAAGCAGAGGTGTAAGGACTGACATAGCAGACGATTCGTTTGGAAAGTCTTGGAGCCAGGTTGTTTACAGTGCTCATGGTGTCATTGGGGATTCCTTTGATGTGTGTGCATGGGATTTTGAATAGAAGAGTTTGCTGAGATCCTGGGAATGTGCTTTGAGCATGTGTTCTGTAGTTGCTACAGATTCAACTAGTCAAAACTAGAGGCATATCAGTCTAGGTGAACATTTGTCTTATGACCTGTGGGAACTGAATGGAGCTTTGCAGGCCACACATGTGAAGAAAGGAAAACCCTGGGTGGTGCCTGCAGTTTACACCAGGTGGTGCCTGGGTGGAGTTGATGGGAGCAAATGCCACGGGAGGGTCAGGTGGGAAGGAGAGAATGTCCCATAAAGAAGTAGGTAGTCAGGCAAGGACAGGAAGGGGGATGGAGGCAGGCGTGGGTTCAGTTTGCTCAAGCACAAGCCCAGGCATGTGGAAATTAGAAGCTGAGATTAGTTTGGACAAAAAGCTGAGTTTCAGATTTTGGAATGTCTTAAATGACAAAGTGGTAAACCCTAGCAGAAGCTTTTACCTGTACTTGTGGGCAGTTTCTAAGGAGGGAAAGAGATCTAGGCTTTTTAACAGGGCACAGTTGGTAGTGCTCACTGTTTGGACCTTTATTGGCATACAATTTAGATACACAGTAAAACACATGTTTTGGTGGCACACCTCCTCCAGATCCCTGGAAGTCTCATCCTGGCCTTCCTATACCTGCTTCGTCTCTGGAGTTTCCTATCATTTAAACACATCAAGGTCCTGCATCTAGCTTCCTTCATTCCACATATCATCTTTCAGATTCATTCATGTGTACAGGTCTTTGCTTAGTAATAGTATCTCATTGTATGGTTAGCCCATTTGTCTGTAGAGGAATGTTGTTGGTATGGTTTTTAGTTTTGGGATGTTATGAAAAAAATTGCTATGTGCATTCATTTATGTGGGCATATTTTTTAAAAAATTTATCTTAAATAGGTGTAGGATTAGGGGGTCACGAGTTAATGCATGTTTAATTCAGAAGGAAGTATGAAGTTTTCCAGAGTTGCTGAGTCATTATTCCCCATGAACATGGTATAAGAATTCCAGTTGCCCTGTCTTCATGTCAGCACTTGGTAATGTTGGGCTTTATACTCTTAGCCAGTCAAGTGAATGGATTGTGCATTGCACTGTGCTTTAGTATGCATTTCCCTGATGACTAGTGAAGAGCCTTGAAAAATATGCTTCCTGCCCATTTTAATCTCTACCCATGTAATAATAGCTTTTAGAATCTTGGACAATATAAGAAAAAATAAGTTGTTTATTTCAAGGTTTATTAACATGTAGCTTTAAGGCATTTTGCAAACGTCCTAGATGTCTTTATTCAGTTTCCCATTTAACTACTTGTAAATCTATTAGAAAATTACAGCCAGGTGTAGGACCTTCCCTCCTCTCAGAACTTGCTGTTTTGTTTGTTTGTTTTGTTTTTGATGGCTGTGCCGGCCACCTTGTGTATGTATTGGCCACTATTGCCTTTCCTTTTTCTAGTTTTTTACTAGACTTAGGCTGCTTCTACAAGCAGTTAGTGTGGCAGCTCACATGTGATGATCATTTATATTTTCTTTTGTTGTTTTGTTTTTATTTTTTGTTTGCTTGTTTTGAGACAAGGCTTATGTCTAAAAACAGGCTCAGCTCAAGCTTACTATGTAGCTAGGGACGACCTTGAGCTCCTAGACCTATCTTCCTGCCTCTATCTTCCCAAAGTGCTGAGATTATAGGTGTGTGGATTATATTGGACTTACATTTTTGTCTTCATCTATTTCTGTGTATGAAAAGTTTCCTTTGATGCTTGCTCTTATTCCATTTGGATTGCCTAAAGATACCATAATGTAGGTAACTCATAAATGATGGAGGCTTATTGGGGTGTGAAAGTCCAAAGTGAGTGCAAACACAGATCCTACATGTGGTAAGGTTTGGGTCCTGGTTCATACCCAGCACTCATAAAACTAGGTATTATGGTGCATGCCTATAATTCTAGTACTTGGGAAATAGAGGCAAGAGGATCAGTATTCTTGTTGTATAGCAAGTTGAAGGCTAACCTGAACTACATGAGATACTGTCTCTATCCCCACCCCACATTTAAACATTCTAACAATACAATCTGAATGATACACATGTTGAGGAGTGATGATGGAAGTATTTTTCTGTGTTAAGCTATTATTATGTTTCTGTAGGAGAAGAAAACATTGTGCGTACAGTAAAAACATAATTCTGTTGGTGATATCGAGTCTGAGGTGAAGTGTTTGAGGTTGTATGTGCTGGCTTGTGTGGTGTGATGGCATGTACAACGTGTCTGCTGTGTGTTCAGAGCCAAGGCTGCAGTGCGGTTTCTTGATGCAGCATGGGTAAACACTGCCACAAACATTTTGGATTCAGTTGGTTCTGGTTGTTGTGTGTTTGGAAACTTTTTATGGTTGCAATTACTTTTTCAGCTCCCATATTCAGTTAAGCTGGGGCCTAGAATATAGTTTATTTTGGTGAATGTGTGGGCATGTAGGAGAGGTCATGTAAGACATCTTCTTGTTCTGTTGCATTCCGCTTTTCTGTTCCTTTTGGTTGAATAGAAGACCTTTTCTTAAGGCTTAACTGACCAGATGCAGGAGGTCCAGATCCTTGTGCAGTTCCCATCTGAACCCCGTGGATCACATTATGGCAACATCTTCCATTTCAAAATCTCCAGCCTTGTGTCATCAGGATGCAGCACAACGCGTGTGCTGCCCATCAATGGTAGGGATTGAATAGTGTAGATGGGAGTGTTGTTCATAACTAGAGTATGATGAACCAGGTAGAGAAACACAGAGTAAGGAACCAATTAAGCCAGTTATTTTGGGGGAAAAGAACTGAGGTATGATAAATTGAGGCTTTCATTTTCTTTCTGGTTCTTTCTCTAATCTCTTGACAGTAATCCTTTTCAGAGGTACTTCCTCCTCTCCTTCTGCTCATATTAACTGATTTATCTGAGAATTAAATGCTCCAGGGTTCCGAGATCCACATGGACTTTAAGGAAGAGGGGAAGCCTTCCCCAGCCTGGGATTCTCTGCCTGCTGTCACTCTGTAACCTCGTGTTTCCACATTCCTACAGCTAGCTTCTTTCTACCTGCCTCCTGGGCTTGTGCAGAACATGCATCCTGTGAGGCAGACTCCAGCAATGGCATTCTGTTGGTAGCAGCCTGGGCTTTGTGTCCTGAGTCTGCTGGCTATGTCTAACAGCCTTGTCAGTGGCTGATGAGCAAGTGCCAAGTGTTTGTGATAGTAGATTTGTGTGTGTTCTTAGCTCTGCCAGATGGTTCATGTAGTCTGAGTCCAGGTGGTGCTAACCCTGAGGCTCTCACTCTTTGTCCTTAGTCCTTTCTGTCCTATTTACAGCCTTCCTGTGCTGTAGTCTCCACTTAGCTGTATTTTCACTGTGTGGACTGTACTACCATGCTCTACTGCATTCTCAAAGTTTTGGTGGTGTTTTTTTTTTTTTTTGGTTTTTTTGAGGCAGGGTTTCTCTGTAGCCCTGGCTGTCCTGGAACTCACTCTGTAGACCAGGCTGGCCTCGAACTCAGAAATCCACCTGCCTCTGCCTCCCAAGTGCTGGGATTAAAAGCGTGCGCCACCACCGCCCGGCTTTTTTTTTGTTTTTTAAGACAGGGTTTCTATGTGTAGCTTTGGCTGTCCTGGAACACACTCAGTAGATCAGGCTATCTGCTTGCCTCTGCCTCTGAGTGCTGGGATTAAGGGTGGGTGCCACCACCCAGTGAAAATATTTAATGGAAAATCCTGGAAATAAATCTTAAATTTTAAATTGCATGGCATTTTGAGTTGTACAGTGGTTCCAAACCTTCCTAATGCTGGCCCTCTAATACAGTTCCTAATGTGCTGACCCCCAACTGTAAAATTTTTTTGTTGCCACTTCATAACTGTAATTTTGCGGTTTTGAGTCATAATGTAAATATTTGATATGCAAGATATCTGATAACAACTTCTGATATTTGGCCCCAAAGGGGTCATGACCCACAAGTTGAGAACCACTGGAGTGGTGTGATTAATCATGTACACTGTCCTTCCTGGGATCTTAACAATTGCTTTATTGTAAGTTGAACTTCATCAGTTATGTCTGTATAGGGAGCAGGAGTAGGGTTTGGTACTATTCCAGCTTTAGAAGTCCATGGGTGTCTGGGAAACAGTCCTGGCAGATAAGGATAGAGGGCACTGCAGTTCTTTCTGATAATGTAACAGCCACTTAAAGAACAGATTTTTTTCCAGGAAGTCCCAAGCCAGGGGAGGACCTGCTAGAGAAAGGTGTTCTGGACAGGGTTGATGTCAAAGCTCTGATAAGTTACCCAGTAGTTAATCTTGCAGTGCTCAACTCCAGCCCCTGGCATTTCCTTCCTCTTCTCTGTAAATTGTAATGTGGCTATAGGGAAGGTTGAGAAAAACATTTATTTTTCTTTCCTCAGTTTGGTCTAAAACTTATATTTCTGCTGACCAGTTCCTATCTCTCAATCTTTTGGTGGAGAAGCCAGCAGTGGACTTAGATTCTGGTAACACCGTCTTCTTACTGAATACTGCCTGCATATTATATTGTTCGTTCTTTTTTGTTTTTCCTGCCTTACCTGCTTTTTCTGATCTGTATTCCTAGTCAGGGTCTCCCACCCTCCTTCTCTTCCTCTCTTCCTGCCCCCCCCCCCCCCCGGCTGTCTTGGGACTAGCACTGTAGAACAGAATGGCCTCGAACTCACAGCGATCCACCTGCTCCTTTTTCCTGAGTGCTGGGATTCACTTCATGTGCTACCAGGCCTGGTTCTGGTGTGGTAGTTTTATTTGTACCATGTATTAGCTGAAAACGCTAAAGGACAGTCCGTTATATTTATCACATGACTCATTTCTTCCTACTGCTTTTTCTTGATGCTTCATTTTTTTCTACTGTTTTCTTTCTCTTTGAGAATGTATTTTAGCTATTCTCATAGTCATGTCTTATTTTATTTATCTTTAAGTTTTACTTTATTATTATTATTTATATATATGGGTGTTTCTTGCTTGCTTGTATGTCTGTGTTTTCTGTACAGGGAGGTCAGAAGAAGGTGTCAGATCCCTTGGAACTGGAGTTACAGACAGTTGTGAGCCATCACGTGGCTGCTGGGACTCAGGTACCCTGCAAGAGTTTCCAGCGTCCTTAACTGCTGAGCTATCTCTCTAGCCAGTAGTTTCGTTTTAATTACATTTATTTATTTGTTTGTGTATGTGAGAGATGTGAGGTGTGTGTATGGGTATATGTGTATGGTATTTTTGTGTTTGCCACTGTACATGTGTGGAGGTCAGGACAACTTACAGGAGTCAGTTCTCTTTTATTATGTGGGTTTTGGGGATGGAACTTAGGTCATCAGGCTTGGCACCTCTCCATATTGACACCGCAGCTTCAGGTGAGAGTCCCACCGTCATTGGACTGGGAATCCCCTCCCGCACGTGTGCCTTTCCTCTGCGTCAGAGTTTTGTGTGTTTTACCTTTAGAAGTTTGAGTGTATGTCTTGGCTCAGACTCTTTTGGGCTTTCCTGTTTTATGGTTTTCTCGGTGTCTTAAAGTCAGTAGGTTGATGCCTTTGACTGTATTTTATAAGGTTTTCGCCATTATTTTGCTCAGTCCTTCCCTGGGACTCTGATGTACAGTCCCTCTTCCACAGCTCCCTGTCTCTGATCCTCCAGCTTCTGCCTGTGGTTCAGATTAGATGGCTGTGTTGAGGTCACTTTAAAGTCAGTGATTCCATTCAGACCCTGTCATTGCTACCCTGCTGCTCAGCCTGCCCAGTGAGTTTCTAAATATCTGTTGCTCTACTTTTGATTTCTATATTTAGTGCTTTAAGAAACTTTCTTTGCTGAACTTTTCTGGTTTGCTTCAGAGTTTCTGACTCTTGCAGTTATTTTGTGCTGGCTACTTTCAAATGTCAGAGATGTTTCAACACTTGATGCATTTTGGTGTATATCAGTCATCATACTTGAGTGGTGATTTCAGGAGATTTCTAGGAGGCAGGACTCTTGGACACTCAATTTAGCAGCCATGAAGTATCCTGTTGGGTTTGCTTGAAGACTTGGGCTTCAGTGTTAGCAATGGTTCTAGCAGGTCCTGTGCCCAGCCTTGAGCATCTGGTTCAGTCTACTTTGGGGTGGTGGTCCCTGCTACTGTCGCTTAAGGGCAAGAGGAACTTTCCATTCTGGGTAGGTGGGATTCTGCCTATAAGACTGCTGGTTATGGTGGTTGGCTATCTCTGCCTCCCAGGAGGAGATAACACACAGTTTTAAGAACTTACAGGACCAAGCTGTGATTGGCCAGTGATGGGCAGGGCCACTCCTTGACCAGAACTGCTTAATTAATCATGCCCTTTCTTTAAGCCTAAATCTCATGTCAGCACCTTGAGGATGGACTTAGGGGTTACTGCATCCATTTATTTTTCTTCCAAGGTGACCACATGAATAAATTGCTTTTTTCTGATTCTCATTGTCACTTGTCTTATTACTTGATGTAGTGAGGAAGGCAACCAAGCCTAACTTGCTGGGGATGCCAGGGCTCAGCATTATACCCACAAAGCTCTGATAACAACATGATTCCCTATACTAGAATCCTCATCTTTGTGGGGAGAGAGTTTCATAACCATCAGGGAGGGAGAGTATCTTCTCTGCTGGGTGCTCTTGGTGAGACTTATTTGTTGTGTTCCCTGGTCTATGGTGGCTTTGGCTTTAAGGAAAGTATCTTAGGCCAGAAAAGGAAGGATACCTTTGCCCCACAGTATTTCCATATCCCCTGCTGCTTTATTGTTGATGGGGGCCTTCTGTTGATCCCAGCTCTTTGAAGACCCAGAAACCAGCTGCCTTGCCTGTTTTGCCTGTTGTACAGGGATTTAGCAAGCACCAGACTTGCCCTTGGTGGGGATGTGACTCTCTTACTACTGTCCTGCAGTGTGAGGTCCAACATCACCATCCATCCTTTTCACTTTGTAGGTGCCCGTACTTGGTGTTTCAGGGGTTGTAGCTGTCTTCTGTGTAAAAAGGCAAACAGGGATGGTCTGCTGCCTTGGCTTGACCAGCATATTAAAAAGTGTTTTGCCTTTGGATACTGTTGGTGTCATTAGTGTTTTTGGATGTGGATTTTTTTTTTTAAGTCTTGCTGGCATTTTTAGTGGTTTCATAAATTTTATAAGTATTGGAAAATTCTCTGCAGTGTCTGCCTCCTTCTACCATGTTCCCTCTCCCTCTGGGCCTGCAGTTCCTTTCTGTGGTCTGATAGCCTTGGCCACATTGTCTCACTGTTGATTGTGGATACTTATTTTCTACTCATCTTCATCTCTCAAGTGTCCCTTTTGTTTTGCTTTTCTGGACAGGGTTTCTCTGTGTGGTCTTGTCTGTCTTGGAAACAGCCTATAGACCAAGCTGGCTTTGAACTCAGGGATTCACCTGCCTCTGCCTGCCTAGTGCTAGGGCTAAAACTGTGTACCACCATGCCTGTCAGCTATCTTAATCTGCTCTTAACAGTTCATTTTATGACACAGGCTCAGTGATTGTATTTGTATATATATAAATATATTTAAGTATATACTTATATGTTGGTTGTTGTTATTCTAGAATTTCTATTTTGTTCTTTCCCAGTCTATCACTTTTTCTTTATTAAAAGTACTTTTGCTTTCCTGCCTTTGCTGTCAGCTTGGCTATCACTTGCTGTGTCTCGGGGTCAGGGCACCTGAACCTGGCTTTCTCTGAGTTTGCTAGGCTTCCTGAGCTGGCCTTGAACTCACCAGGATCTCCTGTTTCAGCCTCTAGTGCATATTATAAGCATATGCCATATCTGATGTGGCCAGTGGCTGATGCCACAACATGCTGCTGTGTTGAAACTTTAACAGTTGTTGCAGTTCTGGTTGCAGTGAGTTTTAGCAAATGGGTCTCTTGAGGTGGCCAGGACATTATATACACACCTGACATACCTTCCCTTCTGTTTTGAAATCCCTCCCCACTCTGAGGTCACTCTCCTGGCTTCTGACTAGAAGCTCAGCATGTACACCTAAGTCTACACTGTACAGAGATGTATGTCCCTGATGTATGTTGGTTTGGTGGCTTTCCCTGGTGTGTTTGGGTGGAATAGGTATGGCCTTACAATTGCCAAATTTCTTCTGGCCACTACGTAGGTCCTTTGGTATTATCTTCCTTGTATGCCTAGCATGGGGTGACTACCAGTCTGTCCTGTCCAGCTTCCATTCTCACTGTGTCCTTTTGGTCCCCACATGCCAGCCTCTTCAGAATGCCCCCTTTTAGCCATATGTCCATAATGGAGCTCCTCCTCATCTTCTGGGCCACAGCTCCTAATTTAGTAACAGGTCCTATGACTGGCTCGTGTCCAGGTGTCTTTGTGCAGGAAGCAGCAGCAGACATTATTTCCCTGTCATCTTTCCATTATCTCCTAACTCAGCCTGTTCTAATTAACACTTTTATGTACTTTCAGAGTATATAAACCTACTGGCAGTTCCACCAAAGGCACAGTACATGTAGCACATGCTCAGTTAAGGACCTGTTGACTGAATTAGCGAAGCATCAGATTTGTTTTTCCTATGCTGTTCTGACTTGTGTTATTTCTTTAAATTGTCTGATGAGAGTCATTGTCATGTTTTTCTCTTGTTTGCCTAAGCTGGGCTCGGTGCACACTTCAGTGTGATACTCCTTGTCATGGAAGTTGCCTACTGTTTTTGTGTCCTTTTCAGAGTCTTAGAGCCTTTGCTGAGGGTGATGGCCTTCTACCTCCTTTTGGTGGCCTAGCATATTCATACATTTTCTGGTTCATGCAGGTATTCATTAATTGTTGAATTAGTGATTTGTAAACTACTGTCTTTGTCTTTTTTAGAGAAATATGTCACCTGAAACAGATTCAGAATGCATTTACAATGCTTTGTATTGTTTTGTAATATTTTGTCATCATCATTGTTTTAAAATTATGCACGTATGTTTGTGTGTGTTGCAGGAGCAAGGGGTTGTGCATATAAGTATATTGTCCATGGAGGCCAGAAAGGGTGTTGGAACTTTCCAGGCAAGTAGTTATAAGCTGCCTGACATGGGATCTGGGGTCCTCTGTGAGAACAATACTTGTTTTTAAATCATTGAGTCATTTCTGTAGCCCTTTGTTGCTTTTTTTAAAGAACAACTACTGACTGTTAGCTATTAGACAAACAGATGTGTGCAAACAGCTTCTGAGCTGAGTATTATCTTGGAACAGTCACTGGTAGACTGGGAGGAGTGGTGCTCCCTTACTGAGCTGAGGACAGTTTCTCCCATAAAGGGCCACGAGAAGAGGTTCTGTGGCTGAGTGGGCTGCAACACCCTAAGACTGGACTGGGAGGGAGCTCACAGGTGTGGTAACTCTGTTGCATCTAGGCTTGTTGTCTATCTACATAATTGTTGTGGTTTTCTGTCATGAATCTGAAGTGTTCCAGAATGATTATTTGTACAGGGTCCAATTCAGTGTGCCAATAACATGAACCATTTTAGGTTGCTTGTTTGCAAGTAGCCCAGGGAGACATTTCCTCTTGGATGTTTGGCCTGGCGGCTTTTTCTTGTCTTGCTAGTTTCCAAGTTCAGACTGCTTGTGTCTTTATACTGTGTCCGTGAGCTCCTGCATCCTCCCTGGGCTTCCCTTTACCTGTCAAACGCCATCTCTTGACTGTTTCTGTGGTGTACCATCATCTCCTTCCCTGTAACAGAGTGAGACTCTGTGGGGTCCCTCTTGAGCTGTGCTCTTCTGTTCTTAGAGAGGAACCTTACTGGTATCCAGGTGAGATGGGAGAGTGGCTTGGACAGCCAGTATGGCTTGAGGTTCCAGGCATTACATGGAACTGTCATATAGGTAGTTCAGAGGAGGTGGCTAGGGCTAGTATACATATTGGGATAGGCACACATCCATGTTATTTCAAGTCTCAAGGTGGGTAAAGTCTCCTAGGAGTGAAGTAAGATGTGTTCTTGGAATTTTGAACATGCAAGAAGTTAGGGGCAGGAAGTTAGGTAGAGGGTAGCTTTACTGGACACTTAAAGAAAGTGACTAAGGTGACTCCTGTTTCCTTTTCCTGGCAGCAAAACAAATTTGGAACTTGGCCTCCCTAGCTTAGATCTTTGCTTGATTTTGCCAGTTCAGAACCATAGCCTACAGTTTCGGCTGGTGTGTTCTGTGCCTCTCAGCTCTGTTCCATGGGACTTCTTACTCTTAAGTGTGGTGTGGCTCCTCCCCTCTTTTTGTCTTACATGTTGTTATAGCTCAGAAACAAACAGGGAGCTAGAGAAGAGAATGCTGGGGCAGGAGGAAGCAGCCCCAGAAAAGCTGACCTTATCTCAGTGTGGTTCTATACTTGGCACAGGCTAGAGGAGTGTGGATGGTGTCCTAGTTAGGGTTACTATTGTTCTGATGAAGCACCACGACCAAAAAAGCAAGGTGGGGATGAAGGAAAGGGTTTACTTGGCTTATACTTCCATATCACTGTTCATTATTGAAGGAAATCAGGATAAAAACTCAAACAGGGCAGGGACCTGGAGGCAGGAGCTGATGCAGAAAGACTATGGAGGGTGCTGCTTATTGGCTTGCTCAGCCTGCTTCTTACAGAACCCAGGACTACCTGCTCAGGTGGCACCGATCACAATGGGTTAATCAATCACTAAGAAAATGGGCCGTACATAAAGGTACATAACCTTAATCCTAGCACTCAGGAGGCAGGAGCAGGTAGATCTCTGTTAGTTCAAGGCAAGCATAGTGAGCTCTACATAGTGAGCCAGCTGGTCTATATAGTGAGTTCCATGACAGCCAGAGCTATAGAATGAGACCCTGTCTGGTGGGGGGAGGGATGGGGAGTGGGGGAAGAAAATGCCCTAGAGGCTTTTCTGCAGCCTGATCTAATGGAGGTATTTTCTTAATTGAGGTTCCCTTCTCTCAGATGACTTTAGCTTGTGTCAAGTTGACATAAAACTAGCCAACACGAGTATCCACTGATTGTGGGGTGGGGTAGCATCATCTAATATGTTTCTACCTGTTTATTTGAATGCTGGGTATTGGTGGGTTGTTTTTTTTTTTTTAGCAGCCTTTCTTGGTAAGAAAGCTGGCAAGCTTTCTTAACTCTTCTGGAGGTGAGGATGTTTGAGAATACTGAAATCTCCATTCTCTGTAGTTAGGGATACAGAGATGCCAAACGTCCCCGGGCCCTGGATAAAGGAATGAGATTCTTCAGGATTTTGGGCTTTCCACAAAGGATAGCTATTGATATCCTACAAGTTGAGGGCAGTGCCAAGAGGGCACAGAATCAGTGGTAGCACATTTGACTCCCTGGTGAATATATCTGCTGTAGGCAGTGAGTATGTGAAAGACCAGATTGTAGTCGGGTCCTGTCTTCTGTGACATTGGACATGCTACATCCCTTTTCTGCGCTTCAGTTTTCTTGGCTGTAATATGGGCACATTAGTCATTACTTCTGATTTGCTAGAATTGTGATTAAACAGTATGCTTCCTGAACCAAAGATAACGGAAAGCTGTTGCCATGTTCTGTTGTGATTATAGTGGCAGCAGATTTGGTGTACTTCCTAAACAAAAGCTGTTGGGTCTCTGCTTATTACCTGACCTTGACTTTGGTTGGAAAGAAGACAAGCAGAGCTCCCTCCCCAGAATGAATGTCATTGTACCATAACCCCTCCTTTGGTGTCACCAGGTACTGCATCATCCTAATCCTATGGCATCTTGGTTTTCTTTGAGCCCTCTAGCATCCCAGGAAATTTGCACTTGCATCCCATCATGGTTCATATGATGCTGGCTTTGCAAAAGTGCCTCCTATTGCCTTTGCCATGCTAATGAGACTATTAGTTGGCCCTAGATCTTTGTGTGTTGATTGTGGGCTGTACCTTGGCTAGGATTTTGCTGAAGGTGCTTTTGTGTGTTCTAATCTGACTGGTGATGCTTGAGACTGGACTGTGCATGTCCACTCACCCAGTGTTCTCTCCTGCCATAGACAACATCCCTGAGGATCTCCGAGACCCGTTTTACATCGACCAGTATGAGCAGGAGCACATTAAGCCACCCGTTATTAAGCTTCTCCTGTCCAGTGAGCTGTATTGCCGAGTCTGCAGCCTCATCCTAAAAGGGGACCAAGTGGCTACCTTGCAAGGACACCAGTCTGTCATCCAGGCCCTGTCCCGGAAGGGCATCTATGTGATGGAGAGTGATGATACCCCTGTGACAGATGCTGACCTCAGCCAGGCACCTATTAAGATGGTGAGTGTCTGGCAGGCATTCCTTCTGTTCCCTTGGCTGAGCAGGCAAGACTCAGTGCCCTACTGTTAGGTGACAGATGGTGAGGTTTGCCCATGTGCATTGGTGGACCTTAATGACAGGCTTGCATTTTAAAGAATGTCATCATTCTGGAAAGAGCAGCTTGCTTTGGGTTTTCTTCTCACTGTGAAGATGTAAGTGTGGCAAGGCACACCACTGCAGGGCCTTCATGTTGGATATCTGCACCCAGCCAGAATCTGTTGCTCTGCCCTCAGAGGCTGTGCTTTTGTAGATTAGCCCAGCACCTAGCATTGCCGTGGCTAGTTTCACTCAGTTTAAAGGTGATATGCGGGTGAAAAGAAAGCTCTGAAGAGACTGAAGGTAGAGTATGTGTGATACAAGGAGAGCCCTGGTGTCATCCCAGAGCCTTTGGAGGCAGAGGAAGCAGGCAACCTCTTCCTACAGCTTTTTTTCCAGGACTACAGAGGAAACTTATAGTCTGCTGGCAAGAGATGAGGACCATGGGCCATTACTGCATGCTGGAACAGTGCCAGGGATGGGCAGACCCCAGCCAGTGCTGTTCTTGGTGGGGAAGGCAAGGCAGAAAGTTTTCTTGCCTTGGGACCTGCAAGATGTTTAAGATGCCGATTGCTGCTTCTGTCCCCAGAGTGGCCACATGGCGATGGTGGATGCCCTGATGATGGCCTACACTGTGGAGATGATCAGCATTGAGAAGGTGGTGGCCAGTGTCAAGCGCTTTTCTACATTCAGCGCCTCAAAAGAACTTCCTTATGACCTCGAGGATGCCATGGTATTCTGGATCAATAAGGTGAGTGCCTGTTTAGCTCTCTGCCTAATTGAGAGCTGCCTGCTTCTTGTTCCCCATATTGGGACTTGCCACTAGAGTCTGACATTTGGGACTACATGATACTTTATCCAGCTAGGTGTTCAGTAGATTAATAGATAGTCCTTACTCCTGAGCATTGAGAGTTGAGCAAGATGGGTTTGTGTATGAGAATGTGCATGTGTGTGTGATTACAGCTAATGGGTTTCATTTTTATCTTAGATACTTAGATATAGTGCTTGTTCATGATTTTTTGCTGATAGTTATTGGGGAGGAATCAAGTTTCTTGTGTATTCCTGTGTCTGTTTATTAATGTGTACCTGTGTGTACGTATGTATTCATGTGAGTACAGATATGCACATACCATGGCAAGCCTGTGGAAGAAAATCTCAGGTGTTGGCCCTTGTCTTCTGCCTTGTTTGAGAGAAGGTCCACCTCCCATTTTGCTGTAGGAGCATTGAGATTGCTACTGTGTTTGGGTTTACATATTGTGCTGGCTAGTTTTAGGGCATCTTGGCATAAGCTAGAGTCATTTTGTAAGAGGGAATCTCACTTGAAAAAAATACCCTCACTAGATTGGCTGATAGAGAAGCCTCTAGTGCATTTTTTCTATTGATGACTGTTCAGGGAGGACCCAGCTCATTGTGGGTGGTGCCACCCTGGGTTGGTGGTCTTAGGGTTGTAAGAAAGTAAGCAGAGCTAGCCAGTGGTTAGCATTCCTCCGTGGCCTCTGTTTTAGTTCTTGCATCCAGGTTCTTTTCCTACTGAAGTCCCTGCTCTGAAGTTCTTCAGTGATGTATAAGAAAGTATAAGATGAAACAAATCCTTCCTCCCCAAGTTGCTTTTGCTCATGGTGTTTTATCACAGCAGAAATTGTAACTAGAATACATGGTTTTACACTTCGGTTCCTCATGCTTGCTTAGCAACTACTTCACCTACCCACTGAGATTCCTCTCCTCCTCCTGTTTTTGAGAAAGGTTGGCCTTGAACTCACTATGTAGTTGAGGATGACCTTGAGCTCTTGATTCTTCTGCCTCCTAAGTCCTGGGGCAGACATACAGACACACACCATTATGTCAGGCTACATCCATGTAGTATTTCAAGGAAATACACTGTATTTTTGTTTTCTGACTTGTCACTCTTAGACAGTGTGTGCAGATTTGGGATTGTGAGAAATGATGTGCACTGCCCACATAGCCTTCCATCCCTGTCCCATAGTCTTGGGTCACAGACACATTGGCACTTTACTGTTAATTTACTGTGCCTTGGTATCTGCTTATACAGCCATGTTTCCATTCCAGGACCATACTTTGTTCTTCTTGTTTCTGTTTTCACAAATCTTTCTTTTTTTCTTACCTAATACTTGTATTTGTAGTTCATGGTTTGTTATTTCCTTAGCATTTCCACAGTAACTTACAGTCCTCTTTTTGCTTGTTTTCCCTGGTGTGGCTTCTCTGGTGGTTGCTAGATTGTAAGTGATTCCCTGTCATAGTCATCAGATGTAGTGTGTGCTTCCGGCTAAATGTTATCCTTGCTCTGCATCCGGGGTGAATTGCCCAGCTTCCAGCAAGATGGAGCTATTTTGCAGCCTTCATTAGATTACATATGTTCTTAGAGGTCCTCTACATAACTTCACAGGGCCCCCAACAAGCATTGACATCTGTGTTCCGTATTGAGTTTGTCTTTCCTTGTAGCATCCCTCTGGGACCTTGTTCTTCCCTTGTTTAGACAGTGGAAGCCTGTTCTGTCATCCTGGACTCCTTTTCTCCTCCTGACTTGAGGTATAGTCGATAAAGCCTTTCTGCAGAGCACCACCCTGTTATGATTGAGCATCCTGGGTGGAAAGTCTGCCTGGCACCGGGTGGACTCCAGCTGAGCAGGTAGTGTCATCCTGGTTGTCCATGCTGGGCTGACATGAATCATCTTTGATGGACACCTTGGTCCTCCTTATCTCCTAGGTGCTCTGAGTTGTACCATGACCCATTTTTCTTGGGCTCTTTTAACTTTTTGGTGAGTGTGTTATATACATATATGTTTTTGTGTGCATGTATGTCTGTATGTGTGTACTGGCCTAAGTAAAAGAGGTCAAAGGCCGTAAATCTCTTGCTACCCGAGTTTTTTTAACTAGGGGTTCATACTGAACATAGAGCTTCCTAATTAACTAGAATGCCTGGCCAGCGAGTCCTAGGTCATCCAGTGTCCATCTCAAGTACTCAAGAGTTTTGTTTTGTTGTGGGTGCTGGGGATCTGAACTCAGGTCTTCATGCTTACATAGCAAGTACTTCATCTGCTGAGTCATCTTCAACGTTTTACTGATAACCTGTGGTTTAAACTCTCTCTACCTAGCCTAGATGGTGACATACACCTCCCAGCACTCAGGAGGCAGAGGCAGGTAGATCTTGAGTTTGAGGCCAGCCTGGTCTACAGAGGAAGTTCCAGGACATCCAGGGCTACACAGAGAAACCCTGTCTCAAAAACAAACAAACAAACAAAACAAAGAACAAAAAAAAAATCTTCACTCTGCTGAAACATAACTTAGATTCCACATGTGGTGGGTGATTCCTTGCATTTTAACCAACGATGATACCCTCTTAACAGCCACTACAGACAAGCTCTTCTCTCACACTCAGTGCTGCCTTTTACAGTCAGCTCCTCCCCCAGGCCCAGGCTCATATTTACCTGCTTTCTTAATGGGATTAGTTTTGCTTCATCCAGGTTTTGCTTAAAATGTTCTTGTACTCGGCTTCTTTCGCTGAACCAAATTTCTTGATATGATTGTGTCATGATTTGTCTGTCTTTAACCTGTTGATTGATACCTAGGTGTTTTCCAGCTTTTGTCTATTTTGAATAAAGCTGCTGGGGCATTTGGGTGTGTCTAGATGCTGCTGTTCTTTCTTTAAGTGAGTACTTGGCAGAATTGCTGTGTCAGATTGAGTATATTGGAACATACTTAAGACTTTTTTCTTCTTCTTTTGACAGGGTCTCACTCTATAGACCAGGCTGTCCTTGAACTCACCAACTGCCTCTGATACCAAGTGCTGGGACTAAAGTCTTGTTCCACATCCAGCATTTCCTTAAGTTTCTAGAAAAAAACTGCCAGAATATTTTCTAAGGGAAGACCTTTTAAAATTCAGGGACAGAGTAGGAATCTTTTGGTTCTAACTGTTAACAGTACTCGATCAGATCTTTGATTTGGGGCCATTTGTGTAGTTGATTCTCCTGTGTTTCCCTGATGCTTTCTTTTTGCAAGTCCTTGTTTGAATCTTTTACACAACATACATTTATTTATTTGTTTGTTTGTTTGTTTGTTTATTTAGTGTGCGTGTTTGAGCTAGAGTCTTCCTTTGTAGCTGAAACTGGCTTGGGGCTCTGTGAAGCCTAGGCTGGCCTTAAACTTTTGGTCTTTCTTCTTTAAACAATTTCTTAAATGTAGTGATTACAAGTGAGTAATATCATTCTTGGTTTAAACCAGTTTTGAATTGTGTTCTTTGTCTTAATATAGTTGCAAGAATATGTATGTACCTTGTTAGGAATGTATGTCATGACTTTCTTCTCTTAGTTTTTGACTTTTTATCATTTCTTAGTAATTGCTGCCCCAAAGCAAAGGATTCTGGGATTTTGAAGCCTAGTTTACATTTTTTTTCCTAAGAGATTTCTCCCTTTCTTCCTCCTAGTGGTTTGGTGGTCTTTGCTCTTCCCCTGAGCTTTCTGATGCACCTGGAGTTTATATACTGTGTATGAAGCAGGGAAGCTATGAAGTGCCCTGCTTTTTTCACAGAAAGCAGTTAGAGACTCCCCAGAGCAGAGAGTTTTTCTCTGCACGTTACTGTGGCAGTGGCTCTATTGGGACCCAAGTGAGCTGCACTTGTGAGTGTGTCTCTAGACTCTCCTTCATTGACCTGTGTGACTAGTTCCATGGTAACTTGAGGTGACTGTAAGCTTATACAAACAGTACTCTGTGATAATGACTTGAATTTAGACCATACATGTCTTTGAACTGGATTTTTTTTTATTATTAAAGAGTTGTTTTAGCTCTAGTAAGTTGTCTGCATGTTCTTGTGAATTTTAAAATCAACTTGTTGGTTTCTACAAAAAGCACTTGTAGGGATCTAGATCAGTGGGGCTGTGGCTATGTTGTTACCTTGTGAGGAATTCAGTTCACTGCCACACTTTTGTTCATTAATTATCCCCAGGGATATTTAATTTCAGTGTTTTGACTTGTGCTATAAGTGGTGTTTCTTAGTTTCATTTCCAGTTGCACATTGCTAATCAATAGAAATACAGGTAAATTAAAAAGCGTGTTTCCCTTCTCTTGTGGAATGTGGAGTAGAAGTGGTAGAAGAAAGTATTTTGTCTGTCCCTGACCCTCAGGACCCACAGGACTGTCTGCAGCTTTTTTCTTCTAACACATTTCTTTTTCTTGTTTTGATATTAGGACAATGCAGACTCAAAAGAGATATGGGTTGTTTTTCTGTTCTGAGCAGTAATTTGAATATGATTTGTTTTATTTTATTCTGAAACCTTTGGGCTGGCTGGTGAAGCTATATGGGCTTGAAGATTGTGTGTGTGTGTGTATGATGTATATATATATGTAGCTGTGAAAACTTCGATACATACTTTAAGTTATTTAGATTTTCTAATCTAATTTTGTGTCAGTTTTGATAATTTGTGGCTTTTACAGAGTTATTTTAAGTTGTTATTAGCATAAAGTTTATTGATGTTTATCCTTCGGGTAAATGTATCTGCAGTCTCTAGAGACCCTGTCTTTGTTTCCTAATATTGATCTTCTTTGTTTTTTTTTCTAGTTTACCAACTTTATTATCTTCAGAACATTGTATGTCTGTGCTGTTTAATGTTTATTTTTTCCTTTTACCTTTATTATTTTTTACTATTATATTCTTTTTTGTTTTCATTTCATCTTTAGTCAGTCTGTCCATCCGTCCGTCCGTCCGTCTGTCTGCCCGCCCACCTGCCTGTCTGTCTGTTTGTGTGACTAGCTGACTGTAGACAAGTTCTAACTCTTTAGACCAAGCTGGCCTTGAGTTCCCAGCATCCTTCTGTCTTAGCCTCAGTGTTTACCTCTTATACGTTATTGGCACATAGCAACTGAGCGTATTTGTCAGTGTGGTGTGGTTTTCCAGCGTCATGTAATGGTCAGATCCAGTTAGCATATCTAGCATCTCAAGCGTTCATTCTCTCTGTGGTGAGAGCAGACCTTGTTTCGAGGAGCGGGGCAATATAGCACAGTGACAGAGATGCTTGTCTATTTCTGTTCTCAGCACTAAACTAAAAACAAGCAGAATAAGGTGTTCCAGCTAGTAGAAGCATCATACTCATTCTCATCACTCATCGTTAAGATGGAGAGCTAGTTCATTCAAACTTGCTTTGCTTCTTGTGTGTTAGGTATGAGGTGGTACTTTTCCTCTGAGCAGAGCTTTGCTCTGTCTCATGTACTTGAGTATGCTGCATTTCTTCTTTTTTTTAATGTTCTAGATTTAAAGATGTAGACAGTCAGGTTCTTGGTTTTATTTACTCCAAGGTACTCTTTACATAAAGTTCCATCTGTATAATAGTTCAAAGGCCACAGCTCCAGCTCTTAAAGTATTCCCCATCAGTGGGTCATGCTGAAGTCCTGTTGCAGGTAGGCATGCTCCCTAGGAACAACACCTGGATGCCATCAAGAAGGTGAAGCTGGATGGAGCCTACTACCTCCTCCCCCTAAGTTTTCCATGCTAATCTATCTGTCCAGTAATAAGTGTCCCAGTCCTGAGCTACCTGTCCATTATAGTAAGCTTACAAAGCCAGGTAACTGTTAGCAATTGGATGGCAAGGTTTTTCTCAGAACTTTAGATTTTCAGGAAAACCCGTCTTACTTCTGGTCCTCAGGAGTTTTTAAGACCAGGTTTCTTCACTTTGGGCTGAAAGTAATGGCATTTATCAATTCTTTGAACATCAAGACCCATACATAGAGCACACACAGGGATGTAGGAATTTACAACTGTGTGAAGTTGGGCTACATTTATTACCACAGACTTAGTGACTCTATCTAGGGCCCACACCTCACATCTTCCTAGACTGTTAGGCAGACTCTCAACGTGCAGACAAGGAAGGATGCAAAGAACCTACTCAAACCACATGGAAAATGTTAGCATTTAATTAACCTCCGGAGTGGCTTTAAGCCCCCAGATCACAGGCTCCTCCAACACCCTGATTCTTCTCTTCAGCTCTTCTGCCTGAGAATGTGGCCTTCACGACGACAGGTTGCTTAGGGAGCTTCCCCTTGCCCAGAACTTCTGTAGTAGCCTGATCTAACACTGTCAATGATGGGAGCAGCTCCAGTCTTGTTTTTTGCTGCATTGACTGGTGTCTGCTCGCTGACCAACATCCACAGTTTATCCAGGTTGATAGTTGGTCAGAAGCTCTGGTTCCTCTTCAGGTGGTCATGCCTCATACCAACTTTCCCAAAGTAACCTGGATGATATCTGTCAGAGTTGATCCCTCGGCCTCCTGGGTGCTTGCGGTGCTTACCAGTGTGGCCCAGGCCATGGCTCACGTGGCCCCGAGTTTCTGGGCCTTCCTCAGTCTGGATGGCATGGTGGCAGAAAGGAAAGAGGCTGCATTCTTTTAAAATAGTATCAGTCTTGATGATTTCTTGTTTTATCAGTGGATTATCTGAAAAGACTTTGTTTCTAATTTTTAGTATTTGGAGGCAATTCATTCTAGATACACTTTTGTGTTTTGGATTTTATTTTGTTTTTGTTTTTGTTTTTTTTTTTAAAGTCAGGGTTTCTCTGTTTAGCCTTGGCTGTCCTGGAACTCACTGTGTAGACCAGGCTAGTCTGGAACTCAAGAGATCTGTCTGCTTCTGCTTCCTGAGTGCTGGGATTAGTGTGCATCACCATACACAGACAGCCTTTTTACTCTGCTGTCTTCCTATTTAACTGTCAGTTTGCTCTTCTCATTTGATAGTGTCTGCCTTATCCTTAGAGTGTTGGACCAGTTAGGTTGCTGACTGTCCGGATGGTTGAATTCTACCTTCTGGTCTGATGGCTGCTCATCTCGTCTTTTTTATAAAACCCCTTCCTTCCTTCCTTCCTTCCTTCCTTCCTTCCTTCCTTCCTTCCTTCCTTCCTTCCTTCCTTCCTCCCTTCCTCCCTTCCTCCCTTCCTCCCTTCCTCCCTTCCTCCCTTCGGTACTTGTCGTAGTTCTCCATCATTTTATAGGGCTGTTGCTGTAGGTTCTGCCCTGCCTTGTTGTGTTGCCAGGGACTACTGAGACCAGAGTTAGGTATTAGCAGTAGTAGACCTGCTTTTTTCCTAGGACTTTGAATTTTGTGGCAACCCCACCCAGTTATGTTCTTTCTACTTTCAATAGTCATTTGTTTGTTTGTTTATTTATTTGTTAGTTTGTACTAGCTGCCATTGCTGCTGTGGAGGCTGGTGCTGACCAGTGCCTTTTGGTCCCTGTGTCCTCTCTGATTGTGAAGAACTAGCAGTTCACAGTGGCCATGCAGTGCCCACACTGCAAAAAGATAACAGATAAGAGATTCTTGATATTTTAAGGACATAAAATCTTTTTTTAAAGGACATTTGTGGTTTGTTTGGTTGAGGTTGAACTTAAACTCCCGATTCTCTTGCCTCTACCTCCCAAATGTTACACCTAGGTTTATGTGGTGCTGTGAATTGAACCTAAAGGCCTTGTGAATATTAGACACTCTACCCACTGAGTTGTACAACCCTTCCTTTTTTTTAGAGACAAGATTTTGCTGTTTTTTCCTTTTTAAAAATTTATTTATTATTATGAGTAAGTACACTGTAGCTGTCCTCAGGCACACCAGAAGAGGGCATCAGATCTCATTACAGATACTTGTGAGCCACCATGTGGTTGCTGGGAATTGAACTCAGGACCTTCGGGAGAGCAGTCAGTGCTCTTAACTGCTGAGTCATCTCTCCAGCCTGATTTTGCTGTTTATTCTAAATTGGCCTGAACTTACTATGTAGCTCAGACCAGGCCTCAAGCTTTCAGCAGTCTTACCTCAGACACACATGTGCTGGGATTGCTATCTTGGTCAGCTTAGCTTTGCTCTTGTGCACTTTCTAGCAGTATCTCAGACTTGTAGGGGCTCCTGAGTACCATTTGAATAACTGGCTGTACATTTCCAGCTGCATTTTCCCTACCACCTGGTAGCTGTTATAGTGAATCTTTATAGACTGATTATGCGTTCCCTAAGCTTTGGTTCTCCTGGAAAAGACTGTTAGATGTCTCCCAGGTGCTGCAGCTCCGGAAGAGACAGTGGTTGGCAGGCTCTTATTATGTTGCCTCCCAGTTTGAGGGTGAAGCATAGGAGACGGAGATGGCAGTTCTGCCCCAGTTAATGTTTTAAAAGTCAGCTTCACCCCCCATTTAGAAGATGGGGATGTCTTGGGTCACCTCCCTCCGCCTTCCTGTCTGTTTCTCAAGCCCACTCCTTATATCAGGGGGTGGTGCGCTTTCCCCTGTGCTTTCTGGGCCACATGGTTTCACAGCAGATACTTGGTTTGGTTTACCATGGTTACTCTCGATTTTGAAAAATAATTGATATTTTACTTTATTTTATCAAAAATTTTAAATTTACATTTTAGATACAGGGTTTCTCCATATAACCCTGGCTATTCTGGAACTCATCTGTAGACCAGGCTGACCTTGAACTCAGAGATCTACCTTCCTCTGCCTCCTGAGCGCTAGTATTAAAGGTGTGCACCACCACCACCCAGCTAGTTTTAAAATGGTTTTCTTTCTTTCTTTCTTTCTTTCTCTCTCTCTCTCTCTCTCTCTCTCTCTCTCTCTTTCTTTCTTTCTTTCTTTCTTTTTAAGGATCCCATATATCTAAGACTGATTTTGAACTGACTGTGTAGCTGAGAGGACCTTGCCTTGAACTTCTGATCTTCTGTCTGTACCTCCCAAGTGCTGAAATTACAAGCACGAACCACTTCACTTAGTTTTCGATAGTAGCTTTACTTTATTTCAAAAGTTTGACTGTTAGATTGGTGGGTGACATGACTTATCAGATAAGGGTACTTGATGCCAAGCATGAGTCTGATCCCTACCCACCTGGTAGAAGGATAGAACTAATTCCTGCAAGTTGTCCTCTTGACTTCCTCATATGTACTGTGGCATTGTGTGAGCACCAGCACATGCACTCACAGAGGGGGTGTATGTGTCTGTTTGTCTGTGAACTGCCATGTTAGTGCTCGAAATCAAACTCAGGTTCTCTGCAAGAACAAGTACTTTTTACCACTGAGCTGTCTCTCTAGCTCCTTTATCATAATTTTAAAGATTTTCTACCTTCTTGATGTTGTGTAGGTAAAGAGTTCACATACTGTATTTTTCTTTGATGATAAGCCACTCAGACCTGCACATTTTCACCTTTTATTACTCTAACTACTCTTAAGTATTAATGTGTATTTTACAAAGCCTGCTGTTATTTTATAAACACAAATTAAGAAATTATATTGTGTGTGTGTGATATATGTGTGTGAGCATGTGTGTGAGCATGATGTATGTATTGGTACATGATGTATGTGTGTACATGATGTATATGTGTGGGTGCACATGTGGCACAATAGGTGTGTTGCAGTTAGAGGACACTTTGTGGAGCTTGTTCTCTTTCCATCTTTATGTGGGTACCAGAGATTGAACTCCAGTGACTAGGCTGGAGTGACAAGTACCTTCTTTGTCTGCCAAACTGTCTCATTGGCTCAATAGAAATACAAATTTGATACTATCTTAGTTTCAAGAGAGATTACTTAAATTATCAGGCTTATTTTTAAGGGATTTACAGCTTGGTTTTATAACTAAGTTATATTTTGTGTTGACTTTTGTGTAGTCAGTTGAGGTGTGACCCAAAATTAGGTAGCTTGTTATGGGGTGGCAGCAGACAACTGTGTAAAGTGTACATGGGGTCTAACCTTGATTCTACAATAGTGAGGAAAGTCCTGCTCTGGCTCTTTTAAAGGCACAGTGGTTTCCTTGCAGGGGCAGGCTGACCCTTGGGTCACGTAGAATCTAGGTGTTCTGCATCTTTGTAATTGGCCTGATGGCACCTCTGTCTTAGGAGTCATCAGCAGGTGCTATGGGGTTTCCTGGTGATGATGTGGAGATATAGGGGATGCCATGGGAGAGCAGTAGCCTTCTTAATTCATTTTCTTCTGCCTTAGGTAAATCTTAAAATGAGAGAGATAACAGAGAAAGAAGTTAAATTAAAACAGCAGCCACTGGAAAGTCCCGCTCATCAAAAGGTAAAGGGTAATTTTAATTTCTTCGGAAGTTAAATGTTAGGGTTTTAAAGAGTTCTTTGCTTCTACTTGCTCATTCTATATTTTTGTCACCCTAAGCCAGCCTCTTAGGCTCTCCTTAGGCTCTCCTTAGGCTCTCCTTAGGCTCTCCTTAGGCTCTCCTTAGGCTCTCCTTAGGCTCTCCTTAGGCTCTCCTTAGATTCGCCTCAGTTAGGAGTTTCTATGGGCAACCTGTCTTCTATGCCCAACCCTGAAAGGTCTGGTTTGTTGAACCAGGGGTATTCTGGGAGGACTTGGGGGTGAGGGGGTCAGTAAGGAAGCAGTGTATCCTGAGCTGGGCGTGAGCTTCAGAAGGTCAGAGATTGAGCAGAAAATGCCCAGTAGCTGCTGTGCCCATGCAGAGTCTTGACATGGCCTGTGAGGTGCCATGAGGCTGATGGGGATCTAACCCTAGTACCTGGAGCCAGTGGGAAGTATGTACCTTGGGATAGGTGCAGATGGGCACGTTTGTTCCACATTCTGGCTTTGGTCTTGTCTCTGGCCATTTTCTCTTTTGCCAAGGCCATGTATCACAGTCAGTGGAATGTACCTAGGAATGCCTGACTGTTGACACAGTTTCGCTGCTGAGAGCAACATGTGTTCTCCCCTTGTAGTTTTCTTTCTACACTGGTCAGCTCTAGTCAGCCAGGTCAGTAGAGGATCAGGCTGGAGCTGAGAGCCTCCCTAATCTTTGGATGGGGACAGGCCCACATGGGCATAGACAAAGGGAACAAACCTTTAGCCTGGTCCCCTGACTTTCTCAAATTTGGAACTGTTCTTTGCTATTGTGAAACATAGAGTTGTAAAGGGGACAGGTTACCTTCCAGTTAAATTGCCTGGTGTTGTGATTAGCTAAGGTCATGTACACTGGAAAGCCTTTGCTACCAGAGGCTGTCTCTACCTCTTCTGTGTGAGCATGTGTGTCACAGCCACACGTGGACCTGCAGTGCTGACATTCCTTTCCACCTTCCTTCCCGCTTCCTGAGCAGTCTCCCTCCAAGTGGTATTGGAAGTTAGTACCCGTAAGTGACCCAGGCTGCCATCCACCATCTGCAAAGCCATCTTGTTGCCATCATGCGCTTCCATTAAAATTGCTCGCACCCAAGATTGGTTTTCATTTGTTTGTTTAAGTGTCCACCTGGGGGCTGTTGCAGCTGTCTAGCATGAGCCCTGCTGGCCACGCTGATGGGTTTTGTTATGTGGCACTTTGGGATGCCATGTCCATTCCCCTAGGCTCTTAGTGATCTCTAAGTGACCAGTACAGCATAGCTGACAGGACACTGTCTTTTCTAGCAGATGCTAAAAGGACTGGGGGTGACCTAGTGGCTGGAATCATTCCATGGCCTTTTCTTTCTGCTGTTACTTTGCCTGAGGGGTGGTGTCTCTCACCACCTTCCCTAGAACCTGTATTTTAGGCTGTCAGATTGGAAAGGCACTCTCCCTTCGCCCACTGAGGGCACAGGTGGACTGCAGAGAGGGTGGTTGCTGGTGTATTTTGATGTGGTCTCCTCGTTTCTATCCCTCAGGGCTATATGGAGGTCAGCTCAGATTCTGCAGTCTGAGTTAGGTCAATTCAAATGCAGGGCTTCTAAACTTACGTATGAATTTTCACACAAAGTTTAAAAACCAGGATTTGATTTAGTAATTTCAGCAGTACCTAACTGGTGGCCCAGAATGGAAGTGGGGCAGTTTGTTGCTGCCCTTATAGGAAATGCCTTGTGCCAAGTGATGCCTTTATATGCGAATTTTTAGATCTCTTTGCAGATGGTTTTGTATGTGCCCTTTGATTGCTTGGGTCCTGTAGCTTCATTTGGCCCAGATTTTTCTTTGGGTTCCCACCTGGGGCCCCATGGCTGTGGGCTGCAAAAGGCCCATGTAAACTTGAGTGTACTTCTTGCTGAGTGTGTTTGGGAGGAGGAGGAGGAGGAGGCATGCTTAATGAATGTTTGAGTACTGAATTTGACCAAGGCAAGGGCTCACACACTCAGGTGTCCTGTAGAGAGGTTTGGTTTCAGATAAGATTGA
Source organism: Tokudaia tokunoshimensis (assembly GCA_036184795.1). Classification (NCBI taxonomy): domain Eukaryota; kingdom Metazoa; phylum Chordata; class Mammalia; order Rodentia; family Muridae; genus Tokudaia; species Tokudaia tokunoshimensis. The sequence continues at coordinate 975,775 of BTHU01000008.1, forward strand.
TGAAAAAAAGAGAACCGTAACCCAAAACAATCCCCCTTAACTTTCCTTTGTTAGAGAAGCTATGGGTATCCTATAGTGGTGTTTAAGGAAATAAACCAACAAGAAAACGTGTGGTCAAGGTTGACAGGTTTTACCTAAACATGTCACAGCTAGAAGTTTGCAGATGTGGGTGAGCACAGCAGCCATGTGAGCCTTCTGGGTCCCTGTAGTTCAGTGTCAGCCTAATTTTTACCCATGCCATCCATCTGTACTCAAGAAACCATTTGCTTTACTGCATGCCTGCTCACTCCCTGTCTGCTGTCTGAAAGCCTGGCCTGGAGCATGCTGTGATGCACTGCATGCTGGAACCTGTGGACTTTGCACGTGTGGTACAGTATGAGGGGGGGTTCCCTACAATAGTACTTGTTGTGGGCTCTGAGAAACAAGTTAAAATGTGTGTTGGAATATTCAGTCAACACAAAATAAGCCTTGTTGCTAAATGTAAAGGAATCAGTTCCAAGTGTTTTTCTAATGAGCATCATTACTGATAATGCCGAATATTTATGGAAGTACTAGCTGAAAGTCTAGATTCCAAGATGATTCTTTGAGTTAGACTCGCCTACAGAATTCTCTCTCAGAAACCAACAGTTCTTGTTCTAGGCAGGTGCTGGTTCTCTTGTTTTTAGTTTCTATTATGTGTGCTCCTTCTGGAGAAAATGTGGGCTGGTGGGGGCCCTGCCCTGGGCACTGAGTCAGGTGAGAGCAGTGCACTGCAGCTCTTGAGGAGCAGTGGCTACATTGAGCAGCCCCCTCTCTGCTAAGCTTTCACTGACCATGGACAGAAACGCATGGATGGACTGTAGTGGATGGAATATCAACAGGTAGCTTCCTTGGGTGTGCACATAAGGGAGCCTTGATCTGACATTTGCTTGATGATCTTGTGAGTTTAGTCCTGATGTTTCACTTGTAGTTTTTGATGGCTGGTGTAGTGGTGTGAGAAATTTTGTTTAATCTGGTTTCTGAAATTTCTCAAAGTATCAATTAATGCTATTTTGTGCTTTTTAATGACCAATGTTAATGTTTATAATACTTAGAACAGTGCCTGTAGCTTGGGTCTTTCAAGCATCTGAATGCCCACTGTTTAACTTGTTTCTCATTAGTTTGTAATGCATTAGCTTACGACAGTATAGATATGTGTTTTGTCCCCTTCCCATGTGTGTCCACTGCCAGAGTCAGTTTAGAGTTAGACTGGCCCTGGTGGTGTCAGCAGTGAATCTCTGCCATGCAGTGTAGCCATGGACCCCAGTCCCTGGATCTGACTTGTTCGTTCTGGACAGAGGATGTCATCCACATAGTCTGAACTTTTCCATGCAATAACATTTGGTCTTCATGTGGCTCTAGACTTGATATAAATCTTGCTCTAGTAGTGTGCCTGTAGCATACACAGGCTGAAGCGATCTCACACGCAGAGACCATTTTCCTTTTATCAACTGCAGGTCCGCTATCGGCGAGAGCACCTCTCTGCTAGGCAGTCACCCTACTTCCCGTTGTTGGAGGACTTGATGAGAGACGGCAGTGATGGCGCTGCTCTCTTAGCAGTGGTTCACTATTATTGCCCAGAGCAGATGAAACTGGATGGTGAGTGCAGAACACTTTCCCTGAACAGACCTGAGAGGGAACAGTGTGCATTTAGCATGCAAGAGAAGTAGCATGGAGTTCCTGTGTCAGTTGGGATACTACCATATACCTAGAAATTCCAAGAGACCAAATACTTATTTGTAATCTGTATCTTATGTGATAAAGAAATTAGCTGGGCAGTGGTGGCGCACGCCTTTAATCCCAGCACTTGGGAGGCAGAGGCAGGCAGATTTCTGAGTTCGAGGCCAGCCTGGTCTACAGAGTGAGTTCCAGGACAGCCAGGGCTACACAGAGAAACCCTGTCTCGAAAAACCAAAAAAAAAAGAAAGAAATTGCCCATTGAGTATTTTGATACTATGTCATTGGGTTTTGCGACTTTACCTTTGTTTGAGTGTGAGTGGGGTTTAAAAATCCTTCCTTATTGAAACATGTAGAACCTAAGCCAAACAAGGTGGCACACACCTATAATCCTGGTATTTGATAGGCTAAGTGAGGATAAAGGCAAGCTTGGGCTGCCTAAGTAAGACCCCTTGTCAGATGCCAAAAGCAAAACAATTCTGTAGAACTTTCTGAAGACATGCTGCAAATGAATGCTAAATTCAGTCTGTGTCCTGCCATGGCCTGATGGAGCACTCTATTGATGCCATAGTACCTCTTTCTAGGTGCTTGTGATCTGCAGCAGAGAGAAGGAAAGTGGATGGCTGTGAAGGGCATGGCATAGACCTGCCAGGGTATTATGAAGCTCATGTTGTCAATAGCTCTATTTCCTAAGTGCCTTTTGTCTGGAATAGGCAGGTAGAAGGCCAGGGACCTGACCAGTTCCTGTATTGGAATTTTATCTCAGACTTAGCACTGGATAGCTTGGGCTGGTATTAATGCCTATTCTAGGCACGGAAGTGCAGATAATACATTTTCTTTTTTACAGACACAGGTGGTTTGAAAGACAGGGAGGACCCCCCTCCCCCTTTTCATGAGGATAAAAACCTACAGGTGGACAAATGGCTTCCTCACATTCATCTGGCTTTGGTCCTACGTCTAGGACATGGGGAAGAGTGTCAGAAAAGCCCTATCTTACACCAGGAGACTTCTCAAGTATTCGTGTCTCTGAGGACTAAGAGGAAGTGAGTGGGAGGGAGACCAGCTTCACAAAACAAAACAAAGACAACTCTGGGGGAAATACTTCAGTGTAGATAATTGCTTAGCCCGACTGAGTCCTTGGGCTATATCTTCAGCATCACACAAAAAGAAATGTTATATGTCTGGGGATATAGCTCAGTAATAGAAGGTTTGCCTAGCATACAAGCAAGCGGCACTAGGTTTCTGCCCCAGCACTGAAAAGTAAAACTGGTCTAGTGCTAGCCGCTCTATAGGAAGTATAGGAACTGGTGGCCCTGTAGGAACTCCAGAGTGCTGCTTGTGGGACCATCTCCAGAAACCACAGTTTCCAAGGAAACATGCCTCCATGGATCCCTCAGATTTCACAGCAAGTGAAAGAGAATGCTTAAACTCCTGAAGGACCTTTCGGAAGAAATAGAAACTGTATGGCGGAGAGTAGGTGGGCATTTCACCCCAGTGTGGGGCTTTCCCTTCACTGTGGCTCAGCCTGACCTGGTGTTCTACCCTGCCCTTGAACGTGTGTCCTGCTGCCTCAGCCTCTGGAGGGCTAAGCTCAGAGACACGTGCACCACTGCCCCCTGTGCTTTGCCAGTCTGCACTCTCTACTGCGAGTGCGCTTTCTCAGTTTCCCCTCAGCTCCACATGTGGCCTGCTCTGTTTGCATGTTCATTTGTTTTTGAGACAGGGTCTTTCTCCATAGTCCTGGCTGTCCTGGAACTCAGTATGTAGACCAGGCTGGTCTCAGACTCAGAGATTCTCCTGCTTCTTCCTCTTGAGTGCTGGGATTAAAGGCATATGCCACCATGTCTGGCCTTGTAGCCTGCTTTTAAATCTGTCCTTTGAGGATCTTAAGGCAGACAGCAATATTACGAACTAGGCAGGCTGCATAGTGTACCAGATGTTGTAGAACAGTGAATAAAATTAAATGGTCAGGACTGACAAGATGGGCCAGGGGATGAAAGTACCTGAGTTCAGTTCTAGAACCTATAAGTAGAAGGACAGTACTGATTCCTGCAATTGTTCCTTGGTCTCTATGTACACAAAGATTTGCAAAAAATGATCTTAGTGTTGTGGTACACACCTTTAGTGTCCCCCCCCCCCCAACACACACACACTCACTCATTCACTCAGGAGATGGAGATAGGTGGAACTCTGAGTTCAAGGACATACTGGTTTACAAAGCAAGGTCCAGGCCAGTTGGGGCCACATAGTTGAGGCCATGTCGGGAGGTCGAGGGGGACAACAACAACAACAAAAACCTTGGTCAAAGCCACAAAAGAAACTTTACCAGATCCCAGAGTATGTGTTTCCACCGATTTAGGACATTAAAAATCAGTCACAAAGGCACAGCTTCTTTTCACACTATTCCTAATAAGAGAAGTCAGCTGATAGGTAAGATCTGTAAGAGTGGGGGCTTTTTATTTGTTCTCACTGATACGTTACAACCATTTAACTACTATGCAGGACAAACCCATGTGGACTAGGTATTGAGCAGTGAACAGTGGGCAGAACTGTGTAGGACACAGCCTGAACCGTGCTGTGAGGGAGGTGAGTGCCTTACATATGGATGTTGGAAAGCAGGGAGCTTGGGAATTAGATTCCTTGCAGTGTCTTTAAAAAAGGACACAATCCTAGAGAAAAGTAAAAGGAAAAAAATCAAGTTTTGTGACTGTATCTATAGGGCAAGTGACTGAATGGTAAGTTCCAGGCTCTAACAAGCTGGCTAGCCAAGAAGTAAAGTAGAGGCAGAACAGCTCACCAGCTAGAGTTCTGGAGCTGCCGCAGGAAGACAGAAGGGTTTTGGCCACCAGTCACGCCTAGGTGTGTCTTTGTAAGTCAGTCTCAAGAACTGTGAGAACCTGGATTCCCGTTTGCTTCCAGTAACATCCTCCATGTCCAAAGACTAGGGATATGAACACATCTGGGGGAGACTGCACCTGTAAGTCATGGCCTCAGACTCCAGCATGGGGCAGGTAGGAATGAGGTGACCATAATCAAGGCTTTTGTGTGAGCTTCTTCATCCTGTACTAGTAAGCCTCAGTTCTTTGCTGAGTTCCATAAGATTGATATGCTCCACATGCAAAGGAGGGACAGAATCTTCTCTGTAGAAACTGGCCTTAAGGACAAGATCCACAGTGGCTGAGGTTTGGCATCAGCTGGCTTCTTCCCTTGGTCACCTGCAGAAAAGCCCACTTCTTAATGCCTCTCTCTAACAGTGAAGGGGTACCCAGATCTCCCTGACATTTGAGGAAATCCCCTGGCCATAACAAATACTCAAGCCTCAGATATAGTTCAGAATACCCAGCAGCAAGAGGCTGGGGACCTAGTGGCCAAGAACGGTGACTGGAAAGAGGCATCTAAAAAACTGTCTTATGATATGTCCACATTAGGTTCCATAGAGCTCTGAGGAAATGGGCATTTTGGTATCTAAAGTATAAGAGAGTTAGATGGCTGAGTAGAAAAAAAAGAATCTTCCAGAAAATAGAACAAAAAGAGCAAAGGCATGGAAGTAAAGGAAAACCAGAAAAATGAAATCAATATAGGAGGAACAAACAGAGAAAATAGAGAGGATTTACCCAAGGAAAGTGTAGCTGCCCCTTGGGTGAGCATAGCCAAATCTGAGGAACCCACTGGAAGTGTCCAGTTGAAGGACTGTGGTGTACACTGAGAAGATTCCAAATAACTTTGTGGGAAGACAAAGCAGGCCACACAGAGTAGAGGACTGTATGACAGCAGCAGATCCCTCAGCCAAGTCCTGGAAGCAGCACTGCTTTCTAACAGCCTTGCTTCTGTACTCCAGCTTGCTGGAAAGAGGCTCCATAGAGCACTTCTTTATTTTTGTGGAGTTTAAAAGACATTGTATATTGTTGAAATAAAAATTAAAAAGTAAATTTAGTAGTAAAGTAATGAAACATTTAAAGTTATTTGAAGAGAAACTGTAAAATTAAAAGCTGTTCTTTTGATGAATTCATAACACAGATACAGTTTTGGACCGATTAGTCGATAAAAGAGAACAAAATAGAGAATGCAGAAAACAGGCAAGGTGTGGTGGTGGCGGCATCTGCCTTTGATCCCAGCACTCAGGAGGTAGAAGCAGTCAGATCTCTGTGAGTTCCAGGCCAGCCTGGACTACAAAGCCAGTCCAGAACAGTCAGGGCTCCGTTAACAGAGAAGACCTGTCTTGGGGGGGTGGGGTGTGAGGAGCAGAAAACAAAATGGTATAAATTGAAGTCTGGTAGACAGCAAATAAAAAGATGGAGAGTATTTTGTGTTGTTTATGTTCACATGTTACATGACACAGATAGCTCTGTGTTGGAGAGAAAGGAGTGAGAGAGCTGGAGACCCACAAGTACAAGGCGTCAGGAAGCACTTGCTCATGGGCTGACCTCCTGTGGGAACTTGGTGCTGGGCCAATTTATCACACTTTCAAGGAGGAGAAACCCTGGTGGTGCTAGCCTAGTGTGTAGTACATGAGTCTAATGTGGACTGCAGCTTGGGGAGAGTCAGGTGATCTAGTCAGCAAAACGGGATATGAAAAGAAAATGTGAATAGATTAAAAAGTTAAAAACTGCAAGAAAAGATAGTCCTAAATATTTTTGTAGTTCTTGGAAGAAGCTTCACATCAAGCTTCACATTCTTAGATGTGGAGAGTCAGTATCACTAAAATAATAATTTCTTGACCATTCTGTAAATATATTGCTAATCCAGTAAGTACTTTTGTTTTTACCAAGATTGATAAGTGCAAAATTGTAACATTTTACTTTGGCATAAATTTATATGTAGCAGATAGCTCAAAGAATTTGTTTTTTAGTCCAGCCTTCCAGGGTGATCTTTTCTCACTTTTGTGTTTGGATTAGCTCAGGGACCAGAGGCTTTCCTGGCAGCACTGCTGTATGCAGGGCTCAGGGGAGGTCCAGGGGTATCTTTTTACCCCATATTCATGTTTGTAGTTGTCAGGCCTTGCGGTCTCCCCAAAGTCAGTGTCCACCCAGCCTTTGTCATTCTTTGAATTTTAGGCTATGGGGTTGGTCTATGGTCCCTTGGTTGGTGGTTGGTTGGTTTGGTGTTTCCTTATGATTTGTCTGCCTAAGGCTACGCTGTACCCAAGTATGCTCTTGGTCAAGGTGGTGTGTGCTGGCCTCTTAAGACAACTTGAGAGAGGTGATTTATACTTAATGATGAGCTGATTCCTGGGAGAGCTTTGGACTCTGGGTCTTCAGTTGCCATCTGCTTCCTCATCTGATTTTCACCACAGAGTGTCTTGCCTCATTCCTGTTTGTTGTTTCCTAGCTGGCTTTGTACAGGGGTAGCTTTGCCCTTTTCCTGCCCATGTATTTTTTGATTGACAGATTGAACTCACATTACAATCTTATCACCTGGTAGCCTGTGTCTGATTCCATTTCTCTCAGCAGACTTGTATTTGGTTCTTAGTTTTCACAGATTTTAGCTGCATTTACTTACTTACTTACTTATTTATTTATTTATTTTGTAAGAATAGAGCATGGGCTTGTTCCACAAGTGTTATATTTTGTTTAGCATTGGCCCAGCCGGGGCAGTCATTTGGAGCAGGGGTACACAAACCACGGAAAAAGAGACATTCAGTCAGAGCTGTATGTTGAGGGGCCACATACCCTAGAGGGCAGTCAGGAGTGGTGGCAAACAGTGTTCCATGATCAGATGACTGCGACCTCACTCGACATGGACACACCCTGCTCTTGGACTAATGACCTAGACTGGAAATAGCATTTGAGATCTTTGAAAAAGAACCCCCCCCTCCTTATTTTGGTACTTGAGCATACTGGACAGATAGGTACTCCTCTGCCTCCCTCTTTTTTTCTTTTCCTTTTTTGTTTTTTGAGACAAGGAGTCTCTGTGTAACAAGCTCTAGCTGTCCTGGAACTCACTCTGGAGACCAAACTGGCCTCAAACTCAAAGATCTACCAGCCTCTGCCCCCTGAGTCCTGGAATTTAATGTGTACACCACCCTCCTGGCTCCTCTTTTTTTAAAGGTGGAACATTCAGAGGCAAAGCCTTGGGGCATCTGTCTTAGGATCTTATATCTGCTGTTTACTGGCTCCTGCTAAGGAGCACCTGGACAAACACTGGAGGCCCCCTTTCAGGGTCCTTATTTACCGTGTGTTCCACATTTCCCAATGGAGGATCTGCCCTCCTGAATTTTCTTACCTGAGAGGTTGGGAAGATCCTCACCTCTTCATAGAAGAGGCATGTACTTGATGTGGTTTCTTGATTTGGAGGATTAGAGAAGACCTTGCTTGACAATTGTAATTTTGTGCATATCCCAGTCCCTGCCCTTTACAAATATGAAATTAACTTTAAGCAGAGGTCTCTACTTGTGGAAGAAAATGCAAACATTTCCTTACATTTATTTTAACATTATTGTGTGTGTGTGCATATTGTATGTATGTGGATGTTGGCACAAATGTGGGTGTGAAAGGACATCTTTTTGGAAATGGTTTTCTCCTATTTTTTTTTTTTTGTTGAGATATCCCTGACTGTCCTAGAACTTGCTCAGTAGACTAGACTGGCCTGGAACTCTTCAGAGATCTGCCCGCCTTTTCCCCTTGGAATTAAAGGTGTGCAGATCTCCTGGCTGTTTTTTCTACCCTGGTGTGAGTCCTGGGGATTGAACTTAGGTTGTTGGGCTTGCAAGGCAAGAGCCTTTACCCATTGAGCCGTCTTGTGGACCCAGAACACAGATATTTCTAAAAGGTGATTTCACAGTTCATTTCGCTCATCTTCGCCTGCTCTTGTGCCTTGCACGTTAGGCAAGCGCTCTGCTACTAAACTCTGGCTGCAGCCCCACTGTTTACTGTAGGACTCCAGCCTTGACCTCTCATATGATCTATGTTGTAAATGCAGAGTCTGGAGACTTTCCATATTTTCTTTCTCCTTTTAGTGTCCCCTATGAAACTTACTGTCTTTTAAAATCTCTTAACCTTGCTTCCTTTATCACCAACCCTTCCACATAGAGTTTCAGTTCAGAATTGTATATCTCCACACACTCTTGAGAGCACAGTATGCGTGCCATTAACAGTCTGCCTGTCTGTATCTACTAGATATTTGCCTGAAGGAGGTGCCATCGATGGCTGACAGCCTGTATAACATCCGACTTCTGAGGGAGTTTTCCAACGAGCATCTGAACAAGTGTTTCTATCTCACCCTGGAGGATATGCTGTATGCTCCCCTAGTACTGAAGGTAAACCTGCCATCAGACATGCACTTTAAGCCAGCTGCCTTTGCACAGGTACTTACTGTGTCTGGGTTGTTGTGTGTTTTGTTTTAGCCGAACGTCATGGTTTTTATCGCTGAGCTCTTCTGGTGGTTTGAGAACGTCAAACCAGATTTTGTTCAGCCCCGAGATATTCAAGAGCTGAAGGATGGTGAGTAACAACTGAATGAATGGTCACCGCCATTTTCTTGAGAGCTCAAAGGGTTGAGGCAGCCCATTTGTCTGTGAAGACCAAGGTGGTCTGTGTGTCAGTGCTTGGGCAGACCTGTAGTCCAGGCTTGCCTTTTCTATCTGTTTTCTAGTCTGTGTTGTTTTTAAATTTCATATTTGTAAGTCAGCGTAGAGCTTCACCTGTTAAACCAATTTTGAGAAGTTTGGTTTCAGGTAAAAGTTGAATTGTTTTCATGGTTCTAAAAGCTATGGGTTCTCTGTTTCTTGCTGACATTATAACTATAAAATAAGAGACATTTATATAAAATTGCTATTTCTGTAGCTAAAACAGTGTTACAGCAGAAGAGCAGCCGACCTCCTGTCCCGATCTCCAATGCAACCAAACGCAGCTTCCTGGGTAGCCCTGCTGCCATGAGCCCGGCTGACTTACCACCACCTACCCAGCCTCTCACCGAAGGCAGTCATCGGTACCACCTCCACTCGGAAGAACCAGAGTGTCTGTAAGTCTGCCAGTCATTCTGCTTTCGTGGTCAGTTTACCATCCTCTTTCCTTTTACATGATAGCCTGAGAAATGGGAGCTCTCTCTTAAGTAAGTAATGCAGCGAGTACCCCAGTAGCTCCTGCTGCTCGATCTCTGTCCTGCCTGTTCCTGGAGCACTGTCTCCTCCTCAGAGGCCAGGAGTCTGTAAGCCTTAGTTGCAATTAAAAAGTTGCATTCTTAAATAAGAGTATTTATGTAACTCAATTAATTAATACAGTTTAAACACATCAAATTGTAGAATAGAAAAGAGATTTCTCTGTTGTCTCTTCACAGGGAATTATAGTTTCACAAATGATCTAACAAGGAGGAAGTTGAAGGAACAGTCAGAATTGGCTGTGAAATGTAGTCTGATAGCCTTTCAGAATGCCGGCCGCTCCCCTGTGAGCAGTGCTGCCTAGTTGGCTTACACAGGAAATGGAGCTGCTGGAGAGTGGATTTCAGAACTGATTTTTATCACTATCAGCTGGCTGGATCTGGTTGATTAGCTATAACCATGTCAGTGGGCTGAGGGTGAGATGAAAGATCTCTCCTGGGAGGGAGTTTGAGCCTCTTGTGTGGGAGGAGGTCCATGTGTGTTTCACCTGAGAGAATATTTTAAAACGGAAACATAGTTTTAGAATGTGGAGAGTGAGTTGAGATTTAAGGTTAAAACGATACTCGGAAGTGATTTTTGAATAGCACATGCAGCTTAATGGCTAGTTAGACACATGTTGGAAAGGACCTCAGTCTTTCCATGTTGTCACTAAAGATGCTAGAGGGTGGGACCAGGAGGAGAGTGCTCAGGGGCCCAAAAAGATGCTAGAGGGTGGGACCAGGAGGAGAGTGCTCAGGGGCCCAAAAAGATGCTAGAGGGTGGGACCAGGAGGAGAGTGCTCAGGGGCCCAAAAAGATGCTAGAGGGTGGGACCAGGAGGAGAGTGCTCAGGGGCCCAAAAAGATGCTAGAGGGTGGGACCAGGAGGAGAGTGCTCAGGGGCCCAAAAAGATGCTAGAGGGTGGGACCAGGAGGAGAGTGCTCAGGGGCCCAAAAAGATGCTAGAGGGTGGGACCAGGAGGAGAGTGCTCAGGGGCCCAAAAAGATGCTAGAGGGTGGGACCAGGAGGAGAGTGCTCAGGGGCCCAAAAAGATGCTAGAGGGTGGGACCAGGAGGAGAGTGCTCAGGGGCCCAAAAAGATGCTAGAGGGTGGGACCAGGAGGAGAGTGCTCAGGGGCCCAAAAAGATGCTAGAGGGTGGGACCAGGAGGAGAGTGCTCAGGGGCCCAAAAAGATGCTAGAGGGTGGGACCAGGAGGAGAGTGCTCAGGGGCCCAAAAAGATGCTAGAGGGTGGGACCAGGAGGAGAGTGCTCAGGGGCCCAAAAAGCAAGTCAGGTGGCACTGGGAGTATTTAAGGGCTTAGATCCACTGATAGGATCCAATCCTAGGAGCAGAATCAAAAGCTGTGTGTGGCTCAGAGCCCATGGTTGAGGAGTGACAAAGGCAGAGCTATATAGCCACATGTTCCTTATGTGGGTACCTGGGCATTCTTGCTGGCAGTCCTTACATCCAGTCCTTGTGCTGGGTCAGATCCAGTACATGTCGGTGGGTGTGGGTGTGTGTGTGTGTGCGCGCGCGCGCGCGTGCCTATGATCTCCCCACTCCCCTCCCCTCCTCCTCCCCCCTCTCTAGCTTATGGAACTTGGTTGAAGCAGCCTTGGCGTCACATGTGGACTAACTGGCTCAGTGACCTTTTCTATCTAACAGTGGCTGTGAAGATTTTCTCAGTCATCAAACTCTTCCCCTGAATAGCTTGGCACTGTTGCACATTCAGATTGTATTCTGTCTGAGTTCTCTGGTCCTTGGTGCTGTGGGTGGCTGTAGGTTATAGACTTTCTCTTCCCTTGCCTTCTGCTGGGCTCCTCTGGATTCCCTTCTACCCCTCTTGTTCAGCTTCCCCCCTTTGTCTCCCTTTCTTCCTCGTGTCTCCTCTTCTCTGAAGGACTGCCCCCTGTCTTTATCACTTTGGGGTTAACTATAGCCCAGGGTGTTGAATGCCCCTGTGATTCCTGCCCAGACTTTATTACTGTCTGTTGGTCAAATTCTTCCCTAAAGTAAAATAGCAAAATAGCTGCCGTGCAGTGTGAATATGCTCTTCCTGATGGGAAACTCGTGCCAGCCTCCACGGTTGGGTGTCAGGCTAATGCAGCTGCACTGAACAGTGCTCACCTGGTCAGTGCCTGCGCTGCACCCGCTGGTCTCAGTAAAGAGGGTGTCCTTATGGCCAGAGCCTTGAGTCCTCTTACTCAAGCTGTAATTGAAGAAGGAGAAAAGGTGTGAATAGTTGTAGATTTTTGTACCTGTTTTCATATTGTCCTCTAAAATATGTGAGTGTTCTCTCCCAGCTTTGTGGGAGCACCCTGCTTGTTCGCGCTCAGGTTACTCTCAACATTTTCAGTCACTTTGATACAGTGGTACCATCTTTGTGGCCTTTTACATTTTTTTTATTTTTGTGTTTTTGAGACAAAGTATTACTATATTAGCCTCAGATGGCCTAGAACTTGCTATGTAGGCCAGGCTGGCCTTGAACTCAGAGGTCCATCTGCTTCTGCCTCCCAAGTGCTACCGCCTGGTTTGTGAGTGTGACATTTTCATACATACATATCATGCGTTGTTCTTGCCCAGCTCAACCACCTTGCTGGTTCCCTTTGTGGTAGTCACTTGGGACTTATCATATACTACAAACAGAAGTTGTATGATTTGTGTTTGCTGCTTTGGGATTTGTGAGTGTTGGTGTGTTTGTACACATGTATGCACCTGTGTGTGGTGGCCAGAGGTTGATGTTGGATGTCTTCCTTGATCACACTCCATCTTATTTTTTGAGATAAGTAAGGTCTCTCATTGAACCCAGAGCTCACTGATTTGTCTAGACTAACTAGTTAGTTAGCAATCTTTGCCAGTGTAGTGACTACAGATATGTATTGCTCTGCCTGGCTTTTTAATCTGGGTGTTGGCAATTCAGATCTACCTTATATTTGCATAGCAAACACTTTACCAATTGAGCTATCTCCTTAGTTCCAATTTGAGGATTTTTATCTCAAATTCAAAACTTTATCGGTTTTCTTTTGGTTTCGTTTTATGGAAAGTCTTTACCCAGAGAAACCTGCTGACTGCTCTCAGCTTAGTACAAGTTTGTGATAGTCTCTTTCAGTTATATGTCGTTGCTTTATTACTTTTACATTGATTGTGTGTGTGTGTGTGTGTGTGTGTGTATGTGTGTTTGTGTTTATGGTTACACATGTACCACAGTGCCTATGTGGAAGTCAGAAGACAACTTTCAGGAGTAAGCTCTCTCCTTCTACCACATGGGACCTAGAGATAGAACTTCGGCTGTCAGGCTTGGCATCCAGTGAGTGTTGTTCTCTGCTGAGCCGTCTCGGTATCCTTTGCCTTTGCTTTTGAACTTGAAGTTTGTTAAACTCATTATTTTCTCTGAATTATTTTTATTTAGTGGGAAAGGAGCTTCCACATTTAGTCCATCCCATCCTTTGTTGCCACTGAGACAGAAACAACAAAAAGTGTCACAGGCAGAGGAAATCCCTGGTGAGAGCATGATTCTTTTCTTTTTCTTTTCATGGTTAGTAAAATAATAATTCCTCAAAATTAAATGACTTTATTCTAATGTACCCATTTTAGTTAAGAATAGCAGTATAAATTTTAATTTGTATTGATATAGCTCAAAATTTATAGTCTTATGATGTAAATTTCATTTCAACTCTGGTAAATTCTGTGCTGCATGCACAGAGTGGCAGGTGTCACAAACATTCTGCACTGATTACTGCGCTGTAACACTGCTCTTCACGTATTGAAGCTACTGGAAGTTATACTGTTGTGGGCATCTGTTTTCCTGAGTGGTGTAGTAGTGGGCTGTTAGGATTATTATTACCCTAGAGAAATGGCGACTACACTGAAAGAACTTCAAATGGTACAGAGTTGGTTACTTAATACTGAATGTGCTTATTTCTTCCAAACTACAGATCAGCGACACAGATCAAATTCTTTAACTCGGGTTGATGGTCAGCCACGAGGTGCAGTGGTAGCATGGCCAGATAAAAAAATCAGGCAAGTAACTGAATTGTTTCTGTTTGGGTGCTCATTAGACTCAGCAGCAGTTCTCCAGATGTGTTCCAGGGACCCTTAAAGAGTCACCAAGCTGCTTCAGGGGGTTGGCAGCTGATGGATACCACAGCAATGCCAGCATGCCCTGGCACAGTGACTGTGTGATGGATGGTGTCCCAGCAATAGAGGGAGCCGTAAGGGTCTAGCAGCTGTCCGGGAGTTGTAATAGCAACAGTGCCACCTGTGCAATAGGTGCTCTTGTTTATCATGTTTCCTGGGGTGATTTTTATTCAAGTTTTAAAAAATACCTGAGCTGTCATTTATAGTGTGCTAAATATAGTTGACCAAGGCTCATGGGGCCTTGGCTGCTTTAAAGGGTACTATGAAGGGGTGCTGGGGCAAGGTGTTTTGAGTCACTCACTAAAAGTTGCCTCCGCTGCTCTTTAGTCCTAGAGCGTTTATACAAGGCTTCTTCATGTAGGACTGACACTCTCTTTTCATACCTTGAGCGTTTATACAAGGCTTCTTCATGTAGGACTGACACTCTCTTTTCATACCTTGAGCGTTTATACAAGGCTTCTTCATGTAGGACTGACACTCTCTTTTCATACCTTGAGCTCTTCTCCTTCAGGCTGCTGAACAGTGAGTTGGTTTCTCCTCTTCTTTCAGGCCTGTGTCACAGCCAACACCATTTGCTCTCCATCATGCTGCAAGTTGTGATGTGGATCCCAGTTCTGGTGACAGTGTCAGCTTAGCCCGCTCTATCAGCAAAGATAGCTTGGCATCTAACGTTATCCACCTGACCCCACAGAACCAACCCCATCCTTCAGCTGGAAAGACCAATGGGAAAAGCCTCCTGAGCAATGTCAACATTGAGGATGAAGAGGAGGAGCTTGTAGCCATCATCAGGACAGATGTGTCCCCTCATTCCCCAGAGATTCCCAGGACCTTACCTCAGGCCCCAGGCCTGGTAGCAAGTATCAGGTCTCCCCAGAGGCAGGCAGACACTTTGGAGAGTAAGCCTGACAGTTTTTACTTAGAGCCCCTGATGCCAGCAGTGCTCCGGCCAGCCAAAGAGAAGCAGGTTATCACTAAGGAAGATGAGCGTGGAGAAGGAAGGCCGAGGACCATCGTGGCCAAGAGGTCTAGTGAGGGCTCCCAGCCTATGGTACGGAAGAAAGTGACTGGTAGCCATGGCAGTCGTGACCTAAACAGAACTTTCACCCCAATTCCTTGTTCAGAATTTGCCACGAGCATTGATCTTGTAGAGGTAGGACCACAGTCAGCAGAAGCTACAGGGGAAGGACAGCCTCTGGCCCTAGGTAGATTTGATCCATTACCTCAGGGGCAGGCTGCTGATGGTTTCTTTCTCCATGTAGGCAGGGCTGAGGAAGATGAGGGGAGGTGGTATGTTGGTTCACAGAGTCCTAGCTCCCACGACTCAGAACCCTGGACCATCTTGAGGCAAGACTCGGACTCTGATGTGGTGGATGTAGAGGACACAGAGCAGGATTTTATTGGTGAGGACCATCCTGTGGTTATCCCCAGATATGCTGGTGAGGAAGAGTCAGCCAAACTACAGGAGGATATGAAAGTGAAAGAACACGAAGATAAGGATGATGCCAGTGGCCGCTCAAGCCCTTGTCTGAGCACGACTTCTCAGCTCAGCAGCATGTCCATGGCAAGTGGAAGTGTAAAGATGACCAGTTTTGCTGAAAGGAAGCTTCAGCGGCTCAACAGCTGTGAGACCAAGTCCAGCACCAGCAGCTCCCAGAAGACCACCCCTGATGCATCCGAAAGCTGCCCAGCCCCCCTGACAACATGGCGCCAGAAGAGGGAGCAGAGCCCAGGCAGGCACAGCAAGGACCCTGCCAGCTTGCTGGCTTCTGAGCTGGTGCAGCTGCACATGCAGCTGGAGGAAAAGCGCAGAGCTATTGAAGCCCAGAAGAAAAAGATGGAGGCGCTGTCTGCTAGGCAGCGTCTGAAGCTGGGCAAGGCAGCCTTCCTGCATGTGGTAAAGAAAGGGAAGACTGATGGTGCCCCACAGCCACTGAGACCCGAACACTTCACGAAGGAGTTCACACAGCACAATGGGGAGGACTTGGATGATGGCACTTGTAAAACTGAAGGGTTCCTTGTCAAAGAAGAGCAGAGAGATCTCAGCGACTCTCAGGATGTGACATTTGTCCAGCTACATAAACCCAGGGACCCGGCTACTCTGCATGATGGAGAGAAGCACAGAGTGATTTCTGCTGCTCTCTTAGAGGACAGTGTTGGTGAGGTCGATGTGAATGAGTGTGACCTGTCCATTGAGAAGCTTAATGAGACCATCAGTACACTGCAGCAGGCTATACTGAAGATCTCCCAGCAACAGGAGCAGCTTCTCATGAAGTCCCCCACAGTGCCAACACCAGGCACTAAAAATAGCTGCCAGGACCAAAAAGTAAAGGCCCCAGTCCACTTTGTTGAGCCACTCTCTCCAACTGGTGTGCCTGGCCACCGCAAACCCCCACGGCTTGGCCAGGGCCGGAATTCCCGCTCAGGAAGGCCAGCTGAATTGAAGGTTCCAAAAGACAGGCAGCAGGGTTGTTCTCGGAGCAAAACCCCAACACCCAGTGTGGAGACACTCCCACATTCAAGGTCTTTACCCCCAAGCACCCATCCACGGTCACCCTCGGATCCAGGTGGGGAACTCCCTGAGAAGTGTCTCTTTGACAGTTATAGGCTCCATGATGAGAGCAACCATCGGACATTTGTTCTGTCCTCTTGCAAAGATGCAAACATTGCATCAGAACAGATGAACTCTAAAGAGGGTCTAGATATGAGTGTAAAAGAGGCAGGGCTGAGCAACTCTGCCATCCTAGACAAAGAACACACACTGATGGAAGAGCCACTGAGGAGCAAGGCCAGCCTCATCGAGGTAGACCTCTCTGACCTGAAAGCCCCTGATGAGGATGGAGAGGTGGCTGGCCATGAGAGCTCAGTGGAGCTTGGAGGAGATAGTGACCAGAAACCTGGGGTTGGTTTCTTCTTCAAGGTAAGTTGGAAGTGTGTTGAAGTGTGGATATATTGCTTTAGTTATGAGGATATCTCATGAACTTCTAAGCAGATCCCATAAAAAGGCAGAGAAGAAACATGTTTGACTTTATGGGCTAGAGAAGCCTCCATTCTAAGGATGTACACAGCCAGATGTAGTCACATCCTAGAACCTGATAATTTTCATGAGTCATGAAATGCTTCATTTTTGGATGACTTTTTGGTCATTGAAAAATATAAGAAGTGGCTCAGAACTCGAACGCTGTACAAAGACATCCAAGCCAGGTACGGTCTGAGTGCTTCAATTTGCCAACCTCCTACATGGAGACCTGGCAGCAGAGAAGTTTTGAAATGTCTTTGTTTCTCTGCCCTGCACTTCTTTCTCAGAGATGATAAGAAATATGACCTCCAGGGTTTCTCGTCTTGATCATATCTGTTTTCTCCTGACGACATGGTATAGTCTCAGCCTTATAAGATGCACATTTTATTGACATTTGAGGTGTGTGTGTGTGTGTGAGTGAGAGCGAGAGCGTGCGAGTGCGCGCCTGAGTTCAGGGCGATGTGGCCATAGACTACCTTCTGTAGGAGGCAGGGTGTCCTGTAGAACCCAGAGTTTACCATTTCAGTTAGCCCGGCAAGCAGGTTTGTTCCACAGACACTCTGTTTCTACTTTTCATGTACTGGGATTACACAAGGCTGTCTTTCCTACCTGGCTTTTTGTGGGTTCTGGGGATCTGAACTCAGGTCCTTATGGCTTACCTGGCAGATATTTTCTCTGCTGAGCCACCTACATATTACCAGTTATACTTTGTGTGGTGTGATTGTAGTCGCATGACATTAGCTGAGATGTGGAGAGATGTGTGGCTTTGTAGGGAAACTGAATTTGGTGCAGGGCCTGTGAAGGTCATCTGACAGGCTATTTTGATGGCATGGACTTTTTTTTCCATTTGTGTCACAGTGTATGTATATATGATAAGCTTATTAACTAAAAAGAATCAGAACTGGGCATGTTGTTCATATCTTTGGCAAGCAGAGGCAGACAGATCTCTGAATCTGAAGCCAGGTTGGTCTGCAAAGAGAGTTCTAGAATATTCAGGGCTACATAGACTCTGTCTTACTCCCTCTCCCAATGAAGTCAGATTTTGTAAGTGTTTGTTAAAGTCCCTACTTGATCAGGGTAAGCCTAGGTTGGATAGTTTAAGGAGTTTCTTGTACTGCCACTGACTATAAAGTAATGGGCTTTGTAGGATGAACAGAAAGCAGAAGATGAGCTTGCTAAGAAGCGGGCAGCCTTCCTTCTGAAACAGCAGCGCAAGGCCGAAGAGGCTCGTGCACGCAAGCAGCAGCTGGAGGCGGAAGTGGAACTCAAGCGAGATGAAGCCCGGTAACCCCTTCCTCAGCAGCCTCCGTTTGTCTCTGTCCATTGGGCAGCCTAGATGTAGATGGTAGACAGGGCTGGCCAGGCTAGTCTATCATGGGCTAGCATCTCACAGCTCTTCACTCCCTCCTCATTCCTGCTGGTGGACCTTGGCATTCACTAGCCATGACAGTGCACATCTGTGCGGCTCTCATGCCAAGCGCTTCCTTTACTTTCACATCAGCCCTATGCATTCATTCCTTTCGCGGTCACTCCCCACTTTAATGATGAGGCTGCCAGCATGCAGCACAGGAAATACAATGTCTGCTACAGAGAGTTTACCAGGTAATTTAGTCCCAATCTGCCCCTTAAACTCCCACAGTTCCAGGAATCTACAGAGAGAACCATAGAGAGGGTTGCAGGAGGTGGATCTGGTACGTTTGTCCTTAGGAAGAGAACCTCTGACCCAGTCTCGTGAATCCATTTTGCTCTTAGGCGTAAGGCTGAAGAGGATCGACTACGGAAGGAGGAGGAGAAAGCGAGGCGAGAGCTCATTAAACAGGAATACTTGCGGAGGAAGCAACAGCAGGCCTTGGAGGAGCAAGGACTTGGCAAACCTAAATCAAAGCCTAAAAAGCCTCGGCCAAAGTCAGTTCACCGGGAAGAGTCTTGTAGCGACTCTGGCACCAAGTGCTCTTCCACCCGTAAGCACCCTCACCTACCACCTGTGCTGAGAGTGCTGCTTAGTGCCGAGCTTTATCTCACTGTGAGAGGCGGGCAGGGCATGGGGATCATCATCATCCCTCTAAACAGGCTTAAGGAATTGAGACCAAATGTGATGCTCCGAGACGGCAAGGGACATCCAGGGTTTGGGCAGAGAGCTGTTGGGGTTTGTAGAGGGAAGCTCCGCCCCTAACTGCATTAGGATGGCAGGGATGGGCCTGGTAAACTTCTTCACAGTTTGCCAATTTCTTGTTCCTACAGCAGATAACTTGAGCCAAACTCACTCTGGCTCCAGCCTATCCTTGGCATCTGCAGCAACAACAGAACCTGAGAGTGTTCATTCAGGGGGCACACCTTCTCACCGGTAAGGAGGCTAAGAAGCTATGAGGTATCTTAGTGGGCTTGTACAGAGAAGGAGAATCTTCCAGATCGAGATTCACAATGTTTAGGAGGAAACCCAGCCTACCCCTACCAGGGCTCAGTGACTTTTGTGACACCATCCTTCATTCTTTCTCCTTGACCTCCCTGTCCTTGTTGCATAGGAAGGAGTAAGTGGGTGACAGCCTCATTACCTGCATACTTCAGTGTGTATCTCATTACATCGTACTTGTCAAGCCATCATCTGACACAGCCTGAAGTGTGAATGTCTTTCTTGGGTCAGGCAGGGACTAATGCTTTTAAGCTGATCATTTAAAGTGGTATTTTTCATTTTCTACCAGCTGTTAAAACCCCCTCTTTGTGTTACAAAGTAATTTTATAGGTGCTGTGGGTACCTGTCCTGGCGTCCGTGAATTTTTACCATGGCTTTAGCTGGGAGCTCCTACATGGTGCTGGCTTCTTGTTGCTGGGGCTTCATTTGAATGTTGTCATGTGAGTGCTCTCTGTGCAGAGGAGCTTTCTTTTCTTTTTTTAAAATTTTTTATTTTTATTTTTTATTATATCCAACACTATATATTTTTATACCAATCATAAAAATGATGGACATGTTATTAAATGAACATAAAAAGATAGGGTCTTTTTGTTTGTTTGTTTGTTTTGTTTTTAGTAGAGCTTAAAATCTTGGCTCTTACTGTGATACAAACCAAAATAAGAACAATTTTTAGACATTGGAGTTCATTGTAATAAGGCTGTACTTCAATGTCCCTCACATCCATAGTAGCTAAGTTAAGAGTTGACAGTTCTACTGCGTCAAGGAATGAATTGTAGGCACAATTATTTGGATACAGATTTCCTGCTGTGGTCAAAGCTATTTGACTTGAGTGATTGTCATCATGCTCAGCCCACGGGGAACAGGTTACATTCCTTTAAGAAATGGTGTGTGTATTAAGATGGCCTATCCATGAAGTTATTCATCAACTGTTTCAATGAACAATGGTTCTGCTTGGAGGGTGGCACAGACATTAGGTGAGGGTAAGATTCTGGTTCATTGGCTGTGATGATTTTGCAAAGCAGATCTCAGAAAAAGAGTAACTTATAAGTTCATCATCAAAAGTGATACAATAGTTACAAATATCAAGCAAAACATTTATTCTCACTCTTTGTTGTTCTTTTACAAGCCACCTCCCAAATTAATTGTCTACGTTTCTTTTGGCTGTATAAATAATTTTGAAGTATGTAAGCGGTTCTGAAAATCACAGTATAGTGTAAAAACATCCAATAAACAATCCTACTAATAGAGAGGCTGAGATAGAAGAAGCATGATTTCATTATGTGGTACACAGCAAAACACTGTCACATACAAACAAGCAGAAAGTGTATATGGATTGCACAATATTGGAAACTTCTAATTCCTCATATTTTTGAATTTCAATCAATTAGGATATGTTGTAATATTAATTTTTATATTAAGAGATATTAAGGAAAAGTGATTGTTACTTCCTGTTATTTTTGGTGTTAGAGGTGGAATTATGTTTGTGTGGGTTTGTTTAAAGATTACGTTCTTGCTTTTTCTAGGGTGTAGTTTCCCTCCTTGTTTTGGTTGTTTTCCATCTATTATCCTTTGTAGGACTGGATTTGTGGAAAGATATTGTGTAAATTTGGTTTTGTCATGGAATGTCTTGTTTTTTCTGTCTATGGTAATTGAGAGTTTTGCTGGGTATAGTATCCTGGGTTGGCATTTGTGTTCTTCTAGAGTCTGTATGAGATCTGCCCAGGATCTTCTAGCTTTCATAGTCTCTAGTGAGAAGTTTGGTGTAATTCTGATAGGCTTGCCTTAATATATTACTTGACCTTTTTCCCTTAACTGCTTTTAATATTCTTTCTTTGTTTAGTGGGTTTAGTGTTTTGATCATTATGTGACGGGAGGAATTTCTTTTCTGGTCTAGTCTATTTGGAATTCTGTAGACTTCTTGTATGTTCATGGGCATCTCTTTGTTTAGGTTAGGGCAGTTTTCCGCTGTAATTTTGTTGAAGATATTTATTGGCCCTTTAAGTTGGGTATCTTCACTCTATTTTATACCTATTATCCTAAGGTTTGGTCTTCTCATTGTGTCCTGGATTTCCTGGATGTTTTGGGTTAGGAGCTTTTGCTTTTTGTGTTTTCTTTGACTGTTGTGTCAATGTTTTCTATGGTATCTTCTGCACCTGAGATTCTCTCTTCTATCTCTTGTATTCTGTTGGTGATGCTTGCATCTATGACTCCTGACCTCTTTCCTAGGTTTTCTGTCTCCTGGGTTGTCTCCTTTTCTGGTTTCTTCATTGTTTTTATTTCCATTTTTAGATCCTGGATGGTTTTGTTCATTTCCTTCTCCTGTTTTATTGTGTTTTCCTGTAATTCTTTTAAGGGATTTTTGTGCTTCCTCTCTGTAAGGGCTTCTACCTGTTTACCTGTGTTCTCCTGTATTTCTTTAAAGGAGTTATTTATGTTCTTCTTAAAATCCTCTCTCATCATCATTAGAAGTGATTTTAGATCTGAATCTTGCTTTTCTGGTGTAATAGTGTATCCAGAACTTGCTATAGTGGAAGAATTGTGTTCTGATGATGCCAGGTAAGCTTGGTTTCTGTTACTTATGTTCTTAGGCTTGCCTCCCACCCTCTGGTTATCTCTAGCGCTACCTGCCCTCCCTATATCTGACTGGAGCCTGTCCTTCCTGTGATCCTGGCTATGTCAGAACTCTTCAGGGTCAAGCTGTCGCTGTGATCCTATGATTCTGGGATCCTGTGATCCTGAGATCCTGGGTGTGTCCGAGCTCCTGGGAGTCAAGCTGCCTCTACGACCCTGAGATCCTGGTGTGACCAAGCTCCTGGGATCCTGGACAATTTAGAGGGCCTGGCAGTGCAGCTTCCTCTGGGTGTTGTGGGGCTGGCTCTGGAGTCTGCACCCAAGGTCTGCTCAGGGCACTGGCCCAGACAGACAGCAGAGGGGAACTTTCATTCCTCCTTGATGTCTAGTAGGATTTTTTTCTCCTGGACTATGGAGGACTCCTAGGCAGCCTTGAATGGTGCTTTTATTAGTTTTGCTTTGGGAGTTGGTTATCTAGCTAGACTCTACTCCATCCCTGTCAGCCCACCTAGAGAGCATCAGACTACCTTCTATAGTTTTCTCAGGCTTTGGTTTTGGTATTTACTGTTCATGATCCAGCATCCCTGCATGTACAGCCCAGACCTGCCAGTTATCAGAGTATCTGAGGCATAGGTTTTCAGATTAGCCCCATTTCAGCCCCTCCTTCCCTAGGTCTCATCCCTTGCTTGGCAGCTTTTAGTCTCCTGTACTTGGTCCTCTATACCTGAGCCAGCATCAGTCACTCCCTGCACTCATGGTGACACCCTCTGGCAGTGGTTAATAAAGGCTCACTGAGTCCTCTACCTTCACAGGAAGGCCCCGTTGCAGCAGTGGGCATGCACCTTGCCCTGATGGTATGGATAGTCATAGAGTAGTAGGGAGAAGTGCAGTTTGAGCACCTTGTCTTTTTCTGCCTGCAGAGTTGAATCACTGGAAGCCTTACCTATCCTGAGCCGCAACCCCAGTCGGAGCACAGACCGAGACTGGGAGACTGCGTCGGCAGCTTCCTCTTTGGCCTCTGTGGCCGAGTACACAGGTAACAGCCACACAACATCTTTAGGGCATATTGCCCACAGAGGCACTTTTTAAAATACATCTTTATTTTGGCCTAAAATGTTTTGTTTTGTTTTAAAATTCAATATTTAGTCAGTGTCAGAGCTATCTCTAACTGCTGGTTGTCCACAGCAGGGACACAGTAGAGACCCTGATCTTACCTCACACTTGTCCCATGGGCAATATAATGCCAACTCCCTGCTATTTTGAGAGCAGAGATAAAGCAGGATCATACATCTTGGGCACTTTCTGGTTTCTGGGTTTGTAGTTTGTAAAGAGACTCAAGTCAGAAAGTAGCAGCAATTACTTTAATCTTTTTTTTTCTTTTTTTTAATTCTTTTGAGTAGATTTGAAGATGTTTTTATGGTCTGTTTTCAGAAATTCATAATTATTCATGATTTAAGCTTTTTGTATTTTGCTTTTGAGAAAGGTGTTGCTCTTTTGTGTGTGTTTGTGGCTGATATTAATAATTTTGCAATTTTTGATCTGGTTTTCTTAGGTCCTAAACTCTTTAAGGAGCCCAGTAGCAAATCAAACAAACCAATTATTCACAATGCCATCTCCCACTGCTGTCTGGCTGGAAAAGTGAATGAACCTCACAAGAATTCAATATTGGAGGCAAGTGTCAAATTTTATGGTGGTTATACATAGAATAAAAATAAATTCTGTTTGGGTAGAGGTTTGCTCTCTTCCTGTTATTTTAAGCTACCCTGTTACTGAATAGCCTTGGAGTCTTTTTCTCCTAATTACCAAGTAGAGGGGTATGTGTCCTGAGGCATGAACATAGAGTTCTTGTAGGGTTGTGGGGAACCCCTATAGAAAAACAGGATTTTGTCAGAAAGATGGATTATTAAATCAGTTAATGATTTCATTTGGGACAAAGCTAGACATAAGTTTTTTTCAGCCGGGGAAGAAGATACTTCTGTCCGTGGTAGGTATGGTGTGTTGGCCATGGGTGGGCCAGGACCCTATTCCAGTGGGCCACATTCCTGTGGGGAGACTGTGGATATAGATGTGATTTGTTTCTGGGGTTTTTTTTTGTTGTTGTTGTTTTTTTTTGTGCTGGCAGTGGAACCCAGAGCCTCATTCATGCATAGTAGACAAGTACCCTGCCATCCAGCAATCTGTCCCCAGAGTGGATTATTTGTAATTTTTTTTTTTTGTAAATGTTTTTTGCAGATTTTTGTAAATGACAGTGCACTTGAGACAGAAAAGAGACAGGTGACCTTGCTGTCCTGCTAGTGAGTGTCTATGGCTGGAGGCAGGAGTTAGAAGGATGGGCCTTGGAGGCACTTTGGGCACCTGAGTCACCAAGAACTGAAAAATTGAGTCAGGTGGAAAACTGCTCGTCTTTCCAGTGTACTCAGTTTTCACTTCCTGGAGGCCCTCTGGGTCTGCTGGGTATGGTAGTTCATGCCTATAATCTCAGCATTTAAGAGACTGAGGGAGGAAGATTCCTGAGAGATTGAGGCTAGCTTGGACCATAGTATGAGACTCTCAAAAAAAAAAGAAAAAGAAAGGGAACAAGAAAAGATGTTAGTAGCCTTTCCAAGTTCAAGAATCTAGAGGCAGTTAGAAAGTCAGAGTTAGGGTCTGACATGCTCTTCACATTGGGAACTTTCAGTATGAGTGCTAGGAGGGAGGGCCACATCTGCACCGAGAACGCTTAGAGCGTGGTGAGCGGTGGGCAGTGGCCCAGGGAGGATGCAGCCATCGTAATATGCTGCGTTTTCAGTGGTAGGGTCTCACCGTCCAGTGAGAGTAGGCAGCCAGGGACAATGGCACAATTCTGTGTTTAGGAGCCTTAGGCCTTGTTGGCTTGTAAGGAAGTATTTCATGTCTGACACTGAGGTTTTTTGTTTAATAACACATGGTTTTTGGGAGGAACATTGTCCACTAATGCAGGGCATTTCCATTTTTTTATATTTTAATAAAGTTAGAAATTAGTGAGTTTCTGTAAGACTTTGCTGTACATCTTCTATTGTTGTTGTTGTTGTTATTATTATTATTATTGGCTGGAGAGATGGGTCAGTAGTTAAGAGCACTTTCTACTCTTGCAGAGACCCCAAGTTCAGTTCCCAGTATCCATGTGGTACCTTACAGCCACCTGTAACTCTGACTCCAAGGGATCCAGTACTCTCTCTTTTGACTTCCTTGGGTACCAGACACACATGTACAGACACATACATGTAATCAAAGCATTTACTAGTGACACAAATTTAAAAACATGTTTTAGAAATTAGAACAACGTGGCTTTAGTTGTGTAGCCTTATACTCTGATGGGCTACATGTTATCTTGGTGCCGTACCCTGCCAAGTATATGGCTTTGGAGTATGCTTTGAAGGTCAGGTATAGGGTACTTTCTCATCTTTTTTGCTCAGGATTGCTCTTGCTATCTAGGTTCTTTGGTACTTCCATATAAGTTTTAAGATTATTTTTTCCTATTTCTCTGAAGATTGTCACTGGGATTTTCATGGGGATTGCATAGAATCTTGAGTCTGTGGCTTGCTCTTAGTAGGATGGCCACTTTCACAATATGAATCCTACCAGTCCATGAACATGAGAGGCCTTCCATCTTCTAGTAGTTTCCTCAGTTTCTTTCTTCAGTGTCTTAAAGTTTTCATTATAGAGGTCTTTCTTTCACTTGTAGGGTTAGTGGTGTGTGTGTGTGTGTGTGTGTGTGTGTGTGTGGTGTGTGTGTGCATGGTGTGTTTGTAGTGTTTCCTTTTGGGGGGGGGCGTTTAAAACAGGGTTTCTCTATGTAGCCCTGGCTGTCCTGGAACTCATTCTGTAGACCAGGCTGGTCTCAAACTCAAGAGATCTGCCTGCCTCTGCTTCCCCAGTGCTGGCTTTATTATTAATTATTATTATTATTATTATTATTGTAGAGAGAGTATCGTGAATGTTACTATTTCCCTTCCAGTTTGTTTGCCACTTGTAAATAGGAAGTATGTTAATGGATGTATGTTAATTTTGTTTCCTGTCACTGTGATGAAAGGGTTTATCAGATCTAAGAGTTTTCTTGTGAAGTCTAGGGTTTGTGTATAGGATCCTATCATGTACATATAAGAGATTTTATTCCTTTCCTATTTGTACCCCTTTTATTTGGTTGTCTTACTGCTCGAGCTAAGACCTCCAGTATTGTATTAATAAAAGCAGAGACAGTGGGTACTCTGTCTTGTTCTCAATTTTAGGGGAACTGCTTTTCTGAATTTTTGACCATATAAAATAACGTTAACTGTAGTTTGGTTATATACAGCCTTTATCATGTTGAGTTATGTTCTTTCTATTCTGGGTTTCTTTGGGATTCTTTGTTATCATTTATTTTAGGTTTATTTAAAGAATATGTATGTATAATACATGTATGTGTACCACATACATGTATGCAAATTAAAACTTTTATCAATTTTGTGTATTGAGCCATTCCTTCATTTTTACAATAAAGCCAGCTTGATCATGGGGAATGATCTTTCTGATGTGTTTTTAAATTTAGTTTGCAAGTGATTTGTTGAGAACTTTGCATCTGATCATCAGAGAACATGTCTGGTTTTTTTGTGGTGAGGTCTGTTATTAGTCTGTCTTCTGTTGGGGAATTGAAACAGTTAATACATTATTAAATTATTAAAGCATTATTATTGAAAGTTACATAGAGATTTTTACTATTTTGTTGACCTTAGTAGTATTAGGACCTCCTCTTTTCCTCTTGAATCAACTGTTCATTCACTAACATTTCAGTTAAGTGATATGCTGTCCTCTGCACAGTGATGGTATCCATCAGTTGGTAGTTGATCTAATAATTGACATCATACTCGGAGAATAATATAGAATTTATACCAGGTGCCCTGGAGAGCTGGGTTAGGGGGTTTCTTTCAGTAGTAGCCTTGTCCCATATATTCATATTTAATTATAACATAATGAAGGAGGTTCTTTTCTGGTCTGTCTTAAAGCATTTGTTGTCCTAAATGCTTCCTGTATGTGTATTTAAGTCTCTTTTCCTTAGCTCTGGGAAACTTTCTGTTGTAATCTTTGGAAATGTCTTGTATGCCTTTGGAATGAGATACTTCTCTGCCTGTAACCCATAGGTTTTCTTATTTTGAGTTCTTCTGGGATTTCATTTAACTCTCATTAGATGCCTTTGCTGTTGGATTGATTAGTTTTGGTGGAGTTGTGTTGTCTTGTTTTTTGTTTTATTTCTTTTAAAAATGCTTATTTTTATTTTATATGTTATGGATATTTTGCTTGTTTGTATGTCTGTGCACCATGTGTGCATTGTGCCCAAGTTGTCCAGAAGAAGAAGGTGTTGGATCCTCTAGAACTGGAGTTACAGATGGTTGTGAGCCACCATGTAGGTGCCAGGAGTTGAACTCCTATCCTCTGGAAGAGCAGGAAGTGCTTTTAACTGCTGAACCTTTTTTCTAGCCCCTATTTATTTGTGTGTGTGTGTGTGTGTGTGTGTGTGTGTGTGTGTGTGTGTGTGTGTTTCATATTATGTATTGAGACTGATGAATCTGGTGTTGTTTTATTGCTTGCTTTTTTTTTTTTTAGACAACTGTATTCTTTTATTTGAAGTATATGCAGTGTTCAGTTGGGATGTGGTAGTGTTGAACATGCAGTTCAGAAAATAGTTTCTCCATTTAGTAGCTCAGGGTACCTGGTGTAAACTTTATATTATTCCCTGACTATGATGTTAATTGTGCTAAGTTAATATCACTGCATATGTATTAGCTAATTAATAGCAGTGGCCTCTTTCACTTCAATAACTGCTGGAGGATAAAGAACCAAGGATAATATGGGGTGTACTCAGATCTTAGTTAAGGTTGGTGGTAAGAGACAGGTAGGGTGGATAAGATAAAGTATTAGATAGACTTTGAAAAGAATCAAAAATCCGTGTGGGTAATAAAATTGGAATAGTATTAGGCTTCACAGATATTGGAGATTGTTAGAGCTATGGAAGCTGACAATTAAAAAGAGTGGGCCAGGGGAAAAGGTGCTTACACTACACCTGACAGCCTGAGTTTGATCCCCAGGACCCACAGAGTGGAGAGAATTGGCTCCTGCATGTTGTACTCTGACTGCAACACGTATATCCCCCAGCACAAATAACTAAAAATGAGAGAGAGAGGGAGAGAAGGAGGGAGAGAGGGAGAAAGAGAGAGGAGGGGGGAGGGAGGGAGGGGAGGAGGAGGAGGAAGGAGAGGAGAGAAGCCCATGGGAGTAAGAGTCTGTGCAGTGTGGCTGTAAAGAGTGCTTCACAGTGACACAGGCAAGGAAACGTGAGCAACAGTGCTAAACCCCGAGTAAGCAGCGTACACATAGGCAAGGCCACCGTGAGGCTTAGGCGGGAGACTGGGCTTCACAGACTGGAAACAAGAAAGAAAAAAGAATGCTCACAAGTGAACCACTGGCCCAGCTGTATGAGTAGGCGAGTGCAGTTGTCAGGACTCTGGCTCTCGCAGGCTCTGTGGGAGCTGTGGGCCTCTGTCCTGTTGGTGTGCATGGGTTCTGCCATGTGAGGGGCGGGGTGTTTGAGTTCCTTCCTTGAAGTCCCCTCACTTCACTGTGACCTCTTTTGATCCTGAGGGCCCAATGTATGCCCACTTTTGTTTTTGTTTTTTTTTTTTTTTGTTTTTAATAAATAGCCTATCTACTATGTACTAAATGTACATGTCTCCTCCCACTGGTGAGGTCTCAGCTTGTGGACACAGAGTGGCCTCTGATTAGATTCTCCCCATGAAGATGTTCATACAGAGAGGCATCATGACCCTGAGAACACCTTTTCTTCACACATGCAAAAAAACTCCTTGGGTTCAGTTGTATTACAGTGTATGTCAAGGAGGAAGATGCAGGCAGGGGTGTGTGTACTCCATGTGCAGGTGGCGCCGTGGCCTGCCTCCCCTGAGGACATGGGTCACAAAACTGGTGCCACAGCTTCTGCATAGGAAAACCCATTTTGAGAATTTTTATTCAGGGTTAGTCATATGGTTCCTAGTCAGCCATGTAAAACTAATTCCAAATTCTAGAGTGAAGGCAGAGTTAGTGTGATGACCAGCCAGCTAAACACCAGGAGCCTTCCTGTCAGCCATTGATCTGGACACCCGGGAAGTTAAAGTACCAGCTTCCTTACAGAGCTACACACCAGGAAATACCTGATCTTGAATGTTGAGGGACCCTGATGTGCAACATCTGCCATTCCTGCAGGTGGCGCTCTTCTTCCTGGCCAGGGCTCATTCAGTTCATGTTTAAACACTGTTCATATAGTTTAGGTCAGTATTGTATACAGACTTAGATTTTTCTTTTTCTACTTAATCTTTTAAATTTGTAAGTTGATGATGGCTGGAGAGATATCTCAATGGTTAAGAGCACTGGCTGCTCTTCTAGAAGCCAGGGTTTGACTCTAATCCCACATGGCAGTTCATAACCGTCTGTAACTCTAATAATTGGGGCTCCATTGCCTTCTTCTGGATTTCATGGGCACCAGCACACATGTGGTACATAGACATACTTTGGGCCAGTGAGGTGGCTCAGTGGGTAAAAGAGTATTTGCCATTCAGGCCTGACAACATGAGTTTGATCCCCAGAACCACGTGCATAGGTGAAAGGAGAGAACCACTTTCAAATAGCTGTCCTCTGACCTACACATGTGTGCCCTTTCCATCATACATATTCCTCTGACCTATACACATGTGCCCTTTCCATCATACACATGTACATATGACTACTACAAAGAATAAGCAATAATAAGTCCATTACACTGACACAACATAACTTTATAAAAATTGTCTCTTCTAAAGCAAAGATAAGGCATTGTTATATTTTTATAAATCTTGTAAATTTTTGGCTTTATGGGTGAGAATTGGGACTTCCTTTCGGTCTGGCACACCCTGCTTGTCGGGTGACCTCAGAATCTAATCTCCCTTGTACTCACTGGAGATGGCAGACTGATGCCTGGAAAGGTTAAGAGTCCCCGCTACACTCTGGAACTGCTGATACAGAGAGTTTATCTGGAGGAGTGCACCATGTGGGACGGTATCCTCACACACTACACATAAAGCCTAGGAGTAATGTCAGCAGGCTGTTGGCTGTAGGCTCTTTCTTGGTAACATCTTTATTAGAATGGGGCGTGGTGGCGCACGCCTTTAGTCCCAGCACTCAGGAGGCAGAGGCAGGTGGATCTCTGAGTTTAAAGCCAGCCTGGTTTACAGATTGAGTTCCAAGACAGCTAGGACTACACAGAGAACCCTGTCTTGGGAGTGGGGGGTAAATCTCGACTCCAAGTCCACAAAGTCAGTCCTTTGAAAGCTGTCACGCAGTGGGTTCAGTTCAGTGTACTGGGTAACGGTGCTGTCACTGCTCTACATGCACTCTGTCTCCTTGGATGTCCTTATTCTGGACTTTGCATACAGAAAGAAAATCCAGACATGTAAGTGACCATGGCAGCCAGGACTCTGAGTGTGGTCACAGGATCTCTGTTGATTATTTTCATCCATTTGTTACAAAGTGTGATGAGCCACAGACAGTTTTCTACAGTTTCCTAGAGAACAGATAATATCCTCTCACCTCTGCAGACTCCATGTCCATTGTGTAGAATAGCTGACTCCTTCCATTCTGACTGTACCATTTCATAACTGCCCCTCATAGTCTTTTATTTGGGCATTCTTTGAGAAGTGGTGCTCACTTGGTTTTGACTTATGTTTCTCCACGGCAAAGAGCTGGGAAGTGTCTTTAATATGGTTCCTCAGTTTGTCTTAGCAGCGCTCTTCCTTGCTTGCTGAGAGTCTTTAGTAAGATCTTGTTGACCAGCCATAGCTTTTTTAAGTGGGTAGGCTGTGCTGGACCTGTTTTATCTGTTCATAAAAGAGGATCTTTATTGGACACTACTGCCTTGGAATGATACCTAACCCGTGGGCAACAATGGGAATCTGGGGTGTAAGAGTGGCATTCAGTGTTTCCCATCTCTTCCTACTCCCCAGGAGCTGGAGAAGTGTGATGCCAACCACTATATCATTCTGTTCCGAGATGCAGGCTGCCAGTTCAGGGCACTTTACTGCTACCAACCCGACACTGAAGAAATCTACAAACTCACTGGCACGGGGCCAAAGAGCATCACCAAGAAGATGATTGACAAACTATATAAATACAGCTCAGACCGAAAGCAGTTTAACCTGATCCCAGCCAAGACCATGTCGGTCAGCGTGGATGCACTCACGATCCATAACCACTTGTGGCAGCCCAAGCGGCCCACAGTGCCAAAGAAGACCCAGACTCGTAAGTGACCGTGGCAGCCAGGACTCTTGAGAGGATGTGCTGATGGGATCCCTATTTATTATTTTCATCCATTTGGTACGAAGTATGATGAGCCACGGACAGTTTTCTACAGAGGTTCCTAGAGAACAGAGAAGATCCTCTGACCCTGCACACATGGATGCTGGGCACAGTGAGAACTGTGCTTCACGGGCATGGAGCTGGGGCCCTGCTGACCACTGAGATCCTCAGAGTAAGGGACACCATGGAGTGAGATCCTGGGCTCTGGGCCCCCTCACTTGAAGTTCTTCAGGATACGTTAAATGTGATCTGCTCTCTGGCCTCCCTTCACCCCTGTGCACATTGCCTGATGCCCCATGTTGGCCAGCTGTAATCGTGTGTGATTATAGGGCTGAGGCTCGTTCGGGTTAGGGTCTTTGAATGTCTTCATAAAAGAAGTTCGTATGGGAAATCTTTTTCATTTTAGAAATTGTATGATATTTATTGACTGTGTCTACTGCCAACCTTTATATCCAGTTCTAAGATTTCTGAAAAAAAAAAAAGAAAAAAAACCTGTTCCTTGCTGCTCAGAAAAAGTTTACTGAAAATGTCAGTTCACTAAAAGCACTGAAATTGGCAAAGTTTGTCTTCTGCTAAAATGACGTTTACATATTTGGAGTGAGTATTTCTGCCACACAGTTGGGAGGGTTGTGGGGTACTGCTGGCTGATGCTGGCCTCATTGGAAGCAGGCAGCTAAGCCGGCTTTAGCCACCACTAGTTAGGTCTGCGGAATGTGCTGGTATGTTCACTTTAATAAAGGCAGATTTTGGTATAGTAGCGTACTTTCCACCCGTGGCTGCCGGTTCCTTCGTGGTGGTGTGACGGCCTGGCTTGCCGACCATAGTTCTTGCTTCTGGAGGAGCAGCATGCTCGGTGCAGTGTGCAGCCTCAGGTGAGGTTGGTAATTCTCTTTTTGCCTCTTTTAAAACTTGGTGGTTATTTGCAATTATTTCAGAATGGTGTAGCTGCTTCAGGTCTCTTCCCTGCTGGTCCCTGTGGCAGCTGACTGCCTCAGAACAGGCATTTCTGGGGAGCAGAGGTGTCCCTGCGATGGATCAGCTGTGCGAAGACCCTGGAGCCACTTGTAGTTTTGCACATTTCTTTTTGAGAGTGTTACTTGAATCTGTCTCAACTGCAGGAGAGAATTGAAGATCATAGAGGGAACTCAGACGTCTCAGTGTTAGCACTGGCAGTGTCATGTAGACAGAGGAAAGGAGGAGCATGGGACAGAATGCTGGAGGGGTGAAGTGAGACCTTGTCTTCTCTTCCTTTGTGACTGTGTATCCAGTCATGGGTGGCGCTGTGCTGTATGAGCATTAAAGTCTGTGACTACCTGTCACCGGCTGCCCTGTGTGTCTTCATTTCTCACTGTGCACTTGATGTTACCATATTTATTTTAAGAGAGCACTAAAATGTAATAAAGTAATGAGCTGGCTTTCTGTTAACCATGTGTGTGTTGTCACAACTCCTTCTGCTGAGAGTGTCGCACAGCACAGCTCCTGGCTTCAGGGCAGCTGCACATGACTTTCGTGTTACCTAGGAATTTATTTTCATGAAGAGTCGGAAGACCTGGTGTAGAGCAGGAAGTTGCCTTTCTGCTCAACTTCTGATGTGGTGAGTTAGCACGTGGCCCGTCCTGAAGCCTGTCTGTGAACACAGGGTCTGCATGTGAAGTACCGCGCCGGTGTGGAGGCTCAGACTCAGGTTGTGGAGCCGTGTGGCTGGGTGGCTCAGAAGCACCTGCGCCTTCAGTGTGCCACGGCACAGCAGTAGTTTTTAGTTTTCATTAGGAAGTTTTTGGTACAGGGCTTGGCGGTGGTGATCTGGAGCCCTCAGGGCGTGGGTGCTTTGTGCTGGGCAGACGGCTCATCTTAGCTCCTCGGGCAGAAAGCAGCAAGAGATTCAGCACATGAATTTCAGTACTCAGTACCCGCAGACCCCTGGGCAGCCCAAGTGGGTTGGCATTAAAAAGATCTCTCAGAAATGGATGTGCAGATATGTGGGGGCACTAGGGGGCTTGTGCAGGTCTACATGTGTGTGTAGACATGGGATGTACCTCTCTGTGCATATGTGAGTATATGCACACGAATGTGTGGATGACCTGTGTGTATACATGTGTGTGTGCATGCCAAAGATACCCTTTCTAGTGTGACCTTTGACCTGGTATTCTAGGTGTGTTCCTGCAAGATAATCTCCCGTCAGACTTTTCAGGCCCGGACTACTTCAGGCAATATTGAAAAGGGACATAATACAAAATTTACTTCTAGTTGTTTGAAACTGTGGTTGTTATCTGGAAGAAGAAAGTGTTAAATTTTTCTTGTTGAAAGTTAATCAACTTGAGTAAACCTTTATAGATTGGTGCTGGTTTACCTAGTGAAATGGCTTTGATCTTGGTGACCAGAGCCTATCACTTTATGGTTACCTGTGTTCAGTGCCACATGTGTAAAGACAGTACTAACTCCTGTATTGTGACTGTGGCCAAGTCACAAGCCCCCAACTGGGAAGCAGCCGTGCCCAGCATCCTCTTGTTTCTCACTGATTCCTTGGCAATAAGCTTGTACCTCGCAGGCTCAGGCTCTTCCTGGTCTGAGGTGCTTCTGGAGGTGCTGCTGGTGTCTGGTACCCCTGGTGTTCTGAGCTTTGTGTTGCTGTGATAAATGAAAACCATAATAAAAACCACGACCAAATGCAACTTGGGGAAGAAAGGTTTTATTTGGCTCACAGATTACAATTCACCATTGAGGAAAGCCAAGGCAGGTACTGAAGCAGAGACAGTGGGGGAAGGCAGCTCACTGGCTTGCTCTGCTGCTGTTCCACACAGGCTGGACCCTCCTAAACCACACAGACAATATGATGGAGGCAGTTCCTCAGTGGGGAGTTCACCCAGGTCTTTCTAGGTTTGTGTTGACAAAAGCTGTGTCATCCCTCAAACCTGTGAGAGTTGTCCACGGCATCTTCCAGTGCCACCATGCCACCATTGGGAGGCCTGTGCTAGGGATGTCAGAGCTGTGACGTAAACTTCCCTGATAAAACACTTAAGGCATGGATGACAGGTTCCTCCCCTAGCCCCTCATCCCTCCTACTGTGGCCTGGGAAGGTACAATCAGTGTCCTTACCCATCCAGGGTCTCTGTGAGTGTTGTCTACTCTCCCCAAGTAGTAAGGAGGAACCATAGCAACACCTGTGTGATAAGGAAGACTATGTAGCCCAGGCTGCACCCCATGAGTAGTTCAAGTCAGGGTGTAGTAATTCTTTACAGCTAAGATGGGTGGTGCAAACCTAGCAGCAGTGTGGTAGCACCTTTCCTGGGAGAAGGGAGAACCACGACACACTTGTCCTGAAGGCTGGTGCCTGAGCAAAGATCCTGGTTGGTACTTCTGTATGCACACAAGCTTCAGAGAGTAGCTGCCTGTCTGTCCCCCTTCCAAGATCTGTGGTATCTCAGGGTTGTCTCCTCCTGGCTGGACATGGCCCTGTCTTCTGTTTTGGCATAGAGAAAAAAACACTCTCTCACACCATAGGCAGGAGAATGGTCCCTTGGGTTTGGGAGGGAGGGGTATTCGTTCACATTTGATTATGTGGACTGGGGGAAGCCCTGGGTAGCTATTGCTGATAGTTCTAGCACAAAGCTGTGTGGCCTGAGAGAGTGGCCCTGTACTTGCTGTTGTGTGGGGAATTAAGACCAGCCAAGCTGAAGACATGGGCTTCTGCGTGTTTAAGTTGAATTGATAAAGCTATTGTTTCAAAAAACAACTTGTTTTTTGGTCTTTATGCTGGATCTGTAGTTCAAATGACCTTTCTAAATGGGAGTGAGACAGCCAGGCAGTGCTAAGTGAATTCTCACAGGGTGTTTGCTGGGCTCACCTTCATCACCAGGGTTCCCCTTGCGTGTTTCATCCTAGGTTATGTTCAGTAGTAAAGGCTTTTTCCATTCACACCAGTTTTGAACTTGTGAGAGCTGTGGTGCTGGGACTGTTCAGTGCTGCTATTTGATAGTGACAGTTAAGCTGTTTTTGTGTTTGTTTCCTCAACTGTTCGTTTGACTCACAAGCAGCCTGTTTCCTGTTTCTTGTCCCAGGAGAGCGGACCCTGGCAGGAACAGTGCTCTAGGGAGACGTGGCTACTGCTGGTTAACAGTAGACCCTGTCCCCACTCGGTTCTAGGCTTGGCATCAGATGAGGATGTCATTTGCTATTGCCCAGGAATTGTCTAAAGTTCTGGTAATCTCTTTTGAACTGGGTAGTAACCACCAGGTATGAGGACATCTCCCTTTGCCTGTTAGTAATTGATGGGATGGTCAATAAAAGTGGTTAAACTTCTGTCAAGTGAACTCAAGGAAACAGATACTTGTCTCTGCATCTAGGTTCAGGAAGGCCATAGGTTTTAACATCAGGCAGCTCCTGGGAGAGAAGAGAGCGTGCTCTCAGCAGCAGCAACTACTGGGCATGCTGGGGATGATGAAGTCACAGAGCAGTCACCTTACTAATGTCATTTGTGAGTATGGACATGGGCCTTGGGGCTCGCTCTGGGATAGTAGGCCTGCTCTGAGACTGCCATGTCCCGTGTCTCTATAGAGATAATCCCTTCCTGCAGAGCTCCCAGAGGTACTAGGGGCACACGTGTGCTAAGGAGTGGAGGAGCCTTTCCAGAACACTCTGTCCTCTGCTTAATCTCATGCACAGCTCTCTGTTCCGTCTCCCTCCCCACAGCTACAGGCTTATTCATATGCCTGGCATATTTCCCCTAAAGCTATAGAAGTAGATAGGGCATCCACCTTTGGGTATCTGGGGGGAAAAGAGAGGCCCCTTGAACCCTCTTGGCGTCATCCAAGCCCACCCATTCCCATGGGCATCACCCTGCCACAACCAGTGCAGGGAACCTTCTGCTGTGGAATGGTTTTCCTTGCTCTAGATTACAACTACAGCCATTGAATAACCGGCCCAGTTTCCAGAAGGCAGTTGTGAGCCACTTGATATATTGATATATTGGGAACCAAACTCAGGTCCTTTGGAAGAGCAGTGACCTCTTAGCCATCTCGCCAGCCCCTTGCGTTTCAACACATGACATTCATTGAGGGTATTAAATAGGCACAGGCCAGAGCATGTAGGTACAAGATGACCCTTCCATCTCTGCCTTCCTCAGTGCTGTCAGGTGCTTGGCATTCTTTGGGGTGTCCCTAGTGCCATGTGAGATGCCATGTGGGCAAGCCTGTGTACCAGCATTCAGCTGGCACTTCTGTGGGTAGGATGGAGGTATGGGTTGGCCACCCCGTGAGGCAGTGCTCCTGAGACTCCTTGTCCCTGAGAAGGAAATGTAGCCAGCATATAAACCAAGGGGCAGGCTTGAGGCCTGATGTGCAAAATCATTCGAAGGTATAGTAAAGAGAGGGCACGTCTCAGACCCAGGGAGGCTGCTGAAGAAGCAGAGGGTGTAGCCATTGCCCTCTGGCTTCCTAGTGAGAAAAGTAGAGGATGTCAGAGGAGGGCCCCACAAGTCCTGCTCCTGCCGCATGAGCCTGTGGGCCTACCTGGCCAGGTGTGGGTGCACAGCGGGCACACGGGGAGGAGTCCCGGAGGGTCCAGGCTTTGGTCAACATGGGTTGTCATTGGTTCAGTCATGTATTCATCAGGACTGAGTGGCGGCTCCCCTCCTGTGAACTTCCAGTTTTCTTGACCCCTTTTAACTTTTTGTTTGTTTTGTTTTTAAGACAGGGTTTCTCTGGCTGCCCTGGAACTCACTCTATAGACCACGCTGACCTTAAACTCAAAAAGATCCTCCTGCCTCTGTCTCCACCTCCACCACCCCCACCCAGCTCTTGATGGGCATTTCTTGACTACATGAAGTTGACCATATTTCTATCACTTCATTGGCTGGCTGTACTTTTTGCCTTGTAAGCTATCTATACAAGTTTTTGCCTATTTTGCTGTCTTTTGCAAATTGATTAGCCTTTTTCACTTTTAATGCTTTGTGTTAAATATTCTTAAGATTTCTAGGGCTGCATTATCAATTTTTTGTTATTAGTTTTGAAAAAAAATCTATGCTATAGGGTCATGAGGACTTTCAAAGTATCCTGAAAACCTTTTCAGTTTTGGCTCATTGGTTCCCAGCCTGCCATACACCTGGGGTTGACTTTGGACTGGGGAAAGTGTAAGTGTCCTGTCTTGTTTGCTACTGGGTATATCTCCGGTCACCAAGACTGTCCCTCCACTCTTGCTATCAACAATGCTTGCTGCTCTGTGACTTTCTTCCTCTTCTCTGGGTCCGCAGTCTGTGGGAAGGTTTGTGGGTGAGGGCCCAACCAGAGAGTTATGGTAAGTACAGGCAGGGGACTTGAGACCACAGAGGTAACAAAGCTCTTTCGAAGGCTGTAAGAGGACAGTGCCTGGGTCTTCTAGGGGAGCCCTGGCAGGTCCGGCTAGGTTGCACCTGCAGCTTGCTGTGAGTGTACTGGAGAGTTTGTACCTATAATTCATGTTTCCTATTAACAGCACTGATGCAGGCAGCGTATAAACACAAAGGGCTTTTTCTGTGAAACTTGCCATGAGCAATCTTACTCAACTTTTATTAATTCTTATTAATTTTAGATGCACTTGAACTCTGTTAACATTCTGTGAAAAGGAATGTTTTCTTGTCCTTGCTCTGCAGCCCTAATAAGGCTTTGGTTTGTCTTTCCTGCCTCATTGCTGTGCCGGGAAGAGCTGCTGGGCATCCCCCTGGCTGTGTGTGGTGTGCTTGGTGTTCCTGTTTGTAGGTCTCCTGTCTTAGTGTGCTAGAATTGGGTTGAGTTTTACAGGATGCATCTTATCCCACTGAAAGTTGGTGACTCTTTTCTTACTGTTACTCCTCCAGGGTGTTTAGACACACCTGTTCTCCTGGAATAAATGGCCCATCTCTGACCTACATATTGTCAGATTTAGAAGACTGACAATTTGCAGTGTTTATACTAGAAGTTGACCCGGCTTCTGGGAGCACTTGCACTCATGTGATCCCCCCCCCACACACACACACATACACATCTTACTGCAGTGTGCCCTGCACAGTCGTGGAGACTAGAGGCTGAGAGAAGGGGTGACAGGTAGCTCCTGTGGCCACTTTTCTCCTCTCATACAGTCTCCACCCATGTCCTTATGTAGGTGTCCTTCTGTGTCTGTGTCCTGACCACTTAGAAGATCACCAGTGAGATAGGCTTGGATCACTCATGTCCTTGTCTTTCAAAACCTTCCAGCAAGCCCAGTCACATTCTAAAGTTCTGGGACTTAGGGCCTCAACACAGGAATTGGCAGACAGATGTCAGTTCTGCCAGGCTTCTACTGGGAGACCTGACCTCGTAGGAGTTCCCTCCCATTTCTGTATGGTAAAATACTAGAAACTGCCCAAAGTACACAGTGATATGTGTTAGGTATGAAATACAACGCCATAACATGAGTGCTATGGGCACTAAAGCGGAGGTACATAAACTTGCAGCCAGCATGGACTACATAGTGTGACTCTGAGGAGCAGCAGGGAGGTCCCAGTGGTCATGGGCAGAGCAGGTGAAGGATAAAATGTTGGTTTCTACTGGGGCACAGAGGTTGGTCCACACTGACTGCTGCCTGGGTTGCTCATGGGCCTGGTGTACTTTAGTAGTTCATATATATAACGGGGATCATGAAGCAGGGTGAAGTGCTTCGGTTACCAGCTGGTCTGGTCTGATAAGACGGAGCGCCAGGATCAGGTAAGTGAACTGGACTTAGTGCAGAGGACAGCAGGAATCAGAATTCTTCTCTAGGTTCAAGCAGTCTGGGAGGACGCAGTCTTCAGTTGATATCTGGACACGAGGGCAACAGGACTCACTGGACCTAAGTGCTGAGGGGCAGGGGCAGAGCCCGGTAGCCTTGCAGTGCCTCTGGCCGCCTCACCATGCTCAGCCACCAGCATATGCTGTGGAGACTTTTTGTGGGATTTTTGGAGTTGTTTTATGTCTGAGTGTTTGCTGCATGTGCCTGTCTCAGGCCAGGATCAGGTCTCCTGGAACTTGGGTTATGGGCTGCCGGGTGGGTGCTGGGACCCAAACATGGGTCCTCTGGGAGAGCAGCCATTCTTAACTACAAGGCTAACCTTAGGCAACCCTCCATACTCCACACACTCCCCCACCCCATTTTCTTTTCTACAGGGCCTAATGTAGCCCTGGCTGGTCTTGGTATACACGCCAAGCTGGTCTCTGCTTCCTGAATCCTGGGATCAAAGGTGTGTGTCATCACACCCGGCTTGGTTTGTGTCCTTACTGTGTCATAGTAGGTGGGATTTCATCTTCTCACAAGGTTTAGGAAACGTAAAGTTTTACAGGTGAAATTTTAACAGATGTGGCAGTGCCTCCAGGGACCCCCCTGAGCGTGGGCACGACCATCTGCAGGTCAGCAATGCAGCATGTAAGACTTGCTTATGCTGATGCTATATGCTGATCCTGCTGGATCCCGTGCCCTGGCCAGGCCTGTCTTGGTTGCTAGGACTCCACCTGAGAAGGGTGGGTCTGTCCCAGACTGGTTGCCCTTTGTGGCTTCCTTGGGCTCTCACGATGGACAGTTGGTGTAGGTGCCACCCAAAGGTAGTGCTGTCCCAACAGTCTAACCTGATGGGATGATGGAGGTTCTAAGACGTTTACTTCCAAAGTCCAGGCTTGGGCCTTGCTGCTCTGAGCTCTTAACTGTAGCCCTGTGCTTCAGTTTACCTGGTGAAGGGAGGACCCACCCTCCTGCCCTACTGTCTGTGAGTATACTGTCTGTCCTGAGTCTGTAAGGGAGGAATTCCTCAAGCCATGCAAAAGACAAGGCTGTGCCCTGTTTTGCATCCCAGTTAGTGAACACGTACTTCAGCAGAGGCTGGGAGTGGACAGCATATGAGCCCTACTGCCTGCAGGCTCCTGGACCACAGCCAGCTGTTTAGACATCTCTGTTGATGTGCATAAGATGTTCAGAGCTGGATGCTTCCACTTGGAGGAAGAGCAGACCCTGGGCCAGGGAAGTACTAGGATGTGCCTGACTGTAAAGGGTGTGAACAAAGGTTAGAGGTGGGGCTTGCTGTGTACACAAACTGCCCAGCCCTGGCAGGCACTTGTTAGGGATAACCCAGAGTTGCCCTTGCAGAGCTCCCTGGGCACGGACAGTGACTCCCCTAGGGCTCTGGACTCTGGGCCAGGGTTAAGTCTGTTTATCTGGATAGGCAGAAGTTACCCCCAGCTCAAGGCTAAAGCATTATTGGGCTCCATGTGTGAGCTGCAGTTGCATTGGGAAACTATGCTGCAGGGCCTGGGGCACATGTGCGGCCTTGTACTCATAGGAGCTCACAGGAGCCCAAGTAACAAGACACACAAACCCTGCATGGTTTTAAGCTGGGTCCTCTGCATATATACCTTATGGTTGTGTACCTTCACATTCTTGTGGGACTAACCATGGGAGTGGGAGGTGTCTGACTCCTTCGCCTGTGCTTGGGACCCTTTTCCCCCTCCTGGGTTGTCACGTCCACCCATGATGTCAGAGTTCATATCAAGTCTTATTGTATCTTGTTAGGGTATGTTCAGTAGATATCCCTGGGAGACCTGCTTTTGTTTATTTAATTTTATTTTCTGAAGGGAAACAGGAGGAGTTGATCTGGGGGGGGGGAGGTGGTAGTGGGAGGAGGTGGGAAGGGAAAACTGCGGTAGGGATATAATGTATGAGAGAATAAAAAATAATTAATATACCCAAAACTTTTGATACCAACGGCATGTGTCTGCTTTGTGTGCAGTGAGCATTAGATACCCAGAACCCCATTCTCAAGGAACCTGCCTCTTAGAAGGGAAGACAAAATAAACTGAAATTAGTAAGGTAGTATCTAAAACTGTTAGCTTTCCTGCAGCAACACTGTTCTTGTCACTCAAATGCAATTCATCTTTGTATTCCTACCCAACAGGGAAAACTGACTCGGAATTTAGAAAGGTTCTTTGGAGGTCATTGTGCTGTGAGTCTGTGGTCCCTATGGTGGGGGGTCAGAATGGCACGTAGGAGCATGGTGGGGGGGGGCTTAGCACACCCTGGGGGGTCTGGCAAATGCAGACCAGTCACATCCTCTCAGGAATCTGTCCTGAACCCCCAAAGAGATGCCTTGGAGCATGAGGTGCATGTGGTGGTGCAGTGAGAGAGACTTGGGGGATGGGTCATGTCTCAGAGTCGTCTTTCTGTCCATTGTGGGTCTGCCTTGTCATTGGCCAGCTGAAGCTACTCTCAGTTGGTGTGGCAGATGTGTAGCTGGATTGGTGTTACCTCTGTGTGCAAGTGTTTTAGCCCTTGCCTTGTTCTCTGTCTCTGCCCTACCTGTTTTTCTGCACTAAGCACTTAAGCTTAGATATCCTAATCTCTGTCACTGCTCATCTGTAAATACAAGTTAGGTACAGCCTAGAGCCTGCAGCAAACACCTACTTCCCAGACTCCCAGCCCCCACAGCAGAGCTGCTCAGGCCCAGCCACCCCTCACATCACGGCTGTCAGTGTCTCACTTAGCACAGGCTACAGCACCCAAGTCACTATTTTGAGCTACAATTCCAAGTAGTTAGGAACAGACAGACAAACAAACAAAAAAGGCTTCTTGCTAATTTTGTATACCTTGAACATTCTGTTGCTTTGTGTAAATTCTGCCTCTCCCTGGTCTGCGACAGACCCTGTCCATTGGGAATGAGTGTCTCATGAGAGGCAAAGGCCCTCGGGGTATAAGGGCTGGGAGAATCGGTGGCGTCCAAAGACATCGGAGAAACAGGGATACTGCAAAAGACAGTCTTTCAGGCCTGGAGATGAAGGCAATGGCTTGAAGCTATGGAGAGTTCCAGGTGTGCGGGTGGCTTTTATTGATCTGGTGACTGATATCTCAACACATAAATCCTCCTGGCCCAAGTGCCAGTTCCAGGGCCAGGCATCTTTAAAAGCTAGCAAGGGCCGGGCCCAAAGTATCTGCCTATACCTGTGGGAGGAGCACCCTCCCGACACGCCATTAGAGACAGAAAATGTGTTTCCGTGCTGCAGAGGAACACGAGAGTAAACCTCCTGACCCAAATATGGGGCAGGTGGCTTTCCCCAAGGTGCTTTAGAAGTGGCAGCTCTTCCAGCATGAACTTGAAGGCTATTTAGTCCCATCTAGATGATGACCAGCTTTCCTGTTTCTCTGGGCTCAGCAACCAGGCAGATGACTGAGCAGGGAGATAGAACATGAGTATAGACTCAGACCTATCCTGCTCCAGAGTAATGGCCACTGACAGACCCTAGCCTAGAGAAGTCCTGGCCACCCAAGCCCTGCGTAAACCACCTGCTTCTCTACCCAAGCCCCAAAACTTCTTCCCTGAGTCCTAGAGCCAACTCTGTCCCATTACAAGACTCATGCATATTTTGTGAGCAAGAAGCTTCCAACAGGCACAGAAGGCAGTAGGAAGGCTGGATTTGCAAGCAGGTTTGGGGAAGGGGAGACTTAAGAGCAAGTACTCTCACCAAGCTACAGCAACTGCCTTGACCCTACCGCCTGCTCACCGAGGTTCCATCTGCTCTGGCTCAACCTTTCAGGACCCTCAAAAGCACCCCAAAGGGGGAAGTTCACATAGAGGAAGAAGCACCTTCCTCCCAAGTGTGGGATGAGGATGGATTTCCAGAGGTTGGGGCCTTAGATGAGTTGTGCCTGTATCTGGGACATGGGAGAAGCAGAAGAAAAGCCCTACCAGAGGGTCCTCTGGGCATTCCGTCCCCACACACCCTGGGGTGGCTGCCTAGGCCCAGCCACGGCAGCCACAGAGGATTTGATTACTGTTTTGGGAGGCCCTGCTGGCCATGCCAGAGGTGAGGAGCTAGTCTGTGAAGTCTGGGGTAAGGAATACATGAGCACTCCTAACCCTAAAACTGGTGAGCCTCAGCTGTCTCCACACCCACTGTTCCAGAGCCATGATGGGCTGCCTTGTTCCATGCCTGCAGGATGTATCCATTTTAATAGAAGGTTCCAGTTCTGATCATACAAACCAAAAACAAGAATGAAGTCAGCTGCCTGGAGCAATCCCTGGAGACCTGAGGCATGGCCAGGGCCCAGGGCTAATTGTGCTTCTCAGATCAGGAGTTTAATGGCCCATGGAGACACATCATCTCCCAGTTCTGTGTCCCCAAGGCCATGGCTAGGGCAGCTCAAGTGTGTGAGCTAGAAACACCATGTGACTTCCATCCACAGCCTCAGGACTTCTGGAGAATCCACTGTGGTCCCCCTCCCCCCATGCAGGGGGCTGCAGAGCTCAGGGTGGGGTCTCCTGACTAGGTTTCTAGGCCCCTCTGTTTTTCTCCTCTTAAAGGACATGGCACCTTTACTGGTTGGCCCCTTGCCTGGTTTTGGGGAGAGGCACCCCATAGGCCCTGGTGTAGCCCCGGAACCATGCAGAAGCTCTGATCAGAACAGCACGTTGAATGGCTAGAGAACACAGCTGGCTTCCATGCAGGAGGACTCCCCGGTCCCCTCTGGAACTCTCCAGTTCCAGGTCATTCCTTCTCCCATGCACCCCAGCACCCCTTCAGAAATTGCTGAGTGAAGCCATGCAAGACGGAGGGATCCAGGGTAGCGTCTAATCCCTGTTCTGTCTGCTGGCCAGACCCCAGTCACGAGTTGTGGTATAGCCATGTAAAGAGATGCAAATCATTCAGATTTGTAAAAAATAGGTTAAAAAATGCCTCATGCCAGTTTTTAGGGTGGTCCAGTAGTCTCACTGAGAGGATTTCCTCTCTTGGGGCAGGTCTTGGAGTCACTGTATAAAGTCATAATGCAGCCTGCTTGGGTCAGGCCAGCCTGTGACAATGTCTCCTCTATTCTCCTGTGTCCTCCCGTCTACCCCAGCATGGAGTTCAGAGCTGAGTCTCATCCCGGGTCTCAGGATTACAGGATGAGAGTTTGTTGCTGCAACTGCTTTTCCGACTCTGGGAGCTGCTGGCCACATGGGCCAGGGGGTCGGAACGGATAAGGTACCTGCAGAAGACACCAAGGAAGGCCCTGGAATGGCAAGCCAGGTAGGCAGCCACACCAGCCCCGCGCCAGGTGATTCCTACCCCCTCCGCCATGCCTGATGCTGGGACGGCCAGCACAC
Organism: Tokudaia tokunoshimensis; assembly: GCA_036184795.1. Taxonomy (NCBI): domain Eukaryota; kingdom Metazoa; phylum Chordata; class Mammalia; order Rodentia; family Muridae; genus Tokudaia; species Tokudaia tokunoshimensis. The sequence goes on from BTHU01000008.1 coordinate 1,020,144, forward strand.
TGTACTCACACAATATCGTTGGGCTCCAGTCGTGTGTCTGGCGGGGGGTTGATGAGTACATAGGAAAGGGTGTTCTGGTGATGATCATTCATCTCGTCTGCAAAGGACATAGCCTAGGTGTCACCATGGCCCCACCCAGTACAGCTCTGCAGGGTCCAAGGAGTCAGGGGAGCTACTTGTCCCTCCTTTCTGGTCACGGACGGATTCTGACACCTGTCCTCAGCTCTTGCCTGCACTCAGTAGGGCTCAGCCATAGGAAGAGCAGAGCACTGGTTCCCACTTGCCTGTGCAGCTTGCTCAGCTGTGAGCCAACCTCAGATGACATCTCACTAGCGTGTGGGGCCAGAGCAGAGTTACCGAGCACACCTGTACATGCCTGCTTCCTATAGATCTGTATGAGCAGGTACATATGCCCACATGCACACATACCTGCACCAATACCTGAGTACACTCGTGCATAACCATGCATGCCTTCACCTATATATATGTGTACACTTAAACACACCTGTGTACACCTATATATCCACACTTGCAAGGATCTGTGCATACCCTATATACATGGACCTGCACATTACATGTGTGTACTCATAAATACTACTAGTCACCTGCACATGACACACCCACAGGCCTATAATAACCACATGCAGCCATCTGTCTCTGTCTCTCTCTCACTCATACACACACACACACATACACACTCCATCTACCCCACACCTACGTATGTACATAAGCTGCTCAGGCCTTATTACCTTCTCTGAAGTGCTCTGCAGGAGCCCTCCTCCCTGGGGACTGGGAAGGCCACCTCTACTCCCTATACTTTGGACTCATTGATCGGAGAACGGGGTCGTTCCCTCCTGCTTGTGGTTCTGCTGCTGCTCCTAACCCCAGGGACCATGGACTATGGCTTATGGGAACATGGCCAGTCTGGAGAATGTTATCTTATCAGTGCCTGTGCTTGGCCAGCCAGGCACCATGGCCACATACAGTCCTTGAAATGGCCCTCAGCCTGCTGGCCTCAGTTTACCTACTTCATATTTAAATGTATCTCTGGACTCAATGGACATACAAAATGAAGATGACCTGAGACAGAGCATCCTCTACCCTTCCATTTTTCTATCCTTTGGTCATGCTGAACATAGCCCTAAGAAAGAGACTGACCCTCTGTGAAACTGAAGAATCTGCCAGGTAGTCAGCTGAGCCAGGGAGGGGTATGCCTCAGCTCTCAGAACTGTAGCTCCAGTTGAAGCTACATGAAGGAATATGGCACAAAATGCTTCTGAGAAATGGGGCGGGACACCTCAGTCTGTACCTGGGGTGACTGAAATGGAGCCAACAGCTCTGTCTGCTTCTGCAGGGTGGAAGGCCTGGTGGCCTGCCCCCCATATGTGAGGGCTGTTGTATCCCCTGAGCATCAGTTTTTTTCTTTCCTCCCAAATCCTACAGTGAAGATCCCCAAGGTGTGACTCACGCTGGGAGCCAAGTGGGAGGTGTGTGATGCTGGGACCAAGTCCCTCATGCAGTGGCGTGGGTAATGCAGGGACAGCAGGGTTTGTGCAGAAGCAAGAATATTCAGGTGTACGCACAACATTCCAGACCACAGCACTGATTTGTGTCTGTCAGGGCCACCATAAGTCATCCCAAAGGTGGGGCTAGAAGCCCTGGTGTGAGAAGAAGCTGTTAGATCTTCCCTCCTTGGGGCTATGCTGCTCCTCCAACAAGGATCAGCTCTTGGAATGTCTGAGACTAGCAAAGCCTGGGGTGGTACTAGGCCTAGCTCAGTGTTGGGTTGAGGGGGTCATGCCAAATTCCAGCTGTAGTGCAAGGGAGGGGCTGTGGTTAGTCTTGTGGCACTGACTCCAACTGCTTGGCCGAGGAAGGCAAGCTAACTGCCCTGAGATAGGCCCTATACTTGGTAAAGGCAGACAGCAGGTGCAGGGGCAGGGGTGGGGACAAGACCTAGCTTGAATGCACTTCTGCAATGGAAACTCCCAACAGGTCATGCCTCTGCCACAACTTCGTCCCCTCTCCTCCTCCCACTTCCCCCAGTCAAGTGCTCCCTAGATTCAGGCCTTGGGCCTCTACATCTATTTCCCCATGTAGCTAGAGGGTAATAAGGTTACCCTTGCTTGCTCATCGCAGAACCAGGGTAACTAACTCCAGGGGCGATGCCCCTGGGCCCAACCCCTCCCTGATGGGTTTCCCTTTTCTGAGCACGGCCGACATTCTGGCCAGACATCCTTATGCCGCTCCATGATGCCCATAGGGTACTGTGAGTTCCTGTTGCTGAGTCTTAGCATGTTTTCTCCAGTTGGCACACAGGCGATGCTCAGTGTACACCCAAGAGCATCTTGTGGCCCTTTAGGAGCTTCCCAAGCCCTTGCCTGCCCACCTTTGCCTAGCAGCCACACAGGAAACTGGGTGCAGGATATGCTTGGTTCATGGAAGTCACCAGCCCTAGATCAGAACTCCAAGTGCCCAGCAGAGAGTCCAGCTTCCATAAATGCTGTTATGGGTGGCAGGATAAGAAAAAGCACATGCCCAGGAGATGCCAACACTTGGCTTTTGTGGTTACCCACAGCCATCCTTGCAAATCAGGACCCAACGTAACTGAGCTCAGATACCCCTAAAGCTCCTTGACAACCTATATTGAGAGGAGACACCGAAAGGCAGTGGCTTAGCCTCTGCTCTGGGCCTCAGGGAGGATAGCTCCTTAGAGGAGGTGCTCAGTACCATTAAGCACCCAGATGAGAAGTCTATCTCTGTCTCAAGCAGACAGAGACTTCTCCTGAAGCCAAGTCTACCTGGCTTGAGCAATCCAAGTCTGTCTATGTCTTGGCACAGAATGCCAACCCTAAGTTCCATCCTCATGCCTGCCCACTGAGACACACAGGAACTTTGGGCATCTCTTGGGACTAACCAGAGAGACCAGATGTTGTCAGGATGGTGCCAAGTCAGGGGAAAGCTAGGTGGCATGGCACATCCTAACAGAACTGGGACCAGGGTGGGTTCCATCATCTGAGCTCCCACGGCCCTAGCTAGAACAAACCAAAGAGGAAGGCAGAAGGTCTGAGAACCCACTGTGGACACACAAAGCCCTCTCTTCTGGTCACTGCCTGGCCCAGCCAAGGTGGCAAATGGTTAGCACATCCCCTATGTGGTGGCCGGTATTCACTGGAGCAGAATTACCTTGCAAATATCCCAGGTTTACCCGATTCATCACATCACTGGCTGTTAAATTTGCTACGTCCTCTATGGAACACATAGGAGAGGCACAGACAGAAACAGAGAGAGAGAGAGAGACAGGTCAGCAAGCAGTGGCGGGGTTGGCACGCTGGCACAGCAGAATGGGCGCGGGACAGTGGCCAGCTGCACGCAGACATTGTCCACGCTGGGAGAATGGTAGCCAGCACTAGTGGCCTCAGAAGCAAGTCAGTTGCCAAAGGGAATCTGGGCTTTATCTGGCAAGCTCTGGCAGGGGCTGGGATGCAGAGGCTAAAGGGTACACAGGGCAGGTGGTCACATGGGCTCTACTTTGCATCTGCTAGTCTTGCAAAGGCTCATGAATGCAGGAATCCCCTTAGCCTTGGTGATTAGTTTCCTGGAACAGCAGGTTACCAGGGCCAGTAGATCTCGGGCATTGTAGGGACACTCTCCACACTGTACACATGGCTGGGGAGGGCTTTGGTGGCCTCAAAAGTCTTCCCTAGGCCTTTCTCCAAGTCTCCCACTGCCTTGTGAATATGCCCAGAATGCCCACTATGTACTGCACATGCCCTATGCATGGCCCAGCCCCAGTGACCCCCAGGATGCTCCTTCTACGTAGAGGAGTCTCTAGGGTGGCGATGGATGTCAACATGCAGGTGGGTCTTGGCAAAGGCTGAGTACTGAGTTGCTGAGAGTGGGGAGAGGCAAGGGCCAGCATAGAGGTCCTGGGCCCTCTGACCTCATCAAGAGGTAACATCTCTAGAGGAAGTCCTGATCAAAGTCACACAGGTATTAACCCAAAATGGCACAGAGAGAAGGGAGTTACACAAATCTGTTCGCACAGATGCTCCCCTAGGACTGACTCTGGAGCAACAGAGCTGTGGCGACCACCTTGGGAGGGACATGGGATGGATGGAGAAATGTGCAGGCCATTCTTGTCCCTGATGACTGTGGCATGGATAACCAGGGCAGGGATGAGCTGTGGTCCTGCCAACTCCCTGTCTTTCATGTCTCTCATGGAATGGGAAGACTGGACTTGTATCCCAGTTGAAGGTGATGAGCTTTGGGGAAGCTGGCTTGGCTCTCTACTCGTTCTCTAAGTCCAATTCCTTACTTTATGGCAGGGAAACTGAGGCCCCAGAGTGGTAGAAATGAGTCAGTTTGTGGGTCACTCTGAACCTTCTCCATACGCTGTGGGTGCAGACACCCCTCTGCCCTTTGCTGAGCAGGCTCAGGAAGGTAGAGCCAGGGCCATGCCAACTGTAGGGGTCAGGCAGATATGAGATGCCCATTGGCTGATGTGCTATGGTCCTACCGGCCCTGCCTTGTTGCCGGCCCTTACCATAGCCAGTGGTGGGCAGCCCCAGGTGCTTCATTCGGTTCTTGACCAGCTCCGAGAGCTCCTGGCGCTCTGAGCGCCGGTACAGGCTGAGCCGCTGCTGGGTGACCCAGTCGGTGGCCACGGGTGCCTTCCCTGCCTGCTTGTTGCTCTTGCGACTCAGCTTGCGGGCCCACTGCAGGCTCTTGCGGCGCAGTAGTGGGTGCTCCACTGGGTCAGCACTGCCCCCGTGACGGCCATGGCTGCCGCCACTGCCAGATGCAGCCCGTGTGCCCCAGGGCCCCTTGGCCTCCCGAGTGTCCTCGCAGTCCTCCATGTTCACCGAGATCTGAGACTGGGCAGGCAGGAGGGCTATGGCCAGGCCCCCCCTGTGGCATGAGGTGCCAGGAGAGGAGATGGGCCCTGGACCCACAGTGTGAACTCCAGCCTTCTCCAGGCCAGAAGAACTGTGGGGTTCTATTTTCCCATCTGTACCCCAGTCTGCCTGGACCCCTGGCCCTGCTCAAAGTCTAGTCCAAGATGGAGTCAGCCTGTCCCCATTTCCCTGTGGCTGAGGGTGGATCCTTAGCCTCTGTGGGCCATCATATCTAGGGTTGGTCTGGTCCCTCTAGCCCAGCATATCCTGACCTTATCCTAGAAGCCCTGGTCTATATCACAGTTTACCCATACGCAGATGGGGCAGGTGTCACTGCCAAACACATCCTTGGGAGTCAGCAAACAGAGAGGGGGTGTGGTAGGCTGTGCCTGACTAAGTAGGTGTGTGAGGTACTGGGGAAAATGTGGGGGCCCCATCAGGAAGTACCTTGTGGAGTCTGGGAAGGATAATGAGGGTGTGGGGTCAGGTCAGACCATATAGGCACCTGTCAATTTGTGGCTATAGTGTGACCTGCTAATGTACATGGAACTGGATGGGTGGGTACAGATGATGGGCAGAAACTCTGGGTGATCCACTCCTGCCTTAGTTTCACACTGTATGGGAGGGTGGTAACTGCCAAACGCCCCCACCCTGAACTACCCAGTGGCCAATGCATTTTCATTTCCTGCCTGCTTCTCGGGGGTCTGATCAAGGTACAGAAGAACTCCATGAAGCAAAGGTGAAGAGAAACTCCACACGGGGTCCGGGGGTGCTCACCTGGGCTCTGAGGTCATGGGGCTGGAAAGGAAACCAAGGGCTGTGTGGGACCCGTGGGTGTGTTTGCACCTTCCCCAGTGCACCTGAGCCTCTCCAAGTATGTACAGACCATGCAGGGGGCAGGATGGTGGGAGGCGTGCTGCCCACATCAAGTAGACTAGCTGTACCAGACCTCCCCCAACACCATGCCCAGTCCCCCTGGAGCTCTGGGGGTGCTTCCCAAGGTCACCATTCTTCCCAGAGTGGCAGCTGCCCTCACCGGAGGCACATGCTTTAGACACTGAACCTGCCTGGAAGGAGCCCATGGCAAACATTAGCCACACCCAGCTCCTCAGCCCTGGGCTGTGAGGAAACTATGCGGCACTGGGAATGCACCTCAGAGGAGAAGACGTGGCACTCGGTCCTGTAGATGCCGATGGGGATCTCGGCGCTGGAGGAGCAGAGTTTCTGGAAGAGGCGGCCGTAAGTACGGATCCACAGGTCATCCTCGGTTACCTTCATCTGCAAGGAGTGGGAAGCCCTGAGCTGAGAGGAGTGGCAACAGTGGCACCCAGAGCCCCAGTGTGACAGTGAGCCACAGAGGGTACCACACACCTGCCCCCGCACTTACAGCACAGAGGTAGCCGGAGCCTGGTGTGGTGTCAAGGCCCAACAGCAGCCTGGTGATGGTGATCATGTAGTCCTTCACGAAGGACTGTGGGGCAGCGGGGCCACATGAGGCAGATGCTCCAGCCGCCACACTCAGAAGCCACCTGCCTGCCATCCCAGCACATGGAGTCCAAAAAGTACCGGGACCCAACCCCCCCGAGTGGTACCAGGGTGTCCCTGAGGGCAGTGAGACCTGCTGCTCCAGCAGGAGCAAGTCAGGGGGACCTGGGGAGGCCTGTTCAGAGCAGCGGGACCAGATTTCAGCCATAGATCAGCTGTGGACTCTGGTCCAGGAATTATGGGACCCTGCCCACCTTTCTCCACATTCTAGCTGACCTGGTAGAGCAGCGTATCCAACATGCTGATACTAAACACTCGGCCAGCAGCAAATGGCAGGCGGAACATGAAGGCCAGGTTGGAGCCATTCTCCCGTTCTTGCTGCAAGAAAGGGGCCCTCAGATGGCACAAAGGATTGTGGGTGGCCATCAGAGTAAAGATGTGTACATAGGATGTGAGTATGCATATATGTACATGTCTGTGTGGTATGTCCAGGATGTATTTTGTGTGCATAAGTGGTATATGAGCATGTGTGCATGGTATGTATACATATGCACGTGTTGTATGTGCATGGTATGTATACATGGATGTGCATCTGTACATACACCAACAGGCTTGAATATCCAGCTACATTCCCTTATACTCTCAGGACCAGAGCCTAGGGAGATTTTGGGGCTCTGAGAAGAGAGTGGGACCCAGGACTTGCAAGATACTTCCTGTATTTTGAACCCAGGGCCTCACACACACTGTCCCAGACAACTCCTGGGTCTTCCTCAGTCAGCCGAGCTGGTCCCCGGTGGCTCTCCACAGGCACACTGGCCCAGGCTGAGCTTGGGCTGACAAGGAACAGCATTGGCAGCCATGACTTCCACTGTCCTTACCCCAGTAGCTGGCCATCCCTCGTGTGGATAGCAGGAAGGGCCAAGCCACCATACACAGAGTTATACAGACAGTGACCTGTTGCCATACCCCTGAAGTTCCCCATATTTCTAGTGGGCTTCTGGGTCCTTAGTGTGTCTATAATACCTTGCTGAGTCCCTGTGCCCCTGAGTTCCACACCTGGCCCAGTGGCTGCTTCCATGGGACCTGCTACCTCCCACGAACTCCAGTGTCAGAGGTGCAACAGCTCTGCCACTGTTGCTCCACCTGCTGTGTGATCAACGCAGGTCTCTCCGCTCTCTGATCCCTAGTGTAGAGTACCACTGACCTGCGGGTGCTCAGGGGAGGCAGCGCCACAGAGAGCACCATCAGCTGAGCCTGTCTCCTCAGCTCCTGCAGGACAGGAGCCAATGCTCCCACAGCCCTGCCCCTTCCTCTTTGTCCTGTTCTCTCTGGGCTCTTCAGTGAAGGATGGCCTGCCAGGAGGAGCCCGCTTACCTTTTCAAGTTTGGAAAGAGCCAGAGAGTAGCTGTCTTTGGCACGGAACTGCATGAACCGCATGTTGGAAGGGTGCGTGAGCTCCGTGGTGATGCTGAGACTGGGGAAAAGCCTGAGGGAGGGATGATGGTGGGAGCTGTCATCTACTCAGGGCTGAGGGCCTCAGTGGGTCTCAGGGCTATGAGGTGGATCTGGTGGTCATGACTAGGTGGCCTCTTGTGGGTCCCATTGTTATGGCTATGGGGTTGGTCAGGGCTGACGGCCTGAGTTAGTTCCAGGGCTATAGTCAGCATTATATGATATCCCAGGGCTGTGAGGTTTATGGTAGGTCCTGTGGTCATGACTAGGTGGCCTCTTGTGGGTCCCATTGGTACAACTTTGGGGTTGGTCTCTGATAAATCTTGGGGTCAAGCCTGTGGGGTCTGTGGTGGATCCCATAGTCATAGAAGTGTAGTCTCTTGTGTGACCTGTGGTGAGAGGTCTTTGAACTCTAATGGGTCCCATGGTCATAGCTGTGGGATCTCTTGTAGGGACCACAGTCAGGGATGTGGACTTTGGTGGGTTCCGTGGTCCTCACCATGAGGCCTACCTAGCTCCCATGGGTGGGTGCTCACCGGAACATGGTCTGCACGTTGACGATGGTCTTGGCATCTGCCATGTAGTCCTCCTCGGCGCTCATGGTGCTCTCCTTGTCCACCACCACCAGGTTGTCAGCGTAGATGATGCCACACTGCAGCAAGCTGTCCAGGCTGCGCAGGGCAAGCAATATGGCCGCAGGATCAGCCCCAGTCCCCCAGCACCCCTTCCCCTGGGTTGGGACCCACTGCCCATTTGAGGCAGTCTGATGGAGGGTGGCAGAGAGGGACAGCAGGCATTGCAGCCATGCTGTTCTCAGCTTACTTGTCCACAGATCCCTCCATGTAGTAGACCATGGGGAAGCAGCAGATGGCCTCCAGGAAGTGGTGGTCAGGTCTGTGGGGACAGCAGGGCCCGGAGGTGCCATCTACTCTATGGCTTATCCTCTCCACACTGTTGGGGCCCCCAAAGGTCAAAGGATCTGCCACTATTCAGTTCAGGAACCTTAGGCCTTGGGCTTGTTGAGCTAGATAGCCAGGGTTGGACCTTAGCTTCTGACTGCCAGGCTTCTGGGGTCCTTGGACAAAAGGGGCTGTGGGTCTGGGGTTCCCTATGGCCCTGCCACCTGGGACTTTCAGTTGTGGAGACATAAGGTAAAGAGGTTATAGGAGAAACTAGAGGAGGAGGCTGCCAAGGCCAACAAAGGAAGGAAGGAAGGCATGGTCACAGAAGACAATGGGACACACACACACACACACACACACGCACACACACAGAAGACAACAGGGGACACACACACACATACACGCACACACAGAAGACAACAGGGGACACACACACATGCACACACACAGAAGACAACAGGGGACACACACACATGCACACGCATGCACACGCACACTTGCACACGCACACACACACGCACGCACACACACGTGCGTGCGTGCGGCATCACGAGGACTGCACCCCGCCTCACTTGTTGTCAAGCAGCAACACGATGGGATTGAGCTCCCGGCGGGACCGGTAGTAGGCGCGCAGAGGCACAATGAAGTTGTAGAGCCCGTTGCCTGCCGTCTCAGCAGAGACAATAATCAGCTTGTTCTTGAATCCATAGGCCTTGGCATCCTCGTAGCTGTTGTGTTTGCAGCCCTAGGGATGTAGGGGAACCCAGGCTGGGCACCACCCTGGCTGTTGGTGTGCCAACAACAGCAGGGACACATGGAGCACATGGGAGCCCTGGGGAGATCTGGGGTCACCAGCCACCAGGGTTCAACCTGCTGGCAGCCACTAAAGTCAGTAACCCAGAAAACTTGGTAGAAGCCAGTCAGTGCAGCATTTAACTACGGAAATCCAGAGGGCCAAGTCATGTGTGCACAGGTGTGTGTGCATGTGTGTGTATGTGTGTTCATGCACATGCATTTCCTAGTTCTGCCTACCACAGCCCAGATGCAAGGTCACAGGCAGCAGATGATTCTGTTTCCTAAAGTCCCTTTCCCTGAATGGAGTCAGACCTCAGTTGGAGGTGCCTGATCCCAGTCTATAGCTTGGCATTGTACAGGGAAGAAGTGAGAGGCTGGCAGGCATCAAAAGGTTCAGATCCCCAAACATGAAACAGAGTATGGGCTCAAAGCAAACAAGAGGCCATGAGCCTCCACCATGTGAATGCAACAGACACTGTCCTCTTGGTAACACACTAAGAACTACTGGAGGGGCCTAGAGCTAAGACAGTGATTTAGAGTCGGGCAGGTCAGAAGCTATCCTGCCCTTATGTCTGCAGTCACTAAACCATAGAGAAACAGTCACTTTCACAGGGGGCAGCATGGCCAGAGATGTTGCCAGCTGACTCCCACCTTGTTCCAATGTGCTCAGCCCAGATGCCCGAGCTGGGTTTGGTCATGGATTGAGTCCTGTCCCACTAGTCATAGACTCTAAGATCTTCAAAGGTCAACAAGGAAGACAGAAGCGGGGAATGACAGGCATGTGCTGCCTTAAAGAACGACAAAAAACCTGGACTCTGGCTCTGCCTGACTCTAGCAGTGGGGTTATATGAGGAAGAGAGGTCCTCACCCTCTGGAAGCACATGGGTGTTTGGGTGAGGGATACGACAGTCCTAGTCCGCTCTCACCAATTCAGAAAAGGCTGCTGTGGGGTCAGAGCAAGGAGGCAGAGAGCAGGCAGGCGGGGGAAGGCAGAGACGGGGCTGCTCCTGCATCATTTTGTAGCACAACCAAAATACAACGTCACCAAAGTGGGATGTCAGATGGCCACCGCTGATCGACTTTACCTTGTCCAGCCGCAGGCAGCAGAAGGGGGCTTTCACAGGCAGGAGGTGGCATAAAGTCGGGGAGCTGCCAATGTACGGTGAGTTGGGGGGGTAGCCCTTTACGTACCTGAATGAAGACAGAGACCACAGCATGGCATGACAGCATGGTAGCCTGGCCACTTCAAAGCTGCCCTTTACCTGGAATATCACAGTCACCCGGTGCTAGCAGAGATGGCTTATTGTCCCCCAACTCCTGATTCATACACCTGCTTGGGACAGCCACATGAGATAACACCTCAGAGACCTGTCCCTGCTTCCTAGGCCAGGGCTGGGACAGGTACATTGGCCCTCACCAAGGCCCTAGAATGGCTCAGGCAGAGGTGGGGTGCAGAGGAGCTACTTGTTTCTGCTCTCTCTATGGGACCCAAGCTGGGCTGGGAGTGTCGATGCCCACAAGGAAGTCTCCTAACAGTCAGCCCTCAGCTACTCAAATGGGGACAGGAAGGGGGCCTTACATCCCCTGAGAAAAATTCCACACAAAATACACTCAGTGCAGACATTTACACACATACGTATAGAGGAAAAGAACAGACACACATGTGCACATGTGCATGCATGAACACACAACACGCTTGCACATATGTATGTGCACACAAACACAGGCATACACAAGCAATACCCACCCCTACACATCTACACATATATATACATACATATTCTCTCTCTCCCCCTCCCTCCCTTCTCTCTCTCTCTGAAGCCTGGAAGCTGAGAACACCAGGGTTGTAATCATTAGTCTCCTTAGTGATGCCCATGGCACCCCAGGTGACAGACAGGTACTCAGGTCTGTGCTTCCAGTGGGCTAACCTCTCAGAAGGCTGCTTCTCCTCCTCCCTACCCTACAGTACCCAGTACCCACCATGCCATGCTTCAACATTGAGCCCTGGCCACAAGCCTTGAGCTCTGTTTCCTCACGCCCTTAAGAGACACACAGCCACATACTTTCTGCTTGCAGGATCTGGGACCCCTACAAATGACCCCTCAACCTTAGAGAAGATCCTAACAAGAGGATGTCCTGACTGAGGTCAAGGTAGCTAAACTGCTGAGGATTTACTGAAGTCCCCCTTGGTCTCGAACCTCCGCCCCCCAGCCAGGATGGCTAACTTCTTGTCTCTGCTTCTGGACAAAGTCTTGCCAAATCATCTGCTGGTGACGTCTATAGACCCTGCCCCAAGAACATCCACCTAAACTGAGGTGGGTCACACCCACAGTACCAAGAGGAGCTGACCGACTGGAAAGCGGGCCCAGGAATGTCCACGGGTCAGTGCCTGGCTCTACACCAACCTGATTTGTGGAGTAACCGAGGGCAGACAGCTCAGTGGCTGAATAGTATGGGGTTGCTCTACCACCCCTCTGCTGTGTGTGCCACTGTGTGGGGTCTGTGAGCTCTCAAGTGCTTCCCAGGACTAGGCTTGGGGTGAGGTAGAGGGCTTCTGCTTCTCTGTCCAGGCCCTACCACAAAGACCCCATTTGTGAAGCAGGGATTGCCATAGATAGAGTACACCCACACCGGGGACCCCTCCCTCCCACTAGGAAGCTCCGCTCAGCACTCACTCGACCACAGAGAGCCCTTCGTCGTCTGAGGGCGTCACCTCATCCTCTGACTGGTCACTCAGCAGGTCGCAGGGCAACAGGGCTGAGCTGTCTGCCAACTCCAGAACAGGTGCGATGCTGGGACGCCGACTACCGGAGCCATTCTCGGTGGGCAGAGTCAGCTTGCCGCCGCCCCTGCCACTGCCACCCTGAGAGGGCCGGCAATCTGTGTTCTGCAGGTCCATGGCCACTGTCCCTGGACAGAGGGGTTGAACCTGACCAGTAGCCCTTCCCACCCTACTCTAGGCCCTGGGAATTTTGGCACAATCCTGAGTCTCATTTTCCTCTTCAGGACAAGGAGCCCCCGACTGGTGGTAATGTTGAGTAGACCCCACAGGGCCCCATCCAAACTGGTTGCTGTGACTAATGCTGGCCTGAGGGTGGGGTCCTTGGGGCTCATGGAAAACTGGTTGGTCTGCTTTAAGGATGGAGCTAGGGAAGGTGGCCACACAGTAACCCAGAAGCAGCAAGGCCACTTTGACCTGCTGGCTGCTGTTCTTCCCACTTCCGCCCAGGGCTGCCAGGTTGGGGTTGGTGGTTGACTCAAGGATGAAGCTCACAGCCTCTGTGGGCCAGACCTGAGGGAAGGGTGGGCGGCTTCCTGAGTTACTCTTGTCTCCCTAGAAGGCATGCGGGGCTGGGCTGGGCAGCATCAACTCCAGCCCCAAGCTCTTCCTCAGGCCTGACACCAGAGAGAGCTGTTACTGAAGGAGCATCTTCCTAATCTTACCATCTCACTAATTTCAGTCTAACAGCTGCTGTCACATGCCATTGAGAATGTGTACCAGAGGGCTGGAGAGATGGCTCAGTGGTTAAGAGCACTGACTGCTCTTCCAGAGGACCTGAGTTCAATTCCTAGCAACCACATGGTGGCTCACAACCATCTATAATGGGATTTGATGCCCTCTTCTGGTGTGTCTGAAGACAGCTACAGTGTACTCATATACATAAAATAAATAAATCTTTAAAAAAATAAAAAGAATGTGTACCAGAGTCAAAACACATGGTCTCTAGAGACCACTTAGGCTGGGTATACAGTAGGTGCTTATTAGTGTCAACTTGTCTTGTGGGTCACAGCTTGAACCATATGAGAAAAGGTCATAGCCCTGGATAGCCTGTGGGTCTGGGACCTGAGAGGCTAAATGACCCCTTCCTGTTCCCCACCACCCCTTGTAGGACTGGCAGAGAATGACACATGCCACAGGTACCTTCTGAGTATTGGCCCAACCCTGTTCAGGGAGTCTCTTGAACCAGTTTTGGGAAGACAGCAGCTCCAGGGAAGGGCCGTGAAGCTAAACCATTGCTAACTCAGTGGATCCCAGGGCCTTCATCTAGTTAAGGGATGCTTAACTAGGCCCCAGGGGCCTCTGGTTAGTACTTCATCTACCACAGTACCCTCACACGCTCTCAGTTATCCAGGTAACTGATGCTCACCAAAACTCTGATAGGCGGGGTACCACCATGGACAGATGCAAAACTCGAGGCCCAGAGAGGCTCACACTGTCCAAAAAGAGCTGGGTCTCAGGGGTCTCCTGCCCAGTGGCAGGTGGGATGTGGCAGAAGCCACTCATCTTCCACATGCATGCTTCACCAGCTCACCCATAGAGGCGATGATACTATGCACTGGGAGCCGGGAGGGTCCTTCGTAAAGCGCCTGCCCTGCAAGACCCCGCCGCTTCTGCTTCTCTTCCTGCTTAAAGATGAAAGCAGAGTTCTCCTCCTTGGTAATATTGATATAGAAGCAGGTGTCGGAGGCGGCCAGGATGTGCCGGGGCCCTGGGTTCAGCAGGATGCTCTTGTTCTCCTCGCGCTTCAGCCCGATGAGGCACACCCCATACCTGAGCAGACACGGCCTGGAGCTTCAGTGCCACTCCTGGCACCCTGTGTGTGGCTCACGCTGTCCTCCTGAGCTACTCAGTCTCCCCAGGGACCACACCTGGACTTCTTGGACAAGCCCTCCCCTTGGGTTTGGGGACTTGAGGATCCCAGGTCAGCCTTAGAAGAGGAGTGGCTTTGAGGCAGGTTCTTACATGAACCTTGTCCTGGGATGTCCTGACCATCCTCACCAGGTGCACAGAGCCAGGTTACCCTGCCCCTAGCTGAGACTCTGTGACCTCCTGCCCAGGACCACCACTCATATTGACCTGGCCCTAGGTGGGGAGGACAAGTAGCCCAGTGGTGGTGGGAACAGCAGGCCCGCCAACCTATAGGCAACCCTGAGCCCCACGTACTTCTTGTGTGCGTGGAAGGCTGCATAGGTGAAGCTCTTGCCCTCATACTCCCGGAAGAATTTACTGTCACCCATGCGAATGTGGTACACCTCGTTGCCCGAGCATCGCCCGTACATGCGCTGCCACTGCTCTGGAGACTCCTGTCCTTCCCTGCCAGGGGAGCAGGGTAAGAGGTCTGCCACTCTCAGCCAGGCCTGCCCCTCTTACCCAATTGGGTAAATGCACTCTGCATCTCCCTAGACCCCTTCCTGTGCCAGACCTCTGCCCACTACATGCCCTCCACCTCCAGGGAGCCCGCCCTGCCTTGTGGGGTTGATCGGGATGGCCAGGGCGTGGTAGTCGGTCTGGCACAGGGCACTCACTGGCCACGGGACGTGTGCACCAACAGGGTGATGAGAGTGGAGGTGGCCGGGCAGATGCAGTTCAGGGCCAGCATGGCGTACTTGCACTCTTCCTCGCACACCACGTGGTCTGTGGGAACTGCAGGGTCAGGGCCCGCCACCCCTGCTGCCTGTGGCCCCTCCCCACAGCACCCATGACTTTCTGAACACGTCAAGCCACTCCTGCTCGGCGTCCCCTGGAAACCCAGTCCAAATAGCCAACTCCTGCTCAGCCTTAGCTCAGCACCTCAGTGAGTCCCAGAGGAGCACCTGAATTTCTGGGAGCACCCCGGCTCTACCCAGATGGGCTGTCCCCCAGGTGCCCATCACGGCCCCTGTCTGTAAAGGCTCTGGTCAGTGTTTCTGCTTCCCTCACCACCTCTGACTCCTGATCTCAGACCTTGGCCCCAGGTGGAAGCCAGATAATCTGCTTCTCCCTAGTAGTTCCCTATTTTCTGATGCAGAGAGCTAGAGGGAATGTTGTCCCAAGGGCAAGCCCTCCTTCAGCCTATGAGAGTGATACTCTGCTCCCACCCCGGCAGCCTGCATAGCCATGATGCCACAGGGCCCCAAACACACCAGCAAATTTGACGTGAAACTTGTTTTCGGGCTTGAGGATCTGGACATAGAGGGGGCAGTTGGGGGCAAAGTCCTTCACGGCCCAGGCTCGAAGGATGGTCTGGTGATCCTGGGGGGAGGTGTGGCTGGTGTTAGAGGACCTACTGCTAAGGGTAGGCAGGCAGCGCAGGCTGGGGGAGTCGGCCTGAACTCACCGCAGCTGTGCGGTCCACCTCATTCCTGCTGCTGAGGATAAAGCAGGCCTCTCCGTTGTCCATCCTGCAGAGCAGCAGCTGCTGAGTGAGGCTAAGGACCCAGAGGCCTCCCCAGGTGGTCAGGAGAGGCCGGGCAGGAGGAGGGTGAGGAAGGATGGCCAAGCAGGCGCCTTGCCAAGACAGCCAGGCCCAGCCCAGCACACCTAGCATCAAATCCTGCTGTGCATCCCAGGCCTTCCGACCTCCCCAGACTCTTCCAGCATATTCTGAGCAGGTCAGGATGCCAGGACACCCACTTCAGCGTCCAAGCTCAGATGCTGAACAATGCTCACCAGCCAAGCCTATCCTGGAGACACCAATTGGCCAGTGGGAAGCACTCAGAGTTTCTAAGCTGTGGCATCCTGGTACCTGAGAGGGGTCTCTAGCCACACTCTGCCATACTCATCCACACTCTGGTCTCTGCTTGCAGCTGTCAGAGGCTTAGAGTCAGAAAGAATGGGTCCACTTGTGTTACTGATGGGAATTCCCTAGGCCCTAGGGCAGCTGACCTTACACAGGGCACTGCCCCCCATATGGAGCCCATGTCCTAGGCTCCCATTAACCCTGTGCTGGAACATAGAATATGTCCTTTCCTCGGTCTGACTGACGACTCAGCAGCCTGAACCTGGGTGGTCATTTCTAGCTCCTTCCAGGTTCCCAGGAGACTGGCTGCCGAAACAGCAAAGCCTGCTAAGGACCAGTCTGAGAAATCCTTGCCTCGCGAGCACCTCCCACTTCACAGAAGCTGCGGGTGCTTCCCTGCCTCGCTGGTACTTCCCTCTCCAGCCAGCACAGAGCCGGACACTAGCAGGATCCCAAAAGAGGCTGCATCCATGGAAGCCCCAGCTCAGGGTCTGGGGATGGAGGACCTGGGCCATTGTCCTGCTTGTTCTTGGCCCCATATCACCTGTACCACACAACAAAGGGTTCAGGAATCTTCTGGGATGAAAACGAGGCACAGAGGCTTTGGGGGAAGAGTCCCAGATGGTGCAGTAGCACATTTCTAGTTAACAGCACACTCTTATCACCTCAAGTCACTCTGTCAACTCGTCTTTAAATCAGGAGCCACCCTCAGCCTCGTGTCTTTGTCTCTGACTCTTGACAGCCGTTTTTTTTCCACCCCTGGTCTATTTTAAGCTCCCTAAAATCTGACAGAGAAAATCCCCAGACTCAGCAGGAGAGGGAAAACCTTGCCCGAAGGCAAGGTCCACAGCAGAGACCACAGCTTGGCCAGAAGTGCTTGTCAGGCTGTCCAGTGTGACTAGCATGTAAGGATAGGTTCTAGGGTCCCACTCACCCACTCTGGTCCTGCCTCCACATGGGACCCTGCCTGCCTCAGGCAGTTAAGACTGTCATGACCCTACCTCTCTCTACCTGGGGTCTCCTGGTGGCCTCAGGCCTAGGTCTGCTGTGCTGTCCTGACCGGCACTCACTTGGCTCGCATGAGGTCCTGGTCCTTGAGGGCAGAGCCCTGGAGGTAGATGACCCGCTGGGACCACAGGGGAATCTGCAGTACCCTGCGCACTTGGACATCCATTTCAGAGGGACACAGAATGACCACGTAGTAGTCCTGCTGGCAAAGCTGAATGTCAGTGTCTCTGAGCAGACCCCTGTCCTGCTCCCCATCCTGTTCTGTGTCCTGGGTGGTGTCATTCCAGAACCTTATTGGACCACCACAGACACCCCTAACACACACAGGACATGATAACCAGGGTCTAGAGCACTCAGGAGTCTAGCCCAAGCATGTGGTGTTTCTGCACTGGAGTGGGAGTTGGGGGTTGAGGGGAGATGACTGCTCTGGGAGCCTGGAAGACATCTGAGGCCTCCTGGGGTGCCCGCAGCCTTACCTGGAGCCGGGGGTGGGCATAGAACTCATTCAGGAAATCCATGAGGAGATCGATCTTGAGGGAGCTCACACATAGGACTACATGCTTCTCTGTCCGTGCTCGGTGGCGGCTATAGTTTCCCCCTGACTTCTGACGCTCCATCCAGAGGTAGACAAGTTCTTCAAACTGCGGAAAGGGAGCAATGAGCACAGGCATCTGATGGGGAGCAGAGTGTGGGACAGTTGTAGAGCCTCAGAAGCTACATGACCAGTAGTGGCCGCCAGAGCCTGTGCTCTGGACTCCTGGACAGACATGAGAATCTTGGCTCCTCCTACTGGCTTTCCTGACAGTGTTAGGAAATCCTTAGCATGGAAGCTACACATAGAGTTACACTCTATCAACGGTGACCAGATCAGTTATCAGGCTCCCGATCAGCGTCCAGGCCTTGCCAGTGGGGTTTCCTCGTACTAGGTGGGAAGAGCTGTGGTGAGGACTGCCAGACTCGCACCTGCCTCCCCTGCGTGAGCTGCACAGCCCTGGCTTGGCCCTAGGCCTCACGGTGCATGTAGATCTGAGGTCGGGTGGCCACTGTCTGTCTTACCCTTGAGCATCAAGACCACACATCTCTAGCCTACTTCTAGGAATGTGGCAATGGTCTTGATGGCTGTGTCCACTCTACAGGTGACGTAACCTTCATCTCACTCCCATTGGTCCTCATGAGCCGGTGGTGTTGGGGAGCACAGGGGTCCCCTGCAGGTGGTCAAGGGTGGGGCACTGCTGCTGGATCCTCTGGGCTTCCAACCTCTCTTAGGCCTCAGTCTCCTCACTTGAAAAGTGTAGGGCGTTTGCAGCTGTGGTGAAGGGGGTAACAGAGCTAATGAAGTCCTAAAGCAGACTCACTGTCTGTTCAGGATCTCCAGATGGGGGCTGATCTGTAAGAAAGAGTGTGTGTGTGTGTGTGTGTGTGCGTGTGTGTGTGTGCATGTGTGTGTGCGTGCGTGTGTGCGTGCATGTGTGTGTGCGCGTGTGCGTGAGCGCGTGTGCGTGAGCGCGTGCACGCGTGTGCTTGTGTGCGTGTGTGCGTGCGTGTGTGCGTGTGTGCACATGTGTGTGCATGCATGCGTGCGTGTGTGTGCGTGCGTGTGTGTACGCGTGCGTGCGTGTGCATGCGTGTGCGTGTGTGTGTGTGTGTACGTGTGTGCGCGCGCATGTGTGTGCGTGTGTGTGTGTGTGTGTGTGTGTGTGTGTGTGTGTGTGTGTGTGATTTGTTGGCCTGAGGTCATCTTAGATTATGGTGACTCCTAAAGCAGACTCACTGTCTGTTCAGGATCTCCAGATGGGGGCTGATCTGTAAGAAAGAGTGTGTGTGTGTGTGTGTGCGTGCGTGTATGCGTGTGCATGTGTGTGCGTGTGTGCACATGTGTGTGCATGCATGCGTGCGTGTGTGTGCGCGTGCGTGCGTGTGCATGCGTGTGCATGTGTGTGTACGTGTGTGCGCGCGCATGTGTGTGTGCGTGTGTGTGTGTGTGTGTGTGTGTGTGTGTGTGTGTGTGTGATTTGTTGGCCTGAGGTCATCTTAGATTATGGTGACTCCTAAATCCAATATCCATGGGGTGATTGTAGGTGGAACAGGACCACAAGGTCACATGGAGCAGGGCATAAGGTGGAGCATGTGGTCAGGAGGCTGCCACACCATGGTGCCAGCCACCAGGCACAACAGCTCCCAGACAATGGGCCATGAGCACCCTAGTGCCCCAAAGTCCTAGCCCAGCCACAGTATCATTCTGACCTGGCCTCCAGAGCATCCGCTGCCTACATGCTTGGACACCGAGTCTTAAGCACTTGACCCCCGTGGAGGAGAGTGAGCCTCAGCATCAGGACCCCATTTCAGAGCCTCCGAGAAGGCAAATAAGAGTTTTACTCCTACTTCACATCAAAGTGACTCCAGGGCAACTGGGACAGGGCTCATCCTCACTTGGGGAAGGACTGGGGAATCCAAAGAGAGTCCTGATAGAACATGAAGGCCGAGACTTGCATGGATGATTGTCCCTGACACCGGCTCAGCTCCTGCTGGGTCAGGGTATCATGAACAAGTGGTGAGGCTATGAGATGAGAGGCCAGGATGAGTCTTGGATGGCTTTGCAGTGAGGACAGGACCTATAGTGTGTAAGGGGGACTACCAAAAGAGATGACTTCCCAGAACCTAGGAATGTGACTTCATCTGGAAAAATCAACGGGGCCTTTGCAGAGATCAGGATGTGGCCTTTATGTCAAGAACATAATCCGATGCAAGATCAGGATGACCACCAGGAGCTGTGACCTGGTGTGACCTTGGCTGGCACTGTACCATCAAAGCCCACACAGGATAACCAAGTGCAGCTAGAAGAAAGACTGGGGCAGACGGAAGAGATGATGAACAGCAGAGGAAAGGCTGTGTGCACGGACGACAGCTTGGAATCCTGCTGTAAGCCAAGAGATGCCGAGGTCTGGAAGTCAGAAGCCGAGGCAGGACCAACTCGATGCCTTCAGAGCTCTCTGGGAACCACGCCACAGACCTATGTCCAACAAAACTGTGGAGTCTGCTTTTAAGTCCAGGTGTGTGGCCAGGTTCCACAGTCTCAGGAGACACCTGCACACTCCAGCCGTAGTGGCCCTGACCCATCTTGGATGTGATGACAGAAATAGGAAAACACAGGCCCCACTCAGACACAAGCTAACTAACAGAAGCCAGCAAACCTCCGCAGACTTCAGCATAACACTGTAAAAAGTCATATGTTGGGCTTCTCTCAGGAATTCAAGAATGGGTAATATTAGACACTTGCATTAATTTTTAAATGTGTAAAAAACCCTGTATTATAAACTCCATTGGACTGATAAAAAGTGTTTAATTAAAAAAAATTCTGGGGCTGGAGAGATGGCTCAGTGGTTAAGAGCACTGACTGTTCTTCTGAAGGTCCTGAGTTCAAATCCCAGCAACCACATGGTGGCTCACAGCCATCCGTAATGAGATCTGATGCCCTCTTCTGGGGCATCTGAAGTCAGTTATAGTGTACTTACATATAATAAATAAATAAATCTTTAAAAAAAATTCTGGTTCCAGCAAACTTGGGTGAGAAGGTCTTTAAGCAGAGGTGGGCATCTACCCAAACTCAACAGGTTGTCACGACTCTGAGGCTAGAGGGGGAGTGAGGGGCATCGTTCTTCGGCCAGTCCATGGAAGCTGACCAGTGTCTGGTACAGCTTCTAGATACACACTGCCCTGGAAGAGCTCAGAAGAAATGCAGTGTCAACCCTGGACAAAGAGACAACGTGGCCTGAGGAAACGTAACGAATGAGAGCTTTGCACCCTGGATAAAACAAAACCACAACACTTGTGAAGGTTTTTGACCTAGGTGTGGTGGCACACACCTTTAATTTGAGTACTCCTGACACAGAGGCAGGAGGATCTCTGTGAGTTTGAGGCTGGCATGGTTTATAAGCAAGCTCCAGAACTTTGCAAAGCCCCAGGAATGTCAGAGACTTGCTAGGAAATTCTAAAGGCTAATAGGCCATAACCTGCTCCTTGGCACACACGTCACTATGATTCTCATAAAGATCCTCATATGGGGAGTTGATCTTGAACCCCCGAAGGCTGAGATTACGGGTGGACACTACCAGAGGCCTGGCCTGTGAATTACGCAAAATAGCAAGGATCCAAGAAGCTTCTGAACAGGAGAGAGAACTGGAGACACCTTCCAGAGTATTTACTGTATGCAGAGCCTCAGGGGTGGCAGTACTGTCAGAGGGATGACAGGATGTGCACGGCCGGGGCAGCCCCATTCCTTCTTACCATACACACTCCATTCCGGGTGGGCTTTGCCCTCTGTGTGAGAAGCTAACCCTAAACTTTTGCAAGAAGACAGACTTGTGATTGAGGGAGGGAATGACCCTTTTAGGTAAGAGAGGAAAATGTTAAGGGGAAGTTTAGTGCAATAGACCTTATTAAAACCTTAACTGGAGAAGGGTAGGGCCCTTGGCAAAGGCTAGGAACAAGGTCACAGACCAGCAGCAGCTGGAGCAAAATGCTTCTGGACAGAGA
The DNA here is from genome assembly GCA_036184795.1 of Tokudaia tokunoshimensis. NCBI lineage: Eukaryota > Metazoa > Chordata > Mammalia > Rodentia > Muridae > Tokudaia > Tokudaia tokunoshimensis. Next base: position 1,041,717 of record BTHU01000008.1, read on the forward strand.
AGGGAGCAGGTGAGAGAGATGCCTGGAAGGACAGCGGTGGGACTTCCGGCTTTCGTACGGCCCCCTCTGGAGAGGGGCAGTGGAGAGGCAGGCAGCTCTTTCTGGAAGAAGGAGAGAGCTGAGTACTGGGCTTGGGGCTCAGGGCTCTGTCCAGAAATGGAACTAGCCCAAGGGCAGAGCTCAGAGTCAGCCGGAAAGTTGTGGTTGGGAAAAAGAGTGACTTTCACCCCACAGTCCGTCTCTGCATAGGTAAAAGGGATCACTTATACCTGAGAGCCCTGGAAGGTAAAGCCTGTGCTCCACGGTCGCTCTTGTGTAGAACACCAGAGTCAAGGGAAACCCTGTGAAGTGACCTGCCACAGACCAGGGAACGCCTTCTCTGGCCTCAGTGCTCTCTTGGGAATGGCCTCCCAACATGTGCTCACAATCCCCATGGATCCCTCCAGTCCTTTGCCACTCCTTAGGGGGTGCCTCCTGATGTCCCTGTGCTAAGCATGAGGACTCACCTGCAGTGGGAGCACCACAAGGGTAACACAGATCAGGATGACCACCAGGAGCTGGGATGGCCAGATCTTGGGCGTCACATCACCAAAGCCCACGGTTGAAAAAGTCACGATGCAGAAGTAGAAGGAGGTCAGCAGGTTCAAGTTGCCGCCTGCCCGCTCCAGGTGCTGGATCCCACAGGTCCTAGAAACAGGAACAGCAGGGCTGCAGCAGTGGGGGAGGGGCTGCAGCAGTGGGGGAGGGGCTGCAGCAGTGGGGGAGGGGCTGCAGAGTGGGGGAGGGGCTGCAGCAGTGGGGGAGAGGCTGCAGCAGTGGGGAGGGGCTGCAGAGTGGGGGAGGCTGCAGCAGTGGGGAGGGGCTGCAGCAGTGGGGGAGGGGCTGCAGCAGTGGGGAGGGGCTGCAGCAGTGGGGGAAGGGCTGCAGCAGTGGGGAGGGGCTGCAGCAGTGGGGGAGGCTGCAGCAGTGGGGAGGGGCTGCAGCAGTGGGGGAGGGGCTGCAGCAGTGGGGAGGGGCTGCAGCAGTGGGGGAGGCTGCAGCAGTGGGGAGGGGCTGCAGCAGTGGGGGAGGGGCTGCAGCAGTGGGGAGGGGCTGCAGCAGTGGGGAAGGGCTGCAGCCATGGATGGGAGGAAGTGAATGGAAAGAGACAGGGCTGCAGTGTGGAGTGGGACTGCCTGAGTTGGCTGCTGTGGACAGGGAAACAGGACCTTTCCACCTTCTCTCTTCCCAGAGGGGTAATACTCTACCAGTCCTGGGGACCCTGTCACTGAAGTGATGCACCCCTGATCATCAGGATACAGGAGACTGGCCTGGATGCCACCCACAGGTGGACCTTGGCCCTCTTGCACTGAGTTTAAGTCTGAGCTTGGAAAGGCTGCTCACCATGGGGCTGTAATGGTGAGGGGGTAACCTTAGGTAGCAAAGGGATGTGGCTGCAGCAGGGATGGGTGGGGCTGCCACAAGCTGCAGCAGATCCCGGCCCCCAAGCCTTGCCAACCTCTCCTCCAGGCCCTGCAGCCATTCCTAGCCAGCTCATTCTTGCCTGGAGAATAACAGGAGGTGACTGGGCCTCTTGAAGATAGACTGTTCTCAGCTGGACATCAAACCAAAGGGTCCCCAGTCTCCACTCAGTCCTGGGGCCAGTCCCTTCAGAGTTGTGAACACAGCCAGCTGAGTAGGACACCTTCCAGTTCAGATGTTGGGCCATTGTATCCCTGAGCTCTGGACACAAGAGCTCAGTTCAAGAGGTAAGTTCTACAGTTGGCTTTGTAGCCCATCTGTCACGGCCCTTGGCCTGCTTCTAGGCTTGAGGTCTGCTTGAGAAGTGTGCTAGCCATGGCCACCTGATGGGGCATGAGATACCCAGGCACTCACCCTGTGAAGACCAGGCACAGCAGGGTGCAGAACAGGATGAGCACCTGGTTGAACATGGCTGACTGTGTGCGTAGGATGGCACGGTGGAAGTCATTCTGCAGAGAATGCAGCCATCAGAACCCACAGACACCCTGATGCATAATAAGCAGAGGTCTAGTCACCCTTCCATCCCAGGGGAGGGTTACAGGCAACCTTGCCCTGTGCTGGTCACCCTGACCTCAGCTTAACCTTTTTCTTCAAATCTGTTGTCACTATGCCACAGGAACAGGGCTGAGTCATGGAGGTGACTGGCCAGGACGGGGCAGGCTACCAGGGAGAGAGTTGTCATCCCAGCTTTCATTTACAGAGTGGGTAACCTTGGACATGCAGCAGAGGCTAGCCACAGGGGTAGTTGGCACCTGCTGGTTCTATGGCCCAGCTCGGGTTGTGCTTGCTCACACCCACACACCCTGTCCCAGCTTCTCAGCCCTGGAAAAGCAAGGCTGGACTGGACCGCATCACTGTGGCATGCAGTCTCCGGGCCACTGCCTGCTCCAGTCAGCAGGTGGGAAAAGTGTTCTCCTGGAGCTAGCAAGGGTGAGACCTCACTTACGATCATGTTCTCCAGCGCATGCTTGGCCAGCCAGCAGTTGAGAAACACAGGGATGAACAGGTTCCGAAGAGGTGGCCAGAAGACCTGTGGTGTATGGGGGAGAGGTCAGGGGGGGCTTGGGGAGCAGAGCTTGGGGCTGGGGCTCACCCACCGTGATGATGAAGGGCAGTGTGTTGATCATCTCCAAGACAAAAGACACATGGAAGATCTGCTCCCAGATGTTGCCCTGGGGTACAGAGGGACTTCAGAGCCAGCGAGGGGCAGAGACAGGACCATGGGGCAATCAGGGTCAGGAAAGGGGGCTGGGAGTTTGGAAATAGGGAGAAATAAGGGTTGGGAGTGGCCAGTCTTTGAGTTAGGGATTCATGGGGGGTAGGGGAAGGGCTGTGGAGAGAGGACATGGTAGGGACTCAGGGCAGGGTGGGCACAGGGAGGGACTCACTTTGTAGCTGAGGTAAATGAGGAGCATGGTCTCTAAGAAGCTTATTGTGGCCACAATGACCTGAGTGAAGAAAAGCAAAGAGACTTGGAGCAGATCTGGGAACAGGGACTCAGAAGGCAGGGGTAGAGGGTGAACCAGACTCTGTCCCTGCCCTTTTGAGGTACCCTGTGGGCCATCAGGACAGATGAGGCAGGAGGGGTGGGGAAACCTGAGGAGCATCACTAAAGCTACCTCAGGAGGGGAGGTGGCTGTGAGGAGTGGGGCTTAGTTGTCAAGACTCCTTGGGTCCTGGGTAGGGATGGAGCCTCACTACCAGCACCCATGAGTCCTACAAGTAGTATGCCCTCAGAAGTCTCTGGGAAAGTCAGAGTAAGAGTTGCTAGGCCTTACTGAGCCTAAGTTTATTTACTTAGTGAGCCCAAGTCCCTTGTCCACTGAACATGGGACCTTAGCTCTCTTAACCTGAGCCCTCTCCTTACTGAGCCCATAGGGGAAGTCTCACTGCAAGGAGGAGGGATGGGTTGGGACTCACCTGGATCACCCACAGAGCCATTTTCCTCTCCACCCACAGGATGGGAGCCCTAGGAAAAGAAGGGACGTGAGCCCTGGACAGGGTTACAACTGCCAGAGCACTTCCTCTTCAGGCTTCAGAAGAATGTCACCAAGGTAGCGAGAGCCCAGTGACCAGAGGTGGAGGGTAAGTGGAGGACCTGACATATGTTTACTTCTAAATCACTCCTTTGGATGGGGAATGTCTGCAGCGCTGGCGTCAGCCAGTACTAGGGTGCCACTGAGCATGCCCCAGGGAACGGACCTTAGACTGAGGCTGGGCATTGGCTCCACTAGAGCTGGACAGTTGAACTCTCACCCTGGCCCTGTGTGGCCTGACAAATGGGATCCAGGAGCAAACTCACCAGTGGAACTCAGAGGATGAGCCATTGAAAGTGTAGTTATACTTCGTGCAGCCCCAGCTGTGAAGAGACAAAGGACTGGTCCAGCCGCAGACTTCCAGGGCTAACGCCAGGGCTCAGGGTGAGTGGAAAGGCCCTGTGTGCTCATGCAGGGCCCACCATATGCGTCAACTGGAACTGGTGCTCTAACACTTAAGGGGCCTCCCTGACCTGCAGTGACCATGTAGAGAGGCTCTCTAACCAAGAGGCATACGGAACACATTCCTGTCTGGAGATCTGGGCCCTGCAGTGAGGGGCTGCTCTGGAGAAAGTGAGGACTGCAAGCTCCAGGGAGGCCACCTCCCCCACCACACAACCACAGACGTCCCAGTGTGAAGGTGGAACTTTCTGGACAAGCCTGGATAGTTCCTGAGAGTCCCAAAGAACATTCCTATCCTAAGGAGAAGTATTAATGCCACTTATCCCCAAACCACTTGAAGATAAGCATATCTTAGCATCTTGGAACCAGCTGATGAGAAGAAGCAGGACTCAACCAACATGTTAGTTATGCTCCAGGCCAGACCCAGCACCAAGCTCAGTTACCACAGGGACCTTGCTGCTCACAGAATCCAGAGGGGGGCAGGCAGCTCCTAGCCTCTCCTTTCGCATTGAGCTACTTTTTACTTGAGCTTTACTGGGGCTGTTAGACTCAGCACCCACAGAAGTCTCTGAGTCATCCACTGACCCTCTCTCTCTTCTCCAACATCTGTACTCACCTTTCATCATCAACCACTCACCGATTCATCCTTCACCTCATCTATGGTCCATGCATCCATCTACCCATCATCATCTGATCTGTAATTCACGTATCCATCTATTAATGCATCCTTCCGTCCAACATCTACTCAGCATCCTGTCTCCAGGCTATCCAACTACCCATGCAACGATCCATCCAACCATCTACTCATTCAGCTGTATATTATTCGTCATTCACTCACCCATCCACCACCTAAATATTCATCACCTACCCATCCTCTACTATCCCTGCTAGTGACAGTGACGATGTGACAGACTTGGGTCCTCTAGGGAGGTGGAAGCAGAAGTCCTGAGTCTTTGGGACTTGGAAAAGGTGAAACAGAACCAGAAAAGTGTTCTGAGTCAGTTATAACCTCTGTTTCTCCTCAAACAACTATAGAGGCTCTTCCCTCCTCTGACCTGGACAGTGATGAAAGATTTGTTCTCAATAGCATGTGAGGGTTTCTGGTCTGGGAAACCCTAGTTTTCCTGAAAGTGGACAACAAATGAAAAAAGGAATTCAGTAAGACTTTGCACACAGGCTCCAGGACACGGCCTCCTGCCTGGATATTTATGGGACCTCAGCAGCTCAGGCACTCAAACCCCAGGCTCTGACTGAGGAGTCCTTTAGCATCTGTGTCCACTTGTCAAATCTGCTGGCATGAAAACCAGAGGCCAATGGAGTTTGAAAGAAATAGGACTCAGTGGAAGCAACCAGCAAAGGGAAGGCCGGGCACAGCATCCTCAGAGGGATGAGGGAAACTAGGAGATGAGGGATGTGGAACTCAGATTTGGGGAGGGGTGTCACCTCAGAACAGAATGAACAGAGTAGGCGTCTTGAGAGATGAGCATGCAGGAGGCCCAGGACCCAGCTTCCAAGTCTACAGGACACAGTTCAAGACAATCCCGGCACTGAGGGCGTCTAGATCAGCCCAGGGATGAGCCAGAAGCATGACAAGGCATCCCCAGGCACAGAGGGGGTCAGCAGCTTTCATGGAAGACAGTGGCACCCTGAAAGGATCTGGGCTGGGGAATAGCATAGCATCTCACAGTAGGCAGGGCAGTGCGAGGACCACAGAGAAGACTTCGGGGGAAGACTTGCCAGCTTCATCATCAGACACTTGCTAGCAGACACCTCTTCCTCAAGGTGGTTGAAAGACACAGTGGCTGCATGCACAGCTCTACCCTGGGAGCCCCTGTCTTCACACCAACCCAGGTACCATCCTGGGCATGACTGAGTGGCCCTAGGCATGACTTTGGGACAGGGTCATACTGGGAGAAGGAAAGATCCACAAGTCTCTGGTGACAGGGCTTCTTGGGAGTCTGGTGAGGTGTTGGTCACAAGTCTCCCATACAGATGCCTGTAATGCCAGTGGAATTCAATGGACCCCGGTCCCAGCCCCACAGGTCACCCACCATCCGATGCCCTGGTCTGGGTTGTCGAGCAGGACACGGACGATATACAGCAGGCAGGTGAGGAGCTTGAGGGAGAAGTTGAACAACCGGATCCTCAGGCCTGTTAGGAGGGGAACATCAGGGCAGGAGCATCAAGGAGCAGGCCTGCCCCTCTGCTGAGGGCTCTCAACAGCTCCCTCCTAAAGTGGCCCCACATAGACCTCCATCTCTCACTTGCATTCCAGATACAGAGGACAGATGGATTTGTACCAACCTGCTCCTGTCAGACCCACCTGACCACTGTATAGATAAGGCACTGGGGCTTACAGTGCAGAAGCTTAGGGGTGCAGGGGGTGCATGGACTTGGGGGTGTAGGGGATTTCCTAAGGTCACTTCACTCATGGGATTTAATTTAGGGGGCTTGGAGCTAGAGCCGTATCTCTAAGCCCCTTCTTGCATCCCAGGTGAGTCCAGAGTGGCCAAGCTTAAAGTTGGGAAGGAGGAGGGAAAGCATGGTGATGGGGGTCCCTAGGGAGAGGGGGTTGGAGTGATAGAAAGGAGGTGACTCAGCTGGCTCCTATGGACAGCCTAGCCCAGGTCAGCTCAGGGTCCGGCATGGTGGCCATATCTCAACATGTAGGGCTTCCCTGGGATGCCTAGGTGATCTTCTCCCTCTGCGCATATAGGTAGGACATCTCCTTGAACTCCTAGCCCCTGCCCATCCCTCTCCACCCAGAGTACTCCAGGCCCCTAACTCACTGGATCTTTGGTTTTTGATGAAAAACAGCTTGAGCCGCTCTTTGAAGGTGTTCTCATTGACATAGAACTCCACCTGGACCCTGAGGGAGGAGAGGAGGCTGGGGCTTGGGGCCAGCGGGTTTAGGCCCAAGGCAGGACCAGAGCCCCAAGCCCAACTGAGTTCTTTCAAAGCACACGAGCAGAGAGGAACTCGGGAGGGACAATGTCCCTACTTTGGACCATCAAGGTCTGTGTTTAAAGCAGCCATTGGTCCTCCCAAAGCCTCCCCTGAGTACACCTGCAGTCACTCGTATACCATCTGTTCAGCATCCAGAGCCCTCCAGGCCCCAAGGAAATCAGGGCTACAGCACCCAGTGTTCTGGGCATTGGGCGCTCAAATCTTCTTAATAAATGTAAATGCTCCTAAGCAGGAGCTCACAGTCATTACATCTGGTGGCCTCTGGGGTTTGTGTTCTGAGGCCTATAATCGTTATAATCTGGAGGACGGTCAGAAGGGCTAGCAGGAAGCAGCCATCCATGAGCTGCCCCTCTAGCCATACTGTGGACCTGGCCATCCGTCTTCTGTCCTCCATCCTCCACCTCCCATGGCACCACATACAGGCCAGCCTCTGAGGTGCAGCCACACACACATTCTCTGAGGTTCTAACATCACCCAGTATAAACAGTGAGTGAACTATTCACTGATGCCCCAGTGCCACACCCAGGGAGAGTCATGTGTTCACTGAGAATAACTGTGGCTAAGGGAAGATAAGCCTCTATCCTCAATCCCCCAGCCTCAGACGTGGTCCTACCCTCCTCCAGCTTCAGAAACATTCTGAAGTAGGAGATGAAACATCAGCGCTGACAGGAAGAATGAGAGGAGTCTGAGTTTGGAGCCTGGACTCCTGTAGCAAAGCTTGCAGCCTTTCCCCCTGTGAACTGGGGGGCAATCAGGTACCCTTGAGTGACACAGGGCTCCCTGGACATGTGGCTCCTACCAGTACATCCTCCCCAACAGGCTGCAATGTCCCTAGGATGGAATGAGGTGGGACACAGCACCAGGACATAGGACAGTGTAGGGTCACAACTTGGAAGGGTAGAAGGACAGTGTGCCCTTCAGGCTTGTTTTGTTGCCTGGAAGGGAAGGACCCTGCATAGAGAAGTTGCTGCCTCCCTGTAGGCAAAGGAGACAAACATGAGCCGATTTGTTTCTACTGTTTCCCACTCACTGTTACTGTCTCCTAGGGAAGGGGGCACCAAACTCAGGGCAGGTAGATTCTGAACATGACTTTCTTCTGATCAGGTACTGGTTCTGTCAAGACAGTTGGAGAATTTAAAGTCAGTACATAGCTAGGACTGACTATTCCAATAGTCCCCAAAGTGTTTTAACTAGTCACTATCAGAGACCAGAGTTTGATCCCCAAGTCCCAAAATGGTGGAAAGAGAGAGCTGACTACTCCAAGTTATCCACCAATCTTCACATGCACGGTATGGTACATGCCTGTCCCAACAAGCACATACAAAGAAAAAAGTGTAGTAAAATATTTTTAAAACACCAGTCAGCATACCCTAAAGCCTGTGAGTGTAGACTTCGGTGTACTCAGCAGCTCTAATGTCCTATACCTGGGCTGGGGAGGGGCCTGGGTCACAGTGGTTTTGCTGGTCACAGAATTCCCTAAGGGTTCAAAGGCCTGGTCATCTTGTTTGGGACAAGGGGCCATTGGTGCAGGGCCATGACTGGATCCACCCTGGACCTCACAGCAAGCTAAGCTTCCCATAGGCAAGTAGGGGCCAACCCAGGGCTAATGGCTGGTGTACCTCGGCATATCCCACTATACTTCTGAGCCCCACTTTACCGAGCACCTCACTGTCCCTTAATACACCCTTCTATCCCAGCACATGTCCCCACACGTCCCACAAATTACACTGTATACCAGCAAGCTTCATGCCCCACATTGTCCAGCACACCCACTGTGCCACAGCACACCTCTGCACCCCACTTTTTCCAGAGCACCCCACCGTGTCCCCACAGTGTCCTGGTGTAGCATGCTATATCCAGTGTAAAACTGTGCCCTACTATATGGCAGTACAGTTTATTTTGTTGTAGGGCTAGAGGCCCGAGGCCGGAGAGGACACTGTACTCGAGTGACTGAAGACTCAGCTGTGTGGCTCTCTCTCTCTGTCTCTCTCTCTCTCTGTCTCTCTCTCTCTCTCTCTCTCTAAAAATGCCTGAGGCACTGAGGGATGGGGGGCAGGGAAGTCACTGTCAGGGGGCCTGAGGGACCTAAAAGCATGTAAGGAGCTCATGAATCCTCCTCCTGTCCACCCACCTCCTTAATAATAAAGGCCTCAAGGGAGAGTCTTCCCACCTACTCAGCCCCACAAGGGCCCTCAGCAGGTGGCCAGGACCTTTGCAAGGCAACAAGATGGCAGTCTGTCTCATCTCCCTTAGGGCACAGATCACTTTCTGACCCACTGTGATACCCCGTTATCTTTGGCTTGACTCCCATGCCATACCCAAACAGGGATGGTCACAGGAGTCTTCTACAGTCTGCCAGATCAAGGCACCAAATTCTACCTGCCATGGGCATGCCCCCAGTGGCCAGGGTGGCTATTCACTGCCCTCTGCTATTTCGTACCAGTACAGCATGATGACGTGTCCTCAAGGTGCCATGTGCTAAGAGTTTAATCCCTATGAGGCAGGAAGAAGAAAGGAACTACACACACCTGTGGTGTGTGGAGGAGGGGTGCCGATGGGGGTTAGGATTAGATAAGATGGCTAGGGGAGAACCCAGAGTCAGTCCTGGTGGTTTAATAAGCAGAGGGGAAACTTAAGGGTCAGGCTCATGTGTGCTCCAGTTCCTGCCATGTGGGATGACTGTGACACCTCAGACCTCTGCCTTTGAGATGATTATTTCCAGATGTGGACCTGGTTCTGACCTGAGCTGCATAAGCTCCTCTGTTACTGTGGACTAACACACTTCCCTTGGGTAGACTTATCTAAGGCTGGCCCACCAGTGCTTCCTCTCCTCCCCCATCAGAGAGGCTGTCCCAGGACACACTGGGAAAGCACAGTGGGGAAATACTTGTATACTTTGCTTGAAGTCAGAGTTCCAACCACAGGGACCCTATCTAGGGAAGGACAGAACCCTGGCCCTCCCTCTGTCCCTGCATCCTGCTGCCCCATCTCACTAGACATTCTCATGGGACATTCCTGCTGGTTGTCGCCTGCTGCTTCCTGTGTGTCTGACCATGGCCCTGAGGTGTCTTGAGGGCTCAGCTCTCTGCCATGCCCATGGCCACTTCACTCGCCAGGGTCCTGGCCCCTCGAGGCCCCCTGTCCCACTTGTCATCTTCCCAGCAATATCTTGAGATCAGAAAACTCAGAAGCTTGTGAAGATCAGCCAGGAGCCTGTGACACTCAACCCTGCCTCTGCTGGCATCCTCTCCCAGCTCCGGAATGCTGACCTGGCTAATGGCATCCTGTCTGAACCAGGCTGACCATGGCTAATGCCACCCTAGGAACAGAACACAGCCATCTCCCAGCAGGGCTGCCTATTAGGCTGACACCACCCATTTGTATGGATGGCCCCAGGTGTTTTGTGGGCAGTGCCCACATCCACCTGAAGGTGTCTTCCAGGAGGGGCCACTGGGCTGCCTGGCTCCCTTGAAGTCAGAGCTCTACAACGCCAGAGAAATCAATGAATTCTTTTTCACTTTTAAATTTTAATGACTTGTGGCCACCCGCTTACTGTAGCACCACACAAAGCAGGGATTAAAACTATCCATTTTACTTCAACCTATGTTTAAGAAATCTGCCCTAAGATGAAGACACAGCGCACAGCCCTATGGGAGCAGAGGGACTTTATACCTGCACCTCTTAGAGCCTCTGCTCACAGGCTCCATTGGATCTATAGGACCTAGGCCTGAGATGGCTTTCTGGTTGCCCTGACTTTGACCCCATGGGGTGTTGCTGGTCCTGGGCCACAGACCCATCCTCTCTCTGAGCTCATTCCCAAGGGACACAGTGGAACACATAAAGCTCCTGGAAGTCACAGAGTGTAAAGACTGGGAGCCAGTGCCCACCGGAGAGATGCAGGTTCTACCTCCTGCCTGCTTTTAGCTTCCTCACTGGGAACAATGGTGCACCCTACCCCCACCCCCCATCCCCAGTATCACAGTGCTTTATCAATGTTGAAGGTAAGATGTGTCCTCCCTGCATCTTCTGAGTGCTGGCCAAGTGGGAAGAGACCCAATGCTCCCACAACCCCAGGCCTTCATAATCCCCAGGGGAGCTACTTCCAGCACTCTCCTGTGGCTTTGGATCCTGCTTGGAGCTCATAGCTCCCTAGAAATGCCCCTTACAATGCTCCAGGCTTCAGCCCCATACAGCCTGGGGGTAGGCAGTCAGGTATGGGTCTTCAAGCTCCACCTGGGAAACTGAGGGAAGAGATCCAATGTGGCCTGGGAAAAGGGTACTGGCTTCCCAGACTAACTCTCCTGGCAAGGCAGCTTTCTTTAGACCCAGGGGCTCTCCGAGGAGCCTACAACATGGGCAACCACAGACAGGTTCTTGCTCCCTACTGTTACCAGGTCCAACACCCAGCTTCTCAGGTGCCTGAGGAGGAGGAAAGCATGTGGAGGGCACCTCTGTCCACGACTGTTTTCTATTGCACCATAGGGTCCTAAACAAGGAGATGGAGGTATAGCCTGTGGCCCCAGCAGCTCTGGGGTCATAATAGGTTGAACCCCAGTAGCAGGGAAGCACCCCAAATTACCAGCAGCTGGAAACACTGAGCAAATGGTGGTTACCAATTCTGTTCCTCAATGGAGATGACAGAGAAGACCCATCTGGAGACCACTCTAACAACAGTAGATCTGGGTCCCAGGAGCATGCTACAGCAGGCTTCCTTGAGGGGCTCTGGCTGCCCGAGTCTCAAAGTCTTTGTCACTTGGCCTAACTCTGATAGAGAGGTACCCAGAAGAGCCCTTGGCCCTTGGAGACATCAACATACGTAGGAAGCAGAGAGGAGTTGAGGCTTAAATGAACACTGTACTCATAGGCATGGTGACAGACTTGCATCCTGCCATCGGGCTTCTGCTGAAGGTCTGGACACCACTGGCCTCAGGCACTGTGATGGTTTCAATGAGAATGGCTGTACCTAGCCAGCTCCAGACAACCTGACCTTGAGCTTCCCTAGACTACCCTGCCATGAAGAAGGGGCTTAGTGTCAGGAACTCTGCCTAGGCTCACATACTTGAATGCTTTTTGTCCCAGTCACTAACAGTTGGGAAGGATCAGAAGGTGTGGCCTTGTGGAAACTGTTGAAGGAGGTGTGTCACCAGGGGGCAGGCTCTGGGGTTTCAAAAGCCCATGGCATTCCCAGTTTGCTCTCTGCTTCATGCTTATGGATAAGATAGAAGCTCTCACCTACTGCTTCAGCACTGTGCCTGCCTGCCTGCCTGTTCCTGCGTTCCCCACCATGGTGGTCATGGACCAATCAACTCCTTCTCCTTTAAGTTGCCTTGGTTGTGGTGTTTTATCACAGCAATAGAAAAGTAACTAAAACCAGACATCCACCCCTGGAGAACCCATTTTTTTGTCCACAGATTCTTCCCAAGGGAACCATTAATCTCTTTGTCTTCAGCCCCAGCCCCCAGGACAAGAAGCACATACTGGTCCAGGGAAGTGCTGGCCAACACTGTCACATGCCTGCTTGGCTGTTGGCTCATGGTACTGAACAAGAGTGGCCTTTCCCACGAGCCTGGTTCTCAGGGCATGAGGATGCATCTGTTCCTGATACAGTCAACCCCTCCCCTGTGAAGCACTTACTGAGAAAGGGAAGAGTCCAGGCTGAAATCTTCCACACGAAGCCTGGAGACAGAGTGGACACGTCACCATAGAAGGTGGATTGGGTTCCAGGACCATGTTAGGGCTCCAGGCAGTATCCCAGAGTAATGGGGTATACCTGAAGTCCCCACACCTGTGACCTGTGGATCCCCAGGCATGATAGGTATTGTCAGGGCAGGCAGTCTAGCATGCAAGGCAGGAGGAAGCCAGGCCTACCCCTCTGTATTGGAGAAAGCAGCAGAGACTGCAGGTGCTGGCACATGCAGGCCCTATACCCTGGCCAGAGGGAGTGACAACCATAGGGAGGACAGGACCCTGACTTTAGCCAAGAGACAAGGATCTACCTCTCTCCCATTCAGTGTTAAGCCTACCTCAGGCATCTTTGTGACCCTGTGTCCAGAAGTGACCCTACAGTGACACTGTAACTGAGGAAGCTGAAGCCATCTGAGTAGTTCCTGTCCAGGGTCACATTTGGGTACAGTAAATCTTGGATGGCCTGTCCCTTGGTTTCCTACTTGGAGCTGATAATTCCTGGGTGACTTTGGTGTGGCCTGGCCAGCTCCAGACAACCTGACCTTGAGCTTCCCTAGACTACCCTGCCATGAAGAAGGGGCCTAGCATCAGGAACTCTGCAGTACCTGTGTGCTGAGCGTTGACTGCTTGCTGTCTGTGCCAGTCCTCCAACCAAGGACTTCAGTGGACCCTCTCTCAATTTTCAAAGAAAATAGGTAAGGAAGCAAGGATTCAGCAAAGGTCACTGCAGACCTGTACAACCTGTGTTGGGACTTCTGTGAGGCCAGACTCCACTTCATATTCCAGTATGTAGCCCCTTGTGGTCCCTGGGTGTGTCCACATGTCAGAGTAGGGAGTGAGGTACCAGGGAGCCTAGGAAGGGTGAGGGGTGCTGAATGGAAGCTGTTCAGAGGATCCACTTGGTAGTCAGGAGAGGATCCAGGATCCTGGAGTACTGTGGGGACCATGAGGTTCTAGACATGGAGGACAAAAAAGTCCCAGCAAGGAAGAGCCAAGGAATCATCTCCTGAGCCCAAGAATACCAGGGTGAATGCAGCTGGGGCTGCAGAGAGATTCTGCTCCCTGCAATTGGACTGACAGGCTGGAGACTTCTTAGGAGGACATCAAGGCAATGTATGAGCCTGAGAAACTGCCTTGTGAAGACTCTGGCCTTTGGGGGGGCAGGCACTGGCATATGATGGTCAGGGACAAATCCTGGGAATGGGAGTGTGGACAGGGAGTCTGGCTGGCTGCTGAGAGACTTGGTACCCCAGAGTGTGAAGCCATGGCCCCACTGATGTGGAGAATGGTAAGGAGGTAGAGGATGTCAGGAGGTATTAAGATGGGGTCTTGGAGGGCAGGTTCGGGCAGATACATGTAGGCTGTAAGAAGGTTGAAGACACAGACAGTCCTAGGGGTTGGTTACAAAGCTAGGAGGTGGGGGTTTTAATCCTCAGGACACTTGAATTTGGGACAGCTATGGTGGGTATGCAAGTATGGGGGAGGCTCAGCTCAGAAGTAAGTCTAACAGTTGATCCTAGACTGGCCAGGTCAGAAGCAGGCTGGGGTGCCATTGGGGAGGGGAATTCCTGGCACCCTTGCCCCAGCCTCTACTCCTGGGCTCTGTCCCCAGGAGACTGAGGGCTTCACTATGCCAGGCTCAAAGGGAGGCCCTGTGAGGACACAGCAACGCGAGTAGCTATTCTCTGGAGCCTTGTAAGGGATGGAAAGAGGGCCTAGACCAAGTCAAGCCTCGGCACATCCATCAGGCCCTGCCCCAACTCCACTCCAGCACCCTCGGCTTGCCTCGCCTTTGCAGCTTTACATTAAGACCCTAGAGATAGATGTCAAAGGATAGATAACTCCTGGTCACGAAACTCTCCATGACAATGTCTGTGGGAACCTCAAACCCCGCCCTCTTCCTGGGATATGGAGACTCTATTAGCCCAGGCTGCCAAAATTCTGTTCTTGGGGTCAGACCTACCTCCTAGGTCTTTTTGCAGCTTTCTACCCATAATACAGCTACCACAGCACCCCAGGACATCTACTCTCTTGGTCCTATTACTGACTTTGAAATACACTAGTGTCATCTGGAGCCTCCACAGATTCCTAATTCATGCCAGTAGGGGCAACTTCTAGGACCATTTCTGCCTTCTGTCCCCTCCAGTTGTCCTCCAATCCTGGCTCCCTGGGCACAGCTCAGGTGTGGCCTCTGACCTGCCTGTGCAGAAGCTCGGCCCCACCCTTCCAGCTCCTTCTTGGGCATACAATGTCCTTACGTCCCTCATTGACTCAGTCAGTCCCTAAGGAAGCAGATGGGGCTGAGGGGGAGCCCACGGAGTACAGGTGGGAAGGACTCCCCGGGGCCCAAGCCAAGTGGATTCAGGAGCTCGAAGCGGCCCTTGCACCTGACGCATTGAGAGGTTCGCTAATGGCCCAGACCTTTCTAGGTTTCCAAACTTTGAAATAGATTCCCCTCTCCCCAGCTCACATTTCTCAATCATTCTAAGCCTCACTGGGAGATGGAGAAAGAGGGTTCAGGTTGGGTGGGGTGAGAGGGCCCAAGCCTGTTGTAGTTGGGAGAAAGTACAGTGTTTCAGGAACTATGTGGGCAGAGTCACACAACCAATGTGGACATGCATGGGGCTATGAAGATACTTTTCTACCTTGCTGCTTTCCTAGTGGTAGAGAGGCCCCAGGCTCTGACTTTTCTGGATAGCAGTCCAGACATAGAACAGGAGCAAAGGCAAGTCACAGGCCACAATCTTGCTTGGAAACTTCAACAAATCCGATTCCCAATGAGTCAGTCTACCTCACCCTCCCCAACTGGGACCTGCCTTGGCTCCCAACTCTCCATCACAGCAGGTGTTAAGGTGCCTGCAGGTCCAGGTGCCGCCTGGACCAGTTGAGTAGGCAGTTCCCTTCTCTCTGCTCTGCAGAAGGAGGTTGGCAAGGACCCTGCATATAGGGGAGAGAAGCTCTCATTGTTAAAGGGTCAGCAGCACAGCTTGTGGTCTACAGGATCAAGGGCAGCCACATGCAGAGTTGCAAGTGGGGGAGGGCTTCCTGGAAGAGGTGGCCACAGCTGTGTTGTACTCTGGGCTCCGACGGAGCCTAGGCAAAACTGCTATGCCTGCAGCCCATCTCTCATGGGGCCAGATTGGCTGGGGAGGGAGCTTTTGGGATCACTGGCCCACCATGTCCATTAATAATAGGAGGGAGAGGCCAAGAAGGGTCCATCCCCAGGCCCCGAGCAGCACTAACTATCCTCCGTCTGAGCTGCCCGTCAGATATGGGAGGCCCCTCAAGAACCATTTCTGGCAAATGGGAACAGAGTAGCAGCAGCCTTCCTGTGTGAGAACCAAGAAACTGATACAAATGGGGAAGGTAAAGGAAGAAGGGGGTGCTATGATCACCTCAGTCCAGCCATCTGTTGGGCTAAACCATCAGGGTTGACCAAGCACAGGCACCCCACCCAGGGGTTTCACCATCCCTCTGTCCAGAAAGCCCTGCCAATTCTTGTTCATCCTTAAAAGCCAGTGCTCAGGAAGTTGACTGGCCTGGTCCCACTCAGTCCTGCCCCAATCGCTAGCAGAACAGGCTTCGAGCTCACGATGTGCCCACACCAGGCCAGGTCTGATTCATTTCCCCCTCTGCAGCAGCCAGCAGGATTCTTGGCACAAGCAGGTGATGGCTAGGGATTTACTGCTGCAGAGACCTCAGTGCTCTCATCCATGAAATGGGGTACCACATCCTGCCTGGAGCTTGCAGGAAGATGAACAGGGTGGGCTCCCTTCTGCAAAGGCCTCCTGCATCCTCGTTGCCCACCATGCCAGTACTCAGCAATGCCCATATCTTACTGTATCCCTGCCTAGGCCTCAGCTGCTCACTTCTGAAGTGTTACCTCTCCTTTGTGTCCCTCCTCAACGCACTCGCACTCGTGTGGGGCTTCCTGGAGCACTGTGATCCAGGGCCACCTGGCTCAGAGCCCAGGTCACATTTGCAAGGCCCTAGGTTTAACCTCTAAGCAAGGGGCCCGGGGTCTAAGTCTCCCTAAGCCAGGCTTCAGGCAAGGGGTGGTGGGACACCAGGACGCCCTCTCCCGGGTTACAGGCAACGCAAGGGGGCTGGGGGGAGCAGAATCCGTGCTAAACAAAATGCGAACGATGCGAAGCCCCTCCCGCGCAGCCGCAGGGTCCTGGTCTCCGCAAGTGTCCCTACCTCTGACCCACGTCGCTGCCCACGGAGCCCCCGCCGCGGGCCGGCAGTAGCGGACTGAGCCCATGCGGCTCCTCAGGGGCTGCAGCGCCGGCTGGGGTGTCCCCCGGACCCGCCTTGCCCTCGGACGGTGAGCGCGGCAGCTTGGCCCGCGCCATCCTGCGGGAGCGCTTGGCGCGGGTGGCGGTGGCGGGGGCGGCGCCGGGCGCAACCACCGCGCACCTCACCCCCAACGCACAGCACAGTGGAATGGTCCACAGTGGGGAGGGTGTCAGCTTGACTCCCCGTGCACCAAGGTCGGCCCCAGGCTCTTGTCCCAACTTGGATGCCTCAGGGAGGACGCAGTTCTGTCTTACCCCACTCCTACCAGAAGTAATAGTGATGGTGATAACTAACGGTCAGTGCACTGAAGAGAGGGGATGCAGGAAGGGTAGCATAGCTCATGTGGCCCTTGGTAATTCACCTCCAGAGGAAGTTTGATGGAGAGAGAAGATAGCCATCTCTGCTGGGCATGTACCCACATCACAGGGTACTCTTGTGTGTCCTGGGAACCATGGTGTATTGCTCAGGATGGCAGGAAGCCCACAGCTCCACCCCAGCTCCACCCATCCTCTAAGCCCCACCTCAGGGCCTCACAGAGTGAAGTGACTCTTCTAGTCAGATGGGAAATGGTAAGTGTGTGCCCATCCTCCCTGCTGCTGATGTTTAGGGTCCTCATCCTCCAATCCTATCCCGGGGCTATCAGAATTTGGCCCTCAAAGGGCCGTGACTGGTGCCTGAATTGCACTGGGTCCCCATCTTAGGTGTGGTAACTCTCGATACAGGGTATTAGACTGTGCTAAGTACCTGGGGACTGGCACAGTGTCACCTCGTAACCTGAGCAGGAGCTGGAGAGATAGCACAGAATTATTAAAGTCCTTGTGGCACAAAGATGGAACTTGTGTTCAAGTCCCAACACATACATTAAATAAAAAGGTCAGACATGGTGATACCACACACTTAAAATCTGAGAGCTGGGGGAGCAGAGACAGGAAATCCCTGGAGGCTGCTGACCAGCCAGCATCACCAAATTGGTGCCTCCAGGTCCCAGGAAGAGACCTTGTCTGGAAATACAAAAGCCAGTGGAAAAACCAAGGGAGAAACTGAGGAAGACAGCTGAGGCTGTTTCCAGCCTCTACAGACATGTGCATGCATACATATCACCTATGCACGACACACACAGGCCTACACTCATACAAACAGACACATACACCAGTGTACCGCTCTCCCCCCGACACACACTAAACCAAACCAAAGAAAAGCCTGAGCAGGGTACCATGGGGAAACTGAGGAGCTGGGGGATGAGGTGGCTTTCCCCATTAAGCTGAAGCAGTAAGGAGCAGAGCATTTGTGGGAGACTGGCTGGTTCAGACAGACCTCCGCAGACGTGAGGTGGTTTTTCTAGCCCAGACAGTCCATTTCACAGCAGGTGACTTACCAGGTAACAGGTGGGTAAGAAGAGCCAGGAGTCTATGCTGGAAGTCTGGCTGACCTCACATGCAGCTGAGTGCAGGAGACTCTCACACACACTAGTCCTGCCCTGCCCAGCTGCTGCAGCTCCAGCGTCACCCAGACCAGGACTGCAGGCCCACCCCACCTGCTCAATCTTTCCCAACTGTGACGTATCATCAGGGCCCTTCCAAGAGATTTGTAAGGAGAAGGTGGGCCTCTACACTCCCAACTGGTTCTAACTCTAGCTTAGGGAGTGTCCTGGCCCCCACAACTTACATCACAGACCTCACAAGTAGGACTTCACTATTCTCCTTTTCCTGAATCCTTTTAAACACTGGATGGGCTATCCATCCTGGCCTTGCTGGGCCTCCACGTACCCCGGCAGAGCAGCACAGCAACTCAGGGCTGTCCTTATGCGACTGAGTCCTTTGGGAGGGGATGGTTGCAGCATCTGCCTCTGGTAGACAGTAGCCACCAGGCCAATGATCCATACCCTGAGCCACCACTGTGCTTGAGAAATCACAGCTAAGGGACTGCCTCTACGAAGGTGGGCTCGCATTAAACCATGCTAAAGAGAGGTAGAATAATTAGTTCTTTAACAAGATCCTGTTCTTTTTCTTCCCAGAATCCTGTCCCCAACTAGCACAGACACTTGGGAAAGCAGCCGTGTAAAGAGCCACAAACCAGCCTGCTATCCTGGATTATCCAGAGAAGTGTACCTTTTCTTCATTTCTTTCTCTTTTCTAAGCATGCTCTCCTTTCACTAAAGTCACTGTCCTTAACACAGGGTTGCTTGTCAGCCATGTGTCTGAACTCCACGACAGCTTAAATGGCAATGACGCTTTCCCCGTCTCTCATCCGTTTTCTTCCTCTGGACAACATCTGGGTGTTTTACAGCTGGCCTGCACCACAGTTTTTCTTTTCAACTTGAATAAAATTGCCTTTGTTCACATAGTGATAAAAAAGGACTGCCTTGTTGGTTTTTCCAATTATCTGCCTCAGCTCCAAGTCCTCATAAAACCAGCCCTCAGTCTCTGAGCTAATATCCATGTGAACATCCCCTGACTACACTTCAACACAGCTCATGTGGCCACAGAGGAACAAAGCGTTTGAACCCACTGAGTGCCCCTGCAGGTCGAAGCCCCTTTGCCCTTCTCGGGGACCCAAGAAAGGACCTTGAAACTTCCCAAGGGCTTGTTGTGGGGGTAATTCACAGTAATGTGTGGGACTCAGACTAAGAGACAATAGGGTATAACACAGGATACTGTATGCACAGACTGCAGTGCACAGAAAGTGCTAGAAGGACTTCAGGGAACTTATGGTCACCCAGGAGCAAGGGTAGAAGGTTGCATTAGTGTCAGGGATACAGGGCTCCATGTTCAGAGAGAACACATCTGCATCCCTGAGCAATGTGGGCTGCCCAGATGCCACATCTGCAGAGCGCAGGGGGACGGAGACCTAGCTGCTTGCTCAGCGTATGTGGCACTTCTGTACTGATGTTCTGTGCTTATTTTCTCAGAGTACAGTGAGTCTCCACGTGTCCATCTGAATTGCCGGAGTAGAATATGATAACAGACAAGTCTGAGCTAAGCATTTTACCCGGCATGACTTTAAGCTGATGCAGGTGAGGAACCTCTTAAAGGTAGTGGGGAACCTGGGGTAGGTAGGACTCTGCTTCACTTGTTGCTAAATCACATAGATCAGAGCATATCTAATCTAAGCACGATCATCACCTCTGCTTCCAGAGTCCAGTATTGTTCCTGTGTAGCTCCTTGGCACCTGGGCACAGAGGAGAGTTTCCAGATGTCAGAGAACCTGTTATGGAGTGAGGCAAAGAAGAGAAGATGGGGGCCAGGTGCCAGGTGCCAGGCTTGGACAGTCGGTAGCCCCAAGGCTCAGGATGAAAGTCATAGAAACCAAGGCATAAACGATCCTCCTTTTAGGAACACCAGGCTACAGATGACACTGCAAGTGGCCTTGCATAGAGGAATGTGAAGCTCCGAGCAAACTAGATAGAGTCCTTGTGGGTGAAACCTGCGGGAGCAGGAGATGAAACAACCACAACTCGAGGGCCTCCCAGACCCAGAGGAGATAAACCAATGTAGAAAAGGACAGAATCCAGTTCCTGAGACCCCAGCCTGGACAGGACATACCAGCATCACACACATCTGCAAAACAGTGTCAGAAGCAGGGTACTAAGAATGAGGAGATGACAGTCCTGGGGCTTAAAAATAAAAGGAATGGGAGACAAGGACTACTATACCCAGCTAATATGTCACCCAAGTCTACAGGTTAAATCCCAAGAGCAGAGCAGATGCCCACCTGAGAGAAAAATAACCTTGAAGATTTGGCCTCTTCACCCTGTCCACCATTTTCGGCTAATCTAGGGCAATCATAAATCCTGAGAATTCTTCCTACAGTTTGCTGGTGGTAAGTGGGTGGCAGCAGGTAGCTGCCCTGACTTGCATTGTTGTCTAACTGGGGAGATATCAGAGCTTAACCTCTCAGTAAGATCATTCCCCTCAGACTGTCCCTATAGAAAGGGCACAGAGCCCTACAGCATGCCCAGCAGGATGGCCTGCACACTGGGAGTGTGCAGGGTGATGTGACTCAAAATAAAGATGCTCGGAACTGGGACTACGGACCTAACATTATGCTCATTGGAGAGACAGTCTCCGAAGAAAGACATCTTCAGGCAGGGGTGTTCTTAGGGCATTTCCAGAGAGCGAGGAAGTCACAGCAGGGATATTTCATAAGATCTAAAATGAAGGGAGGTCCAGAGCTGGGCACACATAGCTCTTCCCACCTCTGGGATTCTGGAAAGGCAGTGTGGTAATATACAGGGTGAGGAGAAGGAACAGAAACGGTGTGGCTACATAATAGCCAGGAGGTGAGAGAGCCCCAGTGTCTATGGACCATAAGGACAGGTCATGAGCTAGTCCACGAGAGAACACCACTCAGCCTCCACAGAGAGGAAGTCTGCCACATGCTACCACAGAAGTGGATGTTGTGCTGATAAAGAAGTCATTCAGAAAAAGACAGGTCCTGTGGGACTCAGTTTCCATGAAGTCCCAGAGTCCTTGGCTCCATAAAGACATGCAGTACAAGTCAGATGCAGGGGCTGGGGCTTAGGACTCAGCATTAGTGGGGATGACAATGCTGGAGGACGCACAGCAGTGTGACTAGGCTTACTGTACCAGGCGAGAGGGAAAGAACTGTAAAAGACAGAGATCCTGGCTATCAGCAAAATCTAGCCCGGGCCACAAGGAAACTGGCCACCACAGCTAGAAGAGCCTCTCAGAGTAATGAACACAAGGTTCAATAAAAGCAGCTCTCAGAGACCAGATAAGTAAGCTTATCTCCACAGCAGAAGTAGAGAGATTTTTACAACTCAGGCTCCCAGGGAGCACAGGCACTATCCCAATATTACAGAGTGAATCAAATTGAACCCGAAGAGATTGATGGAAATGGAATTACTTACTGACCAGGCCAATGGCTCTGATCACTTGGCAGAAGTAGACACTGACCAGGCATCAGAGAGTGGAGAACACTGTTCCAACAGGTCTTTGGACCCCATAGGTAGGACCTCCAACTGGCTTCAAGTGTTAAAAATACACTTAGCATTTAGAAACACACTATACAGGGAGGGAAGAGCTACGCAATAAGTTCCATGAAAATAAGCTACAGAATATAGTGCATCAGGATACTCATTCTCCTCAATCTACTGAGCTTGAAGGACAAAGGACATTTGTGGACACAAGATGGGGAGGGGTATCTATTAAGGGATGAAGGAGATGGCTTTGGAATTTCTTCGGGGAAAGAAGTGTAAGGGAACGATAGTCACAGGCAGATTTAGTGGAAGAAAAAGAGAGGCAGAGAACTATTACACCCTTTTAAAATATCACCCAGATTCCAGATACAGAGATGTCTCAGGTGTAGAGCAGCACACAGGAACATGACACAGGCAGATACCTCTTTTTGGGAGGGTGGATAACCTCAAGTTACTTGCAGACAGTTCTAAGAAATTCCAAATTGAAGTGCTCCAGAATGGAAGGGGCCAAACAGATGCCCATGGTCAGCCGGAGCTCATGGAAGTGGTTTACAGCAAGTGTTAGATAATTATTCAAAATCTGGCTACAGAACAGATTGTGATGATCTTAAAGTTTGTCGAGTACAGAGAATAATATAATTAGCAAATACTGGGAGTGTGCAGGGTCCTGTGACTCAAAATAAAGATGCTTGGAGCTGGGACTACAGACCTAACTTCATCCTTACTGGAGAGGCAGTCCTCAGAGAAGGACATCTTTAGGCAGGGGTGTTCTTAGGGCATTGCCAGAGAGCGAGGAAGTCACAGACTGAATAGAGGCCAAGTGGAAGGGTCCAAGAGTTGGGAGGCCTGAGCAACAGGGGGTGGAGGGACAATCAGTGATAGAGGCTACACAGGTGTCCTCTGGCTTCTAGAACAAGAAGCTTATTGGCTGACAACAACATGCATGAATCACATGGCTCTGGGTTCAGAGAGACCCAGTCCATGTCATCTCTACATTAAATTTCTCTGGCTTATGTTTTGACATTTTCTTTCTCCCTTCCATCACCCCAACCCCAAGTAAAATACCCAAAACCTGCATATCAGGCCAATGCTCTCTCAGTGACTGCAGCCCAGGCCTTTGCCTCTCTCTTATAGGGACACTTGTGATTGTGTTTCAGGATAACTTTTCTTTTTCAAATTCCCCATACAACTACCCTCAAGGTAACATAGTCTTAGCCAAGGTCCCAGGAACCATTTGGAAGGTTTTTGTTCAGTGACCTGGGAAAGGGTCTCAGGCAGACCCCTTAGCTCTGTAGGTAGTCCTTGACACTCCAGAGGCCTTTCCTGCCAAGAGGGTGCAGGTGAATGTGAGGCAAGCCAGGTGTCACAGAGGGTGCTGCAGGAAAGGGGCAGGTACCTCACATTGTTGTTCTGCAGCCAGGGGGGCAGAAAACACCTTTGGTACCCATGGGTGGGAACAGCCTGGCCCAAGGCCACAACAACTTCCTCTGAGGACACTACAGCTTATTGAACTGCTCAAGAAGGTCTCCTCCAGACTAGAGATGTAGGACTAGCTCCCCTTCCCATGCTGGGCCTATGCAAATGAATCAAGTTGACAGTGGGACAGGGTGAGGTCTTTGAGTTGACTCTGCCAGGACCTTGAGGGGCAAGAGAGCTCTCCCTTCCTGGGGTGGCAGGTGGCACTTGCTAGTAGTTTTTTGAGATTGGAGGGGGCTTGTAGGTAGAGAGGTGGAGGAAGACAGGAGCTCCCACAGGCCAGGCCCTAAAGGTGTGGCTCTGCCACATCTAAAGTAACAGAAGATGGACAGGGGAACTTCTGGGCTCAGAACCTTACCATGCAGTCTCCCAGACTGGCTCTGCTCCTGGAGAACTCTATCTCCCACTTCATGGGACTCAAGACCCAAGGACTGCACTCCGCACCTGCAAAGCTGGGATCCACCTGGGTTTGCTACTTGATAACTGCTCTGCCCAGCACAGAGCTAGGAAGAATCACACACAAGTTCTGACCAGCCGTGAAGATCCTTCACCCATCCTACCCTGTCCAACCTGCTC
Source organism: Tokudaia tokunoshimensis (assembly GCA_036184795.1). Lineage (NCBI taxonomy): Eukaryota > Metazoa > Chordata > Mammalia > Rodentia > Muridae > Tokudaia > Tokudaia tokunoshimensis. Next base: position 1,065,618 of record BTHU01000008.1, read on the forward strand.
AGGACATCTTCCTTTTCTGGCTTTTGCTCTCCTCCTCCCCCACAACAGGCAAGTCCAGGGGACTCATCCCCTAGAGAATGGTGACTCTTCTTGGCTGCAAACGGCCCCTTTCTTTTTTTTTTTTATTAAATATAATCTTCATTTACATTTCAAGTGGTAAAACCTTTCCCGGTTTCCCCCCTCCCCAATACCCCCCAACCCCTCCTCCCACTCCCTGCCTCCAAGTATATGCCTCCCCACCCGACCCACTCCCACCTCCCCCCACCTCAATTTCCCAAAGGGCCCCTTTCTTAGGCGCTCCAGGAAGTCAAGGTTGGAAGGATGCAGTCTCCACCATCAGCCTTAGTCTTCAGGATCAGCTGGCAGGCTGGTTCTCATTGTTTCTGCAAGGTGGCTGGCCTCCCAGGAGGTTCCCACTGCGCCACCCCTCCTCCATTATGGGGTGGGCCTCTCTTACAGCATTTCTACTTTCCAGTATATCTCCAGGCTACTTAGATTCTCTAGGAAAACAGCCTAGCCCCAGATGTGGCTAGACAGTCAGATGCCATCTTCAGAACTGGTACTATGGGGCCTGGCATAGCACATTCCTCATTAGTGACTTCCAGCTTCTTGACTCTGGCTTCTTATGACACCTGCAACCTCTGATGGTGGTATTAGTGTTTTGGGGCCACCATAACTGAGTGCCTTGAGCTCTCAGTGCTGGAGGGCAGATGTCCTGAGTTGGAGCTGGCTGGTCCGGGTCATGTTAGTTCTGCAGATCATAGCTATGTTGCCCCAGCAATATCTACTAAGACTGTGTCCCTCACTGGTGAACATGTGTCTTAAGCTTAAGAAGCTATTGCCCACATGCGTGCTTCTCTGTCTCTCTGTCTCTGTCTCTGTCTCTCTGTCTCTGTCTCTCTCCCTCTCCCTCTCTCTCTTTCTTGTAGATATATGTGCATGCACACGTGTGTAGAGGCCAGAGGACACCATTTGGTGTCACACTCAGGAAACTCCACTGTTCTATCTTTGTGACAGGGTCTCTCACGGGCTTGGAGTTCACCAATTAGGCAGACTGGTTGGACTGGGATGACAAGAACCAGCTGCCACACCCGGCTTGTGAGCAGTCACCCCATTTTCCAGCACCCGCTAGCTGCCTCCAGGAACCGGGGTACTTCTGACCTTCAAGACTGAGAATAGCTGTGTGGGGAACTGCTTCTGGGGATTATCCAATGCCTGCTCATGACTGCCCACAGCTGACAAAGACAAAGGGCAAACAAAGATGCCCTCTGTCTGCACCCAGATGGAGGAGCTCAGAGTGGCATGTGGCAGTGCTATAGGAAGTATGTGGGAAATCAGGGGAATCCCCAGGTACTGCAGTATCCCTCTTCCAACTAATCCTGACCACTATGTGACTCCACAGAGGACCCCCACCCCTCAGCCCTCTGGGTTCTGTTTTATGCTAATTCAGGAGGAATCTGATTTTAAGTCACACAAGTGAGTCATTAGGATGTGGGCATAGAACATGGATTTAGAGGGCCAGGATATGTGTCTAGCTGTGTTGGCTCAGAGGAGGAGATTAGGAGTTCAGCCCCTGGAGATGCCAGATTCATCTTTTCAGGGTGTCTCCGGACATCGAAGGCATGGACATGAAGGGACTAGACTAGTCAACTGATGGTGTACAACTAAGGTGGTGGTTGTGTGAATGGAGACATGGGCCCCAGGGTGCTCCTCAGGTGATACTCTCTTAGCTCACAAATGTACTGACACCTCTCAGTGCTCCTATGTTCTATTCCATTTATCCTATCCCATCTCCCATCTGTTGGTCCTGCTTGTTTGTAGCCTCCCAGGGTCCAAGCCCCAGAGCCCATGCCCAGGCAGGGATACCAGGAGGAAGGCATAGCCAACCCTGGGACTACTCTATATCAAGGGGTCACCTGGCTTCTCTGACCCAAAACTCACCTTCCAGGCTCTGCTCCTTGTTACAGAGTCCAGGGTATAGTAGGGGACAGATCAGCCAACTCCCTGTATAGCTAAGTGTAGAGGCGTGAGCAGTCCCTCATCTCCGTGTACAGCTGAATGTAGACACTTGTGGAAACCAGCCCTGGTCCTGGACAATGATCTGAGAAGTCTCAACCTACATCTTGCTCAGGACACCTGAGAGTACCTGAACATTCCAGAATATTTCAGACCCCATTCTCATTCCTGTTGAAGTCAGGCCTTGATTCAATCATCTAGGAGGCACAAGAGGGTATCCGCGGGGCACAGAAGGATGGAGGGCACACTGACATCCAGGTGGGCTCTGGAGCCCAGGGGCTGGCCCTTCTGACCTTGATGACTCTTAGCTGAGTACCCCAGCCCAGAGAAGGGTGCAGATTAAGTCAGGCAGCAGCCCGAGGCCTGTCCCACTCATCAGTCAAGCCTATGCAGAGCCAGAGAAGCACCCAGATGGTGTTTTAAAGAAGTCCCCGTGGGAGGCAGCACCACCTGATGTCTCCCTGGGCTCAGAAGCCTTGGGCAGGAACAAAGGACAGAAACCCAGTGCCAGCCAGTGGGCAGGAGCGCTCAGCTTGCTCCAGGTCCTGGCAGGTCTAGCATCATCCTCTGCTCTGTCCTCTGCCACGACAGCTCCCATCTCCTGCCCCATCAGTTCACTTTAAGTCTGCTCTTGGCAAGTATGAAGCTCCAGTCAGTTGGGTAGCTTAAGCCTAGAGAGTGTCGGGGATGCTCCTGTCCTTTCTGGGGTTCCCATCTCCAATCCTGTGCTCCAGCCTTAACGTGGTTGCCCCATCCCTCATCACCAGTAGTTCCCTCTTCCTTCTTGAACGTCTTTGTCACCTTGGACTCTTGACCAGGCAGGGCCTCCATATCCCACCCACTATCCCCTTGGCTCAAGCCAGGCCGCACCCTCCATCCTAAAAGCTCCCTTTCCACTTCAGATACTGGATACTTGTTCCTTTCGTGTGGGATCCATAAGGACTCCTGGCCAAGGCCAAAGGAACCCCCAAAGGAGAACTAGTAGTGCGCCTAATACCTCCCACCTTAGAGCTGCCCTTGAGGGTTTCATGCACAAACTATGATCCCAGTGCCCTCTGAGTACCTACTGCTGCTTCAACGTGCAAACAGAAGACTACTTATCCTGGAAGGGACGTACAGACAGTGGGGTGGGGTGGGGTGCAAGCAGGGCTGCCCAGCAGAGGCGGAGCCGAGGGTTCTGGTTCAGAATGTAATATGCAGCAGAAGAGGCAGACTATGAGGGTTAAGGAATGGGAATGGGAAGCTGTGGGAGTGGTTAGATGTAGAGCCAGGCTCTGGTCCCGAGGGCAAGCTCGGTCAAGAGTGAAGAGGAGGGCACTTAGTGGGCACTTGTCAGGCAGTGCTGATGATCCTAGTGGAGTTCTCCACTCTCATCTCAGCCCCACCCCATCAGCAGTGCTGCCCAGCCCAGCCCAGCTCTATGGTCATTAACAGTCTCAGTGAGTAGTTCTGAGTGCAGGGCTCTCCCTCAAGGCGCCTTTCCTCAATCTCGGCTTTGGAGACTTGGGTGGAGAGCCTGCATCTCACGAGACGGGTCCAGCTCTGTTCCCAAAGACCAACTTGATGCACTTCAGTTCCTGACAGGAAGGGAAAGGAGGCACCACAGGCTCTATACCCCCATGACTCTATCCTCAATGGGGGGCACCGCTCTGCCCTGGCCACAGGGCACTTTCTGTTTCTTCATTTTTTTATGATTCTGTCAGAAAGTACTCAGTGCTTTTGCCTCAGAGAAGTGAGCTGAGCTCCACTGTCTGAGAGCTAGGGACAGCACAGATGGGACCTGCACTGGCCTGCCATCTGCAGTAGCACCTTGGACCCCTGAAGACTTCCCCTCAGGCTTAAACTGAGCAGACTAATCCAGGGACAAACCTGCTTTCACCTGCCTGGATCCCAGCCAGTGGTGACCTACTAGGCTCCCCCTGGTTGGCTATTCTGAACAGCCTGGTATTGCCCTGCTCATCCTGCAGACAAGGGCCAGTGGTGGTACTGAAGTCTTACTCTCTCTCAGAGACCAGGACAAGACTGAGGTTCAGACACTCCATCAAGATCATAGTCCAAGGCCTCTCATGACATCCTCTCAGGGGTCTTCATACATTTAGAGGGAAAATCTGACTCTAAATCCCCCAGACCAGGAAACTTGTAGGAGGAGTTCAGGGTGGAGAGGATACCCAACCTCTTTAAGATGTCCAGGGCTCCTGTATCTGGGACAGTAAGATGTCATGGGGTAAGGGACTCAGAACCTTGGATGCAACAGGATGCACTGAGCTCTCTCTGACTGTTCCCCCACCCCCTGAAGGTCTCAGGACTTAGCTCTGCACAGACGGTGGGAGTTTATCCAGGGTAACATGGGCCCCCCCACAATGTGGGTGAGATCTCTGCTGTGCCCCTCATGGGCTGTGTGCAGTGCTGAGTATCTTTAAGAGTGCCCAGTTGGCAATGCAGCCTCATCTGCACATGTGGGTGGCTGAGCACCTCCCCGTCAAGGCCTCTGAGGCTGTGGTGGTGACTCACCAGCAGTAGCTTTATTCCTCCGGAGAACAGGAAACCCACACGGCCCTTCCTGCCTGCTTACAGCCTTCCAAGGGTTGGGATGCATATCCCCCACTTTTGCCCTGCAGACCTGGTTGTGAGGCAAGACCAGGGAACAAGGGCAGGGGTGCTAAATCTCTAACCTGAGCCTGCCCTGTGCTGGGACAGTTACCCCATCTACCCCTGCTGAGACCACTCCCCCAGGCTGTGGGGGTTCTGTGCTATACCCTCCTGGTGCAGAGGTCCATCTGCTGCAGCCTGGGACCCAGCTTGCTACTCCAGAGAACGCCTGGGAGTAAGCAGGCTGTCCCTGACTAAGCCCTCCTAGACACATGGCACAGCCGCCTGGGCCAACATCACAGCTGTGGAGACAGACGGGTCCCCAGTGCTACCCTTCACTTTGAGAACCAGTGATGATACAGAAGGAAGAGGAGACAGGTATGGAGGAGGGGGAGGGAAGGGACAAAGCTCCCGGTGGGAGTGACAGCAGGGCCATTGGGCAGATTCCAGGCAGCAGGAGGGACCTTGAAGTCTGTGCTGGGTCTATGTACACACAGGGCTCAGATGCTCTGGGGCAGATCTCAGCCCAGAGTTTTCTGTTATCATCTTCCTGTGATGAGAACCTAGGGGCTCGGAGGGACCAGAGTCTGGCGGTCATGAGAGGCCAGACTCACCCACTCTCTGCAGCTGATACTAAAGCAGCTCCCAGGAGAAAGGCAGTTTTAGATAAGGGGGTGACTCAGAAGGGCAGGGAGATCTCTCAGGATGGTTGTGTTTTGGTTTCTGAGAGTCGAGACTTGTACCAGCTCTGGTTATGTTTAATTTTACTGCTTGAAAATTTACGTTTCACACGTATCACACAAAGTGCCACTGCCCTGACATCGGTCTCTAACCTTCCCCCCCCCCCGGGGGGCAGACAGCAGTCTCTAACCTTCCCCCCCGGGGGGGGGCAGACACAGTTGTTACCAGGCAGACTGTGGCTGCCACCCTATGGCTGACAACAGGAACCTTCACTATCCGTGCCTGGAAAGAGAGGACATCAGCCACAGTCACTGGCATCCGTCCAGTCAGGCCCCAGGCACTGTGGGAGACAGTTGCTGTTTCTTACCAAGCACTGGGAGAACTTTCCACAGCTGCTAATTCCCGGAATTCACAGCATCTCAGTGGAGCAGGCACCCAGGAGGGAGGGGGCACTGACTTAAGATGTCAGACTCCTAGAAGCCCAAGCCCTGCCGTGTGAGGGTCCCAGGAGGGCAAGAGCCCCAACTACAGACGGCAGAGCCAAGACAACCATCTTTGGCTCTGTCTGAGCAGACCTTGCTAACTAGACCACCACCAGGGCGTCTTCCTCAGGCATGCCTGTGTGTGACTGCAGTACTTGGTTCAAAAGACAAGAAAGCATGAAATCTAAACGCACCTCCAAACCAGATGCAGTGACACACAATTGCAGTCCCAGCACTCAAGGAGCTGAGGCAGGAGGATGCTGAATCAAAGCAAGGCTGAGCAAAAGACAAGTGAACAGACACACCTGCACAGGATCCAAACTCCAAACTCCATGGTTCTAATGAGTGAAGACTTGGAACATACACGTATTCACACACACATACAAACATACCCGCACGCACACACACACACACTCACACGCACACATGTCTTTGCCCTGCTTTGTATGATGAATGGTTCTGAACATCCAGGGACGTCTGGAAGGATACTGGTCCCAGCGGGCAAAGCAACGACCAAGCTCACTCTGCATGCACTCCAGCTCCATACACAGTCTGCACACACTGACCTACTCACAAAAATGATTCTTTCCCAGCAGTGATTTCAGCAGTTGGTTGTTTCAAGTGCTCAGTGTGTGTCCTGACAATTTGCAGGCTCGTGTACTTTCTGTTATAACTCAAGGAATCACATTGTTTGGGGGAAACTGCATCCCAGTCCAAGGTTGGGGGTGACATAGCCCTGGGAAGGTGATGCACAGAAGAAGTTTCTGATCATAAGCCAGCCTTTCCTAGTCTGCCAGTGTCCTTCACCATCTTCCCTTGCTGATATGAAAGCGCCTCCCCTGAGGCTGGCAGCGAGAACACTAGTGTTTACCAAGACAGTTATTTGGGGAAAAGACAGAAAGAGACATTTCTTCCCAGCTTCCTGTCAAGCCCCTTCACTTAGGTGCTATTTCCATAGGATCATTTGGTTGACCCCTGCTTAAAGCACAGAGAATTTGAGGTGAGGGAACATCATAACGCCTTCACTCTGAAAATGTGCCTATGCTGAAATGAGCCTGAAGGACACCGACCCCTGGCGACTGGCTGCAGAGCTCCGCGGCCATAGTACGTGCAGATCTGACTGGTCCTCAAACCAGTGGAGCGCTAGGAATGGGGATGAGAGCGGACGTGCACGGGGAGGCAGAGCTAGCCCCCTACTCCACCCCCCAAGCCCCGCGCAGCAGAGCATCAGAGCCTGCTAACACCCGGGTCCGCGTCCTACTCCAGGTCCGCGCAGGAAGAGGCACCCGATTCCAGCCCACCCAAAACTTTCTCGCCAGGGAAGCTGAGAAAGTTGAAGAACGCTGAGGCAGCGGCTGGGATGGCGCGGGGGGGGGGGGGGGGGTTTGGGGTGTGTGTGTTAGGGTAGGGGTGAAGGGTGAGCGTGCGAGCTTGCGGGACTCAGCACCGCGGACAGCTCCGTCGTTTACCTATCGTCGTTCGGGAATGGCTGGTCTCCTAAAAGCAGGTCACGGAATCGGTACCGTGGCGGCAAGGGCAGCACCTCCGTGTCCAGGTCGTTCATTGTGAGGCGTCAGCGTCCAGGAGCACGTCCCTGCGGCCGACTTTCCCTGAGCAGGGTCGCCTGCAGCGCCCCCTCTCCGCCTGCGCCCTCGCCGGACACACGCGGACCCCTACAAGCCTCTTCCGGGCCTCCGTGACCCCCCGCGGGGGCGGGACAAGCACCTGCAGGGGGAGGGGTCTGGGGGCGGAGCTCGGCGGGGGCGGGGCGCCTTCCTTGTCCTCGGGCCGGCTTAAGGTTTTTCTATTCCGGGGGGTGGGGTGGGGTGGTGGTGTGTGTGTGTGTGTGTGTGTGTGTGTGTGCGCGTGTGCGTGTGCGTGTGTGTGTGTGTGTGTGTGTGTGTGTCGAGGGAGGGGATGGGAGTGGTCATGGCTAACTCCAGAACATCGTTTACTTGAAGGTCCCTGGTCTTCCTTGAGTTGGCATGGGAGTCCTCCTCTTCCCTGGACCCGAGCCAGGCAAGCCTCCCCGCCCCCACAGTCAGCTCCAAGGCCAGTTGCTCAGCATCTCCACCCCCAAGGCCTCCTTTCAGCCTCTCACTGCTGACTTGCAAGAGGCAATTTAAGAAGAGGCCCTCTAGGGCCAACACATCAGAACAGATGAGATTGATGACTCTGGGCTTCCAGGGACTCCTACCCCAATCACGGGATATGGAGTATCCACTGATATGGAGTAGGGACATGTAGAGCATGGGCTGGGGCAGCCTTATGTGCACTGGGAGGCTCTTGTCCCCAGCGGCTCGCAGTCTGTCCACCCCTTGCCTTTCCCTGCCTTCCTCTCCCTCCATATCCATATTCAGCTGCACTCAACAGACCCACAGCTGGAGACCGGCTGGCAGAGATCCCGGGCTCCAGTTCCCAGCCTCCTGAGGCAGCAAGCTAGGGACACTTGTCTTGTCAGCCCCAAACGGCAGCTATCATACACCAAGTGAGAACAGGCTCAGACTCAACTGCACCCATGAACTGACGGGACTGTGGTCCACTGGGCTCCTGACCTAACCAGAGTCCTGCGCTTCGTGTACCCTGGCACTGTGGAGCTCCTGAGGGCCTCAGCCCCAGCCTGTTGTCAATCTAGCCTTCCAGCAACCCACAGTAGAATGCAGTAGGTAGAAATCCAGTTCCCTTCTACCTGACTTAGCCAAGAGCAAAGAGCCCAAGAAGGCAGCCAGTCTTCACACATAAGGATGCAGCACCTGTCCACTGGGCCTGGGCCTGTGTAAGCTCCAGGTAAGGCCCGAGGGAAAGGGGTTTGCCCTATGTTTGTTTAAAGTAGGCCAGGAGGGCAGAAGATGAAGGGAACATTTACCTCAAGCAGGGTTTGGACTTTCTCATTCTCAAGTTGAGAAGAGTGGGTGTATACCCCGGGCCTCCCACCCCCAGACTACCAGCAGGCCAACAAGTATGGGCACTCTCATACTCTGGAGCTGGAGGGTACTCAGCGGCTGTCTCAGGCCCTGGCTGCCAGTGGCAACACTCACGTGTTTCTCAGATCACAGATTCAACCTCTGGGATCTGGCAGCACTTGAAAAATAACATTTTCCTAATAGCATCAGCGGAGTTGGTTGTTATTTCTTAGTCACAAGCTGGCTGGGCCTGGGGAGGTGCTGGCAGGTGGGGAACCACATGGCCAGGGGTCAGGGCTTTATTTCTTTTGGCAAGCCCCCCAGGAACCACCAGGTGCCTGGGACCTGCGCTCTCTGCTGCCCTGACCTTTTGGGCACTTCAGAATTTTTTTCCTCTTGGCCTCAAGAACCAAGGTGGTGGGGGTGAGGGAGGACCTCTGCTTACTTCAGGGGCCTCAGGGAAAGGAAATGCACCTGGAGCAGTGGCAAGGCAGGCTGTCCTTGCAACCTTAGAGTGCTGCCGTGACACATGAGCAAGCAGGCAGTGTGAGCAGGTATCCCACAGACCCCCGCCACCCTCCCCTTCATGGTCCTCAGTGCTGCCTCCCCCTCCACCCCTACGGACCGAGCAGACCGTGGCCCCCAGAGCCTCTTTCTTAGTGCCCACGGTAGGAGTGCTGTGGCTGACATATGTCAATATTTCTGTTCACGGCAGGGCCCAGGCTTTGGGGGATAGTGGGGGACTCAGCCATGTTGGGAAGAACTTTGGGGCAAGCAGGGCAGGGTAACTAGAGGATTCTGTAAAGGTGGGACAATTGGAACGAGAACATGGCTCCCACCCAGCTTCCAGGACTCGGGGGTCCACTTCTTCTGTTTTTCAATCTTTCCCTGGGTGACCCCAGGAGAGCCTAGGAGGTAGCTAGGACCCAGAGTTGTTCTCTATCATCTATCTCCTCTGAGATGGCTATGTCAGTGAACTGCCTGTTTCTATAAGAAGTCAATGTTTTGTGGCTCAAATTAGTTGCTCACATCCCAGACTCTCAGCCTACCCTTAAGGCAAGGTACAGTTTGTCTTAGAGTTTCCATTGCTGTGAAGAGACACCATGACCAAGGCAACTCTTATAAGGACAGATTTAATTGGAGCTGACTTACAGTTTCAGAGGTGCAGTCCATTATCATCAAGGCAGAAGCATGGCGGCATCCAGACAGGCATGGGGCAGGAGGAGCTGAGAGTTCTACATCTTCATCTGAAGGTCAACAGAAGACTGGCTTCTGGGCAGCTAGGAGAAAGGTCTCTCAAAGCCCACCCCACAGTGACACACTTCCTCCAAAAAGGCCACACCTCCTATTAGTGCCACTCCCCAGGCCAAGCATATGCAAATCACCACAGAGCTCAATTTATGAGACTCATAGCCATCCCCACCTCAAGTCAAGGCACAGCCTGCGAGGGATAGTATTGCTCTCTTAGGAACGTCTGACAGCTCTGGCTGAAAGTGTTCCTCTTAGGGACTCTCTGCGATCCAGTGATGGTCAAGGGTTCTAGATACATGGGTAGGTAGCCTAAGGAATCCCTTCACCCGAATCTTTGTTTCTGCTTCTGGAATGAAAGCACCCATGTTGTTTGTCCTCACAGGGTGACTGTCGAGTAGTCGACTAGTATCAAGTTGGTAAGTACAAGCTGCTCTGTGCCTCTCTATTGAATGACAACAGTTCCTGGTTTGGGACTGACGTCAAGTTGGGCCCCAGGGCCAACCTATCCAGGTCATCTGGAAGACCATTTGAAGAGCTTAGTCTTGGGTCATCGGCTAGGTGATCAGTCTAGAGCGAACAGGGCAAAGAGGACTCAGCCCAGCATGAAGAACATGTCCAAGCCTTTGCTACATGTTAGGATTCAGACTTGGGACAAACAGCTGAGATGCATATTTTACACACCAAAACGGACCTGGACTCCAGGTTCTCTCAGCATCACTCAATCCCTACCTGTTACAGGGCATGGTGGGCACATCTGGCCCTCTGTCCTGAACTTTCTAGTCAGGGGCCTGGGCTTCCCCTCCCCAGAGGCTCTCCTATATAAGCAGACATTTTGGTCTCTCTTCTCTCTCTGTACACTTTCTCTCTTCCCTCCCCTCTGTCCCCCCCCCCCCATGGCAACTTCACTGACCTCCTCCTGTGTACCCAAGAGCTGCTTCCCAATAAACCTGCCTTTATATACTCTGAGCTGTCTTGAATTGGCTCATTTCACTGGTGGAGAATAACTTATCAGGTGCTGAGACTAGGGGCTGGGAGAGTGGAGGCCCTCTGCAGCCACATGGGGCTCTGCTTCCCCATCCTTCTCTCTGCCTTACTCAATCTTTGGACTCTATGAGTATGGAGCACCAGGTACTCATTCTGGGTCTCCCCACCAAGAGCTGGCTGGTCAGGGCAAGTACATCTGTTCCAGAACACAGACCTGGTCTTTGTTCCAGGGAGCCTTGGGTTCAAAGACTTTTGAATCTATAATCATAGCCAGAATTTTCAGAAGACAAAAACCAAGTTCAAACAGGTGTAAACAATTTAATGTTTCAAAAATTAATACCAAGCAGGTTATTATTAGGTTACAAGGTTTGGGTATCAGGGCCACCAAGTAAGGTATGTTGTTTTTTTTTTTTCCTCCCAACCCATAGCAGAGACAAGATTATTGTCTTCTGAAAATTATGGTATGTCGTTTCAGCTGTTTGATGGTCTTAAACGTCTGAGGCTTACCCCCACCATCATTAGACCCCAGGCTGTTGGGTGGGACAATGGATGCTCCACAGTGCCTCAGGTCTCCTGCAAAGGCTGGAGAACAGGTACCACCAGATCTAAAACCAAAACATTTATTCAAATTTTTGATAAATTTTGAACTCCCTATGTCCAATTTTTTGGGAACCTTGCTCTCGCTACCCCTCTCCCTCATCACTGCAACACAGCTTCAGCAGCTGAGCACCTCTGCACACCTAGCTCTGGGTGCTGTTCAGCCCCACCCCCACCCCACCTCCTTCCCATCCATGTGAGGCCTGGGCACCAGCAGCAGCCTGCTACTTTAAACCAGCCGCTCCCCGTGGCCACGTGGCTACACACGGTCAGCCAGTCACAGGAGAGATATAAACAGCATGTGGCTGGCCACTGTCTCATTTATGGGATAAAGAAGGTGGAACTGTGGCTTTTCCACCATCTTGATTAAGGACAGCCACATGGCTGGCAGTCACCTCTGTTATGGGTTGGGAAAAAAAGCTGAGGGTCTAGGCCTTCCCTGCCCCAGAAGCTCTTCCCTATATAATGTAGATGTTTTGGTCTTCTCTCTGCATGAGTGTTTTCTCTCTCTGTCTTCTCTTCTATCTGCTCTGTCTGCCCCCCAACCTCCATGGCAACTTTACTGACCCCCACCTGTGTGGTTGGTAAATTTGCTCAAGAGCTGCTTCCTGATAAACCTGCCTTTATATACTTTAATCTGTCCTGAATTGACTCATTTCACTGGAGGACAATAGCTTATCAGTAAGCACCTTCAGGAGCCATACATCAGCACAGAATGATAAGAACATCCCCAAGCAGGACTGTCACCAGACCTTATACAAGGTGAGTATTAGGCTATAGGGTTTGGGACAAAGGCCAAAATGGCTGGACTGGGACATCCCTGTCTCTCTTTTGGCCAGGAGCTCTTGCTTTCAAAACCTCTTGAAGATAGCTCTCAGAAAACACTGGACAAAGCTGATGCCTAGTTCTAGATTTGGACCAGATTTCACAGTGAGGACATATGGAATCAGAAGTGTAAGAAGCTCAAGGATGTTCCAGGGCAGAGACCAGGGGGTCCTGATGCCACAACCATCCTGATAACAAAGTGCCCAGCAAAAGCAACATAAGGGTTTACTACGGCTCACAGAGGAAGGGTGCAGTCCATCATAATGGAGAAGACATGGCTACAGGAAGTTGAGAGAGATATCTCAGTGCTAAGTTCACTTTCTCCTTTTTTAATCAATCTTAGCCAGCTCATGGAGTCTTGCTGCCCACCTTTAGGGTGGGTCTTCCCACCTCAATTAACTTAACCTAGAAACTCTCTCAAAGACATGCCTAGAGAGTTGTCTCCTAGATGATTCTAGATCCTGTTAACAATCAATATTAGCCATCACAAGTCTACTCCTTGTCTGCCTGGCATCCAGACATATCACTTTTAAGCTATATCCTTCCTCCTCTTGTCCTTGTAGGTTTACAACTGTCCGTAATGTGAAATGAATTTATTCCAGCTCTAAACTTCTCCATGGTATCTAATAGTTCCAAAACTCTTTAAAAGTTTAAGTCTCAGACAATCTATTAACTGTGAACTCCTATAACATGGGAGGGAGATGTTTGCAATGTACACTGGCATACTGTAAATATTCTCACTACAAATGGGAGGGATGGGAACATGCCGAGGAATGATCAGACCAAAATGAGTCTAAAAGCCAGTCGGGGAAACATCAAACCCTGTGGCTCCATGTTGAGGGCCTGAGACTCATGATGGAATCAATTGCAGACCTAAGGTGGCCGTCCACCTCCATGTCTGCTGCCTGCAGCACACACAGTCTCTCCTGTGGGCCATCTCTGCTCTATGCATGCAGCTTCCCTCAGCTCATATGCTGTAGTCCTGGCATCTCCAACACATCCTCACAGCAGCTCAGGCTTCACACAGTGCTCTCTCAAGGCTTCCCTGCAAGTGAGTTCTACTTTACCACACACTCCCCGACCGCAGCAGTCGTCTGGATCCTTGGTACAAGGCTCTATGACCTTCAGTCTCACATCTTTCTTTTCTTTGTACAAACCAGTACCACACGGGTGATAAAGCCAAATTTTCCTACCCAAGCACAAAACGGGCCAGGTCCTGCTTGACTTCCAAGATGAGATGAGAGACATTCAGGGTATAGCCATAGGCCATAAAGCCTAGTTATGCAGTCAATATAAGATGTGGCTTGGCCCCTCAATCCACAGCTGTGGTGGCCTCTGCATGTTCGTTCGGGTTGTTTTTGGGCCCCTGTTTGGTGACACTTTCAGCTTAAGCTCTCTCATATTTACAAGATGGAGCCTTGGGACTTGTTTCATCTGGCTGCTGTCTCTTGCCCTTGGCAGGGTCAGTGGTTGAGTCCAGACTCTTGGCTCTAGAGCCTGTGCTCCTAAAGCTGCATGCCTGCCATTGGATAGGACAGAATCAAATCAGACCTCCTTTATAGCCTCCAGCCAAGGAAAAGATTGGAAGATGATGCAGAGAAATCCTAGTATAGGGGAAGCCTTTATTTAATATACAAAACCCCCAAAGGCACAGAGGGACTGATTCCAAAACCTCTTCTGCAGTGGGATGACACTCTCCACAACAGAAGGACAAATGTCTGGGACACAAGAATACCTTGCTGACCACAAAGCCACAGAGAAGAAGTAACTTAACAGAAGGTGAAAGGCAGCCTGGGCGGTCAGCTGTCCAAAGATGAGAGAATAATTCAATATGGAAATAAAATGAAGAGACATTCTGCTGATGGGCAGCAAGACAGAGCTAGCAGATAGCATGGTAGGAGACGTGGGTCTGTCGACATGCCAGCATCATCATTGTCATTGCCATCTGGAGTATCATGGAGGCCTCCTCACCCCATTCCAGAGGAGGCCTGGGCAAGGTTGGTTATTTTTTCATTACAGCCTTATTTCTAAGGTCTAATGCTGCAGAGACCTGATAGAGTAACTCAGGAGTAGCTAGTAGCTCTGCCCCAGGTTACCCCAAACTCACAGCTCTCCAGGAGCCCACAGGTGTCTGCAAGGACACATTGCTGCAAGCACGAAGGTCTCTAAATAGAATTCCATTAAAAAACAAAAACACCAGGCACCGGAGCAATGGTTAAAGGTAAGGGCACTGCCACCAGGAGCGATGGTTAAAGGTAAGGGCACTGCCACTGAGCTTGACAGTCTCCTCCTTGATGGACACCTAAATAAATATAATTTTTGCTGAGTGTGGTAGTACATACCTTTAATCCTAGCACTTAGAAAGCAGACAGGTAGAATCTCTGAGAGTTTGAGACCAGCCTGGTCTACATAGGAAGTTCCAGACCAATGATAGCTACATAGTGAGACTCTGTCTAGACAACAAAAACAAAAGCTAGGCGTATCTGCTTTTTGAAGAGTCCTAAAAGAGAAGGGAATTTGTCTTCCTAGTTCGAATGCAATGTAGAGACTATTTTCATGTGTGGCAATCATAATTTCAATTCTGAGAGCCACAGTGGGCTCCTAGGTAGTGCCTGATCCCACTGCTAAACTGCCTGGCTTCACCAGGCAGAGCAGTTCCTGGTGCCTTTCTGACCTCAGGTAGGCCTTAGAGGGAGGCAAGGACTGCTCCATAGGGCTAGCACATGAGGGTGCACCCCGGGGGTGGGGGGCTGTTCTCCTTGCAAGATTCCTTTTAAGAATCTAAAGTGTTTAGTGCTTGCATGGGTGTTTCCTCTGCTGGGATTCATCCTTCCACTGTTCACCATGGGCATCCCATTCAAGGACCTTGCAGATTGACAGGCTGAGTGGGTACATCCTGTATATATATAGAGACACATGCATGCATTATGCATGAAATGTGCATGCATGTTCTTGTGTATAGAATATGCACAGGTATATACACATGGGTACATGCACATGTGTGTGCATGTCTGCATTTGTGTACAAAAATGTATAATAATGTGTGTATTTTCCCATGTGTATGCTTCTGTGTTCATGCACCTGCACAGGTATGCATATGTACATGTGAATATGTACATTTTCACATGCGTATTGCACATGGACAGATTTATACTTGTATGGGCACATGCATATACATCTGTAAACCCAAACATGCATGCTTGTGTGTGCCTGGATATGCATCTGCATGAGTGTGCACATGGGCATATGCATATTTATGTGTGTTTATGCATGCATGCCTGCATACTCCTGGGTATCCCCACCAAGTATTTGAGTCCTGAAGGCAACACTGCAGTGTCACTGTGGTGAGGACTTGGTGCAGCAGCTACTCTCTGCCAACCATGGCAGAAAGTCTAGCTGCTTCCTGTGCACAGTTAAAATGTCAGAGCTGTTGGAGCTGCCAGGCTGCAGGGTAGGTAGCTGTCCCTAGGGAAAGGAGCTTGGTGCCTATGACAGACATGGTGGCTCCCTGACATCTCCTGAAACACACATGCCATCCCAAAGTGAAAGTGCAGAGATCGAGCAGCACTGGGACTGGAGAGTCACCGTAAGTAACACTCGGAGGCATCTTTCTGTATCAACCAACTGGAAGGAAAAGAGGTGCCCTGGCAGTTGCAGAGAGACATGGACCTTATATGGGCCTAGGAACCAACATCATCCCTGGTACTGCATCAAGGCTACGGGGAGAGCAGAGTGCTGAGGATGCTCATGGAGGGGTGTGAACACCCATGGCACTTATGCGGAGGTCAAAGAACATCTTTGTAAAGTTTTTCTCTCTGCCACAAGGTTTCTAGGGATTGAACTCAGGAAGCTGAGTTTTACATTAACTTGACATACACTCACTAGTCATTTGGGATGAGAAAATCTCAGTTGAGAAAACACCCCCACTGCAAAGGTCTGTGAGCAAGTCTTTGGGGCATTATCTTAATTGATGACGGATACCAATGTGGGAGAGCCTGGGTCATCGTGGGAGGTACCACTAATGAATGATATAAGAAAGCAGGCTGAGCAAGCCACAAGGAGCAAGCCAATAAACAGTGTTCCTCCATGGCCTCTGCTTCAGTTCTTGCATCCAGGTTCTTGGCCTTCTTGGGTTTGTGCCCTGACTTTCCGCAGTGACAGACTGTTACCTGGAAGAATGAAATGGAATAGACCCTTCACTCCTCAAGTTGTTGTTAGTCATTGTGTTCTGTCATAGCGTGGAAACCCTAAGCCAATGCCCGCTCACCAGGTCCAAAGGAAGGTTCAAAGGCAAGGGAGCCACAGAGGGCAGAGTCCAACCTGGGGTCTGCTTTACCACACACAGGCCGTGCCTTGTTCTCACCGGTTCTGGTTGTGCCTGGGAAGCTGACTGCCCTTGGGAATGTGGCCTTAGCTGTGTAGACACCAAGGACATCAAAAGGAGCAGGTGCAAACTCATACGATCTAATCATCAACTAAAAACCTAAACTAGGTGCACGTTTTAGTCAGGGTTTTATTGCTGTGAGGAAACACCATGACCAGAAAGCAAGTTGGGGAGGAAAGGGTTATATTTGGCTTACACTTCCAGATCATAGTCCATCGCTAGAAGAAGTCAGGACAGGAACTGAAGCAGGGCAGGAACCTGGAGGCAGGAGCAGATGCAGAGCCCATGTAGGGGTACTGCTTACTGGCTTGCATTCCCTGGCTTGCTGAGTCTGCCTTTTTATAGAACCCAGGACCACCAGCCCAGGGATGACATCACTCAAAATGGGCTGGGCCCTCCCCTCTTTGATCACTAATTAAGAAAATGCCTTACAGCTGGATCTCATGGAAGCATTTCCTCAACTGAAGCGCCTTAGCCTTTCTCTGTGATGACTCTGGCTTGGGTCAAGTTAACACACAAACGCAGCCAATATAGTGGGTATAGTTTTTTTGAGTCAGGCTCTATGTAACCCTGGTGGTCCTAGAACTTACTATGTAGACCAGGCTGGCTTTGAACGCACAGAGATATGCCTGCCTCTATTTCATTGGTGCTGGGATTAAAGGTGTGTGCCACCACTGCCTGGCTCTAAGTTAGTTTTCAAAAGACCCCATCCCCTCTACAATTAGTAAAACTTACAAAGTCAGAAGATGTGGGAAGGACTGTGCGGGTCAAGCCACCTATCAATCAGTCTAGGAACCAGCTCTTTCTTTCTCTGAGTCCGAAGCTCAGGCCACTGTGCCCTGGGATCTGGTAGAATGAAGATGGTCTCACCCCCAGGGCCCTACATGGCAGAAGCCTTAACAATGTTTGAATCCTTTTGCCGGGCAATTCCACTCTTAAAAATCCACATCAGGGAAGTGAATGGATGTGTTCCCAAGAGCTGCTAAAATAACATTGTCCAGACGCAAGGAAGCACAAGGAGGCATTAGCACAGCCCTGTGACCACTGCTGACCCAAGCTGTCACTATCAAGTCTGAGGGAGATACTGTCACTTCAATCCCATGTGCTGATATGATATTCAAGGCTCACACCGCTACTGAGACTGCTGAAGGGTGGGTTGGTTGCAATTCCCAGAGCCCTCGAGGCCCCTCTGCTCCCTCTGTTCCTGGTGATACCCAAGAAAAGTCTCTCCACATCTCAAGAAATCCTGGGGTAACCACACCAGGAGACCCTCTGAAGAGATGAGTCTGGGCAATAGAACAGAGTTGTGTCATGCCAGGAATGTCCAAGCAACATTACTGGAGGGCAGAGCAGGCACCCTTGGGTATGCTGAGTAAAGACCTAGACTACATCTACAGTGGCACTGGAATCCTGGGGACCCTTGCCCCCACCTCTGTCCTACTGGGCAGCTGCTGAAGCCCAATGCATGTGGTATCCTGAGCTCCCTCTAGCTCTGGCTGTAGAGCTGGCTGACTGTCCCTCTTGCCAGCCAGGGCTGCATATGGGCCCTCGAATCTTTCCCATGGGACCTGGGCTACTTCCTGCTGCCCTGAAAGCACCGGTTGCTTCTTAACAACAGACCCAGAGGGCTAGCCAGGCATGTACTCTGGATGGAGGCCAACATCAAGTTCTGTTCCTTAGTCTTCAGGGCCCAGAGGGTCCCAAGATGGCTGGGATCCAGGCTGTTTGGGACACATAGTTCCAGGAAAGGTCCCTGCTCTGATGGGAAGTGTACTCGAGTGGTAGAGAGGAATTCTGTTTTAAGACAGCAATGTGGCCCAGACAGTGGTGGCACACGCCCTTAATCCCAGCATTTGGAGGCAGACAGGCAGATCTTTGAGTTTGAGTCTGGTCTATAGGCATATCCAGGTATATATAGGTATATCCAGGTCATCCAGGGGTACACAGAGAAACCCTGTCCCAAAAAACAACCAAACAACTGAAACAGACAACAATGTCAAGGCCCCTCCCTCTGCAATACTGGCTGTCTGGGTCTGAAGAATCCTGAGTCACATTCAGGGGCATGACAGAAGAGGACAATGTCTAGTGACCTAGGATCTCTGGACTCCTTCTTCTCAGCTGGGAAGTCTGGGTATGCTAGCAGCACTGGTGTAGGGCTGGTAGAGATGAGCTGGCAGACATCGTGAGACTCAAACTCCCTCAAGATAAGTACTTCACTTTTTTCAGCGCCTATAAAACAGAGATACGTCCAAGGCAGGGCTGATCCACTCAGGACTCTCAGCTCCTACCCCCAGGCCCCTGCTGAGGCCACTGTGAACTGCTAGCTTGGTATCATGCAGGGCTCACCTCTCCTTTCCCTCCCCACCTTCCTCACGCTGGTACCACTGGCCCTACAGTCCTGGCAGCAGGTCTGCCTGCAGGTTTGAGAGCAAATCTATGCAGAGATAGAGGTCAGGCTCAGATGGGGGTGGGACAGAGGACTTGTGGACAGTGCCAGGTAAAAGATGCCACTAGTCCTGGAGCTGAAGCCCAGACTGCAAGGGCACAGTGTCCCTGCTTGGACTGCAACCAGGCAGCGAATTGTGACACCAAATCACAGAGATATGTGGCAGAGGGTCCCAGGACAGCAAGGTCACAGAAACCAGAGAGCCCTCCCAGGGTTACTCTGCCTGACAGGCAGCTCTTGATTGGCTCTAGAGGAGCCAGGGGTGGGCCAAGTGCTTTCTGCTTCCCAAGGACACTGTGCTTTCAGAGCGTTTGCTCATAGCCCCACATTGCCTCCCCTAGTACTTCTAGGAGTGTGAAAACCTGTGCCTTCTCTCAGAACGGTCCTCAAAGACCAGCTCCACCTCTCATTTTGCACAGGGGAAACTGAGTCACCCATCATCAGTGGCCTTCCCTGATTACCTTTCAGTGTGCTTGACTTCAGAAAAGCAGAGGCTGGCTGGAAAAGGGCTGGGGGAAGGAGCATAGAGGACCAGGACCAGGACCAGGATTGCAAGGCATGTGGTCACTTGAGTAGGTACGAGCTATGTGTTCTTGATATCTAGAAGGACTGCTCACAGGTCACGGGAGCCCTTCCTCACAGGAATCAACAGTCAGCAGCTGCAAAGAAACGGCCAGCAGAAAACTACCACTGACTAGTCTTTTTTTTTTAGATTTACTTATTCATTTAATGTATATGAATACACTGTTGTTGTCTTCAGACACCAGAAGAGGGCATCAGATCTCATTACAGATGGTTGTGAGTCACCATGTGGTTGCTGGGAATTGAACTCAGGACCTCTGGAAGATCAGTCAGTGCTCTTAACTGCTGAGTGGTCTCTCCAGCCCCTGACTAGTAACACCTCACTTACCCTCTTCCCAGTGGCTCTGTCTGGGAGGGGTTGCCCTTCTGGGTGGTGCACTTCTTTCTGGTCCCAGTGATGCTACTCTATGTGGAGGGAGATCCCTTGTGGATTCCTCCCTATGCCTGCGCCTGAGCGCTCTTTGCAGAGGATGTGAAGAAGGGGCACTCTCTACACCTCACCTTACTCTCACCCCCAAATATCTGGACAGTCTTGAGTTGTGGATTAGGAAAGGCTGTGTTCCAGCCACCACTGCACCCAGTGCCCCTGCGGCGCCAAATAAATGCTCCTTCCCAAGAAAGGCTACAGAGGGTCCTGAGGATGAGAGATCTATCATAGGGAATCGGAGGGTGAGTCCTGGAGGGTGCGTCCACAGGGGACCTGTGGAGTTCCCACGGGAGGGCGCTAACTACCGTGCGCTCCATACTAGGGGGT
This sequence comes from Tokudaia tokunoshimensis, assembly GCA_036184795.1. Classification (NCBI taxonomy): domain Eukaryota; kingdom Metazoa; phylum Chordata; class Mammalia; order Rodentia; family Muridae; genus Tokudaia; species Tokudaia tokunoshimensis. The sequence continues at coordinate 1,086,112 of BTHU01000008.1, forward strand.
GTACCTTCGAGAGGCATGCGAACTCGGCGAGGCAGAAGTCGGAAACCGCAATCACCCCTCTCTTCACTTTGCTTCAAACACTTAAGTCTTTTTTTTTTTTTTTTACAAGATTGGGGGTGGGGGTGGGGGGAGGCAGCAGCAACAACAAAGAACCTGTCTTCCCCGCCCGGGCGCTTGTCCTCGAGCGCCCTCTGCTGGTCGCCCCTTGCACCCTTACCCCGTGGGGCTTACGTGGGACACTGGGCGTGGGGAGGGCCTCCGCATTTAAAGAGGGCAAGCATCCATGGAATCGCGCTGCTACTGTGTCCAGCCAGCTTTCCCCTTCTTCCTCCCCTTCCAACAGTGCTCAGTCGGGTAGAGACCTGCACCTAGTGCCTCAGTGCCTTAGGGCACTCCTGCCAGAACTTGTTAGGCTAAAGTGCTGTCTAGACCCCAGGATCACTGTGACCTCTGCCAGCCCTCAGTCACAGGAGCACCTATCAACAGGTAGTGGAATGTGTACAGAATGCAGGCCAGCATTCTGGCAGATGGGTTATTCACAAGACATCCTGAAACCTTGAATAAGGACCTTCTGGGCTCCAGGAGCCTTTGTTGTCCAGTGTTTTGAAAAGCCCTCTCCAAACCAACACTGTAGCAATGAGAAGGGGGTGGGGGGCAGGAGAGACAAACACAGGATACCTAGGAGATGGGTGGAGGTTAAGATGACTTCCGTTCATGCTTTTCTCCAGGCCTAGGCTACAAACCCAGTCCCTCACTGGGGGCCTAGTCAGTAGACTAGAGAGATCACAAGTAGGATCACTGATTCTACTCCCATCAAGTTTCCCCAGAAGTCCTGTCATAGTGTTCTATCACTGTATACAGACACCATGACCAAAGCAACTTTTGTAAGAGAAAGCATTTAATCAGGGCTGGCTTACAGTTTCAGAGGTTTAGTCCATTATCATCGTGGTAGGGAGCACTGTGCATGCAGATAGACATGGTTCTGGTGAAGTAGCTGAGAGATCTGCATCAGAATCTGCATACAAAAGGAGGAGAGAGCCACTGAGTTTGGCTTGGGCTTTTGAAATCTCCATGTTCACCCCCAGTGACACTCTTCCTAACTCCAACAAGGCCACACCTCCCATGCCCTCTCTAGTACTGCCACTCCAGGACTAAGCAGTGAAGTCTGTGAGCCTATGGGCCCATTCTTATTCAAACCACCAGAGGCCCCTTGTCTGTCTGCACAAGAGCAGGCTGAACACAGATGCTTTGAGGCAGAGGTATGGCTGGTTCTGCAGAGGTCCGGGGTGCCCCACAGTCCTCAGAAGATATACAGCCCATGACTCACACAGCTGTGTTCTACCTCCCTTGGTTATGCCTCACCTCTCTGCCCAACAGCCAACTGACCCCTCTGGCAAGGTTACTACCAGGGGGGTCCAGATCATCAATCAGGGAGACCCTATCTTCGTCTACATCACCAACTGACTAGGGTCCAGCAAGGAAGTGACCTTGTTGGGTGTGGTGGTTTGAATATGCTTGGCTCAGGGAGTGGCACTATGAAGAGGTGTGAACTTGGAGTAGATGTGTCAATGTGGGTGTGGGCTTTAAGACTCTCATCCTAGCTGCCTGGAAGTCAGTACTCTGCTAGCAGCCTTCAGATGAAGATGTAGAACTCTCAGCTCCTCCTACACCATGCCTGTCTGGACGCCACCAAACTCTCACCTTGATGACACCGGACTGAACCTCTGAACTGTAAGCCATCCCAATTAAATGTTGTCCTTTATAAGAGTTGCCTTGGTCGTGGTGTCTTGTTCACAGCAGTAAAACCCTAACTAAGACACTGGGCTATCAGAGGTAGCAGGCTGGGAGACATATTGGAGGCTTCACATAAATGAATATCTGGCGACGTTCTTCCCGGAAGACCCAAGTCCCAGAGTGCAGCCAGCCTTCGTTCTCCAGCCCGAGTGAGAGGGGAGAGGCCACTGTGAGCAGGTCCTGTTGGGTCAGTTCCCTGCATGGAGCTGCCGTGTTCCTCCTCACTTCTTCCCCAAGGAAAGCCCAGACCACACAGTGCTTTCAGAACCCAGTATCCCTAAGTTCTTCTGGTTCCATTGCAAGCCCTCACTAAACCAGTAACCATGTGTCACTGCCTGAAGTGGGAGCCCCAAGTACTGCGGCTCCCTCATCTGGCTGGGGTGGTGGGTCTTAGCTCCAAGCCTCCAGTACAAAGAGTAATCCCCTGGCTCCTTCCCCACACCTCATTCCGGAGTCTGTACCTTTCCTCAGTCAGAGGCTTCCCCCTACCGCGGCGGCCTGAGCCTGTGAGCCCATGTCAGCATGCCCCTGGCTCTCACCCTGCCTGGGCCAGCCAATGCTTTTTTTTCTGGTGCCTGAGCAGAGCAAGGATGCAGAGAGGGGCAAGACGGTTCCACTTACAACGTCCAAGTATTACCTTTCTCCAACTCATCCCAGGTCCTTCACCCACGATTCCACCCAACTGGAAGCAGAGGCGAGAAGTCTCACTACATGTCCTTCCCTCTGTGGCACTACCTGCCCATTCTCAGCAGGTGCCCCGGAGAGGTGTGGTGATCTGCATCAACTATCCCCAGAGAAGTCCCTGCTGCATCCCTAGCACCCGTCTCTTACCATTAATTGGCCCTTCAGGCCCGGCCTGTTCTCCTTCCTTCCTCCTGTAATCCAAGCACTATTTGCTAAGGGACTCCTGACAGCTAGGACTGAGCTTTTGAGGACAGGCCCCAGATGGGGGTGTCTCCAAACCATTGTATGTGCTTAGACCAGGGATGCAGGTGACTAACACTTCGGGCTGCTGGAGCAGGACTGGGGCTCATGTGACTCAAATGACTGCAGCTCCGTTGTTTGCTGGTGAGTACTTAGGTAGGGGTTGGCAGGCCAGTTGAGTGCTCACCAGGGAAGGCCAGGTGCTGCTGGCTCTGGTGATCCGGTCTGGGGCGAGGGGGTGATAACTGTGTACTTGGGAAGAACACCTGCTAGAAGGAACAATCTGAGGGGGGCATACCTGAACACCCTATGTCCTCCTGAGACTGGCCAGGGTCCCATAGGTGTCATTTACATTCTTCTCCCAACGAGGTTGTGAGCTTCTCGAGGGCAGGGCTGGACTCCAAATAGCCCTATAGTCTGCTCCAAAGAGCTGTAGGCCGAGTCACCTTGGGTGGGGAGGAACAAATGCTTGGCAGAAAGAGAAAGCGGAGGCCTGGGCACCCCGCTGGCCACACCCCTAGAAATCCGCTAGAGACCTGTTGAGTGGAACCATGTTGCTACTTTCTGGCAAAGGGGCCAGAAACAGAGCCGCAAGCTATCACGTGGGCTGTGATCAGGTCACGTGGTCTGAAGGCCTGCACGTGAAGCAGCGAGTCAAACTCGAGAGGGGGCGGGGCAAGCCCAGCACGAAGTGGGCAGGCGTGGGGGTAGGGGGTGGGGAGACACTTGCATAAGAGTGGGCAGCCGGGTGCTGGTTAGATGCAGAGCTCCTTGGGGTAGGCGGAGTGTGGGTGAGAGGGTGGGCTAGAGGGCAGGAGGGCAGAACTAGGGGCTTTCTGTGGCTTCCGGCTTGTTGCTTCCCTCCAACTTCGTGCCAATGGCGTCGGGTGGCCACGAACAGGTCACTGTGGATTACGGAGTCTCCGGCATTGCAGGATGCAGGTAAAATTTGGGTTGACGGGCTCTGAGAGGGTTAAGTTCCAAGGCCTTTGCCCAGGAGTGACTTACATCTTCACCTTACCTGGCACAGCCAGGCAGAGCGCCCCATCTTGGCGTGGAGCGGGTGGGGAGGGGTCATGAGCTGGCCAGACGGTATTCCTGGATGACCCAGGCCGCTCTTAACTTCTTCTAGACATCTACCCCAAATGCCCTAGTTCTCCATTTTGGGCACTGGTGCCTTTCGTGGGGTTCATAGGTGGTCTTGGCTCTTTTCTCTGTAGCAAGACTCCTCAGCAGGAGACTGAGGACAGCTTGCAGACTCCCTCACGAAGCTCAGCCCTCTGCACAGCTCCCGTGGCTGGTGCAAATTGGAACCCCTGTCTTCGGAGAAACGTGATCAGTGAGAGAGAACGCAGGTGCGGGCAGCCCCGGAGTGGGCAGTATGCCAATGGGGTGGAGGGGTTTAGGTCTGTGGTGTAATTAGCTTATACCTATCTGGACCAACCAGGATTAAAACCCGATCCCCAAGTAAGCTCAGCTTTGTGGAGTAGGTCGGGTGTTACTACAACTTGACTCGGATTCACCGTTTCTCAAACCAGAACAGAGTTGCTTCAGGGCTGTGCTGTCAGCCCAGAGTTGTGGTGGGTCTCCTGGATTGCAGGACAGGCTGCTGCTCCAGAGGCCTTGGGGGCTGCTCAGTGGTGGGTCCAGAGGTTCTTTTGCTATCTGGTGAGGGTAGGATTTTCATTTTGCTTGTCTGGAAGCAGGAGGCGCATCTCCTTGAGCTGTGAGCGATTGCGGGCTCTACTGCCTCAGTTTGATGGCCGGCGGGAGGACATGGCTTCTGTTCTGGAGATGTCGGTGTACTTCCTCCAGCTGGCCCACAGCACCGACCCTAGCTGGGAGCAACTCTCTGTGAGTCGTAAGCAGGCGGGCCTTGTCAGGCCTCTGCAGGGTGTCTACTGTGGTATATCCTTGTTTAGGGGCGTCGTGCCCTCTGTCTTTTTGGGCCCCAGCCTTCAGCCCAAGGTGGCCACACGTTCTGCACCCTTATGATACATTCAAACCATACCAGTTGGTATTCTCCTTAGAGGGCCAAGTGTGTGGGAGCTTCAGGGTCTCCATATGTCCAGTTCAGGCCAAGAACACTCACACTCAGACTTCTACTCTTTGAGCCCAAGACTACTGCCTGATTCTCAGTCCCATTGTGGTGCCTGGGTGGATACAGTCTGACTCAAGGGGGAGGGGGTGGCATTTGAGAAGTGAAGCTTGACCCTGAGTTTCTGGATGTTTTGTGTGTATTTAAACTTCAGGTCCCTCAGCCTCCCCAGGAGATGTGGCACATGTGGCAGGGTGATGTTCTGCAGGTAACCCTGGAGAATCAGATTGCAGACAGCAAGCCAGACTCCGGGATAGCAAAAGCATCTGCTGCGGCTCGGTTAGTGTCCCTGAGGCCCATCCTTGGGTCCTGGGCTCTGAGCAGTAACGTAATAGTATGCACACACCTGTGAGATCACTGTTCCTGCTCAAATGACTTTAGATGGTCCCTTGAGAGCTTGGGGTGACAGTACATTACACAGGGTGATCTTGTCAGCAGACTTGGGTCACTGGGAAGATGGAGAGGGGTTACTTGGCTCTTCTGCTCTCTGGAGCTCTGAACTCCTCAATGTCTTACACTTTTTCAGGGTGCAGGACTCCCCATGCTGTGGGATGCTGGCTATAGACCAGAGCCAAGCCACTGATAGAGTGTCAGAGCTGCTGGAGAGACCTTCCTCCTGCCCTGGTAAGTGCCAGAGCACATTGTCATTCAGTGAGCCAGGTGACCTATGACCCGGAAGTGACTGCTGCTGAGGCTGAAAGGGCTGCCTCTCCCATGCCCGGAGTCTAGAACAGCTGGCTGTCTCGCCTCTGCTTGTGCTGAAATTGGGGTGACTGTGAGGCCCGCAGCTTTTCCAGTTGTACCTCCACTGCATGGGGTCTTGTTCCGCGGTGCCAAGCCCTGGTCAGGAGGTACCAGTGAGTTACCAGGTGGGCTGCCTCTCAAGCCAGTTTGCCTTTCTTGGATGTTTGGTCTCCTATCGTTTATATTTGCCATGTCTACAAGTCTCAGCTGGCCAGCAGGGGTTCTAAGCAGCTACATACATAGGTGATGTGGAGATAGGCAACTGGTCTAAGGGAAGAAGGAGCTCAAGGTCATAGAGCAGTGCTGAGGGGGACTTCTGATCGGAGCCCATGTAAGTGACTCAAGGCCTAGGGACTACTTTTCCAGGAACCTGCCCTGATCCAGAGTTGGACACCTGGTTTTGGACACCCCCCTGTTTGGTCACCTGCTGTCAAGTACTTCTGGCTTTCATATGCACACACTGTAGGACAGTACTTGGCCAAAACCATGTGGGCTAACCTATCTTCTCCCTGTTAGAGTCTTCCGGCTTGGGTCCTGGGCTCCCACCCTGGCTCCATCACTCCTGGCAGCCAGCCACGCCTGAGGCGAGCGACTTTGTTTCTGGTGGGTCACACCAGGTGGGATCCCTGGCCAGGGACACTGAATCTCCAGGCATGCTGGCTGAGGAGGCCAACTTGGTCTTGGCATCTGTACCTGATGCCAGGTGGGTGCTTCTGAGTCTGTGTGTCACTGGCCTGCCTTCAGCCTAGCGCTAGTCTGTGCTTTTCTCCACTTCTGGAAGCTTCTGATTCCTGACGTCTACACCACACTAAGAGGAGGCCCAGGCAGCTGGCCCAAGCCAGACTCACCATGTGGCTTTATGATATGTGTTTCTAAAACATTTTTGTCTCCTAATTGTCTTTTGTTTGGGCTGATGGTGAAATAATTTTGTGTTTGGGGAGCACACACCAGCTGGGGTGTGGGAGGCAAAGGGAGGGATGAGGCTGTTGTTGGAGAAGCCAGCACAGATCTCTGTTCAGCAGAGCCCTAGGGCGATGGCCTGTGCCCTTCTGCTGTGATTTCTACACTTGGTCCTGTTGGAGTGAGCCTCCATGGAATCTGAAGGGCCTTTGCAGGATAGGGCTGGGTTTCTGTTGCGTTTCTAGTGACTAGGTGCACTTGTGGCCACTCAGGGATCTTCTCATTTCCAGGTACACCACAGGTGCAGGGTCCGAAGTGGATGGATCCTTTCTGCTGACCACCAATCCTGATTGGTGGTTGGGTGAGTGGGGCTGTGAGCCCAGGCTGCCTTTCCCCACGTGGGCCCTGACTCTGGGGCCTGTGTCCCACCAGACAGGAACAGGAGACTGTGCCCAACTCCAGCTTGCTCTCTGACTCAAGGTCCCCAAATCACCCCCCCCCCGCAATCTGGTGATGATCAGGGTGACGGCAGGGACAGAGGTAAAGTCTGACCATGTGCAACAACGTGAGCACGTGATATGTGGAAATGGCTGTGTAAGTCCTGGGTGTTTTCAGTAATGGTCCTAGGTCAGCACCAGAACAAGGCATGTGTTGTATGCCTCCTCAACCTTTAGGGTCCGGAGCTGAGGAAAGTGCTGTGGTTCTGGCATGGAAAGCATCTCCCAAGGCATGAGAGCAGGGCCACCAGAGTTGGCTTCATCCTACCTCACTGGGAGGAGAGAGATGGGGTTCATATTCCCTCAGAGAGGGGCAACGGGCACCTAGAATAGACAGGGTGGTAGCAGCACGGGAGCCCCTCCCATGCTGCGACCAGTCTTCTGCCAGTGTCTGGGGTTCATGCCTGCCTTACTGATGTTTCCTCTCCTTCCAGGGTCAGTGGAGGGCAGAGGAGGCCAAGCCCTCGCCAGGAGCAGCCCAGTGGATGGGGCAGAGCCAAGCTTCATTGGAGACTCTGAGCCTTGCTCCCAGGAGCTCCAGGCTGGCCCCGTAGAGCTGTGGGGCTTGGATTTTGGCAGCCCTGGCCTGGCCCTGAAGGATGAAGCAGACAGCATCTTCCCTGACTTTTTCCCCTGATAGCTTAGTCCCATGCCCTATAGTTTAGTTTGCTGGGGGAGCTGTTCCTTGCCTGGGTGTTGTGTTTTGGGTTTGCTTTGCAGCTGCAGCCTAATTTGAGGGATGATGGCAGGGCTGTGAGTGGAGTTTGTATTAAAGAGGAAAGTGGTTTTTCTGGCAGAAGCAAAATTTCCCTGGCTTTTGAGTAATTAATCCAATTCATTGGGCACATTGCCCCAACTCCATTCAGAGCAGAGGCAGCTGCCTGGGTCTTTGCGGAGAGGTTCTCAGCTTGTAGGATCCCTGAATAACCTACTTCTGTGCCTTGTTCCCAGTGCCTTCCTCCTCCTCCTTCCTGGGCTTAGGTGTTTGAGTTGGATGGGGCCTTTCTGTGGACCCCATTGTCCTCTCCCTCAGTGCAGCATGTCCTGAGGGAAGGTCTGGTCCCCTATTACTGCCAGTCACCCCCGTACTTGCGGTACATGGGTTCTTGGGGACCCTCTGGGTCTGTCCCACACCCCTCTACATTGGGCTGCCATGGGCAGACTGAAGATTGGTATTTGTCATTCTCCTGTTCTCCCGGGCAGGCTGAGGGCAGTCCTGCTGTCAACATCTGGAGACAATCCAGGTCCCTGGGACTCCTTCCCCATATGAGTCCCTGTTCTGGGGCCAAAGCAGCCCAGCCTGATTTGTCCAAGAACCTTGAATGTGAGATCAGAGCTCCCACCAGGCTGCCCCCACATCCAGTGGAATGTTTCATTAATTCCCATGAGTCACTGCAGACAGAAGCTCAGGAGCAGGTGGCGTGGGATGAAGCACTTGGGGATTGTGAGCGTTGAGATCATTACACAACCCCAGGAGCTGAGGGAGGCACATGGTGGACCAAGAGAGCCTGAGTGCTGGACACTGGTTCAGGTGGGTGCTGAGTAGAGCTGTCCACCACCACCCAGGTCCTCGGCGCCACCAACTCTCATGGTTTACAGGACTGAAGAAGATGTTCAGAGGAGAGAGTGACCTCCAGATTTTTGGCTGCCAGTGTGCCAGACCCACACCAGATTCCTTGAGTATAGGAATTGTAGCCTCACTTTGTTGTCTGACGCATGAGCTTATCCATCAATTCCAACTGTCTGGATTCACGTGTCTTCTAGAAGACTACCACATCTTTATGTGTGCATTTTCATGTTGGTGTGCTTGTGTGCATACTGTGGATGCTAAGGCAGGCAGGCATGTGTGTTTGTGCACCCATGATAGATGTGTATGCATTTGCATGCCCATGAATGTTGTGTCTGTGTGTATACATACATGCATGTTAGGGTATGCATGCATTGGTATGTGTACATAGGCTACAGAAGGGTAGGTACTGAAGGTCTTTGGAGGCACAACATCTATACCTACCCTTCTGTGTGACTGCTCCCCTGTCCTGGGACATGTCCCACAATTCACAAGCATGTGACCCTTAGTCCTGGCCTGCTGCTCTTTCTGGTTTTGTCAACCTAGAGGCAGGTCGTGGAAGATTTAGGAGCTATCTTGGTCTTACCCTTCCCAGCAGCTAGACTGAACATGTTCAGCCATCTCTGCAGCTTCTCCCCTGGACCTCTTAAATCCTAGGTGTCTCTGCGGTCAGGTGTGGCCTCACCTGTGGCACTTGGGAGGGAGAGTCAGGGAACCTAACTTGCCTTGTTCACAGTCATGACTTAGGTCCATGGGGATGGAAGAAATTCCCGCAGGAATGCCAGGAGGCAGGTGGTCTCTCCTCCCTCTGCAGTGCTAAGAATGAACCTGAGGCCCAGCCTGGCTTGTGGGAAAAAGCAGTAAGAGGTCACAGACCTTGCCTGATCAGGTGATGGGAGACCACAGGGCTTGGGACAGCAGGGGCACAGCGCCCAGGGTCCTGGGACTGAGGTCAGCTTTTTCTCAGTACTTCAATGCAGGCGAGTTGGGGACTTCAGGCTCTACCCCCCATAGCATAGGAAAAGGACTGCCTGGCTCAGATGTTTACCATGGTGTCTACTCCTGTTAGGCTCTGTGGGTGTGAGTGTGGTTCCTTGTGTGGCCACACTTTGCCCTTTTCCCCCCAAACTATTAGTCTGGCTAGCTGGGTTTAGGAGGCTGTGGGTAGCTACCACAGATACTCTTGCTGATGGTCTTGGGCTCCAGCCTGTGTGGTCTGCAGAACCCTAGAATCTCTCACTTGGCTCCTCCCAAGCCCCAGAGGGTGGACCTGGCCACACTCCTGAGAATCGGCCCCTCCCTCTGCATGATGACCACTGCAAGGATAGCTGCTTGAGGAAAAGGGCCCACCTGCCTGAAAGCTGGGTTCTGGGGGTGTTAACAGCCACATTTCAGCCCTACCACTCTCATCTCCCAGTGCTCTGCAACTACCAAAGCTTGGGGACATGAATTCCGGTGGCATGAAGGACACACCACAGTGCTGCCTTCTCTGTGGAGTTTCCTCAGAATGGTGTCTCAGGGTGGGAATCCCAGTGAGGTGGGAGGGGGCCGCACTAGCATCATACTTTGCAGGGGGCCAGGAATCATCCCAAGGCACTGTTCATGATCACCTTTCAAAACCTCAAGTGAGACACTCTCTGGAAACTTTCAGACTGCTGGATTCCTTTGGAACCCCCAATGGTTTTGAGCAGCAGCGCCTATGTGTGCGACTTCAGCCCATTTTGAGTGCCCAGAGACAGAGAGGCTTGGGGGAGGAGTTAGGACTTCTCTGTCCATGGGCCTCAACATGGGTTTGAAGAAAGCCTGTGTGCTTTGTGGGTGAGCTGAACCATATGACAGCACTCAAGAGTATCAGGAGCCCATCTGTGGGGTCTTCGCAGTCATGGGCTTCAAGGGTGGGTCTTGGCAAGGGGATTTAGGGCAGTTAGAAATGTGCCTCATTCCACTCCAAACTTCTCCAGCAACATCACACAGATCTGTGAAACTATACACCTTTCATGAGGCCCGTGTTCCCTTTGTGCATACATGCTAAATTCATATCTGGAGCTCAGAAAGGGATGGGGAAGAACAGGCTTGCCTATGCTCCTGACAATTGGGAGATCCCCACAGGAACAGACATCTGAATTTTGGAAGCTCTGAGTGCTCCTGACAATTGGGAGGTCCCCACAGGAACCGACATCTGAATTTTGGAAGCTCTGAGTGCTCCTGACAATTGGGAGGTCCCCACAGGAACCGACATCTGAATTTTGGAAGCTCTGAGTGCTCCTGACAATTGGGAGGTCCCCACAGGAACAGACATCTGAATTTTGGAAGCTCTGAGTGTTCCTGACAATTGGGAGGTCCCCACAGGAACCGACATCCGAATTTTGGAAGCTCTGAGTGTTCCTGACAATTGGGAGGTCCCCACAGGAACAGACATCCGAATTTTGGAAGCTCTGAGTGCTCCTGACAATTGGGAGGTCCCCACAGGAACCGACATCCGAATTTTGGAAGCTCTGAGTGTTCCTGACAATTGGGAGGTCCCCACAGGAACAGACATCCGAATTTTGGAAGCTCTGAGCGTGTCGTTTGGCAGAGTAGTGAGGCTATCGAGGTGTATGTGCATTGTGGGGCATGTGGATGTAGGGGTGTATGTGCAGGCATGTGCATGTCTCACAGGCACACATGGGTATATGCATGTGTGTGTGCATGTGTGCATTCTGGGCTATGCTTCCATGCCCTGTCTTCTCTTGACTGTCATTTTGGGATGCAGGCATCTGAAACTGCAGATGGAGAAACGTAATCGCTGCATCCTGGTTCCTGGGCCGCAGCTGTCCCTGCCTTCAGGTTGCCCCCTCAGTGTCCTTGCCTAGTACTCCCCATGCTCTGCAGGTTCTCCCACGACTTTCAGCCAGCCAGGTGTGACCCTGGGGTTGCTTGAAGAATGGTCCAGGGGCTTCTCAGGTGACATTCCCACCTGAAGGATGTCCTCTGGAGGTTAGCAGTCACAGAGTCTCAGGGAATGACACTCCAGGTTGTGGTTTCCAGGGTGGTAGCTCTCTGGATTCTTTCTGGTTTTTACAGATGTGGCAGTAAGGTGATGTGGCCAGCCATCAGGAAGTCCGTGGGTCTGCCTCTTCTGAAGCTTTGACTTTCATGAGTCGTGCCCTCTACATCCCTGCCTGTTGTCCCTCTTGACTTTTCCTGATAGGTGGCCCTGGTTTGGCTCTCCCTGCCGAGGGAGGCCAGCTCTAAGTGTGGACAGTCACATCAATGCCCTCATCTGGCCTGGCCTTCTTTGTTCAGGACTCTTGGGTCAGGCCGTGGAGCATGAATGACTGCAGTGTGGGAAGGACAAGGAAGGACGTTATCCTGACAGAGGTAATGGACCTGCCCGGAGTGCTCCCAGTCATCCCCTCAGCTGTCCCCTGCCAATGGCTGCACCTCAGAAGACCCCTCCCCCAAACTTGAATAGCACCATGGACGGCAGTAACTAGCCCCATGGCACCTGCCTAAAGGGATTTCTACACCTCCAGCTCCCAAGAACAAAATCTTACCAGAACTAGCCAGCCTTGTAGCTGGAGCAGAAATGGCATTGTCAATCCTGTCCCTAGAGCCCCAGTGTGCGTGGACTTGAGTTTACTTCACTCCACCTCACCCCATGCTTTGTGGAAACCACAGTGCAGGAGACAGAATCAGCAGTCAGGAGCTTTAAGGATGACAAACTTGGTTTTGCAACAGGGAGTGCTGGTGCTTAGTAAGGGGTACCTGCTCCTGAGGCAGGTGGTCAGCTAGGGCCACCCACACCTGAGGCGGGAGGTCAACTGGGGTCCAGTCCACATCCTCACTAGCTCATACTTGAGACAGGTGATTGTTCCAGTGGCCTTGCAGTTGTCTCTCTAAACCGTGGTCCCCAAACTCCAGCCTGGGCTCTTCCTGACATGACCTCAGCTCCTGCCACCCTACAGCACTTGATCAGAAGCAGGACTGTCTGTCTCCTAGACTGACAGGCCTGAGACGGCTCTTGTCTTATTCTGAGTAGCACCAGGGATGTTTCCCCTCTTCTCCCCATCCCTCTCTCTCCACCCTCGTGTGTGTGTGTGTGTGTGTGTGTGTGTGTGTGTGTGTGTGTGTGTGTGTATGTATGTGTGTGTGTGTGTATGTATGTATGTATGTGTCTGTGTGTGTGTGTATGTATGTATGTATGTATGTGTCTGTGTGTGTATGTATGTATGTGTGTATGTGTGTGTATGTATGTGTGTGTGTGTGTGTGTGTGTGTGTGTGTGTGTGTGTATGCGCACATGCGCACTTGTGTCCTAGGCAGCTGCTTAGCTGAGAGCGGTGTGGCTGAGCTGAGCACCAGCAGCCTGCAGGTGGCAGTCACACACACTTGGCGCTGCAACTGCTGCATGAAAATCAGGCTTCAGATCTGTGGGGCCCTCAGCATCCACAGCTCGTCGGCTCGCTCAGGTACTTGCTGAGATTGTCTGTTGTCAAGTGTGGTCTAGCAATTTCCATCGCCTCCTGATCACACTCTTCCTCCCCAGGGGGCTCATAGGAGCTACCTCGCTGCTCCTTATGGGTTTATATAACCTGTGTTCCTAAACACTGGACTTTCTGTTTTCGACATTTACATAAACGTCCTATAGGCACCCTCTCCTGATTCCAGGCTTTAAGTGCATGTGTCTCATTTGCCAGACCCTCCTGCCCTCCCCCAGCTTTCTCCTTCCTTTTGCCTCAATGCTCACTTTCTTTTTGAGAGTATCTTATTATCCTAGGGTGGCCTCAAGCTCACACTGTGTTCGAGTAGGACCTTTGCTGACTGTTCTTCATCCTCCCTCTCCAGTGCTGAGCTGAGGTACCCAGTCTATGTAATGTTGGGGACCAAGCCCTGGGCCTGGAGAATGCTAACCGAGTGGTTGGCAAGTGAGCTATCTCCCAGCTAACTCTCACTTTTAACTTTTACTTTTTCTGAATTCGTATTTTGTGCTTGGTATAATCAAGTCTCCAGGCTTCATCCATTGTCTTAGGGTTTTACTGCTGAGAACAGACACCATAACCAGTGCAAGTTTTATAAAAGACAACATTTAATTGGGGCTGGCTTACAGGTTCATCAAGGCAGAAGCATGGCAGCGTGCAGGTAGGCATGGTGCAGGAGGAACTGAGGGTTATCCAAAGGAAGCCAGGAAAACAGATTGGGCATGCTCAGTCATCTAGGAGGAAGATCTCCAAGCCTATCCCCACAGTGACACACTTCCTCCAACAAGGCCACACCTTCTAATAGTGCATAGCTAGCTTCCCAATGCTTTCTTGGTCTTCCATGATCTTCTTTTTGTTGAAAGAGGCACAGCAGAGAACTTCTCCTGGCTGGTCCTGGTTGCGCCTGCTGACTGGTGCTGGTTCAGGGAGGCCTGGCTGTCCCTGCTGGGTCGTGCCACCGCTGCTGATTCCTGCTTGCTGTCCTGACTCTACTGAGGTGGGCTACCGGTATCCTGACGGAGATTGGAATTTCCTCAAGGAACTGCTTCTATTCAGGTCCACACCCCCTTGTCCCATTTACCACCTTCTCTTTCCTACCTTTCGACAGGGGGCTAGAATGGGGCTGGAAGCATTTGAAAACCCTTATTAAAAGTAGGTTTTAAAATCTAAGCCTACAGATGACATTGTCACCCATGACTGGTGAAAGTCTTACACTTCCTGTGGTTTTCCACAGATGTGATAATGACACGCCTCTGTTCTGGTGTGATGTTGGACTGTGAAGGTAGGGGAGAGACTAGAGTAACTGCACAGAGGACAGATGTGGCTGAGAGACTGGCACAAGGAAGCAGGTCCTAGAGACTAGATAAAACTCAGGTGAGAGTAAACTGTTTGAGGCCAGTGCCACCTTGTGGCAGCTCTCAGAGCTGCAGGTATCAAAAGAGACCCTGTGCTTTCCGCAGGTCCTATGTCGGCTTCTGCTTCTGCCTAGTCCGTGACCAGGGGCACTCAAGGTACTGGCCAGGCTGGTGGTCCTGGATTTCAAGCTGGGCTATTTACTGGCTAAAAAATCTGGCTGGCCATCCTTGGTCCAGTGTGAATACACAGGAAAGGACAGGGGTCCCGGGTTCCAACCTCTCCTGACTTCATCACATAGACCACCAGCCTTTGTGTCCGATAAAAAAAAATGAGTTCTTTCTTAGAACACAGCAAATGCTGCACCCTATATCTGCTGGCTGTATTTGGGGGTTCTCCTACAGCCAATGTGCAGGCAGAGTTAAGAGTTCAAGCTGATGGCCTGGCCTGGGGTGCCTGAAATCTTGGCTCTGGTCCACCAGGGCTGTGGTGTCTATCACTACCTAAGACGGCCACCCAGGCATCACAGTACCTAAGGGAATCATCCCTGCTGGGCATACCCAGATAAGAGTACACAGCTCCGCCCCGGGAATACTGAGGTGTTCTACATCCTTGCCTCTACTCTTTCATGTTGATCACCTAGGTAAGTCTCCCACCTGTATTGGGCCTGCCCTTCCAGCCCCTGCTGAGACTCTACCTTCTCCCCTCTAACAGCTCCATCTCCAGTAGCGCAGAGGCCTTTCCTGTGCCACGGAACAACCCCTGGCCCAGCATCAGCAGAAGGGGCAACATCTCACTGTTCCTGGTTCTGGGGAGAGTTGGGATTTACTAGCCCAAGGATGCTGCCTGTGATAGCGTTTCTTGGTTGTTCACTTGACTACACCTGGAATTAAATAAAACACCTACAAGGGATCTTTCATTTTGTTTGTTTCTTTTGTCGTTGTTGTTGTTTTTCAAGACAGGGCTTCTCTGTATAGTTCTGGTTGTCCTAGAATTCACTCTGTAGACCAGGCTGTCCTTGAACTCACACCTGCCTCTCCAGTGCTGGGATTAAAGGTGTGTACCACCACCACCCAGCTGAGGGATTTTTTTTCTTAAGTAAATTATTTGAAGTGGGAAGATCTTTGTTTGTTTGTTTGTTTGTTTGTTTTTCTGAGACAGGGTTTCTCTGTGTAGCCCTGGCTGCCCTGGAACTCACTCTATAGACCAAACTGGCCTGGAACTCAGAAATCCACCTGCTTCTACCTCCCAAATGCTGAGATTAAAGGTGTGCACCACCATCACCTGATGGGAAAACTCACTTTTAATCCAGATCTTTTGAGGTGAGAAGATCCACCTTTAATCTAGGCCCTCTCTTCCTTTGGCAGCCTATATAAAGGACACAGAAGGAGGAAGCTTGCTTTCTCTTTGATTACTAAGTCTATTCTTTCACTGGCAGCCTGCACATTGTGATATTCTAGCACAATTTTAGAGTCCAGTTGAGACTTCCAACCTGTACCTGAGTGAATACTGGATACTTGGACTAGCTGGACCACAGCTTGTAAAACATTCTAATTAATTTCATATATATGGTCCTCTAGAGAACCCAGTCTAAAACAGATTTTGGCACTAGAAGTGGTTCTAGAGCAACAGTAGTATAAGGATGGATTTTTAAGTGTCTGGGACAGGCTTTCCAATTTGCCAACACCTACAGTTACTGAAGGCTCTCCTGGAAGCTCGGAGAGTACTGAAAACCCACAGTGTGAGCTATTTACAACCTTAAGGAGACAAATGCACTTGATTCTCCGGACTCACCAATTGTGAAGGGCAATGGATTTGGTGACTGTACATAAACTTTTGACAGTTTGTGGAAAAATAAGGAAAATGATACTGCTGGCTGGTTGCTCCTAACACCTCTCGATAAACTGACAAAGGAAAAGGATGAGCTGTGTGATAAAATTCACGAAGTTGTAGCAGCCCGGAATATATGAGGATAACAGTGAACTCACTGGTAAAACTAACCAGCTCCAGATGCACACCAGTAGGCTAAAGGTTTCCAAGTGTGCCCTGGAAGAGAATCTTCCCTCCAGCAGCTGCAGAGTCAAGGTGTGGAAAGTCAAACAGAAGTACTCATCATAAAGTTTGCTGACTTACAGTGAAAATTCAAGCCCCAGCCTTGGAGGGTGTTGGTGGTTAAAGTAAGGGCATTGATTGGTAAAGCTTGGGACCTGGCTTTTTCGGGGGGAGGTCCCTATTGAAGCTGAAGACTCTGAACCCTCAGATTCTCAAGGGTTTACCTCACCAGAGGAAGTAGTCGCTCCGCCCTCAGAAGAAGGTGTACTCACACTCCCACATGCCCAGAGATACCTATGAATGGCCTTTGTCAAGGGTAATTGTACACTGGGGAGAAAGGAAACGATCAGACCTGATACTGGTTGTGAATTGTCTCCCAAGAGACATTGTGGCCTCCAGTTGAAGTAGGGGCTTATGGAGGCCAGGTGATTAGTGGAGTTTTGGCTGAAGTCTGACTCACATTAGGTCTAGTTAGTCCCTGAATTCATCCTGCGCTTATTTCCCTAGTCCCAGAATGTAAAATTGGGGATAGATCGACTTAGAAGTTGGCAGGATCCTCACATTGGTTTCCTGACCTGTGGAGTGAGGGCTGTTGTGATTGGAAAGGCTAGATGGAAATCTTTAAAGTTGCCATTGCCAGGGAAAAGAGTGAATCAAAACCAGTATCACATCCCTGGGAGAATTGCAGAAATTAGTGCCACCATCAAGAACTTGAAAAATGCAGGGGATATCTCCCTTTAACTCTCCTATCTGGCCAGTGCAGAAGACAGATGTATCATGAAGAATGACAGTTGACTATCAAAAATTCAATTAAGTAGTATCTCTGATTGCAGCTGCTTTACCGGATATGGTGTCTGTACTTGAGCAAATTATCACATCTCCTCGAGGGTTTGTTGAGGGTCCGGGGATCTGCCCTTTGCCCGCTGGTGGTGTCTGGATCCCACCAACAGACCAGCAGGGCAGGGGCTAGGACAGGGAGTCTGCAGCGTTTCATTTTTCATGGTGTGAGAATGCAGCTACACACCAACCTGGAGGGGAAGGCGGGTCTGAGATGAATGCTGTAGTTCCAAGGCAGTGTCTGTGTACTGGCCTGGAGAGAGGAAGTGTCTCCCTTTGGAGCACAGAGCATCACTGCATGCCACTTGAAGGGGAGAGGAGCTGAGACAGCAGGGAGCAAGTGCAGAGTGCTGGAGGAAACTGGGTGAACATGGGATTGTAAAATTTGGGGGAAGGGCATGGGAATATCCAGGAAGGGCAGGCCATTGGCTGAATGCTAAGGCTAACTGAGATGCTTCGTTAACATGGAGAGGAGTTCTAGGTGCTGCATTACACAACTCATTCCCTGTGGTCTTTGTTACATGTTCCAGAGCAGGCAGAGAGGACGGGGGGGGGGGCAACTCCACTCCTGCCATCTAAGATCTCTGAGATTCCCAGGGTTTGATCACACCCCACCTTACCAGTTCTTATGCCTGTCTGATAGCCCATGTGCCCTGGTACGTGATACACAGCTATTGAGCTGGCCCCTTGCTCAGCACCGGCCCATAAGACCCTCCAAAAACAACTCAATTTTGAGTTGGCAAGGCCAACAGTATACCTTTACAATTTTATCTCAAGGATTTATTAACTCTCCAGCCTTGTGTCATAACTTAAAAGGGATCTTGATCTAGAAAATAGCCCATTGGTGCACTATATTGATGACGTTATGCTGACTGGGAAGCAGTAACCACTTTGGACTTGTTGGTAACACATGTGTTCCTCAGAGGATGGGAAACAAACACAACTAGAATTCAAGGGCCTTCTACCTCAGTGATACTATTAGGAGTCCAGTGGTGTGGGGTAGCAGATATCTACTCTTGTCCTGTTTCCTTATCTATGGGGGAAGGGGGAAGCAGGGAGCTGTGGGGCAAGAGCCCATAAGACAGGACCAGTCCTAGACTGTGCAGAAGACAGTGGGGTCACTTGGCTATGGGCTTATCTCCTTCATGTAGCCCTCTAGGAGAGGACAGAGGTCTCTCAGAGCTCTGCATGTGCTGATCAGACACTTCCTGCCATTCTTCAGGACAACCATTACTCTGATTCCCAAGTGTAATGATCAATACTGTCAATTTGACAGGATCTCTAATCTTGGAAACAACCCTCCAGAAGGCCTGTGAGGGAGTTTCTAGATTGAGCTCACTGAGACAGAATGTGGCAGCATTCCATGGGCTGGATCCCAGACGGGATAAAAAGTGAGTGGGGTAAGTGAGCAGCAACATCCACCTCTCTCTGCCTCCTGAGTGACAGCTGCCTCAGACCCCTGCTGTTGCTCCCTCCCCACCACAAGGAACCTTGCCTGTGAGACCCAAAACATACCCTCTCTTCTTTAGGCTGACTTTGCTGTGAGACAGGCTAGGCTGACTCCATGACAGGCTTCAAATTGATGGTTCAGGAGACTAGACCTAAATCTTTGTTTCTAAGAACTGGGCAAGTCCAGTCCTCAGAAGCTGCCCCTTCACCTGGTCTGAGGCAAGGACAATGGGTCAGCAACAGTTTCCAGACCTCCCCAGCAACAGTTTCCAGCCCCCACACCCCAGCAATGGTTCTAGAATGTCCCTAGAGATAGAGGCAACGCTTAGGATAGAGGTAACCTCCTACTCCCTGGAATCCCCCTATTGTACTTTAAATCAGGCCTGTGAACTCACTGGTGTGTCTCCATCTTGGTAATGGGAAACCCTAGCATGCTGGACTTATGCAGAATAAAACAGTCTTTGCTTTTGCTTACTATTTGAGTTCGTCATATCATTCTTCGGCGAATCATGGACCCTTAGAGCTGCAGGTACAAGAAAACTACACGTGGGTGGCTTCCTGCACATCTGTCTGTGCTGTGGTTCAGCGGGCTGCACCAAATGATCCAGAGACCAGGCTGCCTGCCTGGGAGTGCCAGGTATCTTCTACCTGGCCATTCTGCCAGCTGGCCAGTCCTTAGAAGGCGACTCAGACCCACCTGGTCCTGCTGTCCCACAGTTGGAGTTCTCCAGGGAGAGACTGCCTATTAAGAAATATCTTGAAGTAGGCCACTAGGCTCCTGTGTGTGTGCATGGGTACGTGGTCATGTGTCTGTGTGAGTGTGCTTGCCTAGCTCGTGTGGACATGTGTGTATGTGAGTGTATGTTTGTGAGCATATGAGCATGTATATGTATATGTGTGAGTGATCCTGTATATGAGCATGCATTGCACACATGTGCTTATGAATGAACACATGTGTGTTTGAGCCCATGAGCATGTGCGTGTTCATACATGCCTGTGTACGTGAGTGTGTTTGCATGTTAGAATGTGTGTTTGGTGCTGAGCATTTTGTCACTTGTGTAGGGCTGTATATGCACTCTCTCTGTCCTTCAGAGACAGCACAGCTGGGATCACTGTGCTTCCTCTCAGGAGCCACACTCACTTCCTGACTCCATTCCTCTAATCTGGCCCCTTTTCTACAATTTCGCCATCACACCTTTATATGCTGACCCAAGGCCCAAGGTGCTGGATGACTGGAATGTATCACCTGCTGCAGATTGTGGTCATGAACCAAGCCAATGTGAACATCTGTACAGACTGCTTATGTGGATACAGTGTTCACATCTCTCTGCTGCAGTTCAGGAGGGTCACTCCCAGCCCACAAAACACTGTAACGTCTATCTGTGTGTTCAACAGCACATGGGACAGACCCATATCCCAGCCGGTTTGCTATCACTAGTCCCCTAGGGAATCTAGTCCCAGAGGTGGTCATACAGGGGCTCAGCCCCTCAACTGAGGACTACCAAGTCTTACAGACCCTGCCTCCATAGAACCTCATGGGCCCGTGTGCAGGGTCCTTTAAGAGGTGACTCTGGGGCTAGTCTCTTGGCTGTTCTGAGGGTGATCTTTACTTCCATGGAGTCCTGTTCCCAAGAAAGGATCTCGAAGTGCCAAGTGCTATATCCCTAAACATATGCTTGTCTTCATTCTGGAACCAAAGGAGGAACTTTATTTGGCAAAAGTCTTCATACATGAGGTAAGATCAGTTTGGATGCCTGGGTGGCTTAAATCTGATGGCAGAGGAGGAAATGCAGACACAGAAGGCCATATGAAGACAGAGGCCTAGAGTACAGAGATATGACCACAGGCCAGCATCAGAAAGAGGACGCCCAGTGCAGCTCCACAGTGCCTGGCTCTCAGGTCTCTGGGGTGCGAAGCTGCAAGACAGTGAACCTCAGGCTCCATGCTTACCACACACAGCATCCAGGGTAGTCTCCCAGAGTCAAGTTTCGCACTCTTCTCAGACACACTGTGGAAGGCTCTGCTACAATCCAGATTCTGGGAGTACATCACCGTCTTCTACAAAGAGCTGGGTGTTCCTTTGCTTCAGCAGGACAACCCAGTGATGAGCAGAGTCTAAGTTTGGAGATGTGCAGCTCATGGTCACTCTGAGATGGACCTCCCCCAGCTTCCAACACTGATTCTGGGCTACCCTGTCCCATTCCCAGCACCCTGGAGCTGCCTGTCTTACACCCAAACCAAAATTCACGTACCAGAAGGTCTGGCTGGCTCCTCTAAGGTCTATAAAAAGCAAAAATCTGGGGAGACAAGGTGATGTCAGATGGCTTGCTGAGCCTCTCTATGACCCCCAACCCCAATCCTCAAGGCATCTGTGCAAGGCACACCAGGCTGTACATTGCCTTCTCTGGGCCTTTCTGAGCTAGAGAAGGGAGCCCTACCTTTCTTTGTCATGTTGATGATATTTTGTGGGCCCAGCCCATACAGTTTACAGATGTTTTCAAATTCTTTCCGGTAAGTTTTATCAAGCTGTGGGAAGCGCCCTGGGGACAAATTTGGCTTTTGTTGTGGTAGCAGTCCCAAGGCACCATTCCATAATGTGTTTAAGGCCCATGGAAGACGCCCTCCCAGTGGCTGGGATTCCCAAGCAGATAGGGTTGGGTTACCATAGAGTGCCAGCACTTGGGTCTTGGTTCCATTCTTGATGTTCTCCATGTAGAAGATGTTATACATTTTGTAGTCAGTCTCCAAGAGCAGCACCTTGTTTTCTCCCTCATCTGCACAGAGATCTAGTTTAACACAGCCTCTGCCCTGGCACTGGGACAGCCCCTCACTTCTGCAACAAGTGCCATGTGACTTATGTAGCTTCCGTTAAAGCAAGCACTGGAAGGAATGAGAGTTTGGATGCCCAGTGCTAGCTCAGGAGACTGTGGTATGGAAGTGTAGATAGCAAGGTATTATAGCCCTGTCTGTGCCTTTGTGTGCTGCCTCCACAAGCCTCAGCACAGTACTCTGGCTGTGTGGTAGTTCCAAGTTAGCGATGTCCAGGCTGGAGGCCCTTGAGGACCTAGGCTGGTGGGCAGGGCCTCAGCAGAAAAGACTCCTGGCAATCAGATCAGAAAGAACAGGGTCCCACTCACAGGCAATGGAGAACTCCCCATTGTTCTTAGTCTTCTCACAGATCATGGTCACAGCTACACATTCTCCTTGCACCCTGGAGGACAGTGAGGGGAGAGGCTCAGAGCAAGCACCAGCCCTTTCCTTCTACCTTGGCTTCTGTGAACCCACTCCAGAAGGGGCCTTTCAGCTTAACTCACTGGGAGGAGTACAGAACACAGCAACGGGCCATGCTGATCTGCAGGGAAGAGCTGGTGAAGTCCACACACTGGCCCAAGTGTGTAGATGTGTGAGTAGATGAAGTTTCAGTGGGGCATGGGAACATATTCTCCCCTAGTTTCAGCTTAGGGGGCAATACGCACATGAAATGGAAGTCAAACTGCAGGCTGCCATTATTTAAGAGCTTGATGTTCCGGATGAAGAGCCTCAGGTCTCCATTTTCTTCAATGCGTGTCATGTTATCTGAGGCCATGGAATCAAGGTGCCAGATCCCAGAAATCTGGAAGGAAAGGCTGAGTGGCGGGAGTCCTGTACCACCCCTGGGGTTGCTTGGCCCTTATGACCTCACTCTTGGGTGAGTCTCTAAACACTAACTCTAAGCTGGGACCTCCTTCTGCCTTCTCAGCCCTCCCTCTGCTCCATTTCTCCCAAAACTCCTTCTGCACCCTATGGTTGCCATCATGGCTGGGAATGTGAGGGACTGTCATGGCCCAGACACTCTTTTTCCAGGTCAGGCCCCCCACCCAGTATAGCGGGACAGGTGCTCTTCACAAAGCCTGGCCTAGCCCTAGAAGGCTCGGCCTACCCTGGCCAGGTTGTAGTTTCTACGCACAGCAATCTGCAGGTTGAACTGCGCAGTGGCCAGGCTCAGTGCCAGGCCCAGCACTAGTAGTAGTACCATTCTCTCTGGTGGACACCTTGGTTGGCATCTCCCTTATACCCCTTTCTGCTTTGTGGTTGTCAGCCTGTCCACATACATCCTGTGCCCTGTTGGAAGGCAGCCAAAAGCCCCCATTAACTGGTCTAGAGCCACAGAACCCACTTGAATTGATGTGTAACTGGGTCAGAAAGTGACAGGGGAAGTTGGGACCAACAGGGTTTGGCCATCAGGTCCCTGGACCCAGGCCAACCCACTGAGACCGTGTGGGAGACTCTGAGTCCTTGTTCTGTGTGTCTAAGTCTCAGTGCCCCAGTGTTTGAGTCCTGACATCTGGCCTCAGTGTTTCTGTTTGAGGCTTTTGTCTTTTCACAAACCATTGGATTGGCTTGCAGTTCAAGTTGGCAGCAGAGCCAGCCACCATGCCTGGAGGATCACTGAAAGAGTGTGGTACAAAACTCCAGGAAAGACACTGAGTGAGGGGTACTCATGGTGTCAGCCCCTGAGCTGTGGGGTCCTGAGAGCAATGTTCTGGAGCTTGAGGGTACAGTGGTTCAGGAACACAGACACAGGGTGAGATGTGTTCCCGTCTTGGCTGGAGACTGGCCATGGGAGGTGGTGGTGAAATGTGTTCTGGAAATGTCTGCACAGCTCCACCAGGTGGTTCACAGGTCTCTGGCTCCCACTGCCTCCAGGTACCGGTGCGTTGGTGGCACTGAAAGAAAGACTGTTCCTCTGAATGAATAAGGCTAAGCTTGGCAGCCAGGGCCGGAAGAGCTCGGCACCACAGCAATCCAAGGGGCAGACACCCACTGGTTGCCACTTCTCTATGTGGGTAGTTCTGCCATCGATCTGCCCAGACTGATGTGGTTCTGAGATAAAGGATGGGAACCCAATAGTCCCCAGGTACCAGGCAGGTATCAAGCATTGTTAAAACCACACACAGTTAATATCAATGACAGGTTGTTGTACATCTAATCATCCTTTCTGTGGATCATTTTCCTACAAAAATGTTAGGACAGGGCAGGAGAATTCCAGTACTGTTTAATTCTCCACCGCATCCCCAGCTGCTTTGAGCAAAAGAACTCTCAGTCCAACCACTTATACTACTCCACACAAGCTGTTGAGCCCTTTCTAGCCCCTAAGCTTTAGTCTAACCCAGGACTGTTTGTGTTGGACTTTTTCCTGCCACAAGCCTTGGAGTACTCCTGGTGAGCCCACATGCCTGATGGCCTAGCGGATGGACTTCTGTGGGTTGTAGAAAAGAAGCAATGTTGTGATTGGTACAAACAAAAACCTTCATTTGCATATCAACTCTGCTATGACTGGAATGAAGCACCCCAAAGCACCCCAATCACTGTCTAGATAGCTGTCTGACAGAAGCTCCCTTGCTGCCTGCCCTGGTATTGCAGCCTATGGACGAGTAAAAACTTTCTCTTGAATCTGACTTTTGTTATTGTTTGCAAGTTTATTTGAGACAAGGTTTCATGTAGCCAACGATGACCATGAATTCTTGGTCATCTTGCCTTCACTCCCCAACTTCTGGCATTTCAGGCCTATGCCACCACGTTGACTGGTCTTGCCTATAGTCAGTGAGGGTCAAGCTCAGTCACACAAGAAGAGAAGCGAGACGCAGTGGAGCATCAGCGGCACAGACGCAGTGAGGCTGACAAAACTACTCAAGCGGCAGAGTGGCCGCTTCACGGTTGCCTGCGGCTGCTGCTGAGCACTGGGCAGGCCAAGCTATAAAAGCACCAGAGCCTCTGGCTGCATAGACACACTGCTGGGAAGTGGCCAGCAGCAGCGGCGGCCGCAGCAGCAGCAGAAGCTTCCCTCACCCATGGCCACAGCTGTGATAGTGGCCATAGTAACAGGAGGCCCTGAACTATTTAAGGACTCCGGCTAGTCAGAAATAAGAGGAGAGATGGAAGTCAAGGTAGGATGGAGGGCTGAAGTTGAAAGCTGTAGAGAGTCAGAGAAGAGTTACCAAAGTCTATGGGCACCAGAAACGTTCCCAAGAGCTGCCAAGGCTACAGGACCAAGGAACTGAGACACCCCTGGGCTAGGAGCTCAGAATCCTTACTTTACAAGCTGCACAAAGCTATAATGCTAGAAGGACTTTAGGGTCTGGCTACCTAAAGCTACCCAAGAGCTGAGACGCTAGAGGGCACCACCAGCTGTGGCTCCTAGCTGATTGCTTTCATTCAGTGCTGTGGAATACCCAAGGAAACATAAAGTTGACAAGGCCAGCCCTTGAACTATACAGTAGAGCAAAAGGACCCCAACTAGATGATTTACAGCAGGTCCAGAAGTCCCAAGAAAGGTGCCTGCCTTGGCCCATTCGAGGGAAGGAAGGAGAGTGGGGCTGGGCAACGGTTTCTTCCCTGTGTGCACAGCCATAGATGCTCCAGGAGTATGCAGAAGCCCACAGATCACTCTGCAAGTCTCTGTGGCCCTCTCCCAAGCAGGTTTTCTGTCAGAGGATGGAGTAGGTCAGTCATGTGGGTCCCAGAGGGACTTTCAGAAAGGACAGGAATCAAGTTTCAGGCAAGTAATACATGAGCATCTCTCTCTTCCTAGAAGAAAATGTGCAAGCTTTCCTTCTAGGTCTTGCGAGAAGTCTCTAGTGTGAAGAGTCCAGCTGTTGGTGGGTGTGGGGAGATTTTTTGTTGTTGTTGTTGTGGAAGAGCATGGTGTGAGGAGCATTCATGTGGGTGAGCCATTCCTGTCAGATGGCACAGAGGCTCCTGTCACACTAGGCTGCTACATCCCTACTCATCTAACCCCAGGAAACACAGCTGTCCCGTGTCTGCTTTAAGCTGAGAGCAGACAGGGACAGGCCCAGCTCAAGAGTCAAAGGTGCATGTGGTAATAAGTCTAAGTGACTGAAGGAGATCAGAAGATACAAACTGTAAAGGAAGAAGTCAGCAAACCTTCATTTGCAGATGATATGACAATATACATAAGCAACCCCAAAATTCTACCAAAGAACTGCAACAACTGATAAATACCTTCAGCGAAGTGGCTGAAAACAAGATTAACTTAAAAAAAATCAGTACTCTGCCTATAAACCAATGAGAAAAGGACTAAAAAAATACATTAGGGAAACAATAGCCTTTGCAACAACTGCAAACAATATAAAACATCTTGCTGTCACTCTTACCAACTAAGTGAAAGCCTTGTAAGACAAAAACTTCAAGTCTCTGAAGAAAGACATTGAAGAAGCTATCAGAAGATGGAAAGATCTCTCATGCTCATGGATTGGTAGGGTTAACATAGTAAAAATGACCATTTTACTAAAATCTACAGATTCAATGCAATTCCCATCAAAACTCCAGCACAATTCTTTGTGGACCTTGAAAGAACAATTCTCAACTTCACATGGAAAAACAAAAACCTAGGAGAGCTAACAGGATTCTGGACAATAAAGGAACTTCTGGAGGAATCACAATCCCTGACTTTAAGTTGTACTACAGAGCAATTGTAATAAAAACTGCATGATATTGATAAAGAAGGGACAGGTAAATCAATGGAATAGAATCAAAGGCCCAGAAATAAACTCATACACCAATGATTTTTATTTTATTATTATTATTATTATTATTATTTTTTACAAAGAAGCCAAAAGCATACAATGGAAAAGGGAGAGGATCCAACAAATGGTGCTGGTCTAACTGGATGTTGGCATGTAGAAGAATGCAAATACATCCATACAAACACATCCATATTGGTCACCTTGTACAAAACTCAAGTCCAAGTAGATCAAAGACCTCAATGTAAAATTGAATACACTAAATCTGATAGAAGAGAAAGTGAAGAATAGCTTTGAATGCATTGGAGCAGGAAACAATTTCCTGAACAGAACAGGAATTAAGATAAAAATCAATTAATTGTTGAATTTATAAAACTTCTGTAAGGCAAAGATCACCATCAACAGGACAAAATGATACCAACAACAGGACAAAAATGGCAGCCTACAGAATGAGAAAAGAGCTTCACCAACTCCATTTCTGACAGAGGGCTGATACCAAAAATATACAAAGAACTCAAGAAACTAGACACTAACAAAACAATATAACCCAACTTTTAAATTAGGATACAAATCTAAACAGAATTATCAACAGAGGAATCTGAAGTAGCCGAAAACACTTAAAGAAATGTTTGACATCCTTAGTCATTAAGGAAATGCAAATCAAAACTACTTTGAGATTCCATCTTTTACCTGTCAGAATGGGTGGAATCACACAAGAGACAGCTCATGCTTGGGAGGATGATGAAAAAGGGAACACTCCTCCATTGCTGGTGGGAGTACAAACTTGTACAGCTGCTATGGAAATCAAAATGGAGTTTCCTCAAAAAATTGGGAATCAATATACCTCAAGATGCGTCTATACCACTCTTGGGTATATACCCAAAGGAAGCGCCATCTTACTACAAGGACACTTAACCAAGCTAACTCAGTTGGTCAACAGAGTCTCAAGGGAGGGAGCAAAGACTGAAAAGAAAAAGACAATTAAACAACATTATAACACATCTCCAGCCAGTTCTGAAGCTGAAATAGGTTTATTTTTCTCCTGTCTGCTTTTATACCATTCTAAGTACATGCAAAGAATAAGGTCAGTTCTAGGTCAAAGAACAAACAACGTAATAAAAATAGTCAAGGAACAAACAAGGCAATAAACAAAGTCCTGTGATTGTCAGGGACTTATCAAGATGATCAAGATCTTGAGCCTACTTCCTTGTCCTAGCCCAAAGTCAAATTCTTACCTGGGCCTTCTTCTATGTCCTAGTTCAATGTCAAATTCCTGCCAAATTCCTAGAAGCAGCACCAAGAGCTCTCCACATCTCCCCCATTTTATTTCATAAACAAGACTGCATCTGTCTTAGGTTGTTCTGACAAGAATGCCTTCCTTACCCATCATGGAATATGCATTATCAAAAGCATATTCTGTTTCAGGTTGGTAAGGCTCGGTGCAGAACTTACCAGTCATTGACTGCCAGCCTGTTGAATTAATGACTCTGTCTGGGGATCCATTTTTAGTTTCAAGCCATGTATTTTGGCCGCCAACATGTTGATGTTGTTAAAGGTAAGTTTTATTACAATGGACAGGAATAAAATAATTTCCAGGACAAGAAGGGTTAACATGATCAAGCTGTATAAGCCATTCGTGAAGCCTAACCTTAAGCTGTGAATAATCTTATCAGCAGTATCTATAGCATTAAAACTCAGTGGAGCAACATTCCTTAAATTCATAATCTCAGTATGTAAAAGTTAAAACACTGAGAGATGTTAGAATTATGCCAAATACCCTGCCAGTGTCTTTGAACTTTTTCCCAATTATAGTGACTATCATCATAAATTTTAGAAGTGACACAAATCCATTGGTTTTTAGCATGACAACTCTTGCTCTTAAACTATGAATCTCCTCTCCAATAATTTGAATAGTATCATAAAGAGCATTAATTCATTGTTTCAAATGCCTATCTAAATCCTCTTGAGTACTCAAAGAGTTAGTAACATTTTTGGTAAATGATTAACAAAAGTGGCTGTCTTAGCTTCTTGTGTCAAAGCAATTTCAGAGGCAGTGGTGCTATCAATGTAATCAAGTTGCTATACCAGTAATCAAGCCCACTACCCTCTTGCTTCTGCTTAAAGCCTGACTCACTTCTTCCAATATTTGCAGTCTTTTTTCACAATACCAAGGTCCTGTAATACTCACAGGCAATAAAACAAAAGCTGGTTGAAAGACCACCATAAGAGACATACTAGATTTCAACACACTAACACAATTAAAAAGTGTGATCAATAAAACTTACATTAAATACCATAGAAGCAATAAAATATTAACACGACCAATTAATAAAAGATTAGGAGCTGAAACACATGCACTAACACTTGTTCGAAATCCAGATCCTGTCCCAATTTTATCCACTGCAAATGTAACTTCGTACAAGGCAGCTGTCAGCCGGGCAGTGGTGACACATGCCTTTAATTCTAGCACTTGGGAGGCAGAGGCAGGTGGATTTCTGAGTTTGAGGCCAGCCTGGTCTACAGACTGAGTTCTGGAATAGCCAGTGCTACACAGATAAACCCTGCCTTGAACCTCCCCCCCCCAAAAAAAGAAAAAAACATACAAGGCAGCTGTCAATTTCAAATATGTCTCTGAAAATGTCTAGAACTAGTCCTCCAAATGAAGACTGTCATTTCCTTTTTTTCCAATATTGGATTGATTTTTAGACCAGTCCATGATTGAGCCAGAATAACCGGTCATATTAAAGAATAGAGGAGAGTCATTATAATAACTTCTCTATTTGATTAATTTTTCTAAGGCAGTTTCCACAGTCTCCATGTTCTCTGTTCCACAAGATCTAAAAGCTTGAGGCAAGGCAGCCTGACCAATCTGGGATATAGGCAAACAAAGGTGGGTCAGAAACATATGTCCAATACAGCTTCCCTGTCACCATTGTTAGGGCACTCAGCAAGCTCACAGTTCCAGTATCAGCATATCTCACCAATCATTCTGGAAGCCACCACACTCCTTCAGCATCCTGCAGAAAAAAACACAAACATGCCCTCTTCCCGATATTAATACTTGATTGGGACCATGCCAGTCCCAGTAAGTGGGTCCTTCCATTTTATGCCTAGTTGTAGGTAGGGTGCCATAGACAATCATCAGAGAATTCCTTAGCATCCAAAATTTAAAATTTAGAAAATTTTAAAATAAAAAGAACATGATTTAAATAAATATATGGTGTATGGGGATATAATTCTTCCTTTTTTATTTTGTGAAGATACTGTTTTAAAGTTCCATGGGCCTGTTCCACAATAGTTTGTCTCAGAGGATTATTAGAAAGAAGTCCCAGTAGTATGGATAATATTAAATTGTTGACAGGAAGTCTCAAATGTTTGACTGCAATAGCCAGTTCCAGTATCTGATTTGGAACCCCCAGCATAGAGAAACAAGATAGGCAATGATTAGGTACATTTTTAGTTGCTTCTCCTGTTAAAGCAGTTGCAACAAGAAAGCCTGAGAAGGTGTCAGTAGTCATATGTATGTATTTTATTTTTCCAAAATCATAAATATGAGTAACAGGGCTGGAGAGATGGCTCAGTGATTAAGAGCACTGACTGCTCTTCTGAAGGTCCTGAGTTCAAATCCCAGCAACCTCATGGTGTTTCACAACCATTCAAATGAGATCTGACATCCTCTTCTGAAGTGTCTGAAGACAGCTATAGTAAATAAATAAATCTTTAAAAAAAGAAATATGAGTAATATGCATTTACCATAAGTGCTTAGGTGTGAGTCCTCAAGGATTAACACCATTATGTGGTACAGGAAGAAATTGAAGACATTGAGAACAAGTCTTTACAATTTGACTTGCACATTCTCTAGAAATATCAAATTGTTGTCTCAAGCTATTACTATTTTTGTAATGAGATTCTTGGGCTGCTGGAACTGGAGCCTGAAGTACAGGTGTCAGAGCCAGGGCTCCAGAGGGAAGGTCATCACGATGAACACTGTACTGTCTCGCATGCGTGCAAACTCCCTGTTCGCCTTCTCGCTGAGCATGATGACTGCACTAACCTTCAGCTGCTTCATCACCACCACCTTCAAAGACAGGACCGTCCCAGTGCAGCTGCACATCTCTTGAATCATGCTAAAAAATGTAGAAGACTTCACAGGCCCTAGAGAAAGAAGTTACCTGGGATTCATCACACTTGATATAACAGCTGATCTAGAGAATATATTTGATTGGAATGTTAAGCAATTATTTCTGTATTTATCAGCAGAGTATTCAACAAAAATAATGTGCTCTGAACCAAGTTGTCCTTTGGGACAAAATCATTTTGAGAGACGATAATCCAAAGCTACTTTTGAAAGGTATGAAGACAAAGTATTTCTTCTTTGAGGATGGAAATGGCCTCAAGAGAAACAGGAATGTCACTTTGATGCTATCCTGGAACATTGTACCAAATGCTGGAATTCTACCTCTTGCGACAGGATCAGAATATGTATCTGTGCCATTTCTAGATACATACGAAATAACCAAGAGTTACTAAATTATTCTGAATTTGAAAAATATTTTTATACATGTTGAATTGCATCTCATCTCATCTCTTCCCGGTTTCTTCATTGATTTTTTCTTTTTCTTTTTCTTTTTCTCCTTCTTTCTTGCCTCCTTCCTTTCTCTCTCTCTCTCTCTCTCTCTCTCTCTCTCTCTCTCTCTCTCTCTGTCTCTCTCTCTTTTTCTGTTGTAAGAAAGACTCACATCAGAAGACACAGTTGAAGTGAAAGGTTCTGAGCTGCTTAAACTTAGCTTTGTAAACAGACAGAAAAAAGCCTCCCAGAGAAGAGTAGTGTGAAGAGTGAGGCTACTGCATAGGAAGAATTTGTTATCAGTGTAGGTTGAAACATTTATTTGTATTATCTTACAGAATACAAAATGATCATAAAGGGCTGTTAGATGTTCAGGTGTCATACGAATTCTGAATTGTATGTTTTGTGTTCATGCAAGGCATAGATCATAGTACACAGATCACATGAAGCTCAAGAAGAAGGAAGACCTAAGTGTGGGTGCTTTGGTTCTTCTGGGAAGGGGAACAAAATACAGGAGTAAATATGGAGACAAATTGTACAGCGGAGACAGAACAAAATGCCATCCAGAGACTTTCCCACCTGGGAATTCATCCCATATACAGTCATCAAACCCCAGCACTACTGTGGATGCCAAGAAATGCATGCTAAAAGGAGCCTGATATGGCTGTCTCTTGAGAGGCCCTGCCAGAGCCTTGCAAATACAGAGGCAGATTCTCGAAGCCAACCATTGGACTGAACACGGGATCCCCAATGGAGGACTTAGAGAAAGGATTGAAGGAGCTGAAGGGGTTTGCAACCTCATAGGAAGAACAATATCAACCAACCAGACCCCCTAGAGCTCCCAGGGACTAAGTCATCAACCAAGGAATACACATGGCTCCAGCTGCATGTGTAGCAGAGGATTGACTTGTCAGGCATCAATGGGAGGAGAGGTCCTTGGTCCTATGAAGGCTTGAAATATGCCCCAGAGTAAGGAAATTGAGGGCAGGGAGGTGGGAGTGGAGTGGGTAGAGGAACACCCTCATAGAAGCAGAGGGAGGGGGTTTCTGGTGGGGGGAGACTAGGAAAGGGGATAACATTTAAAATGTAAATAAAGAAAATGTCCAAAAAAAAGAAAAGAAAAGAAATTACAGGCCTCATTTTTGTGGGCTGGAATGTTTGCACAGCTTGATAAGGAGATTATATCGTTCCCTTCAGGGATGCTTGTTTAGCCTTGCTTTTATTGTGCAGCTCTAACAGATGACAAATCTAACTTTGAAAATAGGAAGGAAAGTGACAGCTACAGGCCTGGATGTGCAAAACTAGGAGAGTAAAGTCATGCCCAGGGATGCATCGCCCAGGAATGCATAGCCCAGGAATGCTGAGCTCTCTGCCTCCTCATGTAACACTCCCTAATTGTGCCTAGATGCGACAGGAGGAGCAGGCCCCAGTGATGGAGGAGGTCACCCAGACCACTGAACGCTGCACATTCCTTGTCAAAATCTTCCACTCAACCCAGATGTGACTATTTTTGTATTTTAAAGTCCAAATAAACATCAAACAGCGACTTATATAACTTAAAAAAAAAGGAACAGTTTCTAGCAATCATAAACCGTGAGCTATATATTGACTATCAGTATACAAATTGAAAGCTTGAGTTTTTTCAACATTTCAAAAACAGTGGCTACAGCACACAATTCAATTATTTGTGCTGAAGTAGCAGGAAACTCAAAAGAATAAACATCTGATCCAACTACATGTGCTGCCTTCCCATTAGATGAGCCATCTGTAAATACAGTAAGCACATCCTCTGTGGGCTGCACACGTAAATTTACAGGAAATGCAAAAGCATGCAGAGAGGCAAATCATAACATCTTGTCTTTTCAATAATGATTATCAATTTTTCTTGAAAAGTTTGCACATGCAATAGGCCAAATAGCAGTATTAAGCAATAATTTCTGTTTGGAATAAGGAATTAATATTTCATCAGGTTCTTTCTCAAAATCCTTTGGTGATTCTATCCTACAATTCTGTATTAACACAACAACAACTTCATAATAGGGTGTTAAAACTTTACTTGGAGATGAAGAAAGATGAATTCACATCAAGGGTCCCTTTTGCCAAAGAACTGCTGTGGGCCCATGAGTAGCAGTAATGCAAACAGCCAACAATTGGTCATTGTCTATGTAATGTATCTGTTGTTGACTAATATAATAGCTTCCTCTACCTTCTTCAATACTATTCATCCCTCATCAGTTAATTGTCGAGAGGAATTAGGATTTGTGTGCTCCTTTAGAATATCAAACAGAGGTTTAAGTTCTCCTGTGGTAAGTGTAAGATGATGTCTTAGCCAATTAACATCTCCTAACAGCTTTTAAAAATAATTTAAAGTAAATAATCTTTTCTAATTTGAATTTTCTGTGCAACAATTCGTTTAGGATATAACTGATGTCCTAAATATTGTGAAAGATACTGCCTTTGAATCTTTTCTGGAGCGACAACTAAGCCCCAAAATTTTAAAGCTTGTTGTATAAGAGCAAAGACTTGTAATAAAAGTCCTTTAACATGATCAGCTAATAAAATATCATCCATATGATGGATAATATACACTGAAGGATTCAAAGTCCTAACTTCTTGTATTAAAGCAGAAATTTTGACATAATGTAGGGCTATGAGACATTCCTTGAGGTAAAACTTTCCAATGATATTGCTTCATGCGTTCTCTAAAATTACATGCAGGCACACTAAATGCAAACCTATTACAGCCACCAGGGTGCAAAAGAATAGTATAAAAACAATCTTTTAAATCTATAATAATTTTATTCATATTTTTTTGGAATGGCCACTGGAATAGGTAAGCCAGGTTGTAATGCTCCCATAAGTTCCTAGTTTCATTAACCTTTTGTAAATCTTGCAATAATTTTCAGTTGCCTGATTTTTTCTTGATATCAAATATGGGTGAATTCCAGGGGGAATTAAAATCTTGAGCTTGTGATTGAATTTTAAACTACAGCTAATGGAACATTGGCAGTTTAACTATAATTTTTAAGTTTCTTTTGCAACATTAGAGCATAACCATAATTTTGGAAAGCAAAACCAAATTTTTGACAGTGTAAACAATCTAGTCTCTCTAAATACCAGTGTCTCATTACCAAGTGCATTACTTTCATGTTATAAAGCTTGGCTGCCAGTTCTTACTTATGAATGCATGATGGTGCAGCTTTTAATACCCCATTAAAGAAACATTGTTTTTAATCCTGTCTTGTATAAGTTTGGTTTCTAGGACAAGAATTACATAAAATATTATCCCACTTTAGAGGTATCTTTAGAGACCTGTTTCCTGGGTTGGCTCATGTCCTGTGTTGCTGTTCAGAATAACTCCAACTCTGAGCTACCAGTTTTAAGCCAACTTTCTGTTACCTATGTTACAAATTTCTAATCAAACCCAATAACTTATAAGCCAATAATCTATAACCAAGACATGTAGAGCATATTTATACATTTAAAACAAGTCAGAAACAAAAATGAAGTAGCTACACACTTTTACTTATTTAGACCAGACAAAATTTTCTTACTTTTTCTAGCTGTAATTTCACCTTGTCACGTGCTAAACCCAATAATGACCGTCATAGAAATTTGTATAGGAAAACAACCATCAGCTTCCTGTCCAAAGAAGCTAAGAATCTGCTGACCCTTTAAGAGTGGCTTGTACAGACAATCCGCTCCTGGCAGGGCTTCTCCAGCTGGGCTGGACTCCTAGCGACAGATGCAGGCTCCAAAGGCAGTTTATCAGTTTTGTTGTGTCAATTGAGACTCCCTTTTTTTTTTTTCATAAATGAGTTAAGACTAAATCAAGGGGTGAACAACTAGCAGATAAAGTTTTAACTATATTTTTCTTTTAAACATGAAACACAGAGCAACAATCAAGCAACAAAACAAAAACACAGACATAAACTGACAGAAATGGAGGCTGGGGAGATGGCTCAGCAGCTAAGAGCACTGACTGCTCTACCAGAGGTCCTGAGTTCAATTCTCAGCAAACACATGGTGGCTCATAACCATCTGTAATGGGATCGAGTGCCCTCTTCTGGTGTATCTGAAGACAGCAATAGCATACTTGCATGCATTCAATAAATAAATCTTAAAAAAAAAAACAACCTGACAGACATGGACAGATTGGCGCACCAAGGACAAACAATAGACAGAGAGGGAAGAGAAGTGGATGTTCCACCAAAGGGACCCAGGTATCCTACCCAAGGGCCCCGTAACCATAACTAAGCATTCATTGGATGTCTCCCGATCTCCTCCTGTCCCTAGGAGAGCTCTGGAACACCTTACATTCATTTTCCTTCTCTTTCCACAAAGCATCCCCATATAGGCAGGGAGGACTGCTGTTCTGAAACCCATTCTCTCTCTCATGTCTAGGGTCTAAACTATTTCTAATCAGGGTACAAAGACTAAAAGCACTTATGAGAATTATCTTTGCTCCTCTAGATTTTAGCATATCTCCAAGTGCACACACGAAAAGCATTCTACCATTACTTTTTCCCTTTTAACAGGATTTGTTAACCACTGGCCCAGATCTTTGCTTTCTTTTGTGTGCACTCCTTTTCCTGCGGTGTCCTTCACTGTACCTCCTGTAAGTGAGCTCCAACATTGATGTGCCATCTGACCAAACCAGCTCAGTCAGTGAACAGGGTCTCAAGGGAGGGAGCAAGGATTGAAAAGAAAAAGACAATTAGAC
Organism: Tokudaia tokunoshimensis; assembly: GCA_036184795.1. Classification (NCBI taxonomy): domain Eukaryota; kingdom Metazoa; phylum Chordata; class Mammalia; order Rodentia; family Muridae; genus Tokudaia; species Tokudaia tokunoshimensis. Next base: position 1,121,599 of record BTHU01000008.1, read on the forward strand.
AATATTATAACATGTCTCAAGTTCTGAAGCTGAAGCAGGTTTATTTTTCTCCAGTCTGCTTTGATACTATTCTAAGTACATGCAAAGAATAAGGTCAGTTCTAGGTCAAGAAAAAAAAACAATGGTAATATACAAAAATAGTCAAGGAACAAACAAGGCAATAAACAAAATCCTGTAGTATTCAGGGAGTTATTAAGAAGATCAAGCTCTTGAGCCTACTTCCTTGTCCTAGCCCAAAGTCAAATTCTTGCCTGAACCTACTTCCTTGTCCTAGCCCAAAGTCAAATTCTTGCCTGAACCTACTTCCTTGTCCTAGCCCAAAGTCAAATTCTTGCCTGAACCTACCTCCTTGTCCTAGCCCAAAGTCAAATTCTTGCCTGAACCTACCTCCTAGCCCAATGGCAAATTCCTACCAAACTCCTAGAAGTGGCACCAAGAGCTCTCCACAGACACTGGCTCAATTATTTTCATAGTGGCTTTATTCATAATAGTGACTGAAAACAGCCAAGATGTCTCTCAACTGAAGAATGGATAAAGAAAATCTGGACCATATATACAATGGAATGTTACTCAGTTTTTAAAAATTGACATCTTAAAATTTACAAACAAATGAAAAGAATCATCCTGAACAAAGCAACTTAGTCCCAGAAAGACAAACATGATATGTACTCACTTATAAGTGGACATTAGCTGTTAAGCAAAGGATGATCATACTACAATCCACAAATCCAGAGAGACTAACAGGGAGGGGTCTGGGAGGAGGGTACATGGCTTTCCCTGTCAAGGGGAAATAGAATAGATTTTTCAGGTGGACTGGGAGGCCAGTGGGGATGGGAACATGGGGGATCAGGCAGGAGAGGAAGGTACAGAGGGAGAGAATATTGGGAGAGATGACTGGAATTGAGGGCCCAGGGGAGATGTGGAAACCTAGTACAGTGGAAACTTCCTGGAACCTCTGAGGGTGACCCTAGTAATGAAGACTATGGAGCCTCAGCTGTCCATCTTCTGTAACCAGGCTAGGCTTTCAGTGGTGGGATCGGGACACCAACCCAGCCACTAAACCTTAGACCCATACCTGTCCTCAAGATGTGCTGGGGCAATGGTGGCTCAGAGCTTGTAGGAGTGGCCAGCCAGTGACTGGTCTAACTTGAGGCCTACGTCATGAGAAGCCCCATACCCACACTACCTGGATGGTCAGGAACCAGAAGTTGGATAGCCCAGAGACCTATGGTGGAAACAAACACAACTCTAAAAAAAGTCTTAAAAAATGCTTCCTATGTTACTCAATTACATTTATAGATGGGTGACTAGCCCACTCATTAGTGAGGCTTCTTCCTCCATCAGCTGATGGGAGCAGATGCAGTGACCCACAACCAAACATTAGGCAGAGTTCAGGGAATTCCATGGAAGAGGGGAAGGAAGGAGTGTAGGATCCAGAGGAATCCAAGACATGAGGAGAGCAGAGCCCACAGAATCAACTAAGCAGGGGTCATAGGGGCTCACAGACACTGAAGTAGTATTAAGAAACCTGTGTGGGTCTTCATTAGGTTCTCTGCATACATGTTGTGATTGTTAGCTTGGGGTTTCTGTGGGACTCCAAACAATGGGAATAGAGGTAGTGTTTGACTCTCTGGCCTGTTCTTGGGGATCTTTCCCTCTTACTAGGTTGCTTTATCCAGCTCAGACATGAGGGTTTGTGCTTAGTCTTATTGTATGTTGTTATGCCATGTTTGGTTGACATCCTGGGAGGCCTGCTCTTTCCTGAAGGGAACCTGGGGAGCCATGGATCTGGGGGATAAAGGAGGTGGAGGGATGGAAATGGGAGGAGTGGAGTGGGGGAGGCTGCAGTTAGGATATATTGTATGAGATGATGATGATGATGATTGTGTGTGTGTGTGTGTGTGTGTGTGTGTGTCTGTGTGTCTGTGTTCATTCTGGACTGAGCACAGTGCTTATTATTCCTGTTGGGGTCCAGGAGTCTCCCCATAAACCATAGGAACACCAGTCTCAGTTAAATAGGGATGGTTTATTGAATGCACACTCCAAGAGTGATTGACCAGGGCGACAGCTCAGGCTGGAGAGCTGAAAGCTGCACACTGGACATTTCTCAGGGGCCAGCTTATAAAGGCTAGAAACATAAAAGCCACAATGAGCTCATACACAGGTGCTGAAAGTGCTGCCCAGTGATCAGCCCTGACTCAAGCCAGTTTAGATAACCAGTTCATATTGACCTTTAATTTGATGGGTCCTAAGTGAAGCTTGTGGTTCTGGAATTTCTTAAGATTAACAAATCTCAGAACATACAGAACATATCAGGGCATGTGGTCAGCATGACCCTGCCCTGAGTCAAATTATTTTTTGTGTCATTGACACAGCTGGATGTGGGATAATGGAGCTGACTGCTGGCCTGCCTGCCTTGTGGATTAACTTCCAGTGTGAGTTTGGCAAACATGTTCCTTCCCCAGTAGATAATGGGCAGTAAAGCCACAATGTATGGGAACCATTAGACAGGATGGTATCCATGCTGCTGCTGCTGGATGTGGGATAATGGTGCTTACGTGTTCCTGTGGCTGGGAATCTGATGTGTGCAAGCTGTGTAGGAGAGTGTGGGCCTCAGCCATCCCTGACAGAAGCATATCCCGCTGGAGGGGAGGAAGAGTGAGGGATGCCAAGGCTACACAAGGCACTGAGGGTCAGACACATACTGGCATGGAAGTGTCCACCTCCTGAGGATGGAGTATGGAGTGGGGATACTAGAAATCACCTCTGTTTCCCAACTTCAGACACAAAGGTAAAGAATAGAATCTAAGCAGTGCGTGGTGGCACATGTCTTTAGTCCCAGCACATCAGAGGCAGAGGCAGACAGATCTCTCTGAGTTCAAGGCTAGCCTGATCTACAGATTGAGTTCCAGGACAGCTAGGGTTACAGAAAGAAATCCTGTCTCAGAAAACCAGGTGTGTAGGGAGCTGGAGAGGGAGAATGGACTTCACCTTTAGGTGTAGACACACCCTGGTCTCCTCCTTTTGATTTTGATTTTGTGGGCAGGTCAAGGACCTGGCTCAGGGAACCACCCCTAGCAATGTGGTATCACCTTAAAATATTACACTTTTCCTTCCCAGAATTCTTTCTTGCTAGGGTCTGCCTACCCTTCTGAGTCCAGACTTGGGAGGATGTGATGGTTTTTTTTTTTTTTCTTTTCTCGTGGATGCTGGCTGGAGCCTATAGATGTGTTTAAACCTCTGTCTTAATTATGTTTTTACTGCTGTGAACAGACACCACGACCAATGCAACTCTTATAAGGACATTTAATTGGGACTGGTTTACAGGTTCAGAGGTTCAGTCCATTATCATCAAGGCAGGAACATGGCAGCGTCCAGGCAGGAGGAGCTGAGAGTTCTACATCTTCATCTGAAGGCTACTAGCCAAATACTGATTTCCAGACAGCTGGGATGAGGGTCTTAAAGCCTACACCCACAGTGACACACCTACTCCAACAGGGCCACACTTCCTAATAGTGACACTCCCTGGGCCAAGCATATGCAATCCATCACTGCCTCCTAACTCACACTTTGGATTTCCTTGTTGTTCAAGGATAGAACCAACAAACAAATACACACAGGGTTATGTTATAATCTTATATAGCCATGTGGTGATAGTGGGTTCATATGAGGCTTACAATGAAAACCTATGCTGCTATCCTTAGTTAGAGGTTACATAAACAAAACTCTGAGAAAGTATAAAAAGGGATTCACTCTCTAGGGTACTGACTACTACAGAATGAGGGAACTGCACCTCTCTGTCATACTAGGCATGCAGCACACACTCCATCCAAAAAACTTCTGTACAAGGAGAAGAATCTTTAGAAGAAATGCCACAACAAAAGAAGCAAGAAGAACAGAATATTCTAAAAAGTCCTTTGATGTTTCCAGTAGGACCAAGCCATGCCATCTGGTCATGAAGAGAGCTAACCAGAGAGGTGCTATTGTGATGCTGGTGACATCACCATTAACAGTGGGTATTACCAGGTACTTCACTTGGCAAAGTCCTAGAGTTATCCTCCCTGGGAAACACTTGTCCTCCAGGGACATTTTTGGCTGTCTCCCAAATACCACCCTGATCCAAGTAAGGAGCCTTTGAAGGAGAGTTGTTGGGAATGCAGACATTTATGTCTGCAAGTCAGGCTTGCCCTTACACAGCTATAATCCCAGCATTCGGGAGGCTGAGGTAGGGCAATTGTTTTGAGTTAAAGGTCAACTTGGGCAACAGAATGAGACTATTTCAGTTAACAAAACAAAACTAAATATTGTGTATAGGGATCACATCCTGACCTTGGCCTCTGAATCTGTTTTCGGTGCCCCAAGATATCACTGGGAACCAGCCAGAGACAGAGCAGCTAGCTGGCTGGCCCACAGCTGACCCATTCATGTATCTCCAGGAGTATTGAATTTAAAAGATTTTCAAATTGCAGGGGCATCTCTGAGTAGGGACATGTTTCATGAAGTATCGCCCAGTGGGGCCATGATATGAGCCGCTTGTAATGCCTCATTTCCCAGGAACCATGTGCTGAAGGGCAAAGGAACAGGTCAATTTATTTTACACATTTGTTTCCAGAGTTTCTACATTTAGACCACCACGCCCAGACTGAGTCACAACAGAGAATAAGCAATGTAAGATTACAAAAGAGACCCTATGTTGTCAAGCGCTGCCTGGCTTCTAAAGCTGGGTTCTGTGTACTTAGAGCTCAACTCAGGGCCAGCCCAACCCTCCCCCCAACCCCTGCCTCCAGAGTTTATTGAGTCTTAGCAACGAGTCATCAGAACCACATTCAAGCTGGCATATTGCACACATATTCAAACAGATCCACATGGAACCTCCAACCTAGTGTGCCTGCTTACTGAAGCTCAGATTCAGCTCTGTAGCCTCCTTCCTGCCTTCAGTGTGGCTGCAGATCCTCTTTGCAGCCCCTGCTTACGTGAGCCCAGTCAGTCTGTCTCACTATGCCTGCCAGGGAAGAAATGACAAGGTCAACTTTGAGGGCAGAGTTTATCAGTTCAGCTTAGGAAGACCTCATCATCATGATCTCACCCCATTACCACGACCTCACAGTAGGGATTCATGTTGGTTAGTCCTTAGGAGCAAGATGGACTAGCAGGCTGGGGAGAAGGCTCAGTGGGTAACATGGTTGCCATGAAAGCATGAGACCTTGAGTTTGATTCCTGGCACCCATGTACAAGCTGGGTGTGGCACATGGCTTGAGTCCCTGCACTAAAGGGGCTGAGATGGGTGAATTCTAACCAACTGGCTTCCATTGGATGAGGAGTTCCAGGCTCAGAGAGACCCTGTATCAAAACCTAAGGTGGAGAGCAATTAAAGACACCTGACATCAACCTCTCTGTACAACAACACCACACACACATGCACACACGCACAGACACTCACACACACACACGCACACATGCACACGCACATGCACATGCACATAGATGGACTAGCTTCCCCAAGAGAACACATGAAGGTCAGAAAGATCTTTGAGGATCTCTCCAAAGGAGCTTCAAGCAGAGTAGAGATAACCTTAATCATTCCCTCTGAAATATTCTAGAAGAAGCTGTTGGATTGGTGTCTGAGTGTGTACAGATGCTAACTCCCTGTTAGGGATGTTGGGGTACATGAGTTTAACCCACATTTAGGACCTTCTTTTCCTTCTCACCCACAGGAAGGAATGAAGGCTAAAAGGAAGACGTTATTGCTGACTTCTGCCTTTTCCTGCTGCTGGCTAAGACCCACTTCAGGTAAATACCGATGAACCATGACCTTCAGGGGCCAAGGCAGCTTAAATACTGAATCTTGCCCAAAGATGTAACTGATACATGGTTGGACTAGAAGCCCTCCTCACTGGGGGACACCACACACACATTTTAATGCTTTTATTTCCAGATGCCAGACAGACATTTGTTGAGTATCTTGTCCCAGGCTCAATTCCAGATGCTGAAAAATAGTAGCCCTGCCCACAGGAGTATTTCAGGCACAAGGGAATTTCATATGTTTTGTGACAATGTCATGAAAATGGAGCCAGGCAGTGGACAGTGCTTGATCATTACTGTTGTCCTAGGTGTAAAACCCGGGCCTCCAGCATGCCAGCCCAGTGCTCAGCCATGAGGCCACAGCCAATCTATAATTACATCAATTATAAATGACCTAAAAGTTCCAGATTTGTGGGCTGGAGAGATGGCTCAGAGGTTAAGAGGACTGGCTGCTCTTCTAGAGGTCCTGAGTTCAATTCCCAGCAACTACATGGTGCATCTATAGTGTGATCTGGTTCCCTCTTCTGGCTGGCAGGCATACATACAGGCAGAATGCTGTACACCCCATGCATGCCAGGTACCAGAAGAGGAGAGAAGGTGGTCTCAGGTCCAGTGCAGCAGGAGTTACAGACCGTGTGGGTGCTGGGAACTGAGCCCAGGTCCTTGGGAAGAGCAACACGTGGCTCTCCAGCCTCATGTACTGTTTTCCTTAAACTTCCATTCTATGGGTATCCTGTAGTCTCTCTTACAGACACTCAGAAAAGGTGCTGTCTTAAGGGGTCACTGCGAGAGCACTATAAATTGGATGGCAAAATTGTCAGGGACAGAGGTTCTTACGATGACAGAGGCTGTGGACAAAAGATTAAACAAGTCTGTAGAGGTGGCCAAGTCTACCTATGTGTAGGTTGGTAGGCATGTAGTATGTATGCGAACATGGGTATATGTGTGTGCGCATGTACACATGTGTGTGAGTGTGTATGGCTCACGGTTTTTGAAGAGACAAAGCATGTGGCAGTATTTACTGCTGGGCTTTTGGGATAGGACTATAAGAGGAAAAGCCTCTTATCCCGGAAGCTTGTCTCTTAGAAACAGGGGCAAAGCTTCCCAAAGGGACCTTGGGGGTCAAAGAGAGGCCTACCCACTTGGGGAAGGATTTAGTCTATTCCATGTCATACCCAGTCCTTGGAGTCTCCAATCAGAAAGCCCACCTACAGGGTCAGTTGGGTGTTGGTAGTGGGTTTTGTTATGTGGGTAATAGATTGGAAATGGCCGTGGAAGGGTTTGGGTTGGTACCCCCTGCTGTGAGGAAGTTGACAGCTCCAGTCCATCTCTGGCTTATTAGGCCTCCCTAAGACCTGGGCATGATGCTCACTGTGCAATGTATCTGGGGACTATGGTTCTTTATGTCAGACTTGCCACAATTTCTGCTTTAGATCTAGAAATTAACACAATCAACACACTGAAGCACAATGGCTTGGTTTTTAAAAAAAGATTTATTTATTTATTTTATGTATACGAGTACACTGTAGCTGTCTTTAGACACACCAGAAGAGGTCATTGGAACCTATTACAGATGGTTGTGAGCCACCATGTGACTGCTGGGAATTGAACTCAAGACCTCTGGAAGAGCAGACCCCTGAGCCATCTCCCCAGCCCCACAATGACTTTTTTTTTAAATCTTTTAAAATTATTTTTAGCTAAGCATGTGGTGTGTGTGTGTGTGTGTGTATGACTATATATGGATTTGGGCATGTAAGTACAGGTGCCTGTGACTCTCTCTGGTCTTGAATGTCCTGGAGTCACAGACAATTGTGAGCCACCTGACATGGATTCTGGGAACTGAACTCTGGTCCTCTAGAAGACCAAGATGGCTCAGAGGTTAAGAGCACTGACTGGCCTTCCAGAGGCCCTGATGCTATAACCAGTAAGCCATCTCCCCAGTACCCCCAACTTGATGGGGTTTTAGCAAGTTCCCCCCCTGCCATGTGTTGTCTGATGAGGGTCTCTTTATGAACTTTTGACTGTCTGTCCTGAGAGGCAGTCTGTTTGGTGATGTGCCAAGGTCACATCAGATCACATCAGAAAAGGGTGAGCTCCAGAAGCCAGTTCTGTTACAGAACACCCCTGGTGGTACAGAGGAAGCTGCCAGGCTGGTGATTGAGTGACAGCCCTGACTCTTCCCCTGTGGTAGGAAAGTGGCAGGGATTCCGCCCCGGCGCCCCCTGCTGCTGGTCTAGAAGTAGGAAGTCCTGAATCCTACATCACCTTCTAACGTGTCAGGCTGAGACTTTGCTCAATTGTAGGCATCTGACTGCTCTGAGCTTATTGAAGGTGGGCTAAGCTTAGCCATTGTCTTTGGGTCAGACTGCTTTTCAAACAGACAGTGTCTCACAATGTGCTTCTCTGGCTGTCATGCAGCAGTAAGCAAGAAGCAACTGCACTTAAAAGCATCAAGGTAGCTGGGTGCAGCACACTTTAAATCTCAGCACTTTGGAGGCAGAGGCAGATGGATATCTCTGAGTTCGAGGCCAGCCTGGTCTACATGGTGAGTCCTAGAACAGCCAGAGTTACATAGTAAGACCCTGTCTCATAGCAAAAGAAGGGGGGATCAAATGCCCCTCCCAACCTCTTTACCCAACGTAAATAAGCCTTTTGAGTTTCCCTCTTTCCCCCTCCCACCAAGGTACCTTCCTCTTCATTCTGCTGTTGTCTGTGACCTCTCCCCCGACCCCCTTATCTATTTCCTAGACCAACTTGTCCCCTTCCAGACAAGGAGACACTGCCAAGTGCTTCCTCCTTTTGTCTCCCCTGGTCTCCCCTGGATGAAGAGCCACAGAGCTGAGGTGGCCTTGCGTGGGCTCTGTGGACATGGGATGCCACGGTAACCTGCTGCTCTTTGTATTAGGGACCACCAGGAAGAGGAACTTCTGCTCTCAGACTGGTTTAACCCCAGGTAAGGGCAACGACACAGGTCTCCTTGCGTAATGGGTTTTATGTAATCAAAGACTGGTTCTGTTTGGGCATCTAGAGTCGGGAGTCTGTTATCACCATTCTGACACTAGCAAAGGAGCTCCTTCTCACAGGCTGTGCTGTGGAGAAGGTGGGTGCCGTGGCCTGGGCTCATGGTTAACCTTCCTGCCTCTCAAGAGGAAGACATATAAGGCAGGTTCTTGCTCCTGCCTCTGGGGAACAGCCAAGGCTGAGAGGACAATGTTTCTAAGAGCAGGAGTGTGTTCCGTGGCATTGAAATGTGGAGATGAAGAGGCAGTCAGTCTCAAACCTTCCTCTTCTACCCTTAGATCAGAATTCACAGCATTTAAATTTTGGAGTAAAGCTATTTACTAGGCATAAAGTATTATTACTATGTTATTCTGGGTGAACAGCTTTTTGAATGCTCTCAATTCAATCTGTGTCTTCATGGTCGTGATGGGAGCACTTTTTAGCTACTGCTCATTTCTTGGGTGTTCCTCTTGTGCCTGAGTGTGTTAAGTGTCCCTCAGAGGCACAGGGTTAGGCTAGTCCTTGTCCACAGTCATGGCAGCTCTCATGATCACCTCCACTCAGATCATTTGTTAGTGTGTACATGTGTTCATGTGTGTGCTAGTGTACACATGTGCTCATGCATGTAGAGGCTGGAGAACAACCTTCAGTGTTGTTTCCCAGGAACTGTTCTCGGGTCTCACACGACACCCAGAGCCTGTTGTTTGCCTAGACTACCAGGCTTTCAAGCTCCAGGGATCCTCCTGTCTCTGCTTTCCTTGCTCTGGGATTACAAGCATGAGCCACTGGGGTCAGATTTTGGTATGTGTCCTGGAGATTGAGCTCTGGTCCTCATGTCTATAGGACTAGTACTTTACTGATGGATCCAGCTCCCTAGTCCCCAGTTTGCTTTATAAAAAAGATGAAATAACTGTAATTTCCTGTCATTGTATCTGGCTTTTTGCCCTCCCTGTTTCTTTGGACTGCCCTCATCGATGACATAATTATCAACCTGAGTCCCAAAGGCCAGTCATGTGACCATGGTTGACTAGACTTTTAATTTCTCTTTTTATGTAAATTTAATCTCATATGGGTACTTAGTCTGAAAAGGCCCACTTTAGTGGTTTGTAACTTTAGATTTGTCATGTGTGCAATACTGTGGAATTCTTGCCCAAAGCCATGTTAAGATTCCTCAAATGCTCTTACCACTGTAAGATGTTTTGATCCTGTGTGACCATCCAGTGTCCAAACAAGCAGTCTATCCATCCTGCTCATGGGCCTGAGAGGTGCCTTCTAGTGGGACCAGTGTTTCTGTGCTCTTCCACCTGCCTCCTGGATAGAGCACTGGGTAAAACTGGAACCAAGGAGAGAGGGCTGGTGTTGGGCCACTCCGGCTGGCATAAATGGGGGGGCGGGCTTAGGCAGACAGAATTCACTTGCCACTGCAAGCCTAGTTCACAGCCAGGCAACATCTCAATCAGGATGCAGGGAGGCCTATTCCTGGCTTGTGATAGCTTGCATATGACTTGGGCACTGTTCTGCTGTGGCTAAGACAGGAAGCAGAGAAAGTCTACTCTCTTGTCCCTTTTCACAAGGACACAAACCCCAGCCTCCTGACTTAGTGACTCGTAAGACCTCACCTCCAATGCCATCATATGCCAGAATTAGGGCTTTGGCATACAACTTTGAGGGATATCATTTGTATACATAAAGTTTCCCAAGGCAGTATTCTACATAAATTTCCAATGATCCTCGTACTCTTTGAATTGCAATAGAATGGGCATGGAAAAAATCTGTTGGTTGATATCAGCAGAGATGACGGTGTAAGGCTCTCTCTTCCACATAAACCCAATGAGGAAAAAAAGGAAGAACAGATCCTCTTTCCCAGTCCAGCGAGAGGACAGTGATGTTTGGGATATTTAATTAATGCCCTGGTCTCCATGCCAACCTCTTGTTCCACAATGGCCTTAGAAGACAACAGTCTTCACATGGCAGGGAGGACAGGAAGAGTGAAACCCTTCAAATCCCCGTGCTCAGTGAACTCACAATGCCTGTCTGCTAGCTCCTACCTGCAAGGCTCTGCAATGACCTAACCAGGAACTCTCCAGGGGCGTCTGCTGAAAACAAGGACAGGCATTAGTTTAACTACTAAAAAGGTGGGGCAGTGAGGCAAGTGATAGATCAAGCAGAGGCTTCAAGAGGAATAGCTATTCTGGAACTATCCATGGGGACTTAGGAAGGCTTGGCAAATATTTGGCACTCAGGGCTGGAAACCTAGAATGTGAACGGGTTGTGTGTTCAGAAAAGACCTTGAGAAGGCTCTGAGGCGCCCTATCCCTCCCTACCTCTGGCTGACACAGGCTCAGTACAAACAGAATATGGGGGCAGAGCAGATTTCCCCACACACAGCTTGGCCGTGAGACAACGTCACAACTCAGCTTGTGCACACAGCCTCCCAGCAGAATGCACAAATTTACAGATCCCAAGGATTTCCGGAAAATTGTCCCATCAATTGCTGACTGTTAAGCTAACTGGCAAGCAAACAACAAAAGAAAAATACCCAGATGGGAAGCAAAGCCTGATCTCCTGAGTAGTCACATTCAATTTGCAAAAATTATTTTAAAAAAGCAAACACAAAATTTAATTTAACAAAAAATGAAAACATACAAATAAATAATCCTATTGGTCCTTATAAGGGGAATGGGAAGAATTAGTAGAAACCATCCCTAGAGAAGCCCAACATTGGACTGACAACTCTGAATCAGTTCTTTATACACAAGAGCTAAGGCAGGGTGTCAGAGCAAAGGCTGCTGAACAGCTGATAACACGAAGCACGAGGAGACTGTGAAGCAAACCGAATCTGGAAAGCCAAAGCCCAAAGTGTGCTAAGTGAGAGGCAACCCACAGAGGACCTCCGCAGCTGGAACCAGCAGGTGGGAGAACCAGGGATCTTGGTGGACAGCATCACCCAAACAGCATATCGGTGGATTTGAAAAACAGGACAAAACAAAATATAATCATCTTAATATATACAGAAATTTTGATAAAATTCAATACCTTTCTATAGTATAGACACCCACTGCTCTAGGAGGGGAGGGATTTTCTCAGTCTGGCACATGCAGAAGGAAATACAGATCATTTGGGTTTAATCTAAACTAAAAATGCTGTAGACTATATGAAGACATGAAGCCAGGAGAAACCCTGTCCCAAAAAACAAAACAAAAAACTGAAGAGACAATCTGGACAATAGGAAAAATGTTTTCAACTTACTTATTTGAGTAAAACCTAGTATTCTGGATTGATAAACAACTCTTACCAAGAAACAACAAAAAGCAGGAAAAATGGGCAAAGACCTAAAGAGACATTTCCTCAAGGAAGATATATTAATGCCCAAGAAAGACACAGAATGCACTTAACAACATTAGTCATCGGGGGAATGCAACCAAAACCACATTGAGTCACCCATTTACCTCCAACGTCGTGGGAAGAATACAAGATGGATAGAATGTAAAATCTAGACAATAAAAAGTGTTAGGGTGAGAGACCTTTGAATTTAAGGTCCAGCTGTGGCATCGTGAAACCATTGTGGACCACAGAATTACAACAGGTCACAGCTGTTCTACCCTAGACCCATCACCAAGACAACTGAAATGTGTTCGCAGAGAATTTTCATGGGAGCATCATCCTAGTGTTGTGACCATAAAAAGAGAAAGAGGTTTAGAGAAAGTGGTATACAGCGGTGTGGGGGGAAAGGGGTACCCAGCGGGCCCATGCCAAGGCATCCCTTCCCCTGAGGGACCAGACACACACCGACATGGTATAGAGTAGAGTTTATTCAGGGCAGAGGATGGGAGTTAAGGGGTAGTGAAGGCAGAGAAAAGCAGAGAGAGGGAGAGAGTAGAGAAGTGGAGGCCAGCCATAACCATGTGGAGAGATGGGGGAGGAGAGGAGAGCCCAAGAGGGGCGAGAGGCTGAGAGAGATAAGAGGAGAGTAAGAGAGGAAGAGAAGAAGAAAGGAAGAGAGAGAGGAGGGGCAAGCAGCCCCTTTTATAGTGGGCTAGGCCTACCTGGCTGTTGCCAGGTAACTGTGAGGAGGGGCATACCTGGCTGTTGCCCAGTAATTGTGGGGTGGAGCTTAGACAGAACCATAACACCTAGTGTATCTAGGGGGTAAATTTACTCAATGTCCCTCCACTGATGGATGAGCAAGCAAAAGGGCATCTAGGAACAGGATGAGAAAGCATTCAGAAATACCTTCATAGGACACAAATACGCAGGGACTGAGGGTGTGTGTGTGTGTGTGTGTGTGTGTGTGTGTGTGTGTGTGAATTGCAGGTGCTTGCAGAGGTCAGAAGAGGGTGTTGGATACCTTGGAGCTGTAGTTACAGGAGCTTTTGAGCAACCTGATACGGATGCTGGGAACTGAACTTGGATTCTAGCAGACACGTTTTTGTTTCTAATTCTAGTTTCTACATACTCATTAATATGTAGACAGAGGCTTAATGTTTTGGAATTATCTGGTAAATTCTACTCTCTAATCCACGTATCAATTCTAGGTGATTTTTCTTCTCAGGGGTTTTCAGCATGTGATTAAGTGTAACTGATTGTATTATGGTCAGTATTATTTTCCTCGTTTGAGATTTGATGCCTTGATTTCCTTTCCTTACTGCGACAGGGAAGCTCCTGTCACTGTGGAAAGCAAGATGAGGTATATACACATCCTTGTCATGATCTTGGTCTTAGGGAGGCTGAAGCCAGCCTTTCATGATCAAACATGCTAGCTATAGAACTATTATAGGGTTTTTTTGAGACAGGGTCTCACTATGTAGTCTTGGCTAGCTGGGAAACATGCTATGTAGAACAGGTTACCCTCAAACTTAGAGATCCATCCATCTTGTCTCTGCCTCCTAAGAGTAAAGTTGTGTCCCACCACACCCACAGGGCATGTAGATTTTTTTAGAAGTCAGGATGAGGTGATTCCCCTCATTCCTCATTCCCATCCTTTTTTGGAAGTTTCTTTTTAAATCAGGAATGGATATCAGGTTCTATAATGTCCTGTGTTGAGTGACTTGGGCATGTGATTTTTCTTTAGTTTCTATTATAGTGGCTTACATTGATTTTTATGTGGCTTACCTTCTTGGCATGTCCTAATCTCTCTATCTCCTTAGCATCGAATGCAAGTCTAATCTGTCTCTCTTACTGAGTAACACAGATGGCTTAAACCATGTGTTTAGAACACCACAGGGTGGTAGAACAAGCAAGGGAGCAGGAGTTCGGTGGGCGCAGAAGGGAGGCCATAATCCTGCCCACAGAGCTGGCTTCACACAAAACCAAGGCTTCTGACCTAAGGCTGTTTATTTATTTATTCTTATTGATTAAGCTGTAATCGGAGTTTAGGATAAGTAGTTGTATGTTTGGGAGGAAGAGAACACACAGTCTGAGGCTCAACTGACTGTGGGTGCTGTGGCTTTGCCAGCTCAGCCACCCACTAGTTGTGTGCCCACCTGAAGAACAAGAAGAAAGCTAGTCGTCTGGGGAGGGGCATTGTCAGGGTTATGTGAGCAAGTGAGTTCAGCACTTCTGACAGTCAGTGCCCTCTCAGGTTAGCATCTGTTGCTTGTAGCTGCCTGGGGCTACCAGGAAGCCAGTTCACCTGGAAGGGAAACTGGGGCTGAAATAGAACAGGCAGGTGAGAGAAATAACGAGCCAAGACAACGTCTTTCTGATCAAGGCTCATACTTTTTTTTTTCAATTTTTAATTGTAATTTATTTTTAAACATCTGCTCAATTTGGGCCAGGTGGTGGTGGTACATGCCTGCCTTTTTTTTTTAATTGAATATAGTCTTCATTTACATTTCAAGTGGTAAAACCTTTCCCAGTTTCCCCCCCTCCCTCAAACCCGCCAACCCCTCCTCCCACTCCCTGCCTCCAAATATATGCCCCTCCACCCGACCCACACCCACCTCTCCCCTCCCCTTAATTTCCCCTTGTTGGGGCATCTATTTAGGCTTTACCTGACCAAGGACCACTCCTCCCACTGATGCCCGACAAGGCATTCCTCTGCCACATTTTTGGCTGGAACCATGTATACCCCTTGGTTGCTGGTTTAGTCCCTGGGAGTCCTGGGGCGTCCGGGTGGTCAACATCGTTGTTCTTCCCGTGGGGCTGTAAACCCATTCAGCTCCTCTGGACCACCCTCCAACTCCTCCATTGGGGACCCCACTCCCAGACCAATGGTTGGCTACTAGCATCTGCCTCTGTATGTATAAGGCTCTGGCAGGGCCCCTCCGAAGACAACCATGGCATGCTCCTTTTGATATGCGCTTCTTGTCACCCATAGTAGTGTTGGGGTTTGGTGACTGTTTATAGGATGAATCCCCAGGTAGGGCAGTCTCTGGGTGGCCTTTCCTTCGGTCTCTGCTCCACACTTTGTCTCCTTTATTGTTCCTGTGATTATTTTGTTCCCTTTCTCAGAGGAACCCAAGCACCCCCACTTCAGTCCTCTTTCTTCTTGAGCTTCCTGTGGTCTGTGAATTGTAACTTGGTTATTTTGAGCTTTGGGGCTAACATCCACTTATCAGTGAGTGCAAACCATGTGCGTTCTTTTGTGATTGGGTTACCTCGCTCAGGATGACACTTTCTAGTTCCATCCATTTGCCTAAGAATTTCATGAATTCATTGTTTTTAATAGCTGAATAGGACTAAGGTCACATGCTCCATTATGTTCATAGCTGCCTTATTCATAATAGCCAGAAGCTGGAAAGAACCCAAATGTCCTTCAACTGAGGAATGGATACAGAAACTGTGGTATATATACACAATCAAGACTCATACTTTAATGGGTAACTTTGAATTTAAAGGTGGGGAGGAAAACTCTTCCCCCCAAAAGCTGGGAACTCGTCAGCAAAAACGACCA
This sequence comes from Tokudaia tokunoshimensis, assembly GCA_036184795.1. NCBI lineage: Eukaryota > Metazoa > Chordata > Mammalia > Rodentia > Muridae > Tokudaia > Tokudaia tokunoshimensis. Next base: position 1,137,296 of record BTHU01000008.1, read on the forward strand.
CTCAGCAGGTGACTGGTTCAGCCAGCTCAGTGCAGGACGCTGCAGATCTGGGAGAACAATTAACTTCACCTAGGTCCAAAAACTCCACCCTAGTGGGCCACTGTGGCAAAACACCAAGGTCTGAATTTCTTGCTCATGGGCTCGAGGGAGGGCATAGTTGCTGGGTGCCCATTGCTGCTACCATTCAGTGACACCCAACATGTAGCTGTTCATCAGCTTGTGATGGTGGCTTGTGTCAGTTTTGATGATATTTCTGCTTTTGTGTGTTCCATAGGAGACACCTGGACATCATCACGACCACAGACTGGCTGGCCCCAGTCATATGGGAAGGCACCTTTGTCAGAAAGGCCCTGGAGAAATATTACAGGAAGCAGAACATCACCGTGGGCTTGGCTGTGTTTGCTGTCGGCAGGTAGATGCTGTGAAGCGCTTCCCCTTTTCTTTTGGGAAATGCGGTTCAGCATCCATTGACGTTTTGTCCCCAAAGAGTGTCATGTCCTCTTTTGTGACTGCTACTTCTGAGCGTATCAGATAGAAATTTCTCATGCTAAGTCCCTGTACCAAGGCTGGGTTCATAAGGCCACTGGGAGTTCTTAACTACTGTTGCACTCAGCTCTGTCTCAGTAGTTCTAACGTGTCTTGGCATTGCCAGGCCTACAGACTTACTATCCAGTTTGATGGATCTTCAGACCCAACATCCCTCTATTCACCTCTTGGGCTTTTTAACCTTTTCCTGACCGCACATCCAAGGGCACCCATTCTCTTGAGAAATATGTTTCTCATTCTGTGTGTTCCCAGTCTCACTGACAGGTATCTGGATCCATTCTTGCACTCAGTCAGCAAGTTCTTCATGCCTGGCTATTGAGTGATCCCTACATCAGGGTGGATAAGTACCTGCAGGTACCAGAAATGGAGCACAACTCTCTGCAGTCCTTCCAAATACTCATTATAGGCAGAGAGAGGTGGTGGAGCAACTTTGACCCCATGTGCATGAAAATCTTGTCTGAGCACATCTGGGATCACATCAGACATGAAGTGGGTTTCCTCTTCAGCATGAGCATCAACATGGTCTTCCAGAGTGAGTTTGGGGTAGAGACTCTGAGCACATCTGTGGCTCAGCCCCATTCTTGGTGGTATTTCTGAAAGACGATGCATCTACCCTTTGAGAGGAGACCTACATCAGCAGCCTACATTCCCTTTGGGCTGGGGGACTTCTACTATGTTGGCGCCATTCTAGGTGGGGCGCCCTTTCGGGTCTCGGACCTCACTCAGCAATACTTGAAAGGTGTTTTCTTGGATACTGAAAATGGCACTAACAGTACCTACGAAAAGTACCTCAACAAATAATTTTTCCTCAACAAACCCACCAAGCTCCTATCCCCAGAATACAACTGGGACCCTACCTTCAGTATCCCTTGGCAAGTGGGGTACGTCAAGATTGTTCATTATCCCACAGATGACTTATGACGCACCAGTGTTTATGGATTGCAGAGCAAACCACAGTAGTGCCTCAGAGACACAGACTGTCTTGTTAAAACCCCACATTTCAGAGGCCCTATAATGTATATTATTTCCGAAATCAATTGTTCTTTCTTGCAATTTTAAATTGCCCAATGTGGCTGACTCTAGAGTGAATAAAGTGTGATGCTTCATGTCCACACACACACAATGCTATTAGCTCTGTTTTGTAGAAAGTGTGACAGTAGTGAGACACAGAACATATTTCAAGAAAGACTTTGGTTCACAAATAAAAACCTATTCACAGAATGAAAAATACTTTAATATTAATATATAGAAGAAAAAATAAGTGTCTATCCACTCAGCTGTCAAGTAGGTGGTGTGTTGTTGGGATGCTGACTTGTGACCAGCTTCTTCCTCCTACGGTCTCAGTCTGTCCAGAATGTATGTATGTATGTATGTATGTATGTATGTATGTATGTACATCTGAAGTTGTGGGAAAATATCTCTGATAGTCAGGAGAAGTGGCACATGCTTTTGATCCCAGCACTCAGGAGACAGAGGCAGGTGGATCTCTGTGAGTTCAAGACCAACCTGGGTGATAAGACAAGTTCTAGGCTAACCAGAAGTACACAGTGAAATTTTGTCTTTAAAGATACATAAAGACTCAAGTAAAAATGGTCACAAGAAGAACATTTCAAAAGCCCTGGTCTAAACCACCCTATACTTGGTCCTTCATTACCAAAGCCCTGATGAACAAGTGCAGTTTTGATAGTGACCCTCTTTTCCCTGAGTCTTATATCCTGGTGTCACCAGCGTGTCCCCAAAGTTTAGTATTCATGTTATAGACATTTCTTGATTTCTTTTTTCTTTCTTTAAAGAAAGGAATTTTAACCTTGTTCCACCTAACTCTTGGCTGTGGGTCTCTGCATCTGTTTCCATCAGTTGCTGATGGAGTCTCTGATGGTGATTATGCTAGTCTACTGTCTATGAGGCTAGCAGAATATCTTTAGGTTTTGGTTGTTTGTTTGACAGACATGTTAGATTTTTATCCTAGGTCTCTGAGCTACCAGATTTCTGGTTTCTGGAAGAAAACCCACAGAAGCAGCCAACCTGAACTCCTGGGGCTCACTGAGACTGAAATGACAATCATGGAGCCTGCATGGAGCTAACTTAGGTCCTCTGCATGTATGTCATGTAACTTGATGTTTTTATGGGACTGCTAGCAGAAGGAGTGGGAGCTGTTTCTGATACTTTCTCCTGCTTTTGGAACCCTTGAACTCCTACTGGGTGGCTTTGTCCAACCTTAATATGAGGGAAAGATTCTTAATCTTATTGTAATTTGATATGCCATGTTTGGTTGATATCCCTGAGAGGACTTTTTCTGAAGGAAAATAGAGGAGGAGTGGATCAGGAGAAGGGACAGGGTTTGTAGGAGCGAAGGGAGGAGAAACTGCCGTCAAGATTTCTTGAGGTGACCTTCCTTTACATTGTATGAAGATGAGTCTCTGTATTTTCTTTTTTGATTGTTGTACCAACAGAGACCTAAATGCTGGCAGGATTTTGGTATTGTCATTTCTGTGGTCTATGACTGAGTTTTCTGTATGTGAATGCTCGTCCTTCCTCACCTGCACAAAAGATGAAGGTCAGGTGGCCGTCATTGCTTAAAGGCTGCCTAAGAGATGGAGGGGAAGGTGTTGTCTTGTTGTTGATTAGTTCAGACTGAAGAGTTTTGTGAAATAAAGAACTTACAACCAGTAACATACTTCCTGGGGCAGGATTTTGGGGCAAGGAGAAAGAGGAGATGTGAAAGTCTCGAAAAGGCAGAAGAGGGAGACAGATGGAGGTGGAAGCAGGCTGTGAGAACTTCATGGGGAGATGGAATGGTAGATAAGTCAAGTTAGATGGTCTAGATGACAGACTGCCCCAGCCAAAGGCCAACAGCTTTACACTACATAAAAGTCTCTACGAAAGTCCTGCAATATTGATGTAATATATGAGAGAGTAAATTAAATTAAGAGAAGAGAATAATTTTAATATGTGTCTGCTGCAGGAATTTTCCTGTTCAAATTCATCAGTACAAAGAGGGTCTGTGATTGGACAGGGAAATAGGAGGAAGAGCTAAGAGTTATGGGGAGAAGGCAGGTGGGGGCATGCTGTGGGGAGAGAAAAGAACCAAGATGGCTTCAGACATTTTTCTGGTGTTTTCAAAAGGTTAGAAATATTGGGATAAGGCTTCTACTGTATTAGCATCTTGTAATTGTGTTAATAATATACATAAATCTAATTGGCTAACTAATCAAGCTTTAAGAGTCGTGCTTCTATCAGGTAACTGGATGGTGAGCTGGCAGACCATGGGTATGTGGGGCGTTGCGTGGTAGCAAGAGGAACTCGGGGTCCCCTGCCAGAGAGATGGCTAACAGAGGGACAGCCAAGTGAAATGGCCCAGCGGAGACCCTATGGCACCGCAGGGCCGGGAGTTTGCAGGCCTAGAGACCAACAGCTCAAGGGAGTTGGTGGCAGCAGGAGCACGGGCGCTTGGTCAGAACCCACAGAGAGTTTGTGGGATGGTCATTTTTAATGTTTCCTGCAACATGTGTCTGTTGAGCTCACCAATTTTATCTCTCCTGTGTGTTGCCTTTGTTCCTTCAGCTCTGTCTTTTGAACACATTATGCTTCTGTTGGCTGCTCCAGTCCCATGATGAGCCATCTCTGTGCTCACGGCTTGGTATCCCATCATCCCTGTGTGCTCATGACTTGGCATCGCATTGATCCATTGGTCTTTCTTCTGTCCTGAACTGATGTCATGTGATTCTCTACTCATCTCTCTACATTAGGTTGGAAGGGTTGTTCACCATACAATGCTTTTCTTTTTAAAACTTTAAAAAGATTATACCTTCTTGTAAACTTCAGATTCATTTTGCAGTTTAGGGAGAATTCCTTACTGGAACTGTTGTAGAATAAGGTCTCCTGGGCCAATCAGCTGCCATCTTCATCAAATCAACTGTGCCTATCTACAAGGGTCCTTTACAGTTGGTCTTAGTGACAATTGGCATTTCCTCATAGATGGAAGTGCAGAGTGCAGAGTGCAGTGTGTGTGTGTGTGTGTGTGTGTGTGTGTGTGTGTGTGTGTGTGTGTGTGTATAATTGGACCCACACTTGAGAATTCAGCTGCCCCTTCCAGGAATTTGCATTGAGTACTAGTTGTATGAGGGCTCAGGGTCTTGAGAGGTACTAGAGTATATGGGGGAGGAAGTTTACTGAGAGGAGTTCTGTTTATGTAGCTATGGGAAGAAGCATCATCTACATTGGGTGAAGAGTTTCTGGTGAAGATGCTTTGGGGCCACCCTGGCTTCTTTAAGTAACTTCATCAGTTCTCCAGGCTCTTACAGTATGCTCAGCAATCCAAGGAGGGGATGTGAGGTCAGCAATATTATAAAGCATGCTCACTCACATACTCTTTGTGGATGAAGCAAACTCTAACAAGCAAACTCCAACCACTTTCATATATGTATACATACATACATACATACATACATACATACACATTTGATGGATGGAGCAAAGCTCCAACAACTTCACACATATACAGAGACAAATATATATCCATTCACACATTGAGTGGATGGAGCATACAAAGTTTTGGCCACTTTACACATATACATATACACACATTTGTGGTGGGTGGTGCAGACTCTAACAAGCAGGCTCCAACAACATCATTTATTTTTTTCTTCCACAGCTTATATTGAAAGACCCTCAGTCCAGAGGACCCTTGCTCTTGCCCATAGAGCGCACCACCCCAAAAGCACTCACGAGAAATGATTCTTGATGCAAACCGCAAGAGGATTTCTATTCAGGGCCAGCTAGCTGGGACTCAACTCATACCCCATGCAGGAGGGGAGGAGAAGAGCCCTGAGCCTAAATTCACACAAGCTTATATAGGTGAAAACCACAAAATTCGGGACGGGAGGGGGTAGAAACTTCTAGTCAGGAGTACTTCTCACGGGGGTGTCTCCAGATGGTCAGGATGTGGTCCGCTGATAACAATGGGGAGGGGGAGTAGAAACTCCTAGTCAGAAGTACTTCTCACGGTGGGGTCTCCAGATGGTCAGGATATGGTCCTTAGTAACTGGGCTCATGTCCCTTATCTGGCATACACAGCTATAGTTCTCAGGATTGTTCTGTAAGTTCTCACCCTGTGGGCACTCCCTCAGAGTTCGCAAGTTCAGATTCTCAGGCCCCAGAGGAAGAGGGTCCAACTTAAAATCTTTCATTCTTTCAATATATCCCAGAAAAAATCTTTCAAGACATATACAAATTACAATGTGATTACATTTTATTTTTCTTTTAGTAATGATTAAGAAAAAACTATGTTCCCCCATACCTTTGTATGGAAAACATTATGTAGTACAGGTAAAACAAACTATTCCCAAGAACCACTGTACATTCATAACTCAGCAACTTATTATAGATTAACAACAAAGTGTGAGCAAGCAAGGTAATTTTCTCAGCCAGTTTTTGTTGCAGGATATTTCCTGTCCAATCACATTGGGGCAGTGGAAGGCCTGTGATTGGACAGGAAAGGAGAGGAAGAGCTAGGAGTTGAGGGACAGACAGAGGTGAAGGTGGGAGGAGGAGGAGGAGGAAAGAAAGGAGATGGCTTCACACGTGATGTTATCAAAAGGTTAGAAATATTGGAATAAAGCTTTATTCATTATCAATTGGCTCTTAAATTGGCTCTTGTAATTGTGATTTTAAATATACATAAATCTAATTGGCTAGTTAATTAAGATTAAGAGTCATGCTCTACCTGGGAATTGGGTAGTGAAGGTGGCAGACAGTGAGATGAGTGTGTGGGGAGTGTGGAAACAAGATAAACCTGTAGGAACCCTGCCGGTTGCCTTGCCAAGGTGGCAGGATCTCGAGAGCGTGGTTTGACCCCACTGGAGAGTTAGCTCACAGGTGCAGGAAACCTGAGGCCAGATGGAGGAGCTCTGCGCTCTCCATTTTCAGGCCAGCAGGCAACTGGGGACAGTTGGCGGGGCGTTCTTTTCTAATATTTCCCGCAACAAGTTTTTCTTACTGGCAGGTGACAATTTGCAGTTACAAAGATTTATCTTAAAAAGTAACCTTATAAAAATCTTAAAAGAATCACAAATCTAAAAGCTTATATTAAAAAAATCATCAGGGCACACACCTTCTCATCAGCAAATGTTATTAAATCATACCAGGAAGCTGAGGGCAAAAATGGGTACAAGAAATTAATCACCTAAATTTCCAGTCTGGCTTCAATAAAAGTCACATCAGCCGATGCTAGTTAGACTGCCATTCTTCTTGATCCCTGACCTCAAAACTCCGTAGATCAACTATAAGAGAGTGTTTTTCTGGACTTCAAATTGTTCTCTAAGAATTTCTTTGTTGGACTGGTAAGATGGCTCAGCAGTTAAGAGCACTGACTGCTCTTCCAATGGTCCTGAGTTCAATTCCCAGCAACCACATGGTGGCTCACAACCATAATGAGATCTGACGCCCTCTTCTGGTGTGTTTGAGGACAGCTATAGTGTACTTACATATAACAATAAATAAATCTTTGGGCCGGAGCGAATGGGGCTGGAGTGAACAGAGGTCCTGAGTTCAATTCCCATCAACCACATGATAGCTCCCAACCATCTGTACAGCTACAATGTACTCATATACATAAAATAAAATAAATAAATCTTTAAAAAAATAATTTGTCAAAGTCACTAACAAAAACATCTTGAGCTAGCTTTACTAGTTTTCCAAATTCTTTCTAAGGATGAAGTTCATTGCTGACAATCTACATTTCTAAGTTCTTTCCTAGGGTGGTGATTGGATCATTAATCTGCTCCAGCAGCAAGACCTGAAGACCAAACACTATTATTGTGAGTGCCAATGACACTGCCCAGTTGGGGGCCGGAAGCCCCTTAGAGTTTTTATACAGTCCTTAGAATAAGAGGATGGTAGGCATACATTTTTTGCAACATACTTTTAATAAGGGTTCAACCTCTCTCTCCTTTAGCCCACCAGTCAGCCGAGGTAGTGTAAGGGGAGGTCCTGTCGCTAATGTCATTTCCCCAATTGGCTCTTCATCTGTCAATAAAGAAGACTGGGGCCAATTGCTGGGCAGATGGTACAGGTGGGACTTCCAGGTTCCCGGAGGAAAAGGTGGACGCAAGAAAGGAGAGGGGCTTTTCTGCCATGCTTTGGAGGAAAAATGACACAGCAACCATGTAAGGTCTCTGGGGCAGCTAGACCCTGTGGCCTCTGCTACGGGCAGGTGGCCAAAGATGTTTGGCAGGGACTAGGTGGAACAAACCACTAAAGTTAGGGCAGAAGGAGAAATGGAGATAATAAATTGGTAAGGGGTTGCCTTTTCAGGAGGGAGTTATCCACGCCCAGCATTGTGCTTAGGAGGCAAGTGAAAGCATAATGGAGGGGTGTGTGTGTGTGTGTGTGTGTGTGTGTGTGTGTGTGTGTGTGATCTGCAGATTCAAGGGTCTTGGGAGGCTGGTAGCTTGATCCATCTTGGAACAAACGTGGTAGAAAGAGAAGCTGGTTTAAGGCTGATCCTGGAGGTAAGCCAGGTGGGACAAAAGGAAAGCCGGGAAGGGCTCAGAGCACAGTCGAGGGTCCTGGGCTCCGGGACAAGGCTGTAGCGATTTAAAACTACATGCAACGAAGTAATGGAAGAGAAAATCATTAGGCTATGGGGGGAGTGGATCTGTTCAACAATAGTTCTTTGGGAGCAAGCTGGATCTTCTTGGGCAGCAGTTCTGTCCTTAGCAAACACCAAATACAACTCAGCAGCTGCAGACCAGTCTTCTAGGCAGGCAGACGCTAGGCATGAGCTGGCAGCTACAGTCCAGTTCTTTCAGCAAGCAGACATCAGACAGCTGTCATTCAATCCTGGAGAAACTTCTAGGATCACCCACTGGCCTGAGGCAAGGCTGTGGAAGCTACTTCCAGTTTCTCTCAGTGGCAGCATTACCATAAGTCGAACTCAACAACACTATGTAGGGTGAACCAATACATGCTTGTCCTTAGTGAGATATAGCAATGTGGAGCAAACCAAACCAAGGCTCAGTGCTCGTCTTCCACTGTCTGTGAGGTCATACTTATACTCCTTCATCAAGTGTCTGTTTCAGGAAAACAGTTTTTCATGTGTTTGCTTCAGCAAGACACCCTTTTACCTGTGTGTCCCAGCAAAACATCATTTGGTATAACTAACTTTCTAAAGAAACTAGAAGTATCCACTTCAGAAAGATGTAAAGGCAGCAGGCAGAGCAAAACTACAACAGTATGAAGTCCTCAGGACACATAGTTCTCGGCGCCATGCCTTTCTGAGGACACCCATCACAATTGTGCTAATCAGTGCACAGTGTTCCATGAGTTCTAAAGCTATTTGTCATTCCTCTTGCATGGCCCTTGGCAGCTGAGCTTGGGTTTGCACTGGTACCTTGTGAGGAGTGGGTAGATCTTATTTACTTCTCCGTTAAGGGAGGAATGCTTACAACCAGACACTGAATTTCTTTGTGTGAAGAGTAACTTGAGGGTTATTCAATCTTTATCATATTGTGAGAAATAAATCTTTATGGTCCATTTTCAGGATGTTAGCACTCATAGAGTTACAGAAACAAGGAAGCTCCAGGCCCTCTCCCTTCTAGCTAATGCCTGCTGCTTGTTTCAGAGAGCTGGGAAGTTGCAAACATGACAGAGTCTGTAATGACAAAGGGGCAGTCTCAAGCCCTAGGATATTCATTAGATATGATTATGTCCTGATAATAACGGGATGGGGAATTTGGAAGCAATGGAGTATATCAGAAGAATGCAAATATTGTGACTAGAGATTGGGGGAAATAATAGAGATTCTTGTGACCACAGACTTTAAAAACCATTTTCTCAGACTGATGAAATACCTCACTGAGTAAGATCATTTGCTGCTCTTGCAGGGGACCTGAGTTCAATTCTCAGTACCCATATTGAGGTTTCATAACTACCTATACTATAAGTCCAGCTCCAGGGCATCCGAAAATCTCTTCTGGTCTTTGATGGTGAAGTACACATACACACAAGCTCGCACACACACACACACACACACACACACACACACACACACACACATACACACACACTTCAAAAACAAACAAAACCCAGAAACAAAACCAAACCACTACCTCGTGCCAAAATCAGAATGCCAGCTGTGGTGGTCTGAATAAGAATGGCCCACATGGGCTCACAGATTTGAAAGCTTGGTCATCAGAGAGTGGTGCTACTTGAGAGGGATTAGAAGGTGTGGCCTTGGAGGAAGTGTGTCACTCAGGGCGAAATTTCAAAAGCCCACACCAGGTCAAGTTTCCCTCTCTGCCTCTTTCCTTGCAGATCAAAATGTAGCTTTCAGCTACCAATCCAGTGCCACGCCTATCTGATTCCCACTGTGATTATAATGGACAAAGCCTCTAAAACTGTAAGCCAGTCCCAATTAAATGCTTGCTTTTCTAAGCATTGCCTTGGGCCTAGTGTCTCTTCACAGCAATAGAATCATAATGGCCCTTTTCTTCATGTTATCGTCCCACTTTACAGAATACTGTATTAAAATTCTGTGTCAGTTTTATCACTCTATTTTATTTATCACAGAGAGAGGGTCATGCTTCCTGAAACACTGAAGGCTACACAGGAATGTCACGTCTCTATGTATTCAAATTACTCTTTTCACTTGCTACCAAAGATGGTCTGGAGTGAGCTGGGCAAGCTTCCTGCCCCTGGGCCATTCCTCATCCCTCAAGAAACATTTTTGTGTGCAAGAATAGGGCATTTTCTGGACACATAGGTTTGCTCACGTTCTTTCAAGCTTAAGACTCCAGAACGTTCCTTCAGCCATAGGCCAGGCTGGGAGCCTCTGGTGTCTATTTTTGTGTTTGATGGGATTGATTACCACAGAAAGTGGGTGAGGAAAGGCAAATCCAGCAGGAGTCAGCTCTGGGCCCTGGGCCCCTAGGAGGGACAGAGGAGCTTCCTGAGCTGCTGGCTGTGGTGAGAAAATGGAAGGAGGCTGAAGCAGCAGAAGGTGGAGGGGCTCATGTCGAAGCCTCAAGCAGTGGCCTCATTTAGGCCCTATCTGGGGGACACTGGTCTGTGGAGAAGAAAAGAAAGGGAGAGATTAAAGTCTTCACTTGATTGCTTTCAAATCTGTCAGCCAAGAAAGCAATCACAATATGAAGATGTTGAGTCCTCGAGACTGCTCTGCCTCCTGTCTTTTGCCCCACCCCCACCCCATGATGGCCACATAGCCTGTGGTCTGGTAATGGCTCATCCCCTCATGTCCCAGCATGGTCCGTCTTCCAGGGACACCCTTCCTGACCTCTGCATATGAAAGGAGGCCCTTGCAGCCTGTGTTCCTGACAAATAGCTCTGTCACAGCCTAGCTCATGTTCTGCTGCTGTCTGATTAAGTGTGACCTGAACTTGGGTAAGCCTGTCTCGTTCCATGTGTTGTCAAATTCTCAGAACAAACATGGCTGAGTGTATGTTGATCAATTAAATGACACCCTGAATGGTGGAGCAAAAGGGTTCCATGCAGGGGTCATGAGACCTCAAGATCTGGTTCACACCCAGGCCTTCTTCCTAGCTGTGTCCCTCTCCCTTACTTGAACTGTCTCTAAGCCACATCCATGGCACAGGGTCAGCATGCACCTCATCACTGTGTCTCAAGGCACTGAAGGAAGCCTGGCAGGGGAGCAGCCTAGCACAGGTCTGGCCAGAAAAGCAACATGCATTGTAATTGCCCCATGCACTGGATGAGGAAGGAGGATGCCCCTTAGACTTCCCTGAAGCAGCTGGAGGACCACCCTTACCAGCTATGTTGAAGACGAGGGACTTTTGAAGGTAGGATTTCTCTACAAATCCCAGGTATTTACCCAGCCACATGGGGTCCTCAAGCATTCTTCTTGCTGAAATTAGAGGGCTGGCAGTGAGGGCGAAGCTTTCTCAGCTCTCAGCTCTTCTTCTGGGTAAACAAGGAGGGAGTGGAGCCCCAGCAGCATAAACCCGGGCAGTGTTAGCCCGGGGAACATACAAAGCCCCTGACTTTCAGTTGCTCGACACTGGTCTTCTGAGGTGCAGGGAGTATGTTGGGGTCAGTTGAATGGCAGTGCCATCTCCCCAGTTACCTCTCTCTGCCAGTGATTACAACAGTCCCTTTGTTGTTTCCTCTCAAAGCATGTCTGGGACAGCCAATGTGGCCCAATTGAAAGAGAACTGTAGAGAGAATATCTTATGTCTGTATGTTTGTGGTACCGTCAAAAATAAATCTGATGGCCTGTGGTTTAGGCAGGAAATGGGAGGTGTAACATCTGGGAGGCAGAAAGAATTCTAGGATAGAGCCAGGTGAGGGAAGATTTGCCAGGGAAGATGTATAAGATGGATGCATGGTACCTGAGCATAGGTAACCAGCCATGTGGCAGGATGTAGGTTAAAATAAATGGGATATTTTAAGTCATGATCTAGACAGAGAAGAGCCTAGCTCTATGGCCAAGGTATTTGTAAATGTATTTTGAGTCTGAGTCTTATTTCTGGGATCAGGAAGGAAGAACCAGACCTAATGTCTACAGAGAGCATGTCCAGTATGACTTCTATTTCCAACACAGAAGAAAGGAGAAGGGGACAGAGATAGGTCTGCTAGAGCACAGGTAATGCCTGTATCTTTGCCAAGGAGACCCCAGAGAGTCCAACATCACCCCTGCACTCAAATCTGCACTACCCCACCCCTCATCCTTCTCAGAGCTCAAGCTCTTGACTGGCCTCATGTCACCCAGGACCCTGGCTGTGGCCAACCCATGTACCTCCAGTCTTCAAGCTGCAGCACTGCTTGGCACCTCCTCATAAGCCCCTCAGGCCCTCTTCCCCTGATACTGTCCTTTGAGGGAACCTAAAACGACCCAGTTTCTGCTAATCCCAACCCCCAGCACAGCAGCAAACTATAACACCAGACGTTTGGTGCTTATGAGGTGAATGAGAGAGTGAATGAGTATTCAAGCTGTGTTGTGCTGGACAGTGGAATGTTTGCTTGCGGCTTAGAGCGGCCCACACCCTCAGAACAGCTATTGTGAGACTCCCCTTCCAGACAGAAAGTCTCTGGTCAGATGAGGGAGTGACCAAAACCTACCCACAGGACCTAGACACAGAAGCTAGTGCTGGGGAGAGCTATCACTTACCCAGAAGTGCCCACAGATGGACAACTTCATTGTCCTGAATGCGTACATAAAGAATGAGGTTGTCGTAGTCAGTGCTGACAAAATGGACGTGCAATTTGCCCCCATCAACTGTGGAGAACCAGGTGTGACATGTAATGACCCTGCCTTTGTCCCCAGGATTCCACCTCCCCACAGAGAACATGACATTACTCAAAGGATGTGTGGCCCTCCCAAAGCTGGCCGCTCCTCCCACTCTTTGCCTCTGTGAAGGATACCTGGCTCCTGAGCTGGACCTCCCTCTTCCACAGGGGACCCAGGTTTCCCATGATGTACTCACAGGTTCCTTGGTACTGGCCTTGGAGCCCAGTTGGATGGACAGTAACATTAAATCCTGTGCACAACCCCTCTCCTCTAGAAAGAAGAGGCATTTATATATACCTCTGCCTGAGAGAGTAGCTGGCTCAGAACACAGAGATACATTGGCGGTGATCCTGTCTGAGAGCCCTGAATACCTCCCCAGGGTTCTCAGCTCCCAGTGTTTTGGAACAGGCTTTATTGGGGTTAGACAGATGGAGGGAGAGGGTGGTAGCCACAGGTGCTGCTCACTGGAAGTCGTGAAATGGGGTCTGATTCACAGTTGCACGAAACCAGACCTCCCAGAAGACGCTGAACCCAGACTATTCTCTGACTATTCTCAGGGTGTTGGGATCAGGACCCTGACCTGTTTGTCTCTGGCTGCTCCTGTTCTATACAGACACGGTCAGTGTTTCCTGGGCCCCGCCTGGTTGCGGACTCATTATATAGCTAAGGATGACCTTAAATTCCAGATCATCCTGCTTCTACTTCACAAATGCTGGGGTTAAAGATATGTGCCACTAAGCTCAGGTAACTTCACAACTCAAATAGCAAGGGTTGCACATAAGAGAAGCAGACTTGAGGTTCCCTTCATGGCCTGAGGCAGGACGATGTGGTCTGCACTTAAGGGCATGTCAGTCAGGCTAGGCAGCTGACTGTGTGACTTTTCTGCTAGCTCTTTCTCTTAAGTCTTGGGTCCTGCATTTTGCAAGCTATAGCCTTCAGCCCAGGGGCACAGGGACACCATCACTCTGAGATAAGAGTTACCACATTGACAGACTCACTTCTCAAACAGCACAAAGTCAACATCCCCACTCTCTCTGGTCCAAATGGAGTGGAGAGAAAGTCTCAGGGGGTCAGTGGGCAAGACCAGGTCCCTGAGGCTAGTGGCCAGCTGGATGGTAAACCAACGTCCTTCCACCTGCAGGGGTGTGGGCACGGGGACCAGAGAGACAGTTAGTTCTGAGCTTCCAGTCTCAATGTACAGACAATATACCTCTAGGCCTGGTCAGTAGGTGAGCACAGGTCCCCAGAATGTATACTGGCCAACCTCACCCCCCAATATCAGTGAATTTCTAGGGGTCTCAGGTCAGAGGGCAAGTTGTAGCTACTTGGAAACAGCCATCTCCACTTTCTTCTAGCTTTCCTTCCTCTCTGTCCCCTTTCTTAGTGCCCTCCCCCAGCCTTCCATCCCTCCTGCCTCTGCTCTGAGCTCTGTTCCCCAGAGTCCTCACAGCTTGGAATTGCTCCCACTGACGCTCCCAGCCTGGTGCTTTCCCCAGTTCTCGCTGATTATGAGCACCAGGACGCAGGGGTGGACAGGCCAAGGCTGACAGGGGACCAGACGTACTTTATGCTTGCTCCATGTCATCCTAGCTGTGGCTCTGCTTCATAGCCAGGACTCTACAGACTCTGAAACTGCTCTCGGATCCTAAGATCCAATTACCCAGGAAAGGACCCCAGTGTTAATGCTCCCTGTGTCTGCCAGAGCTCCTGAAGGCCACCCTGCCGAAGCCTCTGCTCCCATCTGGAGCACACCCTCAGTGTGACCCTACACCCAGTCCTTAGCCCAGCACTGAGTCAGCCTGGCCATGACACTCACCTTATGTGCATCAAAGTCTGACTGCACTGGTACCTCTTCCAGATTCTTCTGGGCCAGGTCTAGATTGAAGGCCCAAACCAGCAGCCACACCCTCACTAGTGTCATGGCACCTGGGACCAAGAGCCGTGGGTCCCAGCAGCTCCCCATCTCTGAGAAAACCCTAAGTAGCTCACTTCCCCTAAGCAGTTGCTGGCCAGCCTAGGTGACCTCCAAACCCTACACATTCCAGTCTTCCCTAGGACTGACACAGAGCCCAGTGCCACTCAAGTTAGTGAGGCCAACATGGTAAGCCTGTTGGGGCAGCTTATCCACATTTCAAGTCTACGAGCCCAGGGAGAGGCTGGTAGCTAGGCTACCAAAGACCGTAGGCGTGTCCCTCACTACCTCAGGGTGTAGCCTCTTATCCCCAGGTCTGCCATCCTCCTGGTGTGTCTCAGCCACTGCCACAAGAGCAGGAGCGAAAGGACCCTTCCACATCTTTGGTTACCTCACACACACATAGCTTCTTCCTTCCCTGGGATGTGAAGGGAAGCGTGGGCACACACAGATAGTCTCCCTGGACAGCACCTGAGGAACGTGAGTGTCCAGCCAGGGTGGGCTTTTACTGTAACTGTTTACTATGGGTATCTCCCAAACCCCCACTTCCAGCCTCATGGCCACTCTACCCCATGTGTCCAGGACAACATGGGTTGGCCACTTTTTTAGTGTCTTCCTTTGCTTTAGAGTCGGACCTCAGGTTTGCTCACTCCTTGATGCTGCTCACTTTATGTGCACCAAGGTCCTGTTCACTGGCACCTCTTCCAGATTCTTCTGGGCCCAGTCTGTATTGAAGGCCAGCAGCAACTCCTCACCAGTGTCATGGTACCTGGGGCCAAGAGCAGTGGGTCCCAGGAGCTCCCCAACCAGATCATGCCAAAAAGACATCTTCCTCTGCACTGTCTGCTTCTCTGGCTCTTTTCTCAAACTCTGACCTCTTTTGTTCTGCAGAGACCTGGTTCAGGGACACTCTAGAGAGTTGCACACAGGGGCGGGCTTGGCTTTGGTGCAGGAATGACTGGTCATCGGTCACAAGAGGTCCAGCTTCCCACTGGTTGAGTTAGCTGACATTAGCCAGGTGCTTGCCCCGCTCCTTAATTTCATAGTTAAGTTGACTTCTGAAGGAGGAAATGGTCATTCATCAGGAAAAGTCACAAGCCCATCCAGGAAGGGCCTGGCCTAACCTGTATATCTTTTTGTGTATGTACACCTCCCCTGGTGATGTCTTACCCTCCACTCATGGCCAAAATAACTTGGATTGTAGAGACCTCATGATGTGTCCCTTGTGTCCTAAAGGACAGAACATCCCTGCCAATGGCTGACCTGGCCTTGGCTGATTCCATAAGAGCTGGTCCAGGTTCTGGGAGGGGAAGCTGGTCAAGGACCATCGTGAGGTAGCCATGGCACCTCTCCCAGCCCCCTTGGGCCATTCAAGTTTGCCTGCTCAGACATACACCGATGGCTCCTCTCCAGATTTGTCCTGCAAAGCTCAACCTTAGGAATCCTGAAGTCTCTGTGGCCCCTCAGAACCCAGCTTCTGCCCTGGACATTAGATTTCTACCTGGGGACACCTTCCCTTCCGTGCCCCACCCCCATCAGAAGCTCGGTGAGTACCGCCCCTCCCTGGGAGAGCGCCCTCTGAGCAGAGGAGCCCTGAGGCCTTTGGGTATAGCCAAGAAAGCACTAGAGGCCTTGAGTAGGTACTGAGTTTATTTACCACACAGAGAAGGGTGGGTCAGCGCTGGAAGGCCGAAGCTTCAGGAGATGTGGGCCATGGAGACACTGCTTAGTTTGTGTCACATCGATCTGGGGAAGGCAGATGCTCTGTGACTGATATCTAACCGGTTACAGGAACTTGCACAATCTAGGGGAGCTCATGGCTCCAGATCAGTGCCCTGGAGTTTTTCCTCTGTTTCTTCCTCCTAGGGCTCAGTCTCCTTTCTGCTATCACCCTGCCGTTCTTATCTCCTAGGCCTTCCACACCCAGGAAAGCAACGAAGACAACCAAGTTTGCCACCAGGGCCATAATTCACCAGATCCATCAACCCCTGAACCCTTGTCCCCACCTCAGAGTGTGATTCTTAGGGTGAGGGTGTTCAGGGACCTAAGGAATCTCTGCTCACTTTGTGCTACTATGGTGAACATGGGTTAATAGGGCTTACCCTGCTTTCTTGAGGGTGTGGAGGGGCAGTCTGGAAAGCCAGGAGACAGAACTGAGGGGAGAGCCTGGACCCAGAAGGCCCCTGGGAAAGTGTGTGCTGTTTTGGTCTACAGAGCCATGCAAGGGTTTGTGCAGATTAGGGGTTCTGAGGAAAGCAACATGAGTGATCGTGGCTGACAGAAGAGTGACCAGGAATGCAGACCGTGTACACACAAGATTTGTACAGAGGTACATGTGCATGCACACACACAAGATGCATGCAAGAGTATGTGTGTCCATGCCCTCCAAAGCCCTGAGAGAGCATGAGTCTTCCTGCGCACCCCCCTAATATTCTCATTCAGGTTGGGCCCTGGGTGCAACACCAGTTAAAAGCCCTGGCTATAATACTGGGGAGTCATACTTTGCAGATGCTCCCAGAAAAAGTATGTTCACATGGAGAAGCTGTAGGAAGAGAAGCTTACCAGACAAGGAAAAGATCTCAGTGTTCTCTGGATTGATGTTTCTTCTGCTTGTGTGAATGTAATAGAGTTCCCATCCAAGATCATCTATGGACAGACTCCTGCCTACGTTGAATACACAGTGGGACAAAGAGACTAGTAAGGAGGATACATGGAGTAGGGAGAGCAGCTCCAGCCCCCAGTCTCCCCGCTGTCCCCACCCTCTTCTCTAGCTCAAAATCCCGACATTTCCAGCAGCCTTCAGACTGTGGGTGGAATGGCACCCACCATGGAGCTCAGACACGATGAGGGTGCCCCCTTCACTCTGGTTTTCCAAGTCCATGATGGTGAAGTCCTCAGTAGCATACACGAAAGTCAGAAAGTTTTTGCCTTGATCTGTGACAAGCAACCAAATGTTCACGAAGCCTGCTGGACCCTTGTATGTCCTGGTACCCTACACCGCCCCAGCTGGCACAGCCTGACTCCATCCCCAGCCTATGTGTGTCCTGGTACCCTGCAGCACCCCAGCTGGCACAGCCTGACTCTACCTCCACATGTTCAGAACACAGTAGCCGCAGATCCAGGAGCACAAAGCCAACCAGCCAGCTGCTCTCTTTCCTGCCTCTGCTTCTCTATCAACCTTTCTCTTGCTCTGCTTCCCAACTCTCTCTCCTCTAGTCTCTTGAGCTGGATCTTTTTCTGGGCTGGAGAGGAGGGGGCATGTTCAGCAAAAAGGAAGGGCTCAAATATCTCCCACTCTGTCTTTTCCTGTTATCTGGACTCCTACCCCTCACCTGCCTACACTGCCTGAGCAACATCTGTTCCAAAGGGAAACCCTTACACAGTACTCCAAAGCCTCTGCTGCATGAGGCTCCTGAGTCCCTTCCCCCTGCCAGCCTCCCTATCACTGCCTGATCTTTGACAATGGATCAGCTCTATGCTGGGTTTCAAGAGGATTGTGGGAAGCCCTGGGAACCCAAGGGAACACAGTTTGGAGCCACATATATTGGATTTTGAATTTCTGAAGATATAGCTGCGAGCTCCATGGGGTTACCATCCCTGTCCTTTCTGCTCAGTCATATCTGCACTGCAGAAGTTGCCACACTACCTGAGCCACCATGCCACCCAGGGAGGAGCAGCAGCTTCCTTCACTCACACTCAAAGGTGTAGAGTCCAGGTGTGTCAGTCTTCTCTGCAATGTAGAAATTCTTCACACACTTTTCATCTTCCCTAAGAGGAAAATAGCCTTTCTGAACCATGCCTGTGGAAGCTGGGTCCTATAGGGTCACCTGGCTCTCCCAGATGGAGTGCCAGGGGCTTCCCAGCCTCTAGGGAGCATCCCATAGGATCATCAAAGTCTTCTCAGAGTCTGAGCCCTGAGTAGCTGGGGATCTGGGAGGTAGTAAGGAGAATGTGACCACACAGAACCTCCTCAGAGGGCTTGGCAGACCGAAATACCTGTGGAAGTAGGTTACATTCAGGTTGCCATTGTCCAGGAGTACAATGCCAGTCATAAAGCACAGATAGGCCCCTCCTTCCTCAATTGCAGTCGGGTCATTGGAAGCCAGGGCGAGGGTGTTCCAAGACCCTATCACCTGCAGACAGAGTAAGGTTTTATCCTGGCCACTGAGCCTGGAGAGCCTTCTCCCTGTGGATCACAGTGAATTGCAGCAGAAGCAGCCAGGAATGTCCTGCAGAGGAGTAGAGTACAGGCCTCAACTCATCTCTTACTGTATGCTGAGAAGAAACCTTTTGGACAGCCCAACACAGTATACCCATTGGCCATGGAGAATACTGTTAGAATGTGGTGGTTCTCCGTCCTCCAGATCTCTAAAAAGTGATAACATCCTCTACCTTATGAGAGCCTAGGGTCTCTGTGCAATAGGACACACATAGTAGAGGGCCTGGTCACCCTGTCTCTCCTCTTGGCTCCCTAGGTTCAGGCTTCCGTGCCTGGCTAGCACTAGTGGGGATTTAGAGGCTCACACTCTAGGGGACCTGACAGAGTGTCTCTGAATCCCTGGCCTCAAGTAGAATGCCACTCCTTTGGTCCCCATTGCTGTGAGTTACCATCAAGACTCTGCAAGGTGATAGAGACCTGGAAAGATAACTGGAGCCCTGGGGTAACTCCCTGCCTTATCCAGAGGCCTCAGAGCATCACCTGCCCAGGGTGGAAGCCATGCAGCACAGGACCATAGGTTTCCTCCTGCAGGGTCCAGGTCAGGCCCAGCCCCACACTCAGCAGCAGTAGAAGCTTCATTCCTTTGCTCTGTCTTCTTGGGATGAGCACTCAGAATGTGGGTGCACAGAGGCTCCAACCGGCTGTACATATACTGTTCTGAGGCAGGAAGTTCCCTCCACCCCTGCCCAACCCACAGGAGTCAATATTTTTGGAAGAACATGGAGTTCAGGGGATGATGCTGTCAGCCTTGTGTAAAGTCAGGGTACAGGCCAGGAAATTATTTAGCTTGGCTTCTGGACTGAGGTGCCTTAGTGGGTAAGCCTGGGACACTTTAGATGTAGCATCTCACTGACCTAGAGAGATAGCCAAGGGCCAAGTCCTGAAGTCTCAACAAGAGAAGGCTAGGCAGGATGTACATGTTCTTCTGAGAAGAGACCTTGGCTTCACAGAACTCTTTGAGACCAGCACCCTAAAGCTGAGCTACCATAGGGCATGAGTCCTGCACTTCTGCCCATGGGGTTTGGCCTCTAACCTGAGTGACTGATTATTGCCTTGTGACTATATGTGGATGTTGGCTCCTAAGGAAGGTTGGTATTTAGGTCACTCTGTGGGGTGGTGGTGGAGCAGCTGAGTCTGTACTTAGAGGGGGGGTCAGTCTTCATGGCAACCTTATAGTCAACTTTAAGCTATAGTCTAACTCTCTTTGCAAGATGCTGCAGGTTTTATGAGGTGCCATGGGGTACACAGGTCAGGGATCCAGCCACAAGCAGGACTGAGCTATGGGGAGACACCCCTCAGGGTACCCTCTGCCCTTCCCACGTGTCCATGGAAGTCATGTATGCCAGAGACTTCCCTACCCTCTCAGCCCCAGCTCCAGTGTTGGACTGGAAGCCAGGTTGTTCAGCCAGTAAGACTAAAAGGATTACAGCTCTAAAGGTCAGGGAATTGATCACACATGCAGAAGGGGCTTGGCAAGGAGATCTGAGCGCCTAGTTTCCAGATTGCAGGCCTTAGGGTTCCTTAGATGACAGAAAGGCCAAGGTAGGCTAGGGCCACTCTGGGGGTCTCAGTGGAAGGCCCACTGTGCTCCATGATGAAATCTGGAGCTCCAGCTAGGTTGTTGCTCTGACTGGGGTTTTCTGTCACTCAGCTGCTGCTGCTCAGATCTGGTGGTGCATGTGTGTGCGTGCATGTGCGCGCGCGCGCGCGTGTGTGTGTGTGTGTGTGTGTGTGTGTGTGTGTGTGTGTGTGTGTGTGTGTATACAAGCTTACAGTTGCACACATCATGAGCAAGTGTGCATGTGTATGTGTGTGCAGTATGTTTGTGAACCTGTGTGCCTATGCACTTCACCTGTAAGTGTGCTTGCATGTGAGGGTGAACATGGATGTCTGTGTGTAAACACATGTACACATGTCAACACTTTTCTGCCTGGTGAACTTTGGCTCTGCCATGAACTTTGTGATTCTTGGAATGTTGTAGAAATTCTCACAATCACCCTGGGACAACATGGACTTGTTCTCAGATAAGCCCTGCAGTATCCACCAAAGTAGTCTGGAGGCCTGGCAGAGCTGAGCACAGTCTGGGGCTAATATTGTCTCTAGGAAGAGAGTAGAAATCTTTAGGTTAGGCTCACTGAGACAGAAGCCAGCAAAAGAAGCATGGGGTAAGGTGAAGCTACAGCATCATGGAGAACCCAGGTGAGGACAGATGTCACTCTTCGAACCCTAGATTCCAACGAGGAGTTTCCAGGCAGGAGTGCTGTGACAGGGACCATGTTCATCTAATTGTTGAATGCAGGACCAACTCATGGGAATGCCAAGATCCTTAGTGAATAAGTTCCACAATGGGCAGTGTCCATCATAAGCATGACATCGGCACCATCTGGCCCAAAACATGGTGTTAGCATTTTGTCTAAGCTCCGCCCCACAGTTACCTGGCAATGGCCAGGTGTGCCCAACTCACTATAAAAGGGGCTGCTCGCCCCCTCTGCTCTCTCTTGCTCTTGCCTTCTTGCTCCCCCTCTGTTCCCATTCCCTTCCCCCATCTCTCTCCATGAGCTAATGGCCAGTCTCCTCTATTCCTCTACTCTCTCTCTCTCTCTCTCTCTCTCTCTCTCTCTCTCTCTCTCTCTCTCTCTCTCTCTCCCTGCCTTTCTCTGTCTCTACTACCCTCTCAACTCCCTTCCCCATGTCCTGAATAAGCTCTATTCTATTCTATACCATACTGTGGTTGCTCCCTCAGAGGGAAGGGATGCCTCAGCATGGGCCCACTGAGGCACCCCCTTCCCCCATACCTGACTACACCTCCACCAAACACATCCCCTCTCTATCTTTTTATAAACACATGGGTCTTACGCCTGGGGATGGCAGTTGGTGAGGCCATGGAGCTCACCTGGGGGTGCCCACACAACCTTTCTTGACAGGATCTGGGCTATATTCACTTCCTGCTCTGGGTGAGGTGAGATGAGGCAAAAGGTCAGAAGAACAGTGTCCTCGGAGATGGCCCAGCATAGGCAAGGGTCTGGGTTTAGCAAGTACTGCCAAGTAGGTCCCCAAGGTAAGAAATGTCACTGTGTAAGATCACAAAGGCAGGCTGGGCTAGGTCCCTGAGTCTATTTGTCCAAGACAGTGAGATTCTCTGGGTTCATCCTGCACCCTGAGCCACTGTCTCCTGTGTACAGGAGATGTCCAGGCACATCTCCCAGCCATTAGTCATTATGTGCCTCCTTCTCATCTGTCTGAGCCTGAAGCCACATTCAAATCCCTCCATAGAGAACACTGAAAGACCAACTCATGGGAACACCCTTACCTTGAGCCCAGCACACAGGCCATCACCAGAAGCCCCTCCCACTGCCTGCCTTCAAGGGACAGAATGACCCCACCCACAGCCAGATGTGGGCCCTGATGCTCAGATGGAATTCCCATTCTTTTTCTTTATAATTTTAAAAATGATTTTATTTATTTTTATTTTATGTGCGTTGGTGTTGTACCCACATGTGTGTCTGTGTGAAGGTGTCAGAACCCCTGAAAATGGGGTTACAAACAGATATAAGCTGTCACGTGGGTGCTGGGAATTGAGCCCTGGTCTCCTGGCAGAGCAGTCAATGCTCTTCACTGCTAAGCTACTTCTCCAGGCCTGACTTCCCATTCTTGTAGCTCAAAACCTTATGTCTGAGGGTCATAGATTACACATTTGTCCTAAGGCAGCCATGGTGGACAGGTAGCTGTGGAGCTCCGAAGACATTTACTTCTCCTTGATCTCTTAACTCTGAGCTGGATCCATGATGTCATTCACCACCCTTATCTTAGTGGGTGGCATAGTGCATCCAGAAATCTCAGGCTAACTGATGGCAAAGACAAACTAGGGGACATCTCCCTTAGTTCCTGGGGCTCGTAGAGACCACCTGCTGAGTGTCCTTGAACAATGTTTTAGGTCTTGGAAAGGTTCCCTTGTAAAAGTGGGTGTGTTCCTGCACATGGCATTCTGGGTCTGGCCTAAGTCCTGTGGTTGAATCATCTCCCATGGTCCTCCTGTCTATGAGCCACACAGAGCAATGAAGGATAAGCTAAGGACAACTGTGAATGTTTGAGACCATTTTTCCCATAAGAAGAGAACTCAGCCTCTATTTACAAGGTGGCCATCTGGAGACATTAGAGACTAACTTAGGGGCTGCAATACTAGCCTCTAGCTTCTGTCTAGGCCATAATACCTTGCCATAGTCTGCCTCCTTTCAAGACATCCTGTGAAGACATTACCTGTGAGTGTTTTGCTAGCAAACTTTCTGGTACAAGGATCTCTCACCAGGATATTGGTGGCCACACATCTTGTCCCCCTCCTGCTTAGAAATCAGAGAGATTGGTTGCAGGCTTGGGCGAAACCCTGCAGCCTCTTTAGGAAGGTAGAAGAAGGAACTCCCACTCTGGCCAAGTGGGCCTTGTTTTCTCTCTTCAGTGTCCTTGGAGCTGTCTGTCTGTCTATGGCATTAAATAAATCTTGTGACCTCATGGAATAATTTCGATTTCAGTGCTGACTATCATATCCGAGATCTCTCCAGTGACATTTCTCTGTTGCAGTTGACCCTTCTTTGCAATTATACAATCCAAATGCAACACTTGGTTGGAAGAGAAGTGTCCCCTTTGTGACGCACTGGGTCAGCCTTGGCAACTCCATTTCCCTGTGGATATTGGATGCCTTCCTGTGAATTCTCCACATATCTTCCTTTTATGGACTGCCAACAGAACTGGAAGATCCCTGTGTTGCTGAGACAAAATTGGAAAATTTTATCTATTTCCAGAAGCTTGTAGTTTTCATTTGTATTTCCTAATTGCCTATGAAAACACTTATGTGGTGAGGTACCTATTCAGATCTGTTCTTGTTAGACAGACTTTGTTTTGAGATAACCTTATCATTCAAGGAGAGGTCAATGAGATGGCTCAATGAGCCTGGGTGACTTGAGTTCAATATCTATAACCCACATAATGGTGACAGAGAGAATCAACTCCACAGTTATCCTCTGACCTCCACATACGTACCAAGGCATGTACACCTTACATACACATATACTCGTTAATAAATTAACTAATATTAAATGTAATTCGGGAAGAATTGTGAAGAGCAGAGATGTTAGCATTTCTTCCAGGTTCATATTCTACATGACTACATGAGCACAGTGCAGAGACTCCGTCACCTGCTTTTGGCAGAAGGGTTCACTGGAACAGAGAGTATTCTTTGAGGTCACAAGATGTATTTAATGCCATGGTCAGACATATAGACAGACAACAGCCTGATGAGGGCTTTAAGGAGAGGAGATCCAGGCCTACTTGGCAGGGTCTCTTCATAAACCTCTGGATGTGTGGCCATCGATATACCATCCTTTGATGTAAATTTCCATCCCAGATAAGATGCACCTGTAAGTCTGTTAAGCTAGGGACTCGCTGACTGTCTCAGCAGGCAGCCTGTTGCTATCTGTGGAAAGAGAAGGACCACTGCAGATATTATGGTCTGAACAGCAGCTGAGTCTCACATTCCATTTCTACACTGCATAGCATTTCTTCTGACCAAGGACTTTACTTCACAGCTGAAGAACTTCACCAGGAATTATGGAAAGTGTTGCTTGCTGGCTAGCTGCCCAGAAGGCTAGCTTACACTCAACTAACTTTCTTATATTCTCCAGGACCACCTGATTAGGGAATAGTGCCACCCACGATGGGCTGGGTTCTCTCACCTACATCAATTAATAACCAGAGGATCTCCTCCTAGACATGCTCTCTGGACAATCTGGTCTAGGCAATTCTTCAACTAAGGATTTCCTCTTAGATGACTGTCAAGTTGACAGTTAAAGCTAACCAGGAAGGGATCAGGATCTCATCAAGATTTTTCTCACCATCTGGCCCTCATCAAAGACCCATCCAGAAGAGTGCCACGCTACCTGTCAGGCCTTGTCTATACACAGTACTGGTACAATGGAGTCTGGAAAGAGCCTGAAGCCTCTACTCCTATAACTGTGTGAATGTGTGTAAAAGGAGACCTCTACTCTGGTGTTTTTTTTTAATCCAATGAATGAGCTACCTATTCAAAAGTATCTTTAAAATTACCAACCAAACAAACAAAAAACAAACAAACAAAACCCAGAAAGTTGGAAGGAAACTGGTGATGTGGTGATGTTCTTGTGTGTACATGAAGACCAACCAGAGAAAAATCTAACAGGACTGAATGAAATGTGACATAGCAGAAGAAAGGCAGAGCAAGCGATAACAGAAGAGAAGAGCAGAAGAAAGGCAGAGCAAGCGATAACAGAAGAGATCCTCACTAGCCACTGGGAAGCGGGAAGGAGAGATGTGTGGTGCTCCCCCAGTGTCCAGGAGGAATCTGGGGGCTTGATTAAGTAAACTTAGGGTTTTAAATGCTCCCTTATGTTTTATATATTCATTTAGGGTATTAAAGAGGAGAACAGTCCTCCCATACACATAGGAAAACCTGTGTGCTATGAATTTGTTCAGGGAATGACATTTGAGTTTGTCTGCCCTGGCAGAGCCTGTCATGTGGACAGAAGGGGAAAGCTAGAGTCTCAGCACAATGCTCTGTCACAAAGTGCTGGGAACAGGATGCGGTCAGCCATCATGCTACTGTAAAGCACAGGCGGC
The DNA here is from genome assembly GCA_036184795.1 of Tokudaia tokunoshimensis. Lineage (NCBI taxonomy): Eukaryota > Metazoa > Chordata > Mammalia > Rodentia > Muridae > Tokudaia > Tokudaia tokunoshimensis. Next base: position 1,162,883 of record BTHU01000008.1, read on the forward strand.
TGCAGGCAAGCCAGCTGGAGGAGGTGTGAGGGACACCCCAGCTCATAGCTAGTATCCCAGATCTTGTACCTGTTAGCTGATTCCATATGTGGCTCATTTGAGAACCTTAGGCCTCCCTTTCTTAGGTTACAGGGCTGGGCTTCTAAAGTATGATGTGGTGAGGTCCTCCATGCTTGCCCAGTGACTGTCTGTACCTCAGCTTCAGGTGCAAAGTTGTGACCCCTCTCTTGCCTTTATAATCACCACCATCTGTTGATTAGGTCTACTAGATAAACATGAAGCTTTGAGACACAGAATCTGCCTCGAGGGGCTATGCCTACCTCTGAAAAAGGGCCCAGGGGAATACATGAGCCCTGCCCAGTTAGGAAACTTGGGGGCAGGGCATGGGGTAAGGGACAGGGCACCTACAGAGTGTGTATTTGAAACGACGGGTCCCTTTGTAGCTTATCACAAAGCTGGAGGGGAGCTAAGTAGTTATATTGCATTTTCCTGAGGAAAGAAGTGGTTCTAGGCCAGTAAGCCTAGAAAAGCCTTTGGAGGAAAAGATGACTTCAATTAATACTCTAGAGAGGAGAGAGGAAGAAAGAAACAGAGAAGAAAGAAGGGGGCAGAGAAGGGATGGCAAAGGAAAGTGCAAGAAAATGGCTGATAATCAAGATGATTGTGGACTGGAAGACAGTGAGAGCTGTGGTGGATTATGAGAAGGGATGATGAGTAAGATGTGAGGAGGAGTCCATGGGGAGAACAGAGCATTCAGAAGGATTTGGTTTTAAACCCAAAGACAGATGCAGCATAATCCCCTTAGCCTTGCTGCTCTCTCCCCGATCAGCAGAAGCCAGTACTGGGGAGAGATGTCCATGAAATTGTTTTGTTGTTGTTGTTGTTTGTTTTTACAACAGTGAATGTGGTCCTATCACACTAAGGAGCCAATTAATGAGTCCATTGAGAGAGAAATCCAAGAAGGTTCTGAGACCTGATCAGCATTGGGCATTCACTGAGCCTGAAACAGGAGAAGGGGGAGGAAATACGCAGGGAGAAGCACACAGAGCTCATGACTATGGACCTTACTTGTAGCTGTGTTTAAGTATGTGATTGTCTTATCACCTGGGCACCTGTTCAGCCATCCATTCATTCACCCAACACCTAACTATCCACCCACTTACCTCCCTTGCATCCACTCATTCACCACTAGCTTCCACCCACTGATCACTCTCTCATTCACCACCTCTCCCATCCACCCACTCACCAATCCATCCATCCATCCATCCATCCATCCATCCATCCAGCCAGCCAGCCAGCCAGCCAGTCATCCATCCATCCATCCATCCATCCATCCATCCATCCATCCATCCATCCATCCATCCATCCGTCCAGTCATCCAGCCAGCCAGCCAGCCAACCAGCCAGCCATCGAATGACTGAGCAACACCGGGTGGAGATTATATAACTATGTGGTCACTCCGGCATTTTCTCTAATGATATTGAGAATCTGGTGTATCACCTATTACTATTTATAGCTCAAAACAGTGAAGTTCCTTCCAAACAATCTCTTTGACCTTTGAGGTTTTAGAAAGATTATGTAACTTGCCATAACATTACCATAAATGTGGGCTTGGGGACTCTAACCAATGCTGATGAAAATCTGCTACTAAGATGCCCACAAACTGGGCAGTGCCACATGGTCCTATGGAGAGTGACTGCCTGGGCACTGTGTGGACCACCTTCTCTACCAGGCAGAAGTCTGTAAAACATAAGAGAGGATCCTGACTGACCACCATGCACAGCTCTGTGTAGGATCGTGAAAGGCAGCCTGGTTCCTGGTTTAGCTAAGACTGGAAACCCTGGTGACTCTGAGGAATGGCAGGTGTTTTGCCTGGTTCCCAGACACTAGGCTCCTGACAGGAGACCGCAGCCCTCCATAGATTTGTGGTCATCAGTCATGTAAGGGCAATGCCCCAAGCCCCTCCACAGGTAGAGGATGTGACTACAGGTCCTGTAGCCTCAAGACAGGTCTCCGTTTTAATGAAGTACCTAAAGGCCTGGAAGGCTTAGCCAAAAAACTCCCCTTCCCAGACACTCCTCCCTGCAAAAGGTCTTTAATCTCAGGCCCACCCCTGAGAAGTGGGGTATGTTTTTTACTCATCCACTTTCTGCCATGACAATAAATGTCTTAAAACCATGGACTGTCTCTTTTCATCAGAATCCGCTGTGGGGAGCAATGGATCAGGCCTTCGCCTAAAGAACCAGCCGTCTAATCTCCCACAGAAGGCCTCTCAGCACTCCCAGCCACGGCCTCCACCAATACAAGCCGTTCGTTGAACAAGCCGGGGACTCTCCTCCCCGTGGGATGTAGCCAGAGCTCTCCCCCTTTTCCCCTTCGGTCCCAGGCTAGATCCAGTCCATGGGCCTCCACTCCATTCTCAGCTCTTCTGCAGCATCTAGAGGTGCCTGGGTGCCCAAGAGTCTGAGAACCAGACGGCCTCAGCCTCCATACAGGCCCGGGAGACCCCAGAGCCAGCTCTGACTGTCTCCTGGACCTCGGATTGTGCTCCCCCACCCCTGGAGCAGTGTCTCGAAGCTTCCCATAGCCTGACACCCGCCTGGCACTGGCTGGCGTGGGATAAGTGCAGTTAAAACTCCTGCGTCCTGCTTCTCCAAGTGGCCTGAGCCCTGTGGCAGGTTGGACCGGGGACCCCCTTAACCCTACAGCTCTGATCACCAGGGTCTGATGTCAGCACAGTCCACTGTTGGAGTCTCACCTCTTCTGAGGTGGCTTGTTCTTGCTCATGTCCCACTGACCCTCCTTAGAATGGACTGCAGCTGTGCAGCTAGCAGGAACCCACACATGCTCTTCATGCCACTCTGCTCTCTGGCCTTCTGAGTCTGTTTAACTCATAAAGGAGGCCTTGGGGCAGCATCCGACCCACCCTCACACACACAGAAGCTCTAGCCATCTGCATGGGAGGCCTGACCTCAGCTTTCATTAAACCTCATGATTAGACAGAGATGATCTGTAGAACTCTTGTCAGAACGCGAATACCAACAGCGTGGGAAGTGCTGCTTCAGGACCAGGAATCAGGAGCTACTGTGCCCCTGCCCATGCCATGCCCCAGCCCTGTTCCCACAGAGACAGAGTCCCTGCCCCAGGCCATCTCCCCAGGCCCTCCAACCCCGGACGTGGCACTCAGGCCCTTTCCTTGATGAAGGGCAGTATTCTGTATCTATCCACATATGTGGTCATGTGACTGTACATGTATGTCTGTGTACATGTGTGCCCACACCTAGGCATCAGCATGCTCACAAGAGTTTGTGTACACAGGCCATCTATGTCAGTTTTCTGGAAATTACCATAGAGCTGGTGTTGTCCAACACTGCAGTGGGGGCCCTCTGCCAGTGGAAAACATGAAGCACATCTTCCTCAGGGAAGCCACAAAACTGTGTGAACCCCAGCAGTCTGTATGCAAGGTCTGCTGTGTTGTTCAGAGGCCTCAGGTTGCTGGGGATCCCCATCACTGACAACGTACCTGGGACTGTGGAAGTGGGGCAGTCCATAGAAGGGGGCAGGACTTGGGCCTTACCTGACCTCTCAGGCCACTCAGAGCAAAGTCTCAGAATGATCTGAGAGATAGCATTGAATGGCATTGGAATGTTTTAGCAAGGTTGCTCCTGGAGCTGGGTCCACAGCCCCTATGTTTCTACAGCTTGCAGAGAGAGATCTCAACAGTGTCCCCTACCCATGGAAACAAATTCTTAGTGTCCTACTGTCTGTCCTGCTGGGTCTGGGAACCTAGCCCCAGGCCTATGCCCTGGTCTCATTCCTACCATATTCCCCAGGTGGTTCCCACCTGTACACGGGCTCTGTTGGTGCTCACCTGTGGCTTGGAGTCCCACCCTGTCATTGTTGTGAGCTTCCTCCTCATCTCACTTATGACTTAAAACCTGGGCTTTGGAGTGACACACCTACAGACGGATCTTAGGGATCAGGGGCCCGGCCCAGTCTCCAGCTTCCATGTCAACCCCAAGCAAGGCCGGGGGCTTCCATCTCTCCTAAACACTTCCCACCCTTCCTCCTCTCAGTAGATCACAAGGGCGACAAATGAGGCCACCAAGGGGCCACATGCACAGGCAGAGTCACCAGGGACTGCTGAAACTCTTTATTGAGAAGCCGGGGTGGGGGATGATGAGGGAAGAGAGGAGAGGAGTCAGAGGGCCCAGCAGGGCTCTCTTTCCACCTCCCATAGGACAGAGATTCTGGCAGCGCTCACTCTCTTGGGCTGCTTGGAGCCTTGGGTCACCATGCTCTAAAAAGGAGAGTCCATGAGGCAAGCAGGGCACAGTGACTGAGAGGTTATGGGTGGGGATGGGCATCACAGGCTCACAGGGAAGCAGAGCTAGCCAGTACTGACAGGAATTCCTTTCTGGTGAGTTCCCTCAGAAAAGCTCTGTCCATGCAGTGGTGACCTGGCAAGGGTGTGACTGACAAGTGGAGGCATAAAGGATATGGGTGTGACTCCACCTGTCCCTGGCCTCCCTCACCCGGGACCCAGGACTTTCTGCTTCCTGATCATCCCCTCATGTCGTTCAGGGTAGACTCATGGCATGTGTACACCAGTAGGTAGGGAGTGCCCAGAAGCCCAGAAGGAGGCTAAGAAGGTCAGGGAACTTGCTGGATGGGTGGCAACTTGACAGTGTAGCCCAGTATAGCCCAATGTATCCCAGCATATCCCAGTGTATCCCAGCATATCCCATCATATCCCACTGATGGAATGAGGAAGGCAAGGAACCCTTAATGACCAGGAATAAGGTCACAGAACCTGGGAAGCTCCTGGCTGCAACTGAGGCTTCCAGGTGAACCCCGAGGCCCAGTTGAATACCAAGGTTCTTCTTTATTAAAAGGGTCACTTACCCTACTAACTCTCTGGTTCACATTTTTCTGTAGGAAACAGAAAACCCAGAGATAAGAATAAACCCTGGATAAGAATCTGTGACTCTTATCTTCCCATGGCCAAGACCTGGAGCAGGGACCACACTGTCCATGTTGGGGGCAGGAGACACGAGAGTGACAGAGTTACAGGGACAGAAAGGGGAGCATGGGTTGCACGTGTTCTCACCCATCTGCTCGGGTATGACCAGGTTCTCTGGTACTAGTCCCTTTATCCGTGTGAACACCTCAAATTCCTCCAAGGCTTCCAAATTTTCCTGGGGGTCCCTCCCTGTGGAAGATGGATGGGTGAGCAGAGAAATGGAGGTAACCACATGTTTGTAAGGAGGCAATGCCACAAAGACAGGAGCCCAGCCAGGTGCTTCCTCATGGACTAGGCAAGGGCAGGAAAAGACGTGGTATGGAGGGCTATCAGTGAGCTTGGATGACAGTTGAGCCACCAAAGCACCCTGGCAACCAAAAACCTTCCAGTAGAGGCCTGTAATATCTTGTCCCTGACTTAAAAGGCCCCTGGACTGAGAAGACTTCGGTCAAGATACCACTGTCCTTGCGTTATAAACCCTGCATGACACCATAAGATTCCACAAAGCATCACCAACAGCATTTATGGTCAAGAGGCATGTCTTTCTCTGTCCTGGATGCTACCTGCCAGGCTTGGCTGTCACTACAGTGGAAGCTCAGCAAGATAGTTCTCGCCAGCCAGCAGCACTGTGCCCTGCCCATGAGAGGAAAGCTGCTCCTTTCACATGGGGGGGAGGTCTAGAGGAATGATGGGGTGGGCATGGGTGTGCTGAGGTTGAGGGGGTGGAAACTTACCTAGGAGTTGCGTCATTGTGAAGCTCATCCCCTCTATCTCCCCGTCACAGTACAGCATGTAGTGGTCCTTCACAGAAGACAGCTGCACCTGCAGACGGGTCTTACCCTCAACTGTGGAGGCCCCAGAAAGAGCAAGGTTAGCTTACAATCACCTGGGTCCTTCCTCTGACTGTCACCTCAACCTCTAGTCACAGATTCTAAGTGACTACTCCAGCCTGAGAACCGAGGTCCAGGGTTCCCAGGATTCTGCGATCCTTCCTAGGGGTGGGGCTTGGCAGGAGACTCTCCCTTCCACGGGCTGCCAGCCACCATCCCTGGGCTGATAACACTCACAGGCAAGGTACTGGCCAGGCACATCTGTTTTCTCCAAGATGGTGGTCACTTCAAGACACTGGCCATAGATCCTGGAATCAGAAACAGTTTTGCTGTGGCCCTCTTAAACCCGGCCCTCATGCTGACTGGGGTCCTCCCTCTTCAACCCACTGCTGTAATCCTTTCCAAGTCTGGGGGACTTTTTTAAAACTACTCACTGAGAAGTAATGGGCCAGGTAAGAGACCAACCACCAACCATGGGAGCCACAGACACTCACATATGTGTGATAGAAAACTCCATGTCCCCGTTGTTCAGCACCAAGATAAATATGGGAGAGACCCTGTTTATTGGGACGTCATCTTCTGACACCAAGGCCTTCATGAACCACTTCCCGGAAAACTAAAAAGATGACATTTTCTCTTTGCCTGATGCTTGACCACCCTCCCTGTGGAATATGTGCCCTCCAGTTACCATTCATGTCTGCCCATTCCATCCCGCCACCAAAACATAGAAAGCTCACATGACCAGGACCTGCTCTCTCCAAGGGTACTAAGGTCTTCTTCTAACACACGCTCTCAGACAGCACCCCTGAGCACAGGGAGGTCTTAACTCCAAATTAGTCTACTTTCTTTAGTTACAACCTGTGATACGGATCGGATTGGGATGCCCCCTGAATCCAGAACCCTGGTCTCCCTGCACCAATAAAAGCTGAGACTACCCTGTGGCCCAGCCCTGACTCACATTCTCATTATTGAAAGCAAAGGATGAGGAGTCCTGGGACAGCAGGGCAGCAACCAGATAGAAGCTAATGGTCAGGAGCAGGGCCTTCATCTCTAGGGTCTGCATTCACAGCCAACCAACAGGTAACAGGGACAAGAGAGACTATACTGGCCCCTCACTTGACTGCCCTTTATACAGACCCATGCGGGGTCCTTGGGGAACTTGGCAGAGAGGGCCAGGCCCTTCTGAGTTATGTTCACAGCCAGCTGGCAAGAGGAATATCAATGTTTTGGATGACAGCTTGTTAAGACTTCAAGAAATCAAGACCATTGATTGGAGTGACAGTCATTGTTCAGAGTCCAAAGAAGCTGAGGGAGAATTGGGAACTCAGAGGAAAGGCCATGTGATCCACACAGTCTAATCTGTTGTTGGAATCTGGAAAACTGCAAGGACCACCCAGCAGTCAGAATGGGGAGAGAGCAGGATTTCAGATCCACTCCACCTTATGTGTACTAGCTCACCCCCTCGAGTCTGGCACCTGCTGCTCTGTTGGGAACTTTGTCCAAGGTTGTCCTTCAGGACCCAGATGTTCAACTCAGGGCTCAGCCTGGTCATTGAGTTGTCCTTCTAGAAACACTCTCCATACCTTCCCCTTCCTGGCTTTCTCCTCCTCAGAGCACTGGCAGGAGCTGCCTGAGGCTGCTGTAACAAACTGCCCTCAACCAGGTCTTCAACACCTCACATCCACTCCCCACATCCATAGAGGCCAGAAGCTGGGTGTGAAGACTGGACAGGCCAGAGCCACACTCCCCAAGGCTCTGTAGAGGTCCCTGGATGATAAGCTTCTCCCCATAATTCTCTTCTTGTGGTTTCCTTACCCAAGTTCTGCCTGTCTTTACCTAGCCTCTCCTTAGCCCTGAAGGCCCCTCTGAGTGCCTGTGACAAGGACTCTGGTCAGAGGATTTAGAACACCTTAATTCTTGCCTATCTCAGTTGAGATTTTAATCTCTGAAGCAAGACCTCAATGTCCAAAAGAGCTCACAGTCTTTGAACTACATTGTCTTATGAGGCTGGCAGTCAGCCCTACAGCACCTGGACATCTCTCGACAGTTCTCCATAGTTTCTATTTGCCCTCACAGGTTGATATAACATAAGGTCTGCAATAGGGGACCTAGGTCATAGTCACCATTGCACTCAGAAGGACCCCTTAGGCTGCCCTCACCTGCTCCTGACCCTTTTAATCGTGCAACTCCCATGCCCCAGACTGTTCCTACTGTCTGTGTCTGTGTCTGTGTCTGTGCCTTTAGCACAAATGAGTAAGAGTATCATCCAGTCTGCTTTGGGTGGCATTCACTGTATGGCCTCTGTGCCGAAGTTTTCCGGGTCTCTGAGAGCAGTCATGTTCTCTTAACTGGGGCAGTAGAGACTCCTAGCTTGGTTGTCTGTCCTGGGACCCCAGCTGGACTCAGCATGGGATGTAGCATCTTCCCAATGGTGTCTTTGGTCCCTTGCTCTCATTGCCCTTAGGGTTCAGAATACAAGGCAGTAGCTTGACCTAGTCATTATCATATAGGAAGTTCAGCTGAGTAACCCCTGCCCTTCCAGGTAGGAAGGCACAAAGTCAACTCCTGTCAGGCCAGGGACCAAGAGGTGGGTCACAGCCTTCTGAGTGGAAGTCTCTAAAAACCCTTCTGTGTTGACTTTCTCCTGGTGACAGACAGGCACCCCGCCTACTGCTGAAACTTGAGAGAACAGGTGTTTGTCTAGATCCCTGAAAGTTCTCCATGACTGCCCCGTTGTCATGAGCCAAATACTCAAGGACATGTGAAGGGACCAAGGTGCTTTTCTGTTCATTGCTCAGTAGAGTCAACTTGAGGGAGGCTTTAGTTAAGATCCAGCAGGCCACAGAAGGACAGGCAATGTCTTAATGTCCCTTGCACATACAGTGCAGTCACTAGAAAGGTGTAGACACTTTTATCTCCCACCTGCCCTGTCCTATAGTTCATAAAAGAAGCAGGACTGTAGTCTCCAGAGCAGAAAGGAGATTCAGAGCCATGTGCAGCTGAGGGCACTGAGAGATTCCTATCATGGATAGTGGCCTTCATGGTCTGCTACTGACCCATGAAGAAAAAGTCAGTATAGGTGGGAGCTTTGGAGCCTTACTAATTCTTTGGACTCCACACTAAATAGCATGTACTAAATGTCCCCCAACATAGGCCACCAAAGGCCTGTCTTTTGCATGGATCACTCTGAGTCTTAGACAACTCTAGGCTCAGATCTTCTAAGCTGAATCTGGTGTGGCACCAGAGATACTGAGAGTGATTAGGGGATTCCTGACCCGTGTCAAGCACTGCTAAATATTGTTTGTATCACTATTAATGTTAATGGAAAGTTGCTAACATAAGCACTCCTTCTGATGTTAATTTTTCTGTGAAAATGTTGGGAGGCAGTGATTTGCCTCCCTAATTGACAGCTGTCAGACTCTTCCTGGTATCCTGTCTGCCTTGAATAAAGGACTGTCAATCAAGCAGTCAGACAGACTTCCCTTATGACAACTACAGATATCTTGAGGAAGCTACTCAGCAATTACTGTGGCTTGTTGCTAAACCTCAACTCTGGCTCCAGGAGGTGAGGCCCTAGCTACACCTGTTTGAAGCAGTTGATGCCAGACTTTTCCTCTAACCACATCCACCCCAGCCATAGGAAGAACAGCTTTCCTGGTGTCCTAGGAGCGGGAGAGTCATGTCTGATACAGAGGGATAATTCCCTGTCTAGGATGAATACAGTCCTTAATGTGTGTGAACATTTGCTATGATGGGTACTGGTGGATTGTTGCGCTCCCTTTGTGAGCTAAGAGGTCCCTTACTGTGCTGCCCTGCTGTGCCTGCTGTCTTATGTTTCAACAGTAGGTTCAATAACAGACTTCTTCAGGGGTTGGCAGGATGACTCACTGGGTAAATGCATTTGGCATCAAACCTGACAACCAGAGTTTGTTCCATGGGAGGCATATGGTAGGCAAGAACTGACTGCTAGGTGTCCTCTGACTGCCACTGGTGTGCCATGGTACACTCACAACTCCTCAGACAATAAATACAATGTAATAAAAATGAGAAAGGCAAGAAGAAATATGGGAGATTTCTCATTTAATAAAGTACTTGCCTCAAAGATTTGAAGAACTGAGGTCTGTTCCCAGAACCCATGTAAAAGCAAGGGATAGGAACAAGTGATCTGGACAATAGTCAGATGAAAGGCAGACAGGTGGATCCCTGGAGATCACTGATCAGCTAATCTAGCCTACTTAGCAAAGTTTCAGGACAGTGAGAGACTTTGTCTCAAACAAAAGATGGAGGGCACCTAAGGACTGACACTCAAGGCTGTTCTCTGCCCTACACACACACACACACACACACACACACACACACACAAACAGATACACATACAGACACATTCACAGAGACACACAGACACACACATATACAGACACACACACAGACACACACATATGGACACACACATACAGAGACACACAGACACACTCACAGAGACATACAGACACACACATAGATAAACACACATAGAGTGACACACAGAGACACACACAGAAGTACACACACAGAGAGACATGCAGATACATAAACAGACACACACAGAGACACACAGATTTATACACACGGAGACACATACATAGACACACACAGAGAGACACACAGAGAAACATGCACAGATACACACACAGAGTTACACACAGAGAAACACATAGAGACACAAACACACACACACACAGAGACACACATACACATAATTACACAGTTATACACACAGAGACACACACACACAGAGACACACACAAAGAGACACACTCACAGAGACACACGTACGCAGACACACACAGAGAATCACAAACACACAGAGACATACTCACAGACACACATACACACTCACAGACACACACACAGACACACACACACACATGTAAATAAATAGAAGACAACGTAGGTAGCATGTTCCTGCTTACTTTCATTATCCATCACTAATAGAGTAGAATGAGCAGGTCTAGAAAGAAGTGGCCAGCAGCTTTGACGGTCGCCAGACAATGACTGAAGAGTCACAGCAGTTGAGAAGTAATGGACAGGCAAGGAAAGCAGGAGCTAGAGCCATAGGGGAGCCATAGCCACACTCAGGACCCTGGTGTGACAGCAGGAGCCAAAGCAAAATAATCAGGTGGCAGCCGTGGCAGTGCCATACAAACAAGAAGGAACTAGAAGGTCCCCATGGATGGCCAGGGCAGAGCTAACATGGACGGCCAGAGAAGAGAGGCAGAGACACTGGTGCAGGAAGAGTCCTGAGAGTGTCCAGGGTGTAAAGGCCAGGGACTTGGGCACCCAGGTCTAGAACCATAGTCAATAGATGAGTTGTCCCATTCCTGGGCCTATGTAGAGATGTGTCACAACACTGTAGAGCCCAGGGTCTCAGTAGTCATGAGCACACAATAACTGGGCAATGCCACTTGCTCCTGGTCTCAGCCACCTGCCGCCGCCCCTGCCATTCACTGTATCTGCACCTGAGAAATACGACAACTGCCCAAGGACCAGCCAAGAAGAGTTCTTTCTGGCCACAGATTCTATCCATATACAGAGTCAAAGTCCCCAGCCAGGTGACCGGGAACATGACCAGACCCAGGGGCAACTCCTGGCCTCAAGGAGGATTCATGGATACTCAAGAGTCAGGCAAGTAGATCTGGACTACAAGGCTAACGAAACCAAAGCTGTGACTTACACCAGTACAGCCTGGGAGCCTATCTCAGTCTCCCCATGTCCAGCAGTGGTCTGCTGCTGGGGTCCTTGGGATCCTGCGATCTCAGTTCCTTCCAGGCCCCTCCTGCGATGCTGTGACCAGAAGCCACATGGAACCATCGTCTCAGGTCCCTGCTGACACAGAGTGAAGTGCCTCTGCAGCTGTCACGTGTCCAGGCAAGTTAGAGCTATGGGTTGTTGTGTTCTGAAGTTGTACTTTTAAAATATGAAGTAATCTGGTACAGAGTGTGAACAGGAATTGTGGCCAAAACCCCCAACATTTGTGGAGAGGTTCCCACAATTGCTCTGTTAATCTGCTAGTGGTGATATGGGTGGTTTGATATCTTTTAGCGTCAAACTAACCTCCTATTGCAGGTACAAAACACACCTGCTTACAATGTTTTCTTTTTTAAAGAAAGATTTATTTTATGTTTGGTTTACTTGTGTGTGTGCGTGAAAGTATGTACCTGTTTGTGAGTCCTCAGAGCCCAGAGAGAGACAGAGGAACTTGAGAGCTGGAGTTACCTGTGGTTGTAAATTGGCAAGCGTGGGAACTGGGAATTGAACTCAGGCCCTTGAGAGCAGCAGCACAGGCTGTTAGCCAGAGTCTGTGCCACAGGTCCCGACTGTGTCTCCTCCTTCCACATCCTCTGTCTTCAGTTTGCTCAGATACTGTGGAAGGTTTTGTATCTACATTCACAGTGTCTTAGGGTTGTCAGGTGGCTCCAGCTGGCCTTGAGCTCATGGTGACGCCCCAGCCTCAACTCTTCCATGCCCTGCATTATAGGTGAGAGCCATGATGTCTGGCTAAACTCTAACATCTACAGGGCCACTAAGACATTGCTCTCTTCCATGTCAACTCTGATTCTTCTAAAGTCTCTATGAATCTTATGTAGGTTATAATTTTATAATTGTTGATAATATTCTCTTATTCTGTTAATGTGTGATACCATGCTAAAACCATTTTTAATTACTGATGTCCTATTTGTTACTTCCTTATCCTTGACCAGTTTTGCTAGAATTTGTCAGTATTTTTCAATTCTGTAAATACTCAAGTTTTCTTTTATAATCAGCTGTAAATTTGCTTGGCTTTCTTCTAACACGTAGCATACAATGTTTGAGGTTCCATGACACGGAACTTGAGAAAGTGGGTTTGAGTCAGCCTTCTTTCCTACTACAGTCTTTCTAACGACATGGTTCCAGGCCAGCTTTCATAGCAGGACCTAACAAACATCATGTGCTCCACTGAAAACCCACAGGGCTGACATCAAAGATACTGGCACCGTCTCTATCTAAACAATAGATGGGTTGGTTCCATTCATAGGTGAATTTCATAGATATATTCTACAAGTTAAACTAACCTTCAATCCTGGGGATAACCCCACTCCCACCACATGCCATTCCCAAATCTCCCTCCTGCCTCCTCTTCAGGGTCACTTGATCCTTATTTCACAGCACCTGGAAACCAGAGAACTTTCCTCAACCACTCTGTATGTCTCTATGGCATATTACAGATTAAAGCCTGCTGGCTGTGACCTCTCATGATAAGTTCATTCACATGATGCTTTCAGACCAATGCACAATTTTCTATCTGTCAGCAGATAGTTCCATATCAGTGGGAGGTAGTAATTCACTGTATGGACACACCATAGATTTCCCTGTTCTTCCTAGTTCTAGATCATTATAAAGTAAATTTACCTATTAGTTATAGTATAATTCTAAGCTTGCATTTTGGCATGTATATCTGAAAGATATTGTTAGATCATACATTTAGTATCTATACCAACAGAAGAAATCACCAACTGTTTTCCAAATTATATTTACACACATTTTGTTTCTGCAACTGTGCACCTGAGTTTCTATTATCTAAATATGCCTGGTTGTTGTCTTGGGCTTGTGGTGTCTGCTTTTCTGGGTGACTGAGATGTTCCTGTGTGCTTGTGATCTTGACTTCCAAACATACATCATCTTTTGCTGAGTCTGTTCAAGTACGCTGCTCGTGTCCACTGGGGGTTTGCTTGCCTGATGTTAAGGGTTGAGGGTTCCTCACTGACACTAGTGTTTTTCACGTAATTTGAAATGCATCTCAATCCATGGCTTGTTTTTCTGTCCAGATAGCCGTGTCCTACCTACATTGCTGTTCTTAGCATGAGGAAGTCAACCCACTAATTTCCCTTTACAGAGTTGTTCCTTGCTGGCAGACCTGAGAACTGCCTTGCCATCCAGGTCATGACAATCCTTTCTTTGTTCTCTCATTGTTTTGAGACCAATAGGAAATTAAGGCCTGTAATTCTGTCAGAGCTGACTTGGAGAGGAACACCAGGCTCTAGTCAGGGTCTGGTTGCTGACCTGACTGTGGTTGGCAGTTGATCCAGTGTCATGGATGGAGAGATGGAGACTTGCTTCTGTACCTATGTCAGAAACTAAATTGCCCCTTTCCAACACACCCACCCACTCCTGCATGTAAACATAGGCTCAGGGAGTATCTGTATGGCAGGCATTCATCTTCATCTGCTGCACCCTACCGCATACATTCTTCCTCCCCTGTGATGCTGGACAGAGAACACAGGTACCTCCCACTTTCTAAAACATATACACATCCTTTTATTGCCCCCCCCAGCTTTGTTCATGTAATTTAAAGTGCTTTTTCAATTCATAACTTGTTTTACTTTCAACTTACCTCTTTCTGCTCTGTCCCTCAGGGACAGGCCTCAATGTGGAGCAATGTGGAGATCAGGCCCTAGGTCAGAAATGCACAAAAACACTACCGGGGGCCTGTGGTTTTGATGGCTTCTGGGTCAGCTCAGAGTCTGAAGAGATATCCAAGTTAGGGTCAGTCAGTTGGAAGAGCGTAGCTGCTTTAAAGTAGAGGCCACATGGGAATCGCCATTGCCAGCTTGCCTTGGGGACTGAGACTCCTACTTTCCTGTGAAAGAGATGCAGACAATGGGAGGGCTCTGATGGAACTCATGCGATTCAGGACTAAGGAAAGAGTGTTCTATGGAGCCTCAGGCTCGGCATGCTCCTCACTGACCACTCCTCTCTGAACTCTACAGACTATGGCTGCCTCACACCACTTCCTCCTTTGTCTTCATGTGGCCTCTTCTTGTCTGCCTGTCTATAACACAGATGCCTGCCAGTGGATCTAGGCCACCCTGACCCTCGATGGTCTTACCTGAGATTTTAATCATTGAAGTAAGTTCCCTTTGACCAAATGAACTCATAGTCGCACACCACACTGGCCCAAGGATCTTCTGGGACCACCAGTCAGCAACTCAGCATGTGTCCCTTATTTGAATGACACCAGAGGTTTCTCTGGGTGTCCTTACTCGTCAGCCTCTTCCCTAGTTTAAACTCAGTCTTGGAGAGAGGAGCCAATACAAGAGTCACTACTGTAGCCAAGGGGACTCCTTGAGGCTTCCTCAAACAGATCCACCAGACAAGGAACTTCATATTGGGCAAAACTAAGATAATGAGTTTTAAACATTGTCTTTTTTTCTAATGTGTACAGATTATGCTATTTTATTCTGTCTTGACTAGGATTTAGATATGTACCACACATCTCTATATGTTGGTTTATTCTCTTTTATTTTTTCCCCTTCTAGGGGTCAGACTTAGAGCCCTGTGCAACTAGATGAAGGCGTTTACATCTCTGTGGTAGTTTGGATGAAATAGCCCTCATGGCCTCATCAGGGAGTGGCACTGCTATTTTCATTGTGAAGATTCTGTGGTTTTGGTTAGCTGGGGCTGAAGAATCAGCTATGATTAACAAGATATAAAAACTACTAAAGGGAAAACTTTGCATTTCTGGGAGTATTGATGCTGGTTAGATGGAGCTAAGAAGTCAGCGGTGATTAAGAAGAGACCAGCATCATTTAGGTAAAATCTTCTGAGAAGTGTTTTCTGAGAGCACAGAGGTTGTGTTCCAGAGACAGCCAAGGTTGTACCTTGTGTTGTGGCGGGACTTGGTAATGTGCAAGAGTCATGCAGATGGTACTGGTTTTGAAGGCCTGAAGGGGTCATGAAGAGCGACTTGGCACTGTGAGAGGCAGTGGAAGGCCATTGGTGAAGGTGCAGCCTCAGTTGCAATTGATGGCCCAGGACTGAAGAGGTCATGCAAAGGAGTTGAGGCTTGGCACCATGAAGACAGCCTATGAGAGGCTATTGGTGAAGCCTAGTTACAGTGGAAGACAGCAGTGTTTTGAAGATGTCAGTACCATGAGATGACCACCAAGAACAGCCCCAGCAGTGGAGGACAGGCAGCTGGAGCCTGGAAGACAAGGTGTGTGCTACAAAGGGCAGAGCTGGAGAAGAGACCCAAGTCCTTAAAGGAGCCTAGAAGATCATGAGTGGATCCCAGACATTGGATGGTTGAAGTTTGATTTTGCTTTTGATTGTGACTGTGCCCTCTTGTGATTGTGATTTTTCCTCTTGAAGTAAGAAGATATTTAAATGGGGCCCACAGTTAAGAGACTTTCAATTATAAAAAAAAACAAACTTTGAATTTTAAAAGAGATTGATGTTTTAAGGGATTGAAATTTTAATATGTAAAAATATGAAAAGACTGTGGGACTTTTAAAGTTATTTAGATCTTGGAGATGAATAAGAAAGTAAGGGTTGAGGCTTAAAAGTGATGTGTTTGTGTGCCAAGTTGACAAGAGGTCAATCATACTGTCTGGTTTTGTGTGTCAACTTGACACAAGCTGGAGTTATCACAGAGAAAGGAACTTCAGGTGAGGCAATGCCTCCATGAGATCCAACTGCAAAGCATTTTTCAGTTAGTGATCAAGCAGGGAGGGTCCCTTGTGGGTGGTGCCATCCCTGGGCTGGTAGTCCTGGGTTCTGTAAGAAAGTAAGCTGAGCAAGCCAGGGGAAGCAAGCAAGTAACATCCCTCCATGGCCTCTGCATCAGCTCCTGCTTCCTGACCTGCTTGAGTTCCAGTCCTGACTTCCTTTGGTGATGAATAGCAGTGTGGAAGTATAGGCTGAATAAACCTTTTCCTCCCCAACTTGATACTTGGTCATGATGTTTTGGCAGGAAGAGAAACCCTGACTAAGGCAGCCTCCATGTATGCCTGCATACCACCCACGCTTCTTTAGTTTCTGTGGAGGCCAGAAGGGGACATTGGATCTCCCTAGAATTGGAATTGCAGACTGTTGTGAGCTATCGTGTGGATTCTGGGAAGAGCACCTAGGTCCTCTGGAAGAGCAGCCAGTGCTCTTAATCATTGACCCATCCCTAAAGTCCCTTGTTCTGAACCTTGGTGAAGGTTTCTGAACCTTCTTGCTAACTTGTCCCACCTTGGCTGGCCTTGAATATGCTCAGCAACCTAAGCAGGCTGTGAAGATATCATCCTCCTGCCTAGGTTCACCCCATGGCTTGGCTGTAGACTCTCTTCTTCATTCCTCACAGGTCAACATTTTCATTCCCCTGCAGATTTCCTCTTTGGTCCATAAACTGCTCAGAACTGCATTGTTGTGTGTTGGAGTCTGTCGAGGACTCTTCCCATCTACCCCAGGCACCGAGGTCTGCTTTGCTTTCCATGTGCGCAGAGGACATTTGCTGTGCACTTTTAGATTCTTCAAGTGTGTCCAGGTCCTATATCACAAGGACAGGCCTTGTCTTGTCATATTTTGTGACTGCGTCAAAGAACTGTGTGGTGCTATGTAAGCTATGTGGGCTCACAGATGTTGGTTAGAGTAAGATGGTGATGGAGAGCAAGGCTGAACTCCAAAGTGTCCCTTCTGATTTTCAGTAATTGGTGGAGTTGGGTGACATCTACAACCTGTGTAGAGTGTCCTCTCTCTCTCTCTCTCTCTCTCTCTCTCTCTCTCTCTCTCTCTCCTCTATCTCCCCAAGGCTAAGAGGTAATATTCTTCTTGTTTGGCCCTGTTGACTGCTCTATTAACCTTTGGGATGGCTGGCAGCCCCTCCTTGTGTTTGACCCCTCACTCTCCCATTAGTTTTCCTTTGTTCTCGGGTCTATGTTAGCTGATTATCAAAATTAGATTTTACATTTCTTTCTTTCTTTCTTTCTCTCTCTCTCTCTCTCTCTCTCTCTCTCTCTCTCTCTCTCTCTCTCTCTCTCTTTCTTTCTTTCTTTCTTTCTTTTGAGACAGGGTTTCTCTGGGTAGCCCTGGCTGTCCTGGAACTCACTCTGTAGACCAGGCTGGCCTCGAACTCAGAAATCTGCCTGCCTCTGCCTCCCAAGTGCTGGGATTAAAGGCATACGCCTCCACTGCCCAGCTTTCTATTAAAGTTGGCCTGTTGCAACTTGTACTTTTACTTCCAGCTCACCTCTGTCGTCACATTTAGAGCGGGTTCCATTTAGGCAGCAACAGCTGTATTATAGTTTTTAATCATCTGTTTTGGTTACTGCGTTGTGTTTGGTGTATTTTGACCAGTTGCGTTTAGTATAACTATTGATCCACTAGGAATAGTTATAACACAGAACAGCAAACTAAATGACTTAAAAGTCAGACTTGTAGACGTGGTATGAACCTTGATGTTAAATTGCAGCATAGCATGTGCCAGGCCCCAGGCTAGATCCAGTGACTGCTACCAGAACAGAACCAGAAACCGATGAACAGATTCTTGATTCTCTCTGGCAGACAGAAGCCTGGGGTCTGAGAAGCCTGATGTTGTAAGGCATTTGATGAAACATATCTTAATGAAAAAGTTATCATTGTGACTGAGGGTGTGTTAGCCAGGTTTCCATCGCTGGGTTAAACACACCAGAGAACAACGTGAAGGGAGGAAGGATTATTTTGGCTCCTGGTTTTAGAAGTTCTGCCCATGATCAATTGGTCTCATGGCTGTGGGCCTGGGGTGAGTCAGAGCACCATGGCAGAGAAAGTACAGAGGAGGATCTGGACATCTCATGGTATCAAGGAAGCAGAGAGAAGGGACAAGGCGCCCGAATGAGATGCAGTTGAAGGAGACACGCTCAGAGACTAACTTCTCCCAGCCCCAGCCTCATTCTGTAGCCTCCCAAAATGGGGCCACACTTCAGATTCACACTTGACAGTGAGTTTATTAACCTCACAACTGCTCTTCAAGACCGTGTGTCAGAGAAACAGAAGGAGACACAGCCACTTGTCTGGGAAGCTGCTAGTCTCTCAGTATGTTAGGAAATATCAATGGCAGTTGCATGGAACAGTAAGGGTCAGCCATCAGCACTTTCAGCCCCAGCCCTCACCTGGCACCAACACTTGAGGTGATAAATAAAGTCCATTTCACAACTACGGCGGCCTCTGTCTGCTGCTATCTTAATTCCATCATACCCAGGAACATGATTGGAGACTTTGAGAAAATTCAGCTGCTGAGACACAGGCAAGAGAAGTGAATAACAGAGAAACCTGGAGAGATTCTTTGGCCGCCGGCAAACTGACCATGCCCCTGGCTCTGCTAATCACATGTGCACGTTGTTCTCCTGTTCAAGGATTGAGACACATGTGCCTATGTGGGGACATGCTTACAGGAATGATTCAGGCATGGTATGAAGGACAACCTGACAGGTACAGAGATCTCTCCCATGATAGGGAACTGCTAACCTGCTTCCTGATCTATCATAAAGAGCACCAGCCCCACCCTCTTACACCCAGCATGACAGGCTTCCTGCCCAGCACCTCCTATACTAACATAAAAGCCTGGGCCATGCCAGCTTCTCAGCGCAGTCCAGGGCTTATCACAGAGTCCTCACTAATATTGTGTATGGATGCTGAGCCTGTCAACCTTTGGTCCAGAGAGGCACAAAGATGCCATTGTGGGACCAGCACCTATCTCCAGGGCCGTAGAGTGTGAACAGACCCACAGGAACTGAAACCCTTCTCCAGAGATGACCTTCTGTGTCTTGGGGCAGGTGGCTAAGTCCAGGAACTGCAGAGTAGGGAGTGGAAGGCAGAGTTCCTGTTGGGAGGGAAGTTGGGCTATGATCAGAAGCCAGGGCAGCCTTCACTGAACTCAGAACACAGGCCGGCACGTGGACTCATGGTGCCTTGTGTATCCATTTGTCTGCAGGGAATGAGACCTGGCTGTGTTGAGAGCCTGTGGGTGTTCAAAGCTAATGAGAAGGACGGTTGTGGACTCCAGAGGTGAGCAGTTCAACAGGAGCACAGGGTGGTTCAGGACAGGCTATGACGGAGCCTGCTTCTCCATCCCAAGTCAGGGCACAAGATGGCAAGAACTGAGTCACAAGGACCTCAGTTCTACCAGAGCAGCTCTGGCTCTGCAAGCGTCCTGTCAGAGGGCCCTCAGAGGAGGGAACAGCAGAAGGTCAAGTCCCCTAGTTGGACATGAACCCCCTTGAGGTCAGAGGTGAGCTTCGTCACTGATTCCTTCAGGGTTTATTCTACCATAGTGGAAGCTCGCTGTTCAGTTCCCCTGCTCATATCGGTCAGATGCATTGTTTGGTGTTAATTTTTTCATTAATTAACTTATTTATTTACTTTACACCCTAAATGGACCTTCTCCTCCTACTCTCCTCCCAGTCCCTCACTCTCCACTCCCCTTCCCTAAGCCTTCGCCCCGTTCTCCTCGGAGAAGGGGAGATCTCCACGGCTATCAAACCACCTTGGCATATCAAGTTGTAGTAGGATTGTTTACATCTATGGAGACTCGACAAGACTGTCCAGGTAGGGGAAAGGGATCCAAAGGCAGGCAACAGAGTCAGAGACAGATGTTAACAGCTCCTGCTGTTAGTGGTCCCACAGGAGGACCAAGTTGCACATCTGTTACATATGTGTACAGGGTCTAGGTCCATTCCATGCCTGCTCTCTGGTTGGTGGTTCTCTGTGAGCCCCTTTGTGCCCAGGTTAGTTGATTCTGTAAGTTTTTTTGTGGTGTCTCTGACTCTTTCAATCCTTCCTACCCTTCCACAAGATTCCCTGAGTTCTGCCTAATGCTTGGCTGTAGCTCTCTGCATTGGCCTCCATCTGTTGACCCATGTTCTCCTGCATTTCTCTAAGCGATTTTTGTGTTTCCTTTGTAAGGGCTTCTAACAATTGATTCATGTTCTCCTGTAATTCTTTATGAGATTTATTTGTGTCCTTCTTGAAACCCTCTAATAGCATCATGAGAAGTGATTTTAAATCCATATCTTGTCTTTCAATCCAGGACTTGCTGCTGTTGGAGAGTTGGGTTCGGATGGTGCCATATTACTTTGATTTCTGTTAGTAACGTTCCTACGTTTGCCTTTTGCCATCTGGTTACCTCTGGTGTTAGTTGGTCCTGCTGTCACTGGCTGTTGGTTGGAACTCCTGTGAGCCTGCAAGGCTATTTCTGACCCCCTGGATACCGGGATTCCCCTGGCACCGATTTCTGGTGTGACGCTCCTGAGTGACTTTGGAGCCCTGATGTGCCTTGCCCCAAGTGATGTTATATTAGGGAATCCCTGCACATCCAAAAGCTCAGCGTAGTGGATTCCCAGAGCAGAGGTCACCAAGGGGAGGCTGGTAGGCTCCCGCCCTCTGCTGGTGTGATCTTTCCCAGAGTGTGGCATCCCTCTGCAGGGCAGAAGTCCCACAGCAGAGCTGGCGTGTACGTTACCGCAGACCTGCCCAGCTCTTGGGAGCACACAAGCTGCCTGAGACCCAAGCGATATTATGCTTGATTGTCCCTGTGTCTGGAGGTCCCAGTTGCCCTGTTGCCAGAGCAAAGATGGCGGAGTGCACTCTGCACTCTCTTGGCGCAGATCACTCTGCAGGGCAGATGGCCCACAGCAGAGCTTGCACCCAGACCTCAGTGCTGCCCCGCTCTTGGGCGCAGATGGAAGCCCAACAGGCTGTGTCCCAAGCGATGTTATATTGGGTTGACCCTGGGTACCTGTATCCTCAGTGCAGTCGATCCCCAGAACAGAGGTCGCCAAAGGGCTCATTTCCCCTTTTCTGTGCTTTCTTTGTGTATTTTCCAACATTAGGGATCCAAGAAGGTGCTCCTAGTTTATTTTATTTTATTAATTAATGTATGGTCTATCTGCATGTACAACTGCATGCTAGAACACAGCATCAGATCTCCGTATAAATGATGGTTGTGAGCCACAATGTGATTCCTGGGAATTGAACTTGGGACCCCTGGACAAATAGGCAATGTTCTTAACTGCTGAACCAGCTTACTAGCCCCAGACTCCTAGATTTTTGTCACTAAAATTTTTTTATTCTTGTTCATTTTCCTTTTTACTATGCTTTTTTGTGTATTTTAAAAAGATTTCCTTTTATTTTTAATGCTTATGTTTATCTGATTTTATTTATGCATGTTATTTATGGTATAATCAGATTTTTAAAATTTCTTATGGTTATTCACTCCTACTTCATAGCATCTTCTCCTTCCTTCTTTTATGTATCTATGTAATATCCATTTGTTTTGTATGAATTGTGTGTGTGTGTATGTGTACTGGTGTGTAAAGTAGGCATACAACATATACAAAATGTGGAGTTTTGAGGACAGCCTTAAGCAGAATATGGGCCCTTGCCTCCAAACTGTGTGACACAGAGCTTCTCTGTAGTGTTTCTGATGTGTATAATGGGTTATACGCTGGCTCACAAACTTCTGGAACTCTGTCTCTATGTTCTCTCCCATATGAACACTGATTATAGACTTTGTTGCAACTAATCTGGCTTTTTGTGAGTGGCTTCTGGAGATTCAATCTTGGAGCATTCAAAACTCTACTTGCAAACACGATCATTAGCCTTTAACATAGTACAAACGAGTGACGCAAATGAGTGAAGTAAGGCTTCAGAACCTAGACTAGCAAACCAACAACGTCAGTGAGAAATATTAGATTGTGTTGAAAAATTATGCAGTAATTCTGGAGATACAAAATAAATCAGACAAAACACAGTAGAAACCATCACTGATAGTCTAGAGGAAGAATATATCCAGGTTATAAAAAAAAAACCCACACACATGTGGAAATAGCTCTGAAGAACTCTGACAAGATCAGAAGACTGAGAATCCACAGAGTAAAAAGAAGGGACTGATGCACAAGTTAATGACAAAAAAATGGTGTAACAAAAATCATAGCACATTTTTCCAAGCTAGAGAAATAAATGGATATTCTAGTCCAGGAGTTATTTAGGACCTCAAACAAGTGATCAGAGAAGAAACAAAGCATCATACATTATGTCTAAAATACTATGTGAACAGAGCAAAGAAACAACATTAAAGGCTGTAAGAGAAAATAAAAATACCAATTCATGAAGAAAAGCCCATCAGAACACACCAAACTTCTCATCGGGAGCCTGTCAACCAGTGAAGCATAAAACAGCATATTTCAAACCCTTCAGTATCTGCTAACGAGGATCATCATAGCCAGCCACAGTATCTTTTAAAATGGACTGAGAAATATAGGACCTCCAGGATAAGCACCCACTAAAACAATTCAGGACCACTCAGCCAGTACTATGGAACAGAGAAAGAAGACAGGCAGCCTCATTCTCAAGAACATAAGAAAGAATACATTTCATAAGAAGGCTAGGTAAACTAGGAAAGCCAGGAAAAAATCCATCAATGGCATCCAACACTGTAGAACCTCCTGTGCAAGTTTTGTGGGTTTTTTTGTTTTTTTGTTTTTTTTTTTAAGTAAGAAAATCAGGCCTGGGGCGGTGACCCAGCAGTTATAGGTGTACAATGCTCTTGCAGAGGACCCAGATTCTGTTCTTAGCACCCATATTAGACAGCACACAACTACCTATAACTCTTTCCATCTCTATGGGACCCAACACTCCCTTCTTGCCTCACAATCGCCCACAGGTGTGTGCACATGAACACACAGACACACAACACACATAATTGAAAACAAAAATCTTTTAAAAAGAAAGAAGATTAACAAAATTGAAGGAATTAGCAAATCCCACTCAATAGGAGTGTGAAATATAAAGGGTCTTAACTCTCCAACTACAGGGTGAATGGACATGCACAGTCTGACACTTTGTCTCACTGACAATGAAGCACACAGGCGCCAGGGGAGAGACAGACAAGCAGAGCACCTGCAAATGGGAGTCAGGACTAAGCAAGGAAGTGTATCTACTCATTCTGACAAGTAAATCTCAACCAAGATTAGTAGAGAGAGATGAACAAGGACACTAAGTATTATTGAAGGGAACAACCCGTGAAGAAGAAGCAGTAAGCAGCCAGAGAGCTTGCCAGGGTTAAGAACAATGGCTACTCTTGCAGAACACCCAGGTTTGATTCCCATTGCTCATGTGATGTCTTGAAATCTTCTGTAAGGCTAGTTCCGAGAATCTAACATTCTTTTTTGGACTATACATACATACAGGCAAACAAACAGTCATAAACATTAAAAAATACCTTTTAAAAGAAGACACAAATACTTGTGTGCCAAATATCATAAAACAAGCACAGAGGGGCAAACAGATCTAGGTGTAGTAATGACATGTGACTTCAATAGCCCACGTGGGTCAAGCCATGCGAACCAGTTATTGATTAGTTGGCCCTTGAGAATATACCTGCATGATGGATATTGTGAAATTGTTGCTCGTCAGTCACCATGACGACTAAACCCAAGCTCCTGGTCAAGCCAGGAGGTACTTTTCTTGACTGAATCATTTGAAGTGGGAAGACACAACCTAGATCCAGATCTTTTGATGTGGAGTGACCTACCTTAAATCTGGGCCACCCCTCCTGGTGGCAGCCTGTACTAGGACATGGAAGAAGGAGGTGCTTGCCCTTCACCTGTTCGCCCTCACTCTCACCAGGAGTTCAACCTTCACTGTTATTGGAGCCTTCTTCTTCAGGATTCCTGCATATGCTGAAGACCAGCAGAGACACCCAGCCTCACCCAGACTAAACAATACTAGATTCTTGGATTTCCCATCAGGACATAGTCATCGTTGGAACAGTTGTCCCTGGTTTTGTCTATATAGATTCATTTTCGTATGTCTGTTTCCCTTGAGAACCCTGACTAAAATATAGTTGATGATATTCAGGAAATGGCTTTTGATGAGCCACACATCTACAAGCTTCTCCTCTGTCAGAGCTTTTAGGAAGCTGATGCAAGGCCCTCTGCAGACAAGACCGAGCCAGAATGATGCTGAAATGCTTTATTAGGAGAAGCTGGTGCTGGGACGGGGGAAGCAGAAGTTGAAGAGAAGCCCATCAGTGAAGGTGAGGAAAATGGACTGGGGTTGGGGAGCCCCAGTGATGTCTCAGAACTGAGTTGACATTAGGACAGGATCAGCAAGTGCATCCATGATGGACTGCTGTGCCAAAGAGAACACAGGGGAGTGGCAGACGCTGGCCAGTGGTCCTCTGTCCTGAAGCATTTGTGCAGTTATGGCTGGAGAGCGACAAGCATGAGAGTGACTCTGTTTCTTACACCCATGGCCTGGCTAGTGTCTGCACATCCCTGGGTGTGGGAGATGAGGGGATATAGCCAGGCGGAGAGCAGAGTTCAGGGATTAATGAGGGATCACTACTTGAGTAGACCATTTCTGCACAAATGAATGAGAAGAATCAAAGCACATGGATCCTCTAACTCCAGAACCCAGGAACATAGGATTCCCATGATCCTTCCAGAGGGTCACTTACCCTAGTCACTCTCAGCCACACACTGGTCTGTAGAAAGCAAGAACAGGGCATGGGTGAGAAGGAGCTTTTGGATAAGGACCCATCACATCTGCAGCTCAGACCTTCCCAAAGCCAAGACTTGAAGCTGGGCTCTGGGACCCTTATGAGGTGGTAGTGGCATTTGAGGGGAGGCAAAAGACACAGGTAAGACAGAGTGGCAGAGAGACACACAAGGCACCCAGAGTCATACAGGAACAAACAGAGCAGAGAAACAAGCTGGGTTTGGGGAGTTCGTGGTAAAAGTTTTCTCTCACCCATCTGCTCAGGTACAAAGATGTTTTCTTCTCTGAATCCCTTGCTCTTTACAAATTTCTTGAATTCCTCCATGGCCTCTGGGTTCTCCTCTGGGTCTCTCCCTGTGGGGAGAGGGCCGGGTGAACAGGGCGACAGTAATGCAGAGCTTTGTAGGGAACCAGTGACAGAGTCAGGAGCACTGACCAGCACTGCCAACCTGGAGCAGTGAGGACCAGGAGGAGGAAGACCTTGGCAGGGGACATGGTGCTCTGGGATGAGGACTCCCATACACTCAGTGACCCCAACAGCCCTCTGTGAACCTTAAAAGGCTTTCAGCATCAGGTCACGGTCACTCCCAGACCTTGAAGACCTCTGGATCTCAGAAGTATGGGGCTGTCCCCTGATCTTGGGAGATCCTACCTATACATCAAGGCCTCAGTCAAGTTATTTACCTTCGTATTGACTGGCACATGGCTGAGACCCCCTAGAAATGTCATTTGCCAATCAAGAAGTGGAACCCCCTCCTGAATGCTCAGACCTCCAAAGGTCACATAAGGCTGAGTCCTCTCCCAGTTGATCTACTTTCTATATTGGATCTTACATACTGTCTGGGCAACACTTAGAAGCTTCTCAGTCCCCAGTGCCTATCATGGCTTCTGCTATTTTGATAGCTACTAGAAAAAGAGACTTTGGACAGGACACGAGGTCTCTGTTTCCTCACCCACGAGTTTCCCCTTCCGATGTGATCTCCCGTGATGCTGGCCTTCACAGTAGAAGATGTAGTGGTCCTTTACAGGAATCTCCTGAATATAGATGACCTTCTTGCCTTTGACTAAGGTGAACAGAGAAAAAGTTCTTAGCATTTCATTTCTTGACACATTTGGAGGTTTTTCAAAGACATATTCAGAAACCCTTGTAGTTGGTTACACAGGAGACCCAGCCTGTCCCGCTGTATGATCGCCATAGTTAGAAGTCATGTTACAGGACATTGCCAGCTCCTGCTGAGTATTCCAAGCAAGGCAAGGGTTGAGGTTGGTGCTAGGCCTGAACACTTCCCTTCCCAACTTTCCTGTTCTTAGCAATGCTTACTGGAGCATCAAGAGCTATACCGGAGTGCACGGGGCATGGGCATGGGAGAACAGTTAGTACCTGGTGCAGACTAACACATGAACTCTAATATCCAGAACATGGACTATGACTGGGTGGCCATACTGAGAGCTAAACAAGGCAGGTAGCCTCCACGTAGGAACTTGCCCCTGCAGGAGACCCTGGGCTGCATGGTACTCACAGGCAGTGTATTTGCGAGGCTCATCAGTTTTATGCATCAAAAGTTTTTTCATGTGACACTGACCCTTCCCCCTGTAAAACAGAAGCCACACTCAGCTCACTGGGCATACCATCCTGACCAGGTAACTCCAAAGATTTATATCAAGATCATGCCCAAATTTTAGAGTATCATGTGGGAGCAAGCCCCCTCATAGGCAGGGGCATTCAGTAACCTATGCCAAAATAAGAATGGAAAAGACAAGAAAGACACCTGCAGAGGCTTGGTGGGGACACTCACCAGAATGTTATATGGACCTCAAAGTCCCCTCCTTCCAGTGCTGTCACTCTCATAGGGAACACTTTCATAGGTCTCTTCCCATCTGTGTGATTCCTGTCACATACTGTGGCCTTTGTGTACCAGATCCCAGACAACTGCAAAAGAGAGAGCCCAGGATACACCTCAGTCTACTGTTCCCAGGCTCTAGTGCCTGAGCCTGCAGCCTGAACAGACCTTCCAGAGCCTAGGCTGCAGCTCTGAAGAGGACTGACACCACACATCCCCACACACACCCACTGGAGAGAGAGCGCAGTCTTCGGCAATAGGGTCTAGTGAAGATACAGGATCTCTGCTTTCTAAGGGTATGCATTGGGAGAACAGGAAGTCAGCACTGAAGAAGTCCTCTGTCCTAAAATTCACATGCTATGAAAACTTCTGGTATCCCATGTCACTCAACCAAAGACCCGGGGACTGACCCACTATCCCGCTACAGGACAGTGCTCTTAGAGAGGCTCTGCTAGTAAATACAGTAGTGTCCCTGATCTGACCATTCCATGCTGGGGTGCAGGGTTAGTCTTCAGTCTTTAAGGAAACCACTTGCACCAGTGAACTAACACCAACCAGGGCCAGGCCATCTCCTAGTGTCACCCACTGTCCCTCCCATCCTCACATCCTCCTGGTCATCTAATGGGGCTTCCTGAGCCTTCAGGACAGCCACGAGCCCCAGCAGCAGGACGGTGAGAAGCAGGCTCTTCATCTCCAGCCCCTGGGCTCTCACGCAGGGCAGGTCACCTGGGCAGTGTGAGCTCTGGCTCCTCACAGGGTGCCCTTTATATCCCCCATGGTCAGGGACCTGTGCCCACTTGGCACTAACCATGTCCCTCCTGTCCATCTCTCATGGCCAAACACACATCCATCATGGAGATGAAAGTGTTGTTGTTGGGATCTGATGAATATCAAATCAGTGTCACCTGCAGATGAAGAAAGACACACAATGCCCTAGAAGGTCTGTGCCACCCAAGTGTTGTGCTCACAAAGGACAAGGGGGGGTGAGCATCTCAGGTGCAGGGAGAGAGGGAGAACCAGGCTTCCCTTCACACCCCTGCCCTGCATCAGCCCATGGCTACACTGAGCTATGCTCGCTGAGACATGACCTCTGACCTCCTGCTGCTGAGAACAAGGCTGAGCTTCACAACCAGAGACCATCTGCTGGGTCCCACATGGTTGGTCCCTGCCTGGGGACTCAGTTCATTGTCCCTTCCCTTCATGGATATCCCCCCTGGACTTTCCCATAAGTGGGGACACATATTCCTGACTGGAGTCAGTTTAAACATCATCAGGGTAGACCCCACGCCACTAGTGAATACCAGGGCCCGTGACCCACTCCATCCTGCACTGAGGCCAGCCATACTCTTTACAGAGCACTTCTTACTCTCAGACATCTTGGTCCTTTTTCACTAACCGGCCACTGTTCATCTTCTGAACCACCAGTTAGGGTTCAGTTTCCGTGCATCTCAACTGTAAGTTGGCTGCATGAAGAATTCCAGCTGCACATTAGGATCATGAGTATGTGTCTCCTAAAGGAATCAGTGAAAGAGTTCACCTCTGGGAACTCAAGGGGGTTCATGTCCAACTAGGGGACTTGACCTTCTGCTGCCCTGTGCTCTGAGGTCTCACTGATAGGACGTTGCAGAGCCAGGGCTGCTCTGACACAACTGAGGCCCATGTGTGTTCGCTCTTTGGTATTTTGTGTCATCAGGTGGATGCAGAGCCAGGCTCCACCACACCTGCACTCCTGTTGGACAGATCTCCTTCTTTTTGTTCATATAACCACACAATGCACCAAATGTGTCCAGAGTTTATTATGGCTGCATTCTTTCTCTATGGACCTCAGCCCAGCTCAGTACTCAGCAGGGATTTGCTTCTCACTCTTGAACGTGCAATTCCCGGGCCTGGACACCTTTCCTGAGACCCAACTGACCTACACCCTGGAAACAAGTTTGGTCCCACAATAGCATATTTGTTCCTCTCTGGACGAAGATGAAGAAGTTCTAGAATCTATAAACAATATTAATGAACTCTCTATGACAGGTTCTGGATTGTGTCACCTAAGGTCCTATCATGCACCAGTCCTTTCCGCAGCAACCGCCCCCCACATGGAAAGTGCTGTTGAGCAGGAAGCAGCTTCCACCTGGTGGGAGAGGGGCCGTGCTCTTAGGACCAGAGCTAGTATTTCCATGTCCATGGAGCATCCTCAGGGCTCCTGGCTTGTTTTCCTCCTCTTGCATGCATCAGTCACTTACCTAAGTGACTTAGCACTTATGTTCCCATTCTCGAGACAGGAGGGGAGCAACACACCCGTGCTTGGGAAAGCCTGGACTCCAGCAGCGCTCTGAGTGCCAGTGAAACCCTCTGGGTCCCTGCCATTGTCCACCTCGCCTGGCTGTGCTTCAGTGTCTGAGTGGTCCCAGTTCTCCCACTGTTCACAGGCAGCAGTCAAGTTAAAATGACAGCAGACACTAATTGGAATGAGTACACTGCAGGAATGTTTTCTGTAGATACATGAGCAAACATCTACCCCCTTCCGATGGGCACCAACCAAAAACCAAAGTATGACTCCACCAATTTCCACCTTAGAAAACCTATGAGTTTCTTGGTCTCATTTACAGAGCCTGGATGACCCCAAAGCAGACTTACTACATAAAGGTCTCACCCAGCATAGATGATGACTTCTTCATCCTTTCTTCGATGAAGCCTTTCACAGTCTGTGTACTCTCACATGTCCTGAGGCCAGGAGGCCACTGGGAATCATGACAGAATTCCTTATGGGGGTGGAAGGTGCAGGAGAAAATGACTAGAATCTCAGAGGAGGAACTCTGAGATTCTCCCAATACCTCCTTCTAAGGCTGAGTAATAATAGTCCACAGGTAGGTCATGTCAGTCTCTTGAAAGTAGCTAAACTTGCCCTGATAAAGATTATAGTCATATAATAATAATAATAATAATAATAATAATAATAATAATAATAAATAACTATAATATTAGTCATATTAATAATATTAATACTAATATTAATATTAATATTATTATAAGAGAATAGCAGTCTACATGGAGGACAGTGCCCAACTCTACGAAGAACTGGTGCCACTGATGTTGGACAGGATCTGGAACTTGAAGTTATATTCTCCTGAGGATAGGTGCTCTCTGGAAACCAGGGCCACCCTTGGGAGATGGTAAGTTAAGACAGAAAAGCTTTCCATTCCCAGTGCTTCATGACCTGAATTATTTCCCTAGGGCATTCCATTACACGGTGGTGGCAGGTGCTGCCTTCTGCTGGTCACCTCCCTCTCCTGCCTTGCCTCTGATTCCCAGTGAGGTACCACTTTCTTGGTGCTGCTCACTTGTAGGTGCTCCCTGGAGTGCCAGTGTCTGGGCTTTACATCACATTTACATGTAATGAAACCTCAGCTGGCCTAAACTGAGACACATCTAGAAAGCATGAGACGAATGAGTGTCCGTGAAGACTACCAGCCACCTGACAAGCGGGTTACAACTTGCTCCATGGCTGTCAGGCCAGCCATTTCAGAGACTCAGTCTCCCACAGCTTGAAACCCAGCTGTGGAATATAGACTCACATCCTGAAGAGTCTGTGCCAAGGTAGGCTGTGGCTCAAAGTACTGATGGACAAAGGTCTTAGCTCCTTAAGCTGTGTAGATACTTCCTGACACATTATGTGACACCCAGTCAAGAGCCTCTGTCTCCTTTTGTGTTTCTCTGGCACAGTCTTGAAGAGCAGGTGTGATGTCGTGTGTGGATCTCAAGTGTCGCCCTGTTTTGGGAGGCTCTGCAGAATGAGGCTGGGGCTGGGAGAAGTTAGTCTCTGAGCGTGTCTCCTTCAACTGCATCTCATTCTGGCGCCTTGTCCCTTCTCTCTGCTTCCTTGATACCATGAGATGTTCAGATCCTCCTCTGTACTTTCTCTGCCATGGTGCTCTGACTCACCCCAGGCCCACAGCCATGAGACCAATTGATCATGGGCAGAACTTCTAAAACCAGGAGCCAAAATAATCCTTCCTCCCTTCAGGTTGTTCTCTGGCGTGTTTAACCCAGCGATGGAAACCTGGCTAACAGTATTTGGGGATGGAAACTGATAGTATAATGGGTCTGGCCTTTTCCTTCCCACTTGAGATAATATGGAATGTCCCAGCCTGGCACTCAGGGAGGGCCAAATCCCAATTGCTCACAATGCTGTCTGCTTCATTAAAATACATTTACCAATGCAATTTAGTTTCTGTCAAAAATACAGAAGTAAGTCTCCATCTATTCATCCATGGCACTGGATCAACTGCCAACCACAGTCAGGTCAGCAACCAGACCTTGACTAGAGCCTGGGTGTTCCTCTCCAAGTCAGTTCTCATGGGGTTACAGGCCTCAATTTCCTGTTGGTCTCAAAGCAATGAGAGGAAAACAAAGAAAGGATTGTCAATGACCTGGGTGGCAAGGCAGTTCTGAGGTATTTTATGGCGTGCCCATACAGTGAATTGGAGCTATCTGCTCACAGATAGAGCATTGTGTAGCCATGATCTCTTAACTTGGACCATGGAAGCTCCTAGCTTTGACACCTGTCCTGGGACCCTGGGCTGATCTGAAAGCTAACAGGGGATGCAGTTGCCTCCCAGTAATATCTTCTAGCTTCTGGAGGCAGGCCTTACTTTGCACATAACCTTGGGGGACAGAATATCATTAGACAGCAGTTTGACCTAGTGATTATCCTGTATCAAGCTCAGCTGAGCAGCCCCCTGCGCTCCTAGGTGAGGAGACACAGTGCTAACACCTGACAGGTCAAGGATCAAGTGACAGGTCCCAGACTGGGTTGTGGTGGGGCATCATCTCAGCTTCCTGTTGATCCAGATCCATCCTACTTCTATATAACCCGTTGACAGATGTTCAGATTATTTCTGGTATTATATTCTACAAAAACAAAGTGGGTCTTTTTGTTGTTTGAGACAGATTCTTCCTATGTATCTATGATTGGGAGCTCCCTGTGCGGACCAGAATGGCCTGAATCTCACAAACATCCACCTGCTTCTGTTTTCAAAGTGGAGAATTAAAGGCCTGTATTCAGCTTTTGTTGTTGCTCGTTTTTAAGACAGACTCTTACTATGTAGATCTAACTGCTCTACTATGTAGATCAGGCTACCCTTGAACTCGCAGAAGTCAGCCTGATTTTGCTTCTCAAGTGCAACACCATGTGTATACATCTGTTGATTTTTAAATTTTTATTTTTATTATTTGCAACTTTTAAATGTAATTTGATCATATTCTTATCTCCCCCCAATTTCCTCCACGTTCCCCTCCCACCAAACTTTTCCCCAAAAGCAAACAAAAACCCAGCAGAACAACAAAACTAAGAAAACAAAATAAAAGCATACTCAAAAAAATAAATAAAATAAAATAAAAAAGCAAACTGTAGTCAAATAAAAGCACATACAAAAAAACTGGAGCACATTCTATGTTAGTCCTGGTGTAGGTGATATGCCTAGTGTCAGTTGGAGAAAACTGATTTCCTTCTCCCAGCAGGTATAAGTGGCAGTTCAGTTTTTAACCTTCACCCCAGTGACTAGGTTTTTATTCATTTATTAAAAAAATATATAACAAAATAAAATATAATAGAAAAACAAAACCATCACACTGAAGTTGGACACGAAAACCCAAGAGAAAGAAAAGAGAGGGCACAAGAATCAGAAACCCAGTCACATGACACACAGAAATCCTATAGAAACCTAAACAGGAAACCATAATGCACATGCAGAGGACCTGGTGCAGACCTGGGCAGGCCTGGGCATGCGCTCCAGTCCCTGTGAGTTCATATGAGCTTTGCTCATGCTCATTTAGAGGGTTGGGTTTTCTTAGTACCCTAATTCCCCTCTGACTCTTATCATTCCTTCTGCCGCCTCTTCCTTGGGGTTTCCTGAGTTCTGAGGAGAGAGATTTAATGGAGCCATCCCATTCAGGGCTGATTTTTCTAAGGTCTCTGGCTCTCTGTATGATGTCTGGCTGAGGGTTTCTATATTTGTTTCCATCTGGTGCCATCTGTATGATGGTGACACAGGAGAAAGCATCTCTGATGAGGGCTGAGCTAGGAGCTTATCTGTGAGTAGCACAAAATGTCATTAGGAGTCATTTCATCACTACAGTTTTATCCTTTCTTTGAACCAGTATGATCTGGTTTTATCCTAGGTCCCTGGGCTATGTAGGCTCATGTTCTTGGTCACACAAGCGGTGTTGGGTATAAGTTCCATCTTATGCAGTGGCTTTAAAATCAGTCATTGGTTGGTTACTTCCGCAAGCTTTGTGCCGTCATTGCCCTAGCATATCTTTCAGGCAGCACACCCTGTCAATAAAGGATCTGTGGCTGGTTTGTGTTTACCTGACTGTTTGGTTACTGTGCAGAGTACCTTCCTGTTAAGGAGGAGGCTGGAAAGTTGATGTGAAGGCTCTGGCTCCACATCTCCCTCTTCAATGAGTTATGCAGGTGTTGTCTTCAAAATGGGGGCTTGCTGTCAGTTTGTAGAGACCAACCCATAGTCTTGACAACAGCCGGGGCTGTTTGGGGATTCCCATGGGACCCTTTGGCCAACAACTCAATTAGATGCAACCCAATCATAGTACTGTAAGCTTTGTTTGGTGACAAGAGATGGCCATTTGCGACTCTGTCTCTCCCATTATCTAATGGTTTTATTTTAATTACCTTCATACATGTATACATTTTAGGAAGTTCCCATACTACCCCTCAGATGCCCCTTAATGTTAGTTGTCTCTCCCTGCAGTCCCTCCCACAACCTTCTCTTCATCACTCCCCACCTGATTCTTCCATTGCATCCCCCCAATCCATAATTGTCTTTCTATTTCCCTCTCCTAACAAGATCTCTTTGTTCCCTATAGTCCCTTACTCTATACCTAACCCCTGTGGCTCTATGGATTATCCCTTAGTTATCAATGACTTCACTGCTAATATCCACATATAGCGAACACAAACCATGTTTGTTTTTCTGAGTTTGTAACCTCCCCACCCTGAAGAAGAAAAAGGAGGAGGAGGAGGAGGAGAAGGAGGAGAAGGAGTAAGTCCGATTTGTGTTGCCCATATACTCAAGCATAGTCAAACTCCCAGTGGTCAGTCCCTTAAAAATAACTGAGTCCCTCCCCACATGGCAGAAACATCAGCTCTGCAGAGCTGCACCTTAGCATCTTTATCACAATTTCTAAGAGTTCTCTTCAATCGTTTCTGTCTAGGCTGCTACTTTTTCTGGAGGGGGAGGTAGGGATTGTCACCAAACCTTCTATGTCTCAACTGTGAGTCTACATTCATTGATACCATGGCAAAAGTAGCTTCTTTGCCCTTTACAGTCACCAGGAACATGGATCACGGACTTCCATATGGTTCCAATGGTAACAGGCCTTGGACATCAACATGGCCCTCTGTGGCACCATGGCTCACAGACACTTGATATCATTTTTTAATGGAGGAGTAATACTCTATTGTTGATGTACCACATTTTCTTTATCCATTCTCCTGCTAAGGGATACCTAAGTTTCTTGCAATTTCTGGCTATGAAAGCAGAGCATCAAGTGTCCCTGTGGTAGGATGAAGAATCTTTTGGATATATGTCTGAGAGTGGTATAACTGGATACTGAAGTAGATCGATTCTCATCTTCTTGAGGAACACACTGATTTCCAATGTGACTGTACGAGTTTGCACTTATGCCAGCAATGGGTGGTCGTTCCTCTCTCTCCACATCCTCCTAGCACGAGCTATCACTTCTTCTGTTGATTGTAGCCTCTCTGACAGGTGTAAGATCAAATCTCAAAGTAGTTTTGTATAGCATTTCCCTGATGGCTAAGGAGGTTGAACATTTTTCTCTAAGTGTTTCTCCACCATTTGAGTTCCCTTTATTGAAAGTTCTCTGTCGGGCTGGAGAGATCGCTCAGCGGTTAAGAGCACTGACTGTTCTTCTGAAGGTCCTGAGTTCAAATCCCAGCAACCACATGGTGACTCACAACCATCTGTAATGAGATCTGATGCCCTTTTCTGGTGTGTCTGAAGACAGCTACAGTGTACTTACATAATAAATAAATAAATCTTTAAAAATAAAAAGAAAGAAAGTTCTCTGTTTAGATCTATACCCTACTTTAAAATTGTTTTTTTTTTTCAGGTGTCCTTTTTTTTTTAAAAATTAATTACTTTATATCACAACCACAGTTTCCCTCTTCCCAGCTCTCCTCACTCACCTCTTCTACCCCACCTCTCCTCTTCCGCATCCACTCCTCCTCCTCATCCACTCTTCCCCCACTCTCCTCCTCCTCATCCACTCCTCCCTCACTCTCCTCATCATTATTCACTCCTCCTCCCTTTCTCTTCAGAAAAAGTGAACGCCCACCTTTTTTTAGTTCTTTATGTATTTTCAATATTAGCTGTCTGTCGGACGAGGAGTTGGTGGAACTCTTTTCCCATTATATAAGCTGCTTCTTTGTCAGATTGACAGTGTCCTTTGTCTTACAGAAGCATTTTAGTTTCATAGGATCTCAGTTTTTTTTGAGGTTATATTCTTTTTTATTGAGTATATTCTTCATTTACATTTCAAATGTTATACCCTTTCCTGGTTCCCCCCTCCCTGAAAACCCCCAACCCATCCTCCCACCCCCTGCTTCCAAGAATATGCCCCTCCACCCAACCCACTCCCACCTAACCCACCTCGATTATCCAACCTCGATTTCCCCATGCTGGGGCATCTATTGAGCCTTCAGAGTACCAAGGACCTCTCCTCCCACTGATGCCCAGCAAGGCATTCCTCTACCACTCTTTTGGCTGGAACCATGTGTACCCTTTGCTTGATGGCTTAATCCCTGGGAGCCCTGGGGCATCTGGTTGGCCGACATCGTCTTTCTTCCCATAGGGCTGCAAACCCCTTCAGCTCCTCCAGTCCACCCTCCAACTCCTCCACTGGGTACCCCACGCTCAGTCCAATGGTTGGTTGCTAGCATCTGCCTCTGTATCTGTAAGGCTCTGGAAGTGCCCCTCCAGAGACAATCATAACAAGCTCCTTTTGTACGGACTTCTTGTCATCCATAGTAGTGTCGGGGATTGGTGACTGCTTATAGGATGAATCCCCAGGTAGGACAGTCTCTGGGTGGCCTTTCCTTCGGTCTCTGCTTCACACTTTGTCTCCATAATTGCTCCTGTGAGTATTTTGTTCCCTTTCTCAGAGGAACCAAAGCACCCCCATTTTGGTCTTCCTTCTTGAGCTTCCTGTGGTCTGTGAATTGTAACTTGTTTATTTTGAGCTTTGGGCTAATATCCACTTATCAGTGAGTGCATACTATGTGTGTTCTTTTGTGATTGGGTTACCTCACTCAGGATGACACTTTCTAGTTCCATCCATTTGCCTAAGAATTTCATGAATTCATTGTTTTAAATAGTTGAATAGTACTCCATTGTGTATATCTACCACAATTTCTGTATCCATTCCTCTGTTGAAGGACATCTGGGTTCTTCCCAGCTTCTGGCTATTATAAATAAAGCTGCTAGGAACATAGTGGAGCATGTGTCCTTATTACAGGTTGGAGCATCTTCTGGGTATATGCCCAAGAGTGGTATAGCTGGGTCCTCAGGTCTACGTCTAATTTTCTGAGGAATCGCCAAACTGATTTCCAGAGTGATTTTACCAGCTTGCAATCCTACTAACAATGGAGAAGTGTTCCTCTTTCTCCACATCCTCTCCAGCATCTGCTGTCCCCTGAGCTTTTCATCTTAGCCATTCTGACCGGTGTAAGGTGGAATCTCAGGGTTGTTTTGATTTGCATTTCCCTGATAACTAAGGATGCTGAACATTTCTTTAGGTGCTTCTCAGCCATTTGAGTTTCCTCAGTTGAGAATTCCCTGTTTAGCTCTGTACCCCATTTTTAATAGGATTATTTGACTCTCTGGAGTCTAACTTCTTGAGTTCTTTGTACAATACATTGGATATTAGCCCTCTATCGAATGTAGGATTGGTAAAGATCTTTTCCCAATCTGTTGGTTGCCATTTTGTCCTACTGACAGTGTCCTTTGCATTACAGAAGCTTTGCAGCTTTATGAGGTCCCATTTGTCGATTCTTGTTCTTAGAGCATAAGCCATTGGTGTTCTATTCAGGAAATTTTCCCTTGTGCCCATGTGTTCAAGGTTCTTCCCCCACTTTCTCCTTTGTAAGCTTCAGTGTACCTGGTTTTATGTGGAGGTCCTTGATCCACTTGGACTTGAGCTTTGTACAGGGAGATAAGAATGGGTCAATTTGCATTTTTCTGCATGCTGACCTCAACCTCCAGTTGATCCAGCATAATGTGTTAAAAATGCTGTCTTTTTTTTCCACTGGATATTTTTTGGCTCCTTTGTCAAATATCAAGTGACCATAGGTGTGTGGACCCTATCAGATCACCATGGCCTAAGACTGGTCTTAAGTTCAAACAAAAACATCAGAAAACACACATACACATGGATATTGAACAATGATAGCTTGGCCAAGGAAGAAATAAAGAAAGAAATTAAAGACTTTTTAGAATTTAATGAAAACGAGAACACATTATACCAAAACTTATGGGACACAATGAAAGCAGTGCAAAGAGGAAAACTCATAGCTCTAAGTGCCTCCAAAAAGAAAATGTAGAGAGCTTACACTAGCAGCTTGACAACATACCTGAAAGCTCTAGAACAAAACGAAGCAAATGCACCCAAGGGGAGTAGACGGCAGGAAATAATCAAATTCAGGCCCGAAATCAACCAAATAGAAACAAAAAGAATTATACAAAGAATCAAAAAAAAAACAAAAACAAAAACAAAAACCAGGAACTGGTTCGTTGAGAAAATCAACAAGATAGATAAACCCCCAGCCAGACTAACCAGAGGGCACAGAGGCACTACCCAAATTAATGAAATCAGAAATGAAAAGGGAGACGTAACAACAGAAACTGTGGAAATTCAAAAAAATCATCAGATCCTACTACAAGAGCTTATACTCAACAAAATTGGAAAATCTGGATGAAATGGACAACTTTCTAGATACATACCAGGTGCCAACGTTAAAACAGGATCAGATAAACCATCTAAATAGTCCCATAAGTCCTGAGGAAACAGAAGCAGTTGTTACTAGTCTCCCATAAAAAAAAAGTCCAGGACCAGATGGGTTTAGTGGGGAATTCTATCAGATCTTCAAAGAAGAGCTAATACCAATACTCTTCAAACTATTCCACAAAATAGGAACTCAAGGAACACTACCCAATTCATTCTATGAAGCCACAATAACACTTATACCTAAACCAAACAAAGAAAGAGAACTTCAGACCAATTTCCCTTATGAACATTGATGCAAAAATACTCAACAAAATTCTGGCCACCCGCGTCCAAGAATGCATCAAAACAATAATTCACCACAATTAAGTAGGCTTCATCCCAGGGACGCAGGGATAGTTCAATATACTGAAATCCATCAATGTAATCCACTATATAAACAAACTCAGAGAAAAAAACCACATGGTTATTTCATTAGAAGCTGAAAAAGCTTTTGACAAAATTCAGCATCCTTTCATGATAAAAGTCTTGGAGAGATCAGGAATTCAAGGCCCATACCTAATCATAGTGAAAGCAATATACTGCTAACCGGTAGCTAGCATCAAACTAAATGGAGAGAAACTTGAAGCAATCCCACTAAAATCGAAGACCGGACAAGGCTGCTCACTCTCTTCTTATCTATCCAATATAGTACTTGAAGTCCTAGCCAGAGCAATTAGACAACAAAAGGAGCTCAAAGGCATACAAATTGGAAAGGAAGAAGTCAAAATATCACTATTTGTAGATGATAGAATCTCAGTTATTGATTGTTGATCTTAGTGTATGAGCTATGGATGTTCTATTCTGGAAGTTGTCTCCTAGGCTATTCCCAACTTTCTCTTCTCTCAGGTTCAATGTATCTGTTTTTATGTTGAGGTCTTTATTGATTCACTTGGACTTGAGTTTTGCGCAGGATGATAGATATGGATCCATTAGGATTCTTCTGCATGCAGACGTCCAGTTAGATCAGCACCTTTTGTTGAAGATGCTTTTCCCCGCTCCAGTGTGTATTTCTAGTCTCTTATCACATAGTTATGTGGATTTAAAATGAGTTTTCAACTTGATGAACATATCTGTTTTTATACCAGCAACACACTCATTTTATTACTATTGCTCTGTGCTACAGCTGGAAATCAGGGATGGTGACTCATCCACAAATTCTTTTATTATTCAGGATTGTCTTAGCTATCCTGAGATTTTTGTGTTTCTATATGAAGCTGAAAATTGCCCTTTCAAGTTCTGTGAAGAATTGTGTTGGAATTTTAATGGAGATTGTGTTGAATCTGTAGATTGCTTTTGATAGGATGGTCATTTTTAGTATGTTAATCTTATCAATCCATGAGCATGGGAGGGTCGTCTGGTATCCTCAATTTCTTTCTTGGAAGAATTAAAGATTTTGTTGTAGAGGTCTTTCAGATGCTTGATTGGAGTTACCAAAGATACTATTCGAGGCTATTGTCAAAGGTTGTTCCCCTGATTTCTTTCTCAGTACATTTGTCATTTGTACAGAGCAGGGCTACTGATTTTTTTATTTGTTTCTGTTTTATTGATTTCAGCTCTAAGTTTGATTATATCCTACCATCTATTCCTTTTGGGTGTGATTTCTTCTTTTTTATATGGAGCAGTGTGTCTGTCTGGGTATATGCACATGAATGTGGGTGCCCTTGAAGTCCAGAAAATTGTGTTGGATCCCTGAAGTTGCAGTTAAAAGCAGTTGTGAGCCTCAAGACATGGGTGCTAGGAACTGACCTCAGGTCATCTAGAAGATCAGTACAGGCTCTTAACTACCTAGTCACTTCTTCTGCATGGTCTTCTGCACTCCACATATGGTGACACTGGTTTGCTCAGATTTTGTGTGTACACTCACAATGGGAATGATCCTGTGGCACTTTAAACCACTGACATCCTTCTCAGACTTTATATTGAGGTTATTCTAGCTTCAACAAGTTCTTGCAATTTATGAACTTACATTTGAACTTTGCAAAGATTATTGAAATTGCTCTCTTAATTGAACTTACCAGTGAAGTACTTATCTATCAGGTCAGAGAATTAGTACAAAGATTTTCAATAGTTAGTGGGTCTTAGTCAGGGTTTCTATTCCTGCACAAAACATCATTTCCAAGAAGCCAGTTGGGGAGGAAAGGGTCTATTCAGCTTACATTTCCACACTGCTGTTAATCACCAAAGGAAGTCAGGACTGGAACGCAAGCAGGTCAGGAAGCAGGAGTTGATACAGAGGCCATGGAAGGATGTTGCTTACTGGCTTGCTTCCTCTGCCTTGCTCAGCTTGCTTTCTTATAGAACCTAAGGCTACCAGCATCAATAGTCCCAGTAATGCAAAGGTTCTGCTTTAGTCGTTCTGGTATCTTGTTAATCACAGCTGATTCTTCAGCCCCAGCTAACCAAAACCACAGAATCTTCACAATCAAAATGTGGCCCTGATAAGAGTCTTTAATCTTCCCTCTGAAATTTCACAAGCCAGGCCTCCATCTTCTGCACTGTTCTCAACATTATCTTCCAAGCTCCTACAGAACATTCCACAGAGCTCATAACACCAAATGGATCTTCTGGCCCAAAGTTTCAAAATCCTCCCACAGTCCTCCCCAAATCATAGTCAGGTTGTCACAGGAATGCCTCACTTCTGGTGCCAATTGTCTTAGTCAGGATTTCTATTCCTCACAAAACATCATGACCAAGAAGCAAGTTGGAGAGAAAAGGGTTTTATTCAGCTTACATCACCAAAGGAAATCAGGACTGGAACTCAAGCAGGTCAGGAAGCAGGAGCTGATGCAGAGGCCATGGAAGGATGTTACTTACTGGCTTGCTTCCTCTGCCTTGCTCAGTTTGCTTTCTTGTAGAACCCAAGGCTACCAGGCCAGGGATGGCACCACCCACAAGGGGCCCTCCCCACCTTGATCACTAATTAAGAAATTGCCTTAGAGCTGGATCTCATGGAGGCATTTCCTCAACAGAAGCTCCTTTCTCTGTGATAACTCCAGCCTGTGTTAACACACAAAACCAGCCAGTTTATTGTGTAGAGACAGGGCCTTGCCATGTAGTTCAGACTGGCCTTGAACTCATGATAGTCCTGCCTCAGCTTCCCAGGTGCTGACATTACAGGCAGGAGCCGTGGTGCCTTCCTATACTCTGCCAAAAAGAGCAGAAAGATTTGGAATCAAAGCACACCATCACATGTTCTCGCCCCTCCTTAGGCACAGGGGTAGAAGCTGAGAGAATAAACTAAGAAAGGGCTCTGGTACCCTGGGAGTGAGACTCCTTCACAGTGGCAGTGGGATGTTCAGGATGGGTGACAGTTGGTGGGGCACATAGCCACAGGGAGGGCAGATAGGCATCAGAAAGGGAAGAAACACACCTTTTGCTCTTCTGGGAAGCCATTCCATAAAGGCTGTTGTAGGAAACAGTGAGTTACCTGTAGTCTTGGTGCTGGGCTGTGATAACATTCAGGCTCAGGGGTCAAAGCCACTGTTTGGAAGGAACTTTGCCTATTTTAAGCCTCTCTCTAAACAGTAATGTGTAAAACATGAGACTTACAATTTCATTAGGAAAAATGGAGGTATGGCCACGTGGTGATAATAATCTCTATCTGTGTTGATCAATAATGGATGCATGGAATTTGTAGGTGTAGGTGGATAGGATTGCTAAACAGATGAAAGAGTGATCTGTGGATGGATGGTAGGTAGTAAATGAGTCAGCAATGAGTGAATGTATGAGTGATCTGTGGATGGATGGTAGGTAGTGAATGAGTCTGCAATGAATGAATGGATGAGTGATCTGTGGATGAATGGGATGGTAATGAATGAGTCAGCAATGAGTGAATGGATGAATGATCTGTGGATGGATGGGATGGTAGTGAATGAGTCAGCAGTGAGTGAATGGATGAGTAGAACAGTAGAGGGAAGAAAAGATGAGTGGCTGCACAGTTGGATGGAGAGCAGAGCATATGGATGGGTGTCAGTCACCTCTCCTGTGGCTCTTAAGTGCTTTTCTTCTCTCACCTTGTCACCAGACTCCCACCACTCACAGTTTCACAGAGAGAGCTTCGAATCTACCATTTTGCATCCTGTGTAATTTTTTAATAAATGGAATAGTAGCAAGGCTGAGACACATAACATAGTCACAGATAGAAAATATGTGTGTTGCTTCAGAACAACACTCACTAAGGAGTGAGGACAGGATGGCAAAAATAGACGATTGCAGCTTGACAGTCTCCCAAACCTGACTGAGCTGGCAAAGGATGAAGAGGGCTTAAATTCCATAACCTATTGGTGACTAAGGAGTTATAAAAATTCCTGTCACTTAAGTAACTGGCCAGTGTTTGGACATGACACGATGGTAAGGCCAGGTTCAAAGGGGACAATCCATCTCTGCAGTGGTTTTTGATAAGGTAGTTGGCTCATACCAAGAAATCATGGAGGCTGCAATGTCTGAAGATGGACTGCCCCTCTCCACAGGGCTCAGGCATCCTCAATCTGTGAAATGCATCAGGAATGCGGAGGACAGCTGGTTTTCTCTGGAGACCTGTGATGCAAACAGAAGACCACAAACTTATCACAGGAGATCCTGCACCATCAACATCAACCACATCCATGTCAAAAATGCACACTTCAGGAAGCTGCCTGAACAGTTCTCTATTGCAGGGAGAGGAGGAGCAGGAGGAAGAA
The DNA here is from genome assembly GCA_036184795.1 of Tokudaia tokunoshimensis. NCBI lineage: Eukaryota > Metazoa > Chordata > Mammalia > Rodentia > Muridae > Tokudaia > Tokudaia tokunoshimensis. Next base: position 1,205,652 of record BTHU01000008.1, read on the forward strand.
TGTGCAGAGGGCAGGGAGAGTGCAGGTAACCGAGAAGTTCAAAGCCCAGTGTCACAGCTCAGCAAAAGTCCTGGCCAGGGCTTGTCACCTGGAAAGTGTCCTGAGGACGATGCCCCAGTCCAGAGAGGGGCTCTGCACTCCAGACCTGCCTGGATTGGCTCCCACTCCCCGAACTCTGGACCTCTCCATTTGAGAAGTCTGACCTTTCTGACAGCAAGAGAGACCTAGTCCCACTTCACTGAGCTGCTGAGATTGCTCTGGGGCATTGTAGTGTTCTGTATGTCAGGTAGAGTAAGGCCACTACATGCAACTCTGCGGGAGCTCGCTCTATCATCCTGCATCCTGGGATCTCAGTGCTGGGAATGTGTGTGAGGATGATTAAAACTTCCCAAAGTCCTCTTGCTACAGTGAGGGAGTGGTCAGCAGCCTCTGAAGGAATCTCAGGTTTTCCACCCACAACTGCTCAGGTGTCTTTGAGCTCCAGGGACTTATGCCCTGTGATCATTCTGAATTAGTGGGAAGAATTTTAATATAAGTGTTTCTGTTTTCTTGAGACAAGGCCGTAGCTCAGGCTGGCCTTGAACTCATGGGGATGGTCCTTCTTAGGCCTCTCAGGTGCTAGCATTAGAGGCAGGAGCCACAATGCCTGACTATACAGGGCCACTGAGACATTGCTCTCTTCCCTGTGTCAACTCTGCATCTTCCAAAGAATCTATGAATCTTATGTAGGTTGCAAAATTAATTTTATAATTGATGATAATATCCTCTTATTCTGTAAATATGCAATAGCATGCTAAAACCAGGATGATCCCTTCATTTTTAAGTACTGATCTCCCTATTTGTTACTTCCTTATTCTCAGTCAGCTTTGCTAGACTTTGTCAATATTGTTCAATTCTGTAAATATTGAACTTTTCTTTTATAGTCAGCTGTAAATTTGCTTAGTTTTCTTCTGTTATCTAGCATACAATGTTGTAGGTACTGTTGTGGATTTCCCTGGTGCTGTTTGTATTTTGATCTTAATTCTGCTTCCTCAAAAGGGGCTGCCTCTGATGAGGAGTGACTTCATGTGAACCTTCTCCCCATTTTAACTTACAAAATAAAGGCTAGAGCCTGTGATTGGACAGTGGAAGGGAAAGGTGGAGCAAAAGGTTTTGGAGAAAGAGGGAGAGGAAGGAGTGAGAGGAAAACTGAAGAAGAGAAGGTGGAAGGAAAATGGAGTAGAAGCACATAGCCTAGAGAAATCACAGGTTACAAGAGATCTCATAGCCAGAGAATATAGTAGTGCCGAGGTAGATCTGCCCAATCTAGGCGCAAAGTTGTATTCCTATTGAGTCATGATTTTACTGCACAGGTGTATTTGGGTTGGAGCTTTACTGTAACAAGGTACCATGACATGGAACTTGAGAAAGTGGGTTTGAGTCAGCCTTCTTTCCTGTTATAGTCTTTCTAACGACATGGTTCCAGGCCAGCTTTCATAGCAGGAGCTAACAAACATCATGTGCTCCACTGAAAACCCACAGGGCTGACATCAAAGATACTGGCACCATCTCTATCTAAACAATAGATGGGTTGGTTCCATTCATAGGTGAATTTCATAGATATATTCTACAAGTCAAACTAACCTTCAATCCTGGGGATAACCCCACTCCCACCACATGCCATTCCCAAATCTCCCTCCTGCCTCCTCTTCAGGGTCACGTGATCCTTAGCTCATAGCATCTGGAAACCAGAGGTCTTTTCTAAACCTCTCTGTATGTCTCTATGGCATATTACATATTAAAGCCTGCTGGCTGTGATCTCTCATGATAAGTTCATTCATCATGATGCTTTCAGACCAATGCACAATGTTCTATCTGTCAGCAGAATGCTCCATTTCAGTTCAGGATAGTAATTGACTGTATTTCCCTGCTCTTCCTAGTTCTAGACCATTATAAAGTAAACATACCTATTAGTTATAGTATAATCCTATGCTTACATTTGTGCAAGTATACATGAAAGGAATTGCTAGGCAATATATTGAGTATCCATATCAACAGAAGATATTACAAATGGTTTTTCAAAATATATTTACAAATATTGTGTTTCTGCAGTCCTGCACTGGAGTTCCGATTGTCAAGTATGCCTGGTTGTTATCTTGGGCTTGTGATGTCTGCTTGACTGGGTGGCTGAGATGTTTCCGTGTGCTTATAAGCTTGGCTGCCAAACACACGTCGTCTTTGGCCATGTCTATTCCAGTACACTGCTCATGTCCACTGGGGGTTTGCTTGCCTGATGTTAAGGGTTAAGCTTTCCTCACTAACACTATTATGGTTCATTTAACTTGAAATGCATCTCAATGCATAGCTTGCTTTTCTGTCTAGCTAGCCATGTCCTACCTACATAACTGTTCTAAATGTGAGGAAGTCAACCCATTAATTTCCCTTTACAGGGTTGTTGCTTGCTGGCAGATCTGAGAACTGCCTTGCCACCCAGGTCATTGATAATCCTTTCTTTGTTTTCCTCTCATTGCTTTGAGACCAACAGGAAATTGAGGCCTGTAACCCCATGAGAACTGACTTGGAGAGGAACACCCAGGCTCTAGTCAAGGTCTGGTTGCTGACCTGACTGTGGTTGGCAGTTGATCCAGTGCCATGGATGAATAGATGGAGACTTACTTCTGTATTTTTGACAGAAACTAAATTGCATTGGTAAATGTATTTTAATGAAGCAGACAGCATTGTGAGCAATTGGGATTTGGCCCTCCCTGAGTGCCAGGCTGGGACATTCCATATTATCTCAAGTGGGAAGGAAAAGGCCAGACCCATTATACTATCAGTTTCCATCCCCAAATACTGTTAGCCAGGTTTCCATCGCTGGGTTAAACACGCCAGAGAACAACCTGAAGGGAGGAAGGATTATTTTGGCTCCTGGTTTTAGAAGTTCTGCCCATGATCAATTGGTCTCATGGCTGTGGGCCTGGGGTGAGTCAGAGCACCATGGCAGAGAAAGTACAGAGGAGGATCTGAACATCTCATGGTATCAAGGAAGCAGAGAGAAGGGACAAGGCGCCAGAATGAGATGCAGTTGAAGGAGACACGCTCAGAGACTAACTTCTCCCAGCCCCAGCCTCATTCTGCAGAGCCTCCCAAAACAGGGCGACACTTGAGATCCACACACGACATCACACCTGCTCTTCAAGACTGTGCCAGAGAAACACAAAAGGAGACAGAGGCTCTTGACTGGGTGTCACATAATGTGTCAGGAAGTATCTACACAGCTTAAGGAGCTAAGACCTTTGTCCATCAGTACTTTGAGCCACAGCCTACCTTGGCACAGACTCTTCAGGATGTGAGTCTATATTCCACAGCTGGGTTTCAAGCTGTGGGAGACTGAGTCTCTGAAATGGCTGGCCTGACAGCCATGGAGCAAGTTGTAACCCGCTTGTCAGGTGGCTGGTAGTCTTCACGGACACTCATTCGTCTCATGCTTTCTAGATGTGTCTCAGTTTAGGCCAGCTGAGGTTTCATTACATGTAAATGTGATGTAAAGCCCAGACACTGGCACTCCAGGGAGCACCTACAAGTGAGCAGCACCAAGAAAGTGGTACCTCACTGGGAATCAGAGGCAAGGCAGGAGAGGGAGGTGACCAGCAGAAGGCAGCACCTGCCACCACCGTGTAATGGAATGCCCTAGGGAAATAATTCAGGTCATGAAGCACTGGGAATGGAAAGCTTTTCTGTCTTAACTTACCATCTCCCAAGGGTGGCCCTGGTTTCCAGAGAGCACCTATCCTCAGGAGAATATAACTTCAAGTTCCAGATCCTGTCCAACATCAGTGGCACCAGTTCTTCGTAGAGTTGGGCACTGTCCTCCATGTAGACTGCTATTCTCTTATAATAATATTAATATTAATATTAGTATTAATATTATTAATATGACTAATATTATAGTTATTTATTATTATTATTATTATTATTATTATTATTATTATTATTATTATTATTATTATTATTATATGACTATAATCTTTATCAGGGCAAGTTTAGCTACTTTCAAGAGACTGACATGACCTACCTGTGGACTATTATTACTCAGCCTTAGAAGGAGGTATTGGGAGAATCTCAGAGTTCCTCCTCTGAGATTCTAGTCATTTTCTCCTGCACCTTCCACCCCCATAAGGAATTCTGTCATGATTCCCAGTGGCCTCCTGGCCTCAGGACATGTGAGAGTACACAGACTGTGAAAGGCTTCATCGAAGAAAGGATGAAGAAGTCATCATCTATGCTGGGTGAGACCTTTATGTAGTAAGTCTGCTTTGGGGTCATCCAGGCTCTGTAAATGAGACCAAGAAACTCATAGGTTTTCTAAGGTGGAAATTGGTGGAGTCATACTTTGGTTTTTGGTTGGTGCCCATCGGAAGGGGGTAGATGTTTGCTCATGTATCTACAGAAAACATTCCTGCAGTGTACTCATTCCAATTAGTGTCTGCTGTCATTTTAACTTGACTGCTGCCTGTGAACAGTGGGAGAACTGGGACCACTCAGACACTGAAGCACAGCCAGGCGAGGTGGACAATGGCAGGGACCCAGAGGGTTTCACTGGCACTCAGAGCGCTGCTGGAGTCCAGGCTTTCCCAAGCACGGGTGTGTTGCTCCCCTCCTGTCTCGAGAATGGGAACATAAGTGCTAAGTCACTTAGGTAAGTGACTGATGCATGCAAGAGGAGGAAAACAAGCCAGGAGCCCTGAGGATGCTCCATGGACATGGAAATACTAGCTCTGGTCCTAAGAGCACGGCCCCTCTCCCACCAGGTGGAAGCTGCTTCCTGCTCAACAGCACTTTCCATGTGGGGGGCGGTTGCTGCGGAAAGGACTGGTGCATGATAGGACCTTAGGTGACACAATCCAGAACCTGTCATAGAGAGTTCATTAATATTGTTTATAGATTCTAGAACTTCTTCATCTTCGTCCAGAGAGGAACAAATATGCTATTGTGGGACCAAACTTGTTTCCAGGGTGTAGGTCAGTTGGGTCTCAGGAAAGGTGTCCAGGCCCGGGAATTGCACGTTCAAGAGTGAGAAGCAAATCCCTGCTGAGTACTGAGCTGGGCTGAGGTCCATAGAGAAAGAATGCAGCCATAATAAACTCTGGACACATTTGGTGCATTGTGTGGTTATATGAACAAAAAGAAGGAGATCTGTCCAACAGGAGTGCAGGTGTGGTGGAGCCTGGCTCTGCATCCACCTGATGACACAAAATACCAAAGAGCGAACACACATGGGCCTCAGTTGTGTCAGAGCAGCCCTGGCTCTGCAACGTCCTATCAGTGAGACCTCAGAGCACAGGGCAGCAGAAGGTCAAGTCCCCTAGTTGGACATGAACCCCCTTGAGTTCCCAGAGGTGAACTCTTTCACTGATTCCTTTAGGAGACACATACTCATGATCCTAATGTGCAGCTGGAATTCTTCATGCAGCCAACTTACAGTTGAGATGCACGGAAACTGAACCCTAACTGGTGGTTCAGAAGATGAACAGTGGCCGGTTAGTGAAAAAGGACCAAGATGTCTGAGAGTAAGAAGTGCTCTGTAAAGAGTATGGCTGGCCTCAGTGCAGGATGGAGTGGGTCACGGGCCCTGGTATTCACTAGTGGCGTGGGGTCTACCCTGATGATGTTTAAACTGACTCCAGTCAGGAATATGTGTCCCCACTTATGGGAAAGTCCAGGGGGGATATCCATGAAGGGAAGGGACAATGAACTGAGTCCCCAGGCAGGGACCAACCATGTGGGACCCAGCAGATGGTCTCTGGTTGTGAAGCTCAGCCTTGTTCTCAGCAGCAGGAGGTCAGAGGTCATGTCTCAGCGAGCATAGCTCAGTGTAGCCATGGGCTGATGCAGGGCAGGGGTGTGAAGGGAAGCCTGGTTCTCCCTCTCTCCCTGCACCTGAGATGCTCACCCCCCCCTTGTCCTTTGTGAGCACAACACTTGGGTGGCACAGACCTTCTAGGGCATTGTGTGTCTTTCTTCATCTGCAGGTGACACTGATTTGATATTCATCAGATCCCAACAACAACACTTTCATCTCCATGATGGATGTGTGTTTGGCCATGAGAGATGGACAGGAGGGACATGGTTAGTGCCAAGTGGGCACAGGTCCCTGACCATGGGGGATATAAAGGGCACCCTGTGAGGAGCCAGAGCTCACACTGCCCAGGTGACCTGCCCTGCGTGAGAGCCCAGGGGCTGGAGATGAAGAGCCTGCTTCTCACCGTCCTGCTGCTGGGGCTCGTGGCTGTCCTGAAGGCTCAGGAAGCCCCATTAGATGACCAGGAGGATGTGAGGATGGGAGGGACAGTGGGTGACACTAGGAGATGGCCTGGCCCTGGTTGGTGTTAGTTCACTGGTGCAAGTGGTTTCCTTAAAGACTGAAGATTAACCCTGCACCCCAGCATGGAATGGTCAGATCAGGGACACTACTGTATTTACTAGCAGAGCCTCTCTAAGAGCACTGTCCTGTAGCGGGATAGTGGGTCAGTCCCCGGGTCTTTGGTTGAGTGACATGGGATACCAGAAGTTTTCATAGCATGTGAATTTTAGGACAGAGGACTTCTTCAGTGCTGACTTCCTGTTCTCCCAATGCATACCCTTAGAAAGCAGAGATCCTGTATCTTCACTAGACCCTATTGCCGAAGACTGCGCTCTCTCTCCAGTGGGTGTGTGTGGGGATGTGTGGTGTCAGTCCTCTTCAGAGCTGCAGCCTAGGCTCTGGAAGGTCTGTTCAGGCTGCAGGCTCAGGCACTAGAGCCTGGGAACAGTAGACTGAGGTGTATCCTGGGCTCTCTCTTTTGCAGTTGTCTGGGATCTGGTACACAAAGGCCACAGTATGTGACAGGAATCACACAGATGGGAAGAGACCTATGAAAGTGTTCCCTATGAGAGTGACAGCACTGGAAGGAGGGGACTTTGAGGTCCATATAACATTCTGGTGAGTGTCCCCACCAAGCCTCTGCAGGTGTCTTTCTTGTCTTTTCCATTCTTATTTTGGCATAGGTTACTGAATGCCCCTGCCTATGAGGGGGCTTGCTCCCACATGATACTCTAAAATTTGGGCATGATCTTGATATAAATCTTTGGAGTTACCTGGTCAGGATGGTATGCCCAGTGAGCTGAGTGTGGCTTCTGTTTTACAGGGGGAAGGGTCAGTGTCACATGAAAAAACTTTTGATGCATAAAACTGATGAGCCTCGCAAATACACTGCCTGTGAGTACCATGCAGCCCAGGGTCTCCTGCAGGGGCAAGTTCCTACGTGGAGGCTACCTGCCTTGTTTAGCTCTCAGTATGGCCACCCAGTCATAGTCCATGTTCTGGATATTAGAGTTCATGTGTTAGTCTGCACCAGGTACTAACTGTTCTCCCATGCCCATGCCCCGTGCACTCCGGTATAGCTCTTGATGCTCCAGTAAGCATTGCTAAGAACAGGAAAGTTGGGAAGGGAAGTGTTCAGGCCTAGCACCAACCTCAACCCTTGCCTTGCTTGGAATACTCAGCAGGAGCTGGCAATGTCCTGTAACATGACTTCTAACTATGGCGATCATACAGCGGGACAGGCTGGGTCTCCTGTGTAACCAACTACAAGGGTTTCTGAATATGTCTTTGAAAAACCTCCAAATGTGTCAAGAAATGAAATGCTAAGAACTTTTTCTCTGTTCACCTTAGTCAAAGGCAAGAAGGTCATCTATATTCAGGAGATTCCTGTAAAGGACCACTACATCTTCTACTGTGAAGGCCAGCATCACGGGAGATCACATCGGAAGGGGAAACTCGTGGGTGAGGAAACAGAGACCTCGTGTCCTGTCCAAAGTCTCTTTTTCTAGTAGCTATCAAAATAGCAGAAGCCATGATAGGCACTGGGGACTGAGAAGCTTCTAAGTGTTGCCCAGACAGTATGTAAGATCCAATATAGAAAGTAGATCAACTGGGAGAGGACTCAGCCTTATGTGACCTTTGGAGGTCTGAGCATTCAGGAGGGGGTTCCACTTCTTGATTGGCAAATGACGTTTCTAGGGGGTCTCAGCCATGTGCCAGTCAATACGAAGGTAAATAACTTGACTGAGGCCTTGATGTATAGGTAGGATCTCCCAAGATCAGGGGACAGCCCCATACTTCTGAGATCCAGAGGTCTTCAAGGTCTGGGAGTGACCGTGACCTGATGCTGAAAGCCTTTTAAGGTTCACAGAGGGCTGTCGGGGTCACTGAGTGTATGGGAGTCCTCATCCCAGAGCACCATGTCCCCTGCCAAGGTCTTCCTCCTCCTGGTCCTCACTGCTCCAGGTTGGCAGTGCTGGTCAGTGCTCCTGACTCTGTCACTGGTTCCCTACAAAGCTCTGCATTACTGTCGCCCTGTTCACCCGGCCCTCTCCCCACAGGGAGAGACCCAGAGGAGAACCCAGAGGCCATGGAGGAATTCAAGAAATTTGTAAAGAGCAAGGGATTCAGAGAAGAAAACATCTTTGTACCTGAGCAGATGGGTGAGAGAAAACTTTTACCACGAACTCCCCAAACCCAGCTTGTTTCTCTGCTCTGTTTGTTCCTGTATGACTCTGGGTGCCTTGTGTGTCTCTCTGCCACTCTGTCTTACCTGTGTCTTTTGCCTCCCCTCAAATGCCACTACCACCTCATAAGGGTCCCAGAGCCCAGCTTCAAGTCTTGGCTTTGGGAAGGTCTGAGCTGCAGATGTGATGGGTCCTTATCCAAAAGCTCCTTCTCACCCATGCCCTGTTCTTGCTTTCTACAGACCAGTGTGTGGCTGAGAGTGACTAGGGTAAGTGACCCTCTGGAAGGATCATGGGAATCCTATGTTCCTGGGTTCTGGAGTTAGAGGATCCATGTGCTTTGATTCTTCTCATTCATTTGTGCAGAAATGGTCTACTCAAGTAGTGATCCCTCATTAATCCCTGAACTCTGCTCTCCGCCTGGCTATATCCCCTCATCTCCCACACCCAGGGATGTGCAGACACTAGCCAGGCCATGGGTGTAAGAAACAGAGTCACTCTCATGCTTGTCGCTCTCCAGCCATAACTGCACAAATGCTTCAGGACAGAGGACCACTGGCCAGCGTCTGCCACTCCCCTGTGTTCTCTTTGGCACAGCAGTCCATCATGGATGCACTTGCTGATCCTGTCCTAATGTCAACTCAGTTCTGAGACATCACTGGGGCTCCCCAACCCCAGACCATTTTCCTCACCTTCACTGATGGGCTTCTCTTCAACTTCTGCTTCCCCCGTCCCAGCACCAGCTTCTCCTAATAAAGCATTTCAGCATCATTCTGGCTCGGTCTTGTCTGCAGAGGGCCTTGCATTGTCAAGGTTCTAAGGAAGTGCTTGAGGGTCTAGCAAGGTGTTTGAGGGTCACAGAAAGTGATTGAGATTACTAAATGCATTTTCCGGGAGTCTAGGGCGTGTAAAAATCTTGGAAGGTGACCAGAACATGATTTAAGGTACTTAGGAATGAACATTTATTCAAATGGAACATATTTGAGGCTGGTAAATAGAAGTCTTTTTGTAAATTTTAAAAGATTCTTATAAGCTTCAAGGAATCCACTTGAATCCCCCTCCCACAGCTCAAATCGACTCCAGATAAGTACTGTCAATCAACAGCCTGTTTCCCTCCCCATCTGCCCATTCCTTAGGGTGGGATCTAATCCACTTTCTTTGGATCCCACTCCAACCTGCCAAGGTCATGGGCCTAAAAGTTTCAAATGTATACCCAAGAAAAGTTTTTTTCCTATGCTCCTGATGATCTATCTATCTATCTACCTACCTACCTACCTACCTACCTACCTACCTACCTATCTATCTATCTATCTATCTATCTATCTATCTATCTATCTATCTATCTATCTATCTATCTGTTCCAGCATCTTCTCAGTCTAGGTGCGCCCTCAGAACCTGCCACCAAGAAAGTTCCAAAGCAGTTACCCACAGGTGCTCTGGTCAGCCTCACAAACGGCTTCAGCTGAGCCTATACACCTCTAACGCAGACTGTTCCGCAACCCAGAGACTATTGAAACAGCCAGCTCTACCTAGACCTGGCCAACATTCTAGCTACCCTCCCCCATAATGACACCCCTATGTCAGGAGGAAGTACTTAGTCATAGAAGATTATGTTGTTCCTTATTCATTTATTATCAACAAAAGGCTGGAATGCTGAGTTTCAGAACCTGGGACAAGGGGCCCGAGATGCATATTTTACATACCAAAGCAGACCTGGCCTCCCAGCCTCCCTCATTCCCTACCTGGCAAACTCTGTTTCCAACCCTAAACTATCCAGCCCAGAAGCTGGGCTGTCCTTCCCCCAGAGGTTATTTCCTATATAACCCAGACATTTTGGTTTCTCCTGCTCTTTTTCTATTCCCCATTTTCATCTCTCTACATGTGTGTGCTTTCTCTTTCACCTCCCATCTCTACTTCCTCACTGTGACTTCCCTAGCCTCCTTTCTTGAACTGGCCTGCCTGAGAAAAGCTTCCCAGTAAACCTGTATATATATATAAAATCTGGCTTGAATTGGCTTATTTCATTTGTGGAGATATACCTTATCGGTTATGTGACAACAGATGATCCAGGACAGGAGGCTGTATGGATACTTCTGTCATGTAGGAAAGATGAAGAGGAGGAGGAGGAGGAGGACACACATAGCAATCTGGTGTCACATAATGTTGTGTAACAAATTTTTTCCTGGAGGAATGCAATACAGTCTAGTTTGGAATTCCGTGACAGCCCGAAAAAAGATGCCACCAAAGACCATCCTGACGAACCAGAGTTGTATTAGGATTGCTTACAAAGGATGGTGGGGTTACTAACAGAAGCAGAAGTGACTCAAAACCAGCTATATCACCAAGGCCCATCCCAGCATGAGAGCTCTGTTGGATATTCGTTCTAATGCTTTGATTCAATCGGGAATCCATGTGCCCAAATGCTAAAGGTCCTTGTTCCCAACTGGTTTTTGATTGATCAATAAAGATGCCAGTGGCCAATGGCTGCACACAGAACAGGACACTTAGAGTATCATGTGTGAGGATTCAGAGAGGAACAGGAGACGCACCATGACTCAGGGTAGGAGGATGGGATGCAGAAGCAGCAAGAAATAAAACCAACCAGTCATGTGAGGTTTCAGGTAAACAGACATGGTCCACTTCCCCATAGGGCCTGGAGTAGCAGTGAAAGATCTAAGAGTGACCAGCCTTTGAGATAGCGAAGGAATTTTAAAAATAAGCTAGTGTGTGTGTGTGTGTGTGTGTGTGTGTGTGTGTGTGTGTGTGTGTGTGTGTGAGTGTGTGTGTGTGTGTGTGTGAGAGTGTGTGTGTGTGAGTATGTGTGTGTGAGTGTGTGTGTGTGAGTGTGAGTGTGTGTGTGTGTGTGAGTGTGTATGTGTGTGTGTGTGTGAGTGAGTGTGAGTGAGTGTGTGTGTGTGAGTGTGTGTGTGTGTGTGTGTGTGTGTGTGTGTGTGTGTGTGTGTTTCATTCACAGCTCCAAAGATACCCTCTGGACAGGTGTGCCAGTAAGATCCCCAGGGAGCACAAGCACTATGGACAAAACTCCCCCTATATAGTTTGCACAGGCTGGGAACCTGGATCACATGCAAAACTTACAGGCAGCTCTACAGAAGATGTCCTTTTCAAGAGACATTGGTCTAAACCTCTTCCAGGTTTTGTGGAGTTTGAGACCACTAGGGAATGCTCACTAGACAAAATTTAAAAAGATAAAGGAACAATTTTATGATATTTATAGCAATATATGTTGCAAAAAGTAGCTGCCTCTGCCAGTCTGAGAGTTACTGCAACTGGGAAGATGGGCTTGAGTTCTTGATGACACAAACTGCAACGGTCTCAATTTTTGGGGTTTTCTCCTGCATAAGGCATTATAATATTTGTTTGTTTTGTTTTCTGAGCACACTGCAGTAAAGTGAGATTACAACAGCTGAATGAGAATATGGCGAAAATTTTAATAAAAGCTGCACAATAAGGGGAGATGAACCAAGTGGCCCTGAGATCAATCTCCTCTGTAGATTACTGTCTCAGCTCAACAGCTGATGGGGCCGACCTGAAGGTCATGGTCTAGACACCCTGTGGATAACAGTCCTTAGGCCAAGAACAAGGCCCTGCAGACTGCTAGACTCTTCTTTCAAACTCAGTTTGAAATGGAGTGAGTATTTAAACATCACACAGGCAACACTGCAGGTTTCTGCTTCTTCTGAGACCTGGTTTGGTGTCAGAGTCTCCTTTGCAGCTTATCTTGTCTCAGAAGGACTTTCTGGTTTTTTGCTTACTCTAGCAGAGAGGGGCTGTGAGAATCTGGTCTGTTTCAGGGCTTCCTGAACCTTTTTGAAGTACTGAGGTGTTTTGAGTTGTTTACTTTTATGTTTAAAGAGTTTTCCTGCAGGATGAATGTGGCAGTCTCAGAGGAAACTGTCACACAGTGTATAGCCCTTTGTCAGCCCAGGCCTTGAGCTCAGGAGGAATGGGAATTATCCTGAGAAAGAAGCCCCAGCCCTGAGAGGGGCTCTGCACTCCAGACCTGCCTGACTTTGCTTCCACTCCCTGAACTCTGGGCCTCTCCATTTGAGAAGTCTGACCTTTCTGACAGCAAGAGAGACCTAGTCCCACTTCACTGAGCCACTGAAACTTCCCTGAGGTTTCATGACTGTTCTGTGTGTCAGGTAGAGTAAGGCCACTCCATGCAACTGTACTGGAGCTCGCTCTATTATCCTGCATCCTGGGATCTCAGTGCTGGGAATGTGTGTGAGGATGATTAAAGCTCCCCGAAGTCCTCTTGCTACAGTGAGGGAGTGGCCCCTGAAGGGAATCTCAGGTTTTCCACTCACAACTGCTCAGGTGACTTTGAGCTCCAGGGGCTTGTGTCCTGTGCTCATTCTGTCTAATTCTGTGAAAACTTTCTGAACACCAGCTTTTCTGTCTCCAGGGAGAACCTGTAGCAACACAGAGGTCATCTCTCTCCTGTGGGAAAAGCATCCTCTCTTCTCTGGCACCTCTCCTTCCTCTCCTGACCCCCCTTCACCTCCCCACACACTTTATCACACCCTACTCCTCTCCTTCTCCCTTTCCCAGCCTTTCCCGTCAAAGAAAACAGCTTGTGAGCGACTTCTCTGCCTGGGAGAGCTCCAGCAAGCCACATACTGCTGAACAGGTCAAAGATGGCTGGATACCGTCTGACATCAAGACCTGAAGACAGTGGAACAGTCTTAGTTGTCACAGCTCAGACAGGATTTGACATTCACAGAGCCTCACAGTGGCCTGGAGGTTCATGTCCACTCTGTGTTGAGACCTCAGTTCAAGCAGATGGGGCTAGGGGTGGGGCCTGTCGGAGGTGCAGGTCTCATAGTGTCATTGATAGTTTGAAGTGAGCAGAAGTGATCGGGTTCTTCCCTTCTACCATGTAAGGACACAGTGGCTCACAGTCATCTGAGACCCAGGAAGTGGGCCCTCAGCAAACACCAGATCTGCCATCTCCTTGACCTTGGGCTCCTCTGGCCCTGAAACTGTGAAATCAATTTCTGTTTATGAGCCACACCATCTATGTGATTTTGTTCTCAGAGCCAAGTCAGACTCTGAGGAGGCGCTCCCAGAGTGGCCGTCTGAATGCTCTGAGCCAGAAACTCACAGGGCACAGGAGCAAAACAGACTGGAACCAATTACCAATGGGCAACATGGAAACCTTTCACAAATGGCTAAAGAACAACGCCTACAAATCCCTAGTGTGGTCAGACCTAAACCAGAAACCTGCAGTCAAATGAGGGCTAACAAGGTGACTCCATGGGCCCTGGCGAAGGAGAAGAGTCAGGATAAGAAAAACTCTATTTAGAGAGCTGCTCTTACAGAGAAAGAGAGGACCTGTAAGACACTCACGAAGGCAGTCACAGGGCAGCTGGGAATGTGTAGAAACAGAGGACATTCAACAGAAAGAAGAAAGCTGAAGGGACTCCAGCTGGCCTGAGCATCAAGAGCATGACTGTGGCAGGCCTTGTCCTCTCTCCCATTCCCTCTGCCCTGCTGAAAGCCATTAGATCGTGTTCCTAAAGCTATCCACCAAGCTCTATTCTTTTATTGGGACACTTCCTCCTTCTTAGGCTGACTCCCAAGGTCCAGCTGTCAAAGGCCCCTTTGGCTGCCCTAGTTAACACACCTAAATAAAATCAATCACCTTATCCTAACCTTGAGTTTCCCAGTTTACATTTATAAATCACCATTTGCCTTTGTACCTCATCTGTCCCTTCTCTATCAAGAAGCAACCCTTTGTCATCATCCCCCATGGGCCCCCCATACCTCTCCTACAGCCCTGGGACAAACATCCCTTCTCCTCTCCTTTGTTCTTTTCCCTGCTTCTCTCTTCTCCTCTAGCCCTTGTCTTTGTCTCTCATTCCCTGCCCTTATCCCTCTGGGGCAAATAAATCCCCTATGTGCTGAGAATTTGCTCTCAGAGTTTCTTGAGTCAAGCCTAGTCCCTTCCAAGCCAAGTCAGAGCCCCAGGCGAAGGTCAGCAAGGAGGCCTTGTGCACAGAGCCTGGTTGGTCCACCCTCAGGTCCAAGTCACACCTGAACTCCAGCTGCTCTTCTTATTAGGAACAGTCACTTTCCGGGCCAGGTGGGCCAAATGTGGAGAACAGTGTCCCAGCTCTGAGGGCTGTGGCCAGGAGCCATCCTGAGAAGGAACCTGTAGTTTAAACCTGATCTAGCTTGGAGGCCAAGAACAGGGAACCATGGCAATTCAGAGACCTGCCACAGGGCTCTAGGGTGAGAGCCTGGGAGGCAGCTGTGGAGAGTAGGGGGCAGGTACCGAGAGCCCAGAGTGGCACTGGCAGGAAGCTGGGCTCTGCAGCAGGGGTGCATGGGGGAAGGGACCCCATCCTTGTTGCCTGCAGCTGACCTTATCAGTTGAGAGGACTCTGCAGTTTGGCAGCACACAGCCTGGGCTAGCACGTGTGTCAATAAAGGACTCTGAGTGTCCCCTGTGGGCTCTGAGGTCCCTGGAGCTGCAGTGGTCTATCCCACATCCCAGTCACAGACTCCACTTTAGCAGGCCTTGAAAGTAGGAAGACAGGTCCACACACAGGTCTCCACACAGTAGCTGCTAGCCCTGCTTCCTACACACCTGGGAGACAGTACCCTCACCTCAGCTGGACCTTCAGCTTCTCCTGGGTGAAGGGACTGGAGGAAGTTCGGGGGAGGGGGGCAAGAGGGCAGCCCAGACTCAGACTGCAAAGCCAAGTGTGGCCAGCAGAGGCCCCTGGTACTCGATCAGGCAAAGAACCAAGTGATCACAGCTCTGTTGTTGACTTGTTCCGGGTAGGATCAGTGTCAGCCTAAATCGTAGGAGAGACAAGGGTCTCCACATTCAGCTGACCACCTCACCACCCCGCTGTACACCCGGCAGTGACCAAATACAGAAAAGCCAGAGAGGCAAGGCACCATTACTTTGGTGTTCTTTTCTTTGCCTCTCCTGATTCACCCTTTTTTCTCTTGCTATACTTCAGCAGTACCTTTATTTTATTTTTAAAATTATATCAATTGTTTTAAATCCCTTAGTCAAATTTTGTTTATGCATTTGTTTCATTTGTCTTTTACTCTTGTTTTTTTTTTGTTTGTTTGTTTGTTTTTACTTTTCCTTTTTGGTCACATAAATTTCCCCTTTCTTACTTTTAGCCTACTTTTAGCAGCATTTTCTTCTGTAGCTCCTTGGTTCTTTATTTTGTTAGTTTTCATAAATCTGGGTTTTTTTTAAAGAATGGGCTCAACCAATTTTCCAATTACTTTGTTTTTCTTAAAACAATAAAAAGAGAATCAGATTTTAAAAGGAAAATATACTTTTATACTTCATATCTTAAGATCCTGTATAACTGATAAAATGTTTTATTGAAGTTATTTACACTTAAGGGTCCAGCTGACGTTGGAAAATTGATATACTTTAAGATTCCTTTTTTAAACAAATACAAATCTGTTAAGGGGAGTGAGGAAGGGTGGCAAGCTTAAAAAAGAAAACGGGGGAGGGAGGGTTCTCTTATGCCCAGAATTTGAGGCAGTTAACATGGCAGAAGCTTACAGTCCAAAGCCCCCGTGCTGTGCGCTCAGGTGTTGCAGGTGCAGTCTGGAGGCGTAGCAGGCTCCGCGTCGGCGGCCGGGCTCACGCAGGCGCCTTCTTTGCGCACAGCCTGGTAAGGGTCCAGCTTGGAGACGAGCTTGGCGGAGGCCGAGAAACCGTTCCACATACAGTCCTGCAGGATGATGTTCTTCACGAAGGTCTCGTCGTCCGGGTCGCAGACGAAGCTCTGCTTCGCCGCGTCTCCTCCTGGCAGCTCGGGCAGGTCTGCGGTGGAGAAGCTATCACCTTCTTGGTCCCTGGGGGAGAAAGACGCGGCGACCGCTTCGCAGGAAGGCGAGTAGAGCCCGACGTGGCCCGGGGACGGGCGCGGCGTGGGCAGCAGCTCGAATTTCTTCCAGATGTCCTCGCTGGGCGCTGGCGGCTGCGGTGGCTGCTGGTGCACGTCCTCCTCCTCATCGTCGCACATGAAGTATGGCTGCACCGAGTCGTAGTCCAGGTCCCGGTTGCCGTTGGCGAGGCTCACGTGGAGGGGCATGGTCGCGGCGTTGCGTTTGGAGGCGACCCGGAGGGGTGCAGGGCTGCTGCGGAAACCTGGCGCGCTGCGCAGCAGCCCCGAACCACTCCCCTTCCCAGACCCTCACTTCCGACTATCCCGACAGTCCCTTCACCAGGCTCGGTCTCCGGCTGCAGCGGAGGGAGGAGGCGTCAGCTCGTCGCCAGACGCCACGCTCAAAGTATCGCGCCACCTTACGGAGAGTGACTACTGGCGCCGCGTCGTGCGTGCACAGGATGCATTTCGTGCTGGCATGTAACCTATTCCCCGTATACTCTCACTCATTTCCTGCTAGTGTCTCCCTCTCCACCTCTCAGTCCTCTTCGTTTGCCCAGTGTCTCTTCTACTTTCAAGTCATCTGTAACGTGTGATTTCATGTATCTAGAAAATCGAGAACCCACGGATGAAAGACGCAGAGACTCTCCCTGAGACTGACTTAATACATTTAATATGATAATCTCCAATTCCATCCATTTCCTGCAAATGACACTCTTTGCTCTCATTTATGACTGAAAATATTTCACTTCCGCATATGAACCACATCTTTATTGTCCGTTCCTCTGTTGATGGACACCTTGGTTCCATAACAGTTATTGTGAAAACATTCGTAATAAACACGCGTTCAAGGATCTCTGTGGTGGTGTACTTGATTCATGTCTTCTTCAAGGGTTTTCTTTTTAAAAAAAAAAAAAAGATTTATTTATTATTGTATCTAAGTACACTGTAGCTGTCTTCAGACACACCAGAAGAGGGTGTCAGATTCCTTTAGGGATGGTTGTAAGCCACCATGTGGTTGCTGGGATTTGAACTCAGAACTTTCAGAAGAGCAGTCAGTGCTCTTAACCGTTGAGCCATCTATCTAGCCCTTCAAGGGTTTTCTTAAAGCTACACTATTTTTTTAGGTTTATTTATATTATTTTAAGTGTATGAGTGATTTGCCTGCGTGTATGTAAGTGCATTATCTGCACGCCCAGTGCCCATAGAGACCCAAAGAGGATGACTGACCCCCTGTAACTGAGTCAGGACACCGAGCCTCCATGTGAGTGCTGGGAGCTAAGGCCCAGGACCTCTGGACTTCGGGGAGAGATCTGCTACAGAGACCATCTGCAGCACCATCCCACACATTTGTAATGACTATATGATGCTTGCATCTATAAATGGCTCCTGCAATTTTTTTAAAGTGTAGATACAAATATGTGTGAGCTACACATTAAATTTAGGCATGAGCTAAACTTCCAAAATACTTTATGATTAAATATTACATAATGCCAAGCAGTCAAAGCAGCTCATACATTGGAAGGCTGAGGCAGGAGGATTACCATGGCTGGGTTATATAGTAAGCTCCAGGATATCCTGGTCTACATAGTGAGAACTTTGCTCAAACAAAGAAGAAAATCCATAATGCAGAATTCTTAAATAATTAAAAGATCTAGCTTATTTTCTCTTTTCTTTCCTTACTATATACCAAATTTTTAGGAAGGAAAAATAAACAATTTAAAGAACATATATGCTACCTGGTTTCTGGACAATATCTTCTTATAGACATTTGAGGTCTGTATTAAACTTCTAAGTGAGTGGGGCTGAAGGATAGCTCTCTGGTAGAGAGCCCTGGCTGCTCTTCCAGAGGAACTTGGTTTGATTCCCAGCACCCACATGTTCAAAAAGACTAACTTTAAAAAATAGTAACTTAATATTTCTTGTTTACTTTTAATTCTTCGGGGTTTTAATTTTTAAGTATTTTTAATGATTCACTTATTCTTATTTTATGCACATTGAGTTTTGTTGGGTTGTTTTGTTTTGTTTTGTTTTGCCTACATATATTGTCTGTGTGAGCATATCTACTGGAACTGGAGTTACAGACAGTAGTGAGTTGCCAAGTAGATGCTAAGAATGAAACCTGGTATCTCTGGAAGAGCAGTCAGTGCTCTTAACCACTGAACCATCTCTCTAGCCCAAAGAGTTTTAATTTGTTTGTTTGTTTGTTTCCAAAACAGTCTTGCTGTGTAGTTCCAGCTGTCCTGGAAGTATAGGGTAGGCTGGCCTAAAACTCATAGAGAACAGTATACCTCTGCCTTCCAAGTGCTAGGATTAAAGGCGTGTGCCACCACACCCTAGGATTTTAATTTTAATGAGGAGTTATTTAAATTTGGGGAGGGTCTGGAACCTTTAATATCTATTTTAAGATGTAAGTTAGGAGCTACCAAAACAGTACATACAGCTAAAACTAAATATCCTGTGAGAACTGGGTATGTTTTACCTGACTGGGTACTAGCAGTGTTGGTCCATGACTGAGTACAAACACAGGCCATGCATAGTCTAACCATTTGTCTCAACCCCCAGAACTTTGTAAAATTGGAAAGAGAGAGAATTGCCTCCACAAAGTCCTACCAGGACCTTCACACCTAGGCCAAAGCTGTGCATACCTGCATAAACACAAGGAGTGTAATAGAAACATTTTAAGTGCCCTAGGCTCTATCTTGTTATCTGCCCAGCCTCTAACATGTGACCAGACCAACTGCAAAAGGTCACAAGGGGCAAACAAACCTCAGCAAACCACAAGATGCTTGGTTGGTCAGTGAGGCCTTTGAAGCAACTGGGTTCAGAGTTCAAGAAGGAAGAAGAGGTCTCTGCCAGGGAGTCCCTGAAGCTTTCCTTCCAGCAGAAGTTAAGCCCAAGGAGTTTCAGAGAAGGCCCCCTGCAGGGCAGCTGGCAGAAAGGCAGGATGCCTCTTTATTTCCTGTCCTGCCAGAATTCTGCTCATGCCTCCTGAGCACAGTTCTAGCTCCTGAGCTATCATGCCAAGTCCAGGGTACCATGCCTGAATCCTCAGTACAGACCCAGAGAGCGGGAAAGGGAGTGGAGGACTATCATGTGCTGTGGTGTCATCTCTGCATATTGAGGCTAGACTTAGAAGTCTTCCTCATGTACTGATCACAACAGAGAACAACTGAATTTGGGGCAGTTCTGGGGCCCACAGTTAAAGGTCATGCATAGTCCCTGTCTTGAGCAAAAAGAGAGCCTGGTATGTAGGATCCATCCTGGTCCTGCCTCCAAGTGTCCTAGACTCCTCAGGCCCCACCTTAGAAACATCCAATAGCTCCCAGAAAGAACTGGGTCCAGATAGGAGAGGAATTCAGAGAGAATGGGTCACGTGGAAGTTAGAGCAGAGGCTAACTGAACTGATGGACACCAACCTGAATCCCAACAACCCCTCACCAAAGGTGACAAGTTGGACAGCCAGCCTCCACCAGGATTTGCACTTTGAGGCTGTTACTGATTATTTGGGGTAGGAGGCATCTGCTCCCTCACTGTGGCCCACCATGACCCTGTTGAACAGAGAAAGCCCAAACCCTGATCCTTGGACGAACTGTGGGAGAGTGCTGGAATGGTGAACAGGGCTGGTGGTCGCTGTAGCTGCTTCTGTCTTTCCTGGGGGAGGGGGGGTGATGATGGAAGAACTAGCCGCTCTTGTTCTACCCCTGCCACTGAGCTCAGCTCCTCAAAGCAGGGCCTTCCCAGTATTCAAGCAATTTGTTGGAACAGGGCCCCATGCAGTGACATTCATACTATCTGAAGCCCTGATGGCTTCTCATAGTCTTGTCTCCCCAGAGAATCTTAGACACTCCTGCCAGGGTCCACCCTGACAGCAAGCAGCTCACCAGGTTGCTCCTAGCACTTTACATTGCTTGACAGAAAAGTCAGACGCCATGCTCCTTGGCACTGGTTAGGCAATAGCTCTGCAATTTTTCCCATGTCTCTCTCCCAACATAACTCTTAGAGCCCACACAAGGCTCTTCACAGACAGGCTGAACCAGAGTACTGCTGAATACATTTATTTGGAATCAGGGGAGGGGGAGCAGGTACTGAAGGGGTAGTGGTGAAGCAGTAGGAAGTTTGATCCAGGAGAGGTGTGGTACAGAGATGTCCCAGCCTGGTGTTGGACGCAGGCTGGCTCAGCTGTTGCAGACCTGGGCAGCTGCTGTGGTAGGGAGAAAAAGAAAGATAAGCACCCTCCCCTCATTGTTTTTCAGGAGCAGCAGTCAGGGGAGGCATGGACAGGGATGGTACAGGGCAGATACGGGTCAGAGATCCTCTTTCCCCACGATTCTGTGTGGTCCTGGCTGGGAGCTGGGGTCCTGCAGCACTTCCATAAGTATTCAGATCTCAGCCTCCTTGGGGAGAAGGGAAAGGAAGGAGCAGGTAGAGACCAGGGACTGAGAGAGATCATGACAAGAAGAGCAGAATTCCTATACATCATGGAAACTAAACAAAGGGCCACATCCTGAGTGACCACACTTGTCTGTGTGGATGGGATGAGGACCCTCACCCAGAGCCCAGCATTCTAGGCTTTTCCACAGTCCTATGGGCAATGGGGGGGCACTTACCCTAGTCACTTTCATCAACACACTCATCTGTAGAAACCAAAAGAAGCCCAGAAGTGAGAATGGCCCTGTTAAGAGGACCCGCACACCTACAGCTCAGACCCTCCCACAGCCAAGAGTTGAAGCAAAGCCCTGGGATCCCAGTGAGGGGCTGGGGGGAAAGGACAGACAATACAGAAGCCAGGGATACAAAGAGACCTGGGGAGACACTGAAGCAGAAGCAGGCCATTTGGAGGTTATGGGGACACAGAGAGGCACAGAGACAAAATGTCCCCTTTGTAACATTGAGTTATGGGTAACATTGGGAACACAGTGGGGATACCACAGAGGCACACAGGGGACATGGAAAGAGATGAAATAACACATAAGGGACAACAGGACCAGGAACAGAGAGGACACAGAAGGCACCCACACAGACAGGACACAGAAGGCACCCACACAGACAGGACACAGAAGACACCCACACAGACAGGACACAGAAGGCACACACACAGACATGGGCTGGAGGCAGACAGTCGTGGGGGACAGAGAGAAAGGCATGGGCATTTCTGCTCTCACCTCTGCTCTCTGGCACAAACATGTTTTCCTGTTGGAGTTCCATGCGCTGTATGAATTTCCTAAAATCTTCCAAGGCCTCTGGGTTTTCCTCAGGGTTTCTCCCTGTGAGGAGGTGAGGCAGGTTTGAGGGGTGATGCTCAGCTCTTCACAGAGCCAGAGACCCAAGATGGAGGTGCAAACTAGCAGAGGTCAGAGAGGACCCTGGCCGTAGACAAGGAACTTTGTGTGTGGACATCCATAGACACTGACTGGTTGTCAGACCCAAGCAGGCCTGCAAGGTCACTTCACAGTCCTCTATGAACCCTGAATCTCAAGGCCATGAGACTGGAGGATTCCTATCTATAATAAAATGTCTCTACCAAGACATATCCTTTTAAGATCACGTGACCGAGAACCCTGGGAGCAGCATTTGCAGGCTCCAGGTGTGAGACCCACTCCTGAGTGCTCAGGCCTCCAAAGGCCACACAAACCCCATTCCTACGCAGTTTCCTCCACTGTCCATTTTGGATCTGACACATTTCCAGGGCAGCATCCTGGCTGGATGAAGCCCCAGTGTCACATATGTCTCCTGCCCTTCTCATGACTACCAGAAGCAGAGACCAGGAACAGGACACAGGACCTCCATGGCACCTCACCTATGAGCTTTCCCATTCCAAATGACTTCCCATGGTGTCGGCCTTCACAGTAGAAAATGTAGTAGTCCTTCACCGATGTCTTTTCAACATGAACAACCTTCTTGTCATGAACTGCAGATGAACAGAAATAGCTTAGTATCTCATCGAGACACTATTGAAGACCTTATGAAGGAATACCTAGGAATACTTTGGTGTTCACCCAGGACACCTAGGTAGTCTAACCCTGGCCTTTCCGTGGTCCCCATCGTTAGACAGGAGCCATCTCCCACAGAAGCTGCCAAGCCCAGCAGAGGAAGGTGGGAGCTGGGGCACCTTAGGCCCAGCACCTCCCTGTCTGGCTTTCCTGTCTTTGGGTCTTTGTGGGTCAAGAATTGAGCTGTGTAGGAAAACAAGAATGACTCAGTTTTTAGGACCACTAGAACAGGGAGTGACTGATGGCCTCTCCTAGGACTAGAGCAGGCAGGGACCCGTCCACCTCAGGGCTTGCCACTGTAGGAGACACTGAGGCACAGGGACTCACAGGTGGTGTATTTGCCAGGCTCTTCCATTTTCTTCAGCACTACTTTAAACTCATGGCAATGACGCTTCTTCCTGGAAAACACAAGCCCATAGGCAGCTGCTCTCAACAACATAACTGAGGCATATCAGTCCTGGTCAGGTGACCCCTTAAACTCTATGTCAGTCCTGTTCTACTTTTAAGGTCCCCTCAAAGGTAGGAATCTCTTAGTTATCCAAACTCAAATAATAGATAGCAAGGAAGAGAAAAACTGCAGAGAACCCCAGTAGGGAACACATACCAGAATGTAACTGTGACCTCCAAGTTTCCTTCTTCCAGGGCTGTTATTCTCACAGGGAAAACCCAAAGGGGTATCTTGTGATTGGGTAGGCTCCCATTGTGTACCATGGCCTTTATATACCAGATCCCAGAGAACTGCAAGAGACAGAGCTGTGAGCACACCCAGGCCTCCCCCAGAATCTTCCCCAGGGCCCAGCACATGAGCTAGCTCCTGAACAGACACTCCCATGGGTGCAGCCACTGAGGAGAGCTAACCCTATGTGTTCCAAGACCTGTGGTCAATAGAGAGAAACCAGCACTTGGGCTACCCAGTTCCATGATGGCAGAAGTGGCTTTCCCCAGCCCAGTGTATGCACTCTTTGATGTCTACACCTCAAAGAAGGCACTTGAAGGATCCTCTGTCCTGAATGTCCTGCTCTAAATGTTCTAGCTTTGGGTATTACTTGAACAAGGATCCTTCACCCAAATCTGCTTTTCTGTTCTAACTCAAGTCTTAGGAGGACCTGTGTTTTCAGGAAGATGCCTATCTTCTAATAGGAGTCCTTGATCTAACTGCTGAGAAGTATGGAGTCAAACTCAACCTTCAAGGAAACATTCTCCACCTCAGCACAAATCTACCAGCACCAACCAGGGCCAGGCCATCTCCTAGTGTCACCCACTGTCCCTCCCATCCTCACATCCTCCTGGTCATCTAATGGGGCTTCCTGAGCCTTCAGGACAGCCACAAGCCCCAGCAGCAGGACGGTGAGAAGCAGGCACTTCATCTCCAGACACTGGGTTCTCACGCAGGGCAGGTCACCTGGGCAGTGTGAGCTCTGACTCCTCACAGGGTGCCCTTTATATCCTCCATGGACAGGGACCTGTGCCCACTTGGCACTAACCATGTCCCTCCTGTCCATCTCTCATGGCCAAACACACATCCATCAAGGAGATGAAGGTGTTGTTGTTGGGATCTGATGAATATCAAATCAGTGTCACCTGCAGATGAAGAAAGACACACAATGCCCTAGAAGGTCTGTGCCACCCAAGTGCTGTGCTCACAAAGGACAGTGGGGGATGAGCATCTCAGGTGCAGGGAGAGAGGGAGAACCAGGCTTCCCTTCACACCCCTGCCCTGCATCAGCCCATGGCTACACTGAGCTATGCTCGCTGAGACATGACCTCTGACCTCCTGCTGCTGAGAACAAGGCTGAGCTTCACAACCAGAGACCATCTGCTGGGTCCCACATGGTTGGTCCCTGCCTGGGGACTCAGTTCATTGTCCCTTCCCTTCATGGATATCCCCCCTGGACTTTCCCATAAGTGGGGACACATATTCCTGACTGGAGTCAGTTTAAACATCATCAGGGTAGACCCCACGCCACTAGGGAATACCAGGGCCCGTGACCCACTCCATCCTGCACTGAGGCCAGCCATACTCTTTACAGAGCACTTCTTACTCTCAGACATCTTGGTCCTTTTTCACTAACCGGCCACTGTTCATCTTCAGAACCACCAGTTAGGGTTCAGTTTCCGTGCATCTCAACTGTAAGTTGGCTGCATGAAGAATTCCAGCTGCACATTAGGATCATGAGTATGTGTCTCCTAAAGGAATCAGTGAAAGAGTTCACCTCTGGGAACTCAAGGGGGTTCATGTCCAACTAGGCGACTTGACCTTCTGCTGTTCCCTCCTCTGAGGGCCCTCTGACAGGACGCTTGCAGAACCAGAGCTGCTCTGGTAGAACTGAGGTCCTTGTGACTCAGTTCTTGCCATCTTGTGCCCTGACTTGGGATGGAGAAGCAGGCTCCGTCATAGCCTGTCCTGAACCACCCTGTGCTCCTGTTGAACTGCTCACCTCTGGAGTCCACAACCGTCCTTCTCATTAGCTTTGAACACCCACAGGCTCTCAACACAGCCAGGTCTCATTCCCTGCAGACAAATGGATACACAAGGCACCATGAGTCCACGTGCCGGCCTGTGTTCTGAGTTCAGTGAAGGCTGCCCTGGCTTCTGATCATAGCCCAACTTCCCTCCCAACAGGAACTCTGCCTTCCACTCCCTACTCTGCAGTTCCTGGACTTAGCCACCTGCCCCAAGACACAGAAGGTCATCTCTGGAGAAGGGTTTCAGTTCCTGTGGGTCTGTTCACACTCTACGGCCCTGGAGATAGGTGCTGGTCCCACAATGGCATCTTTGTGCCTCTCTGGACCAAAGGTTGACAGGCTCAGCATCCATACACAATATTAGTGAGGACTCTGTGATAAGCCCTGGACTGCGCTGAGAAGCTGGCATGGCCCAGGCTTTTATGTTAGTATAGGAGGTGCTGGGCAGGAAGCCTGTCATGCTGGGTGTAAGAGGGTGGGGCTGGTGCTCTTTATGATAAATCAGGAAGCAGGTTAGCAGTTCCCTATCATGGGAGAGATCTCTGTACCTGTCAGGTTGTCCTTCATACCATGCCTGAATCATTCCTGTAAGCATGTCCCCACATAGGCACATGTGTCTCAATCCTTGAACAGGAGAACAATGTGCACACATGTGGTTATCAGAGCCAGGGACATCATCAGTTCGCTGATGACTTGGGTAGTGTCTGAAAGTCGAAGGGCAAACCTCACAGCTCCCTGAACCTGTGATAGACACTTTCTGACACACTGATAGCTTCCTAGTACAGTGCCTGCATCCCCTTCCGTGTTTTCCTAACACTCAGCCTCGATGAGCAGAGGTGAAGTAAATTTAACATGCTGTCATGTTGGGATCTGAAGCATCCTCCAGGGGATTGTGTGTTGAAGACTAATTCCCAGTTAGTGGCCCTCTTTTGGAGTGTTCTACAGACTGAAGGCATAGGGCTGGTAGAAATGAGTCACCGAGAGCACGTCCATCAGCTAAATTCTGCTCTGGCCTAGTCTTACCAGACTCAGAAAGACAAATTCTGCATGTTTTCTTTCATTTGCAGAATGTATAACATGAAAGTCCAAGGGTAACTGTGTGCAGGAAGGTGGAGTCTGAAGGAAAGAAGTAATGGATGCTGGAAAGACAAATGTCACAAATGCCTCCTGTGGAGAATACATATTCATCTCACTTGGACACATCTTTTTTTGTCAGGTCTACTTCATAGTTCTGACTTTTGTCTATCTGACTGAACTCTAAACACATAAGCCATGCAGGATGTGAGTCACACTGGCCTCAGTGGGTCCCAAATGGCTTTCTATTGAGATGTGGCCCACTACAGATTCCCAGTGAATTTTGGGGGTTCCCTAACTAACCCTCCTGCACCTGCAACGGGAGAAAGGCTTCTGCTTGCCAGGCAGCATGTGTACCTTCCTCTGCCCACCATCCCCATCCCTGACTCAGGCAGATGCCCTGGGCTGCAGCCACACTATTTCCCGGCAGGTCTGACAGAAGTCTTGTGGAGGGGATCCCACCCCCAAACCACCTCCTGCAACCTTAAGCTGTGCCTTAGCTTTCTCTTTACATTTGCATTGTTCAGAGTCCATTACATAAGCCACCCCTGCTCTATCTACTGCGCAGTTCTGCCTCTTGATTGAACTCTGATTTGTGTAATTATAAATCATTTAAAAAGTCATAAATGTCACGGGGAACATCAAATGGAACACATCGTACAGACTGTGTTGATACAGTGGGTGTTTGAATGTTAAATTGAATTGTCTGAGCCAACCTCACCAAGGTGTCATTTATAAACAAAATTGATTATGGTGGAAGAACATTCAACGTGGGAGGAACACAGGGTACAGACCTGGGGGAGCAAGTTGGGCTTGTTCCAGGATCAGAACGAAGGGCAGGATGTCTACAGCAGATGACGCCCATGAAGAGCGGCCAAAGCCCAGGTCACCGAGAGGGCAGGCCAGCAAGGAGGTCTACGGGCCACTGGGTAAGGACATTAGCTTTTTCTGTGAGAGAAATAGGGAAACCTGAAGGACTTTGAACCGGCACAATGTGCACAGTTTTAGAGTCCTTCCAGATGTTATACTAAGACTGTATAGCTGGAAAGGCTGCAATAAATGATTCAAGCCAGAATGATGGTGTGATGTTACCTACCTGGGAAGAACAAAGAATGAACTTATATACCTACCACCAATAAAGAGAAAACAGGGAAGAATATGCAAAATCATTTTTATATAATGAACCACAAACAATGAAGGCTTTGAGTCCTTGGGGTGACTTACAATATGAGGTCCCTCTTGTCACAGCATCTTGGAACCTGTGGAATTTGAACAACAAAGAGAATGCAACAGGGCCAGGGACTGGCTGAGTGGAGGAGATGGTAGTGAGGTCAGGAGCAATGGCTGCAATATGTGAGACCCCCACATGCAGGAAGAACCCCAGAAATATGTCTGCCAAGGGCTCCAAGAACAACCAGGAAGCCGGGCGGTGGTGGCGCACGCCTTTAATCCCAGCACTTGGGAGGCAGAGGCAGGAGGATTTCTGAGTTCGAGGCCAGCCTGGTCTACAAAGTGAGTTCCAGGACAGCCAGGGCTACACAGAGAAACCCTGTCTCGAAAAAAAAAAAACAACCAGGAAAATGCCAGAAGGAGGAATAGGTCCTCACATGGGGGAGGGAAGGATGACCTTAAGTTAGAAACGATTCTAAGATCTGTCAGGAGAACACCTGGCAACAAGGTAATGGACTCCTGAAGGAGTCAAGACAATTCAAGGGGAAAAAGCAGGCTTCAATGCATCTCTGGGAGAATCGACATCCACCCACTCAGACCTCAGAACAGCTAGAGAGATGTGGTGTCAGGAAGAGGAAGGTGTGGGATAGTGAGGCGTCAGGGGACATGTGGAGCTCAGAATGACCATGCACCATCTGCTGGACCATGGCAGGACCACTGCTGAGGAAGAAGGAGCCGTGACAGGCAACAGGATACATTTTTAAAGCTGTAGCAACTGACCTTTCAGACCTCAGCAAAAGACATACCTCGTAGAAATTGTTGCCCCAAACAACTTCTGGGTGGTATTTTCCATGAAAGCCAGGCTCAGATCTGTGGCACACTGACTTCAGATGGCTTGGCTCTTCTACAGGGAAGTAAGTCTCCATTACATAGTTATCTGTGTCTATGGAAAGCCAACCTCATATCTGTGCCACGCTGGCTTCAGACAGCTTGGCTCTTTGATGGGGAAGTGGGTATCAGACAATGTATTCCATTCTCTACTGTCTATGGAGAGCTATTTACTCTCTCTTCAACTGGCTTAGCCTTCTTGTAAGGAAGAGAAGCCTGGAGCTGGTCCACAGCCCCCAGCTCTCGTTGCCAGGCAATCCCTGTGGTACGCCCTGTCACAGTCCCTGTGGTACGCCCTGTCACAATCCCTGAGGTACGCCCTGTCACAGTCCCTGTGATATGCCCTGTCACAGTCCCTGTGGTATGCCCTGTCATAGTCCCTGTGGTATGCCCTGTCACAATCCCTGTGGTACGCCCTGTCACAGTCCCTATGGTATGCCCTGTCACAGTCCCTGTGGTATGCCCTGTCACAGTCCCTGTGGTACGCCCTGTCACAATCCCTGTGGTACGCCCTGTCACAGAGGTGGAAGCCAGACGCTGTGGCTCCTCAGATCTGGTTTCCTACCCTGAGAATTTTCCAGACCTACAAGTGTTTAGTGTGTGTCAGAACTCCATTCCTTCCTGTGGTTCACTGAAGCCCTCCACAACCCCTGCCAAAAAAAACAAAAACCAAAAACCAAACCATGTGTATGCATCTACTCTTCAGTTGACACGCACAGATCCCACCATGGGCTTATTAGGAAAAATGCTACGGTGGATCTTCAAATACAGGTTTTCGTGTGTTCATCTGCTCTTTAGTTGACAGACACCTGCATGGATTCTACCATGCTACTGTGGGCCTTCTCATGCACATATTCACATGGATTTAACATTCTCCGTATACATGCTCCTAGGTACAGAGCTGCCCAGTCAGGATCCCTCTCCATCCTGATATCTGGAGAGCTGGAAGGTGACTTGTCACAGTATCTGTACCATCTTAGAGTCCCATGTGTAAAGTCCAAGGGTCCCCATTTCTCCATGGGCTTGGTAACACTTATGGTTGCCCCTGTGTTGTTGACTGACATGAACTTGAAGACCCACCTGCAAACGTTTACAAAACCAAACCAAAATTAATCTCACCATAGTGACCCAGTGGGTCTATACATCAATTCAATCTTTGACATTTACGTAAAAGTGATTCCCAGTAGCTATTGTCCCTGATAACCCCCAGGACATACCCCTTCATGTGTACAGGCACTCCAAGGAAGTAGCTCATTGTGAGTTAGAACAGCAGAGCAAGCTACAGGGCCAGACAAAGGACAGAAACCAGCGGGCATTGGTTGACAGGTGGATAGATGGGCAGATGAAAAGATGGATGGATTATTGTTGCAGGAATTAGGGAATGAATGAAATTCGGGAAACAGCAGTGTAAGCAACATGAACCTCTTTTAAGAAGGAGGGAGTTGCTGGTTTCAGCTCTGGCCCTGAACAAGGTCACATTGCCAGTTTGTACAAGCCTGGAGTCATTCCCCACCTATGGGCTCACCCTGCCCTGGAATGCTAGAGATAAGGGTCCATTTGGGTGAGGCAGGCACACAGTATGCCCCTAAAGGTTCTCCTTCCCTCATTCCTCTTGCTCTGTTGAGCACTGTAGGCAGTGATGCCCCCAGTGGTCATTTCGAGAACTGCACCCAAGGCTTCTACCCCAAGAATCAAAACCTTCAGCTGGGTGTGGTTGGTTGCCTTCCAGGAACCGGATTCCCAGGAGGCAAAAGATCCAGCCCTGCAAGCTTCAGAAGTAAGGAAGGGCTATCAAAGACTTATTTCTCAGCTCCACGGACCCCAGGTCATCCAGGTCACTCAGAGTTCTCTTCACATGACCCTGGCTTGAGAACCCTGTGGCGTCACTAGGGCTTGGGAGAAACCCAAAGGACCGTCCCCAGAACCCTCCAAGGGAGCACAATCCTGGAACCCCAGATGCTGCCCTGGAATCTGTAGCGTTTGAGGGTGTGCATTTCTTTTATTTTGAGCACCCCAGGTGATAAGAGTTGTTTCTGCAGCTCAGGACCTCCTGCAGTGGCTGGGCAGGTTGTGAGGCAGGTCAGACCTGCAACAGGCTGACTAGTCCCTCTGGTTCATGCTCCTGAAAGCTAGCTCCTCATCCCCAGATCTGTGGCACCATCAAGTTTCCTGCCACAGCTCCTTCCCTGAAAGGTTCATCAGCCTATCTCTGGCTCTGTGGAACTATCACCTTTTAGCAAAGAGGAGGAATGTTTCCAGAGCCCATCAAAGTAACTGGACCATCAGAGACTTGGGCCTCTTTGGTGCCTTCTGGAAGTAGAGTAAGATTGACCAAACTTGTGGATCTGCCACTGCAGCTTTGGGCTATTCCCTACACCAAGATGCTCGCTATTACCCACTACCCCAACCTAGACCCCCACTACCCAACAGAGTGCTGATAGTAATTGGAAAGCAAAACCTTCTAGACATCCCCTCCTCCACTGCAAGCTAGCATGGCCAGTTCTGCTCTGAGCTAGAGATGGAACGAGAATGAGTGTATGTGCACATGTGTGTGTATGTGTAAGTATATATGCATGTGTATGGGTGAATATGCTTGCATGTGAATGAATGTGTGTATTATATATGCATATATTATACATGTGTGGTTATTGTGAACATATGTGTGCTTATGTAGCTTTCCAAGTGTGCATATGTACATTCTGCATATATGCATATGACTGAGTATGTATGCAGGTGAGAGTGCTGTACACAAGGATGGAGTGTGTACATTATGTATGCTAAAGTATGCATAAGCACGAGTCTCTGCATTCTATGCCTATACATCAGATGTGCTAATGGAGCTGTTTGTCAAGATGAAATGCACCCATAACATGGGTGTGCACTGCTCTGTGTGTGTGTGTGTGTGTGTGTGTGTGTGTGTGTGTGAGCAGCTATCTGTGGCATTCACTTTTATAGTCTCTGCAGAATGAAGTCACTGAGATTTGCTCCTGCCCTGGGAAATGCAGAAACCCCAGCCCTGAGAAATGTAGCCAGGACTTTCAGGAAACTAAGCCAGGTGGGAGGGATGGGATTCAGGGGAAAACATTGATCTAGGAAGCAGAAAGAAATCCTGGAGGCTCTGGACCTGTGGGCTGAGCTCAGAATAAAGCCTGTTTCTTTTCCAGAACAGGGTCATTAGGACATCCTCCATCAGAACATAGTGCCCAATCCTGTGAGCAAGGCTCCCTCTGTCTTCCCAAGTTCCTCCACCTTCCGACAGGAAGGGCTTTCATTGCCCACACACACACTCAGAATGGCTAAGTGGGAAGAGGCTGTCCAAGAGCATCCTTAGTCATCAGGGAAATGCAAATCAAAACAACCCTGAGATTCCATCTCACACCAGTCAGAATGGCGAAGATCAAAAACACAGGAGACAGCAAATGCTGGAGAGGATGTGGAGAAAGAGGAACACACCTCCGTTGCTGGTGGGACTGCAAGCTGGTACAACCACGCTGGAAAGCAGTTTGGCGGTTCCTCAGAAAACTGGACAGATCACTACCTGAGGACCCAGCTATACCACTCCTGGGCATATACCCAGAAGATGCTCCAACATGTAATAAGGACACATGCTCCACTATGTTCATAGCAGCCTTATTTATAATAGCCAGATGCTGGAAAGAACCCAGATGTCCCTCAACAGAGGAATGGATACAGAAAATGTGGTACATGTACACAATGGAGTACTACTCAGCTATTAAGAACAATGAATTCATGAAATTCTTAGGCAAATGGATGGAGCTAGAAACTATCATCCTGAGTCAGGTAACTCAATCACAAAAGAACACACACGGTATCGCTGATAAGTGGATGTTAGCCCAAAAGTTCAGAATACCCAAGACACAATTCACAGACCACATGAAGCTCAAGATGAAGGAAAACCAAAGTGTGGATACTTTGATCCTTATTGGAAAGTGGATCAAAACACCCATGGCTCACAGCCAACCAATAGAATGAGAATAAGGTCCCCAATGGAGCAGCTAGAGAAAGGACCCAAGGAGCTGAAGAGGTTTGCAGTTCCACAGGAGGAACAACAATATGTACCAACCAGTACCCCCTGAGCTCCCAGGGACTAAACCACAAACCAATGAGTACACATGGAGAGATCCACAGCTCCAGCTACATATGTAGCAGAAGATGACCATTTCAGACATCAATGAGAGGAGAGGCCTTTGCTCCTGTGAAGGCTCGATTCCCCAGACTAGGGGAATGCAAGTCAGGAAATTAGGGTGGGGAGCAAGGGAGGGGAGATGGGATAGGGGGTTTTTGGTGGGGTAACATGGAAATACATTTGAAATGTAAATAAAGCAAATACCTAATAAAAAATTAAAAAATAAAAAGAGTGTCCTCCTCTCAGAGACCAAGCACCCAGCCAAAGCTGAGAGCCTGGGTGTTACCTATAGTTCCCCCATGTGTATGAGTCAGCTGGAGATACTATAATCAAAGGCCCTAGACAGAGGCCTAAACAGCATTTATGTCTCAAAGTTCTGGAGGCGATAGTCCATGAGGGCTCCCATATGATGAAATTCTGAAGAAAGCCTCCTCCCAGATGAGAGGGTGACAGGGTGACTTCTCATTGTGTCCTCATGTACCAAGGCACTGATTCCCATAAGGACCCACCTCAACCTCATCCAACACAAATCTCCCCAAGGGTACCTCTCCGCATATCATCCCATGCAGACTGGAGCTTCACATGAGGGGACACCTGTGAGCCCCTGTGCCCCTCCTCATTTGTCATGTCACTACATCAAGCATAGGCTCACCTAGTGTTGCTGAAGTTCAATAAGTGCCACTGTCCATCACTGCAAGCTCAATGAGCAGAGACAGGAAAGGATTCTTTAAATCGTACCTTACTCAGAGAGCAGCAAGCCGGAAGCGGGGGGGGGGGGCGGGCAGCCGTGCCTGGGCACGCTCCCTCTCTCACACCCTCTCTGGTATATTTTATAGAAAACTGGGACAAAGCCAATAATCATCCCAAAGTCTTATCCTTCTGGCCGGGTAGTCAGCCTTGACTCTGAGATTTATGACATTGTGTCTTTCCCCTTCTGTTCCTGTCCCTGCCCATTAAATAGTCCCTGGAGTAACGCTACTATGCATATGAAATTATAATATATCCTCACCCATGGACTCACCCGTGGACTGACATATGTGGCTCTCTCTGCAGACACACACCAGTGGGAGAGCCCCAGCTTTGGCGCCGCCTCTGTGAAACAAGTCAGGGAAATGGCATTTAAAATGCTCCTGAGGCCACAGAGACTGTGAATCTCTTTCCAGGGCCCTGAAGTAGATTTAACCTTACCCGGCTCATGTGAGACCAAGGTCAGACTGTTGCAAACAGCATTAGGATCTGCAAGGCTGGCTCTGTGTGATTTGAGGCAACTCTGCCCCCACCCAATTGGCTACTTCAAGGGAGGTTACTTTCAAGGGTAGAGGGACAGATTCTGTGAGTCCACCCTGTGGGGTACATGTAGACATTCAGATCTACTGACTGGCCCATGTTCTAGCTTCTGGGACCTTCCATGCTTCCCTCCTCCCAACATCTCCTCCTCTTCCTCCTCCTCTTCCTCCTCCTCTTCCTCCTCCTCTTCCTCCTCCTCCTCTTCCTCCTCCTCTTCCTCCTCCTCTTCCTCCTCCTCCTCTTCCTCCTCCTCTTCTTCTTCTTCCCCTTCCCCTTCTCCTCCTCCTCCTCTTCTTCCTCCTCTTCCTTCTTCTTCATTCTCCTCCTCCTCCTCTCTCCACTCCCTCTCCTCCTCTCCCATCTCTGGTAGGGCCCAGCAGGCAAGACAACAAGGAGTCTGAGGCCCCTAGAACATGGTGATCTTACCCACCCTGACGAAACAACAGTCTAGAGACTGTTAAGGCTAAATGGCAGGGCATGGCAGTCCTTTGCTCTGCAGTGGCCACCCTCTGTCAAATATTAAGGTCCAAAGATATCAGAGGAAGAGACAGGAATCCCAGGCTCAGCTCCCCATGACATACCTTAAGGGGTGCTCAAGTCCCCACCATACTTAAACCCTGGGTCCTTCCCCTAGGAAGGTTAGGTCCATGCCTGATGTTAGCTGCCATCCCCCCACCATACTTAGGTTTTAGATTCTTACCAGGAGATCTTGAAGCCACACAACCATCAACAGCCTTCCTCTGAGTATGGACTCCTGGGCTTCTGTTTTCATTCATAAGCCAAAAATTATGTGTAATTGCCCTGGTCCCAAAATGCTGGTAAACAGCACACATACAGTAATGAACTGAAAAACACGGCAGGCAAGTGCCTTACACGGGAGCCACCTAGTAAAACCTGCAGATAGCACAATCAGAATCCTGTGTCAGTGTACATGATCAGTCAACATCACAAAGGACACAATCACCCACTGTTGATACTGTTGGGTTTAAGCAAATCCAGCCACTAGCAGAGCAAGTCTTGGGGCCATTGGATGGATTCACACTGCAATGTGTAGAAACATTCTCATGGCCCAGGTGACAGGGTGGCCAATGAGAACCATCACGTTAAGCAATGGGGTCAAACTAACCCCAAATGCAGCTCCGTTCTGCCACACCTCAGTGGAAGACTTGAAAAGACCAAGCTAGCTCCATGTGATTTAACTGTGTGTAAAGGCTACTCACAAAGTCCGGCCAGCAGACACTCAACCATTAGGGAAAAACAACTGGCCACGTGCTCATCAGGATGGGGGTCTCAGAACATCATTATGGTCTTTGGATGTAGGCAGCAAGGCCTAGAGACACATCTGAGAACTTCCTAGACTGTGGAACTGGTTCTTGCTGCAATTTTACTCATTCTATGTGCCAATATTAGAAGTACAGAGAGACTGCTCAGTGAATAAAAGGCTCACTGCTAAGCCTTATGACCTGAGTCTCATCCTAAGACCCACATCTCGAAAGGAGAGAAGTCTGTGGGCCAGCACTGTTGGGATCTTTACCCACATGATAGGTTCAAAGTGGAATACAGCTACAACACACTGACACACAGGACTGCTCAGCACCTGTGGTGGAGTTTCTCGGGTGCGGGAAGCCTGCCTTGGTGAGGAAGGACTGGAGGAGAGACCCATGTTGGAGAAAAGCAAGTGATATTGGTCATGATGGTTACATGAAAAGCTGAGAGCTAACCCAGCAACCAGGCAAGCTGGACCCGGAGGTCTCCAGATGAGGGGCTCCTGCTTCCCCTGCTCCTTATAGCTGAACATGGCTGAGTGGTCAGGGGATAAAGAGAAGTGGTCATAGCCTCTGTGGAAGTCAGCATGGAGATTCCTAAACACAGAAAATATAACGACTATCTGAGATCTCCTAGGAACATACCCGAAGGCCTCTAAGTCAGCACAGCAACGCGTAGCTCTGTCTATTGCTGCACCATTTGCAGTAGCCAAGATACAGGCCCACTTAGATGCCATCAAGATGAACTGACTGAGGAAATATGGCATGCATACACAAATGTGGGACATGCTCACAACAGAATTTTATTCAGTCATAAACAAGAGTGAAATAGTGACATTTATAGCAAAATAAATGGAAGTAGATATTATTATATTGGGCTGAATAAACCAAATCAGAAAGAGAATACAGCATCTTGACCCTCATAAGCAGAGTCAAGATTTTTTTATGATTTGTATCATCTACTGTAGGTTTGTGTGCATGCATCTGTATGTGCAGCTCTCCTTATGGCCAGAAGATGGCATCAGATCCTCTGGAGCAGTTACCTGAAGCTGAGAGATTCCAGACTGGCTTCTGGGAGCTGAATTTTTGAGTCCTCTGGAAGAGCAGCAAGTGCTCTTAACCAGAAAGCCATCTCCCCAGCTCAAGGTCTAGATTTAAAGTGTGTGTGTGTGTGTGTGTGTGTGTGTGTGTGTGTGTGTGTGTGTGTGTGTTGAGAATAGGAGACCATGAACATGTAAGGGATCGCCAGGGGCTGGAGAGATGACTCAGCAGTTAAGAGGGCTGCCTGCTCTTTCACAGGACCCAGGTTCAATTCCCAACATCCACATGGCACTTCACAGCTATCTGTCTGTAACTCCTGTCCCACACAGACAAACATGCAGTCAAAACACCAATGTACATAAAATAAAAAAGTCAATAAATTCTAGAGAGAAGGAGAGAGAAAGACAGATCCAGGTTGAAACAGAGAGAGGATTGTGGAATATAGGAATATACACGGTTTGAAAGCAAAAACTGGGGACCAGTGGAGGGGAGAGCTGGAAAACAAGAGGGGGAGGGGAATAAGAGAAGAGCATGATATGACATGCTCTTGGTATGATAAGATATGACATGCTCTTGGTATGACAAGATATGACATGCTCTTGGTATGACAATGATATGACATGCTCTTGGTATGACAAGATATGACATGCTCTTGGTATGACAAGATATGACATGCTCTTGGTATGACAAGATATGACATGCTCTTGGTATGACAATGATATGACAGCACTTGGCATGTGGCACACATCTTAATCCCGCACTAGGGAGGCAGAGGCAGGCAGATCTCTATACATTTGAGACCAGCCTTGTCTACATAGTGAGTTTTGGTTTGTTTCAGTTTGGTTTTGGCTTTGGTTTTTTGAAACAGAATCTTTCTATGCAGCCCTGGCTATCTTCAAACTCACTCTGTAGGCCAGACTGGCCTTAAACTCACAGAAATCTGCCCGCCTCTGCCTCCCAAGTGCTGGGATTAAAGCCTGAGCCACCACTATCCCACTAGGTAGTGAGTTTCAAGCCAGCCACGACTACATGGTGGGGCCTCATTCAAAACAAAAATAAACAAAAAAGTACATATGAAAATGAAAACTTTTAAAAGATTTTTATTTTTAATTGTATGTATATGTGGACAGGTTGTACATGTGTGTGCAGTGCCCACAAAGGCCAGGAGAGGCTATTAGATCCCCTTGAGCTGGAGCCACACAATATGGATGCTGGGGACTGAACATGAGTTCTCAGCAATATGCTCTCTTAACCACTAAGCCATCTCTAGCCCACAAAATAAAGACTTTGTAAAAGAAAAGAAGGAAATGGGAACAGGGTGAGCCTGAAGTCAGTTTTAACCTCCCCAGGGTAAAGTGACAGTGAGTTCCAGACTCAGCCTCCAGTGAAGTCCAGGACCCTGCAGGGCAGGTGGACCAAGGAGAAAGCCATGAGCGCAGCCCAGAGGGAGTTTGCTGGGATTGGAAGATGCAAAGGCTCTCTGCAGCCAGTCAGTCACTGAATGTCACAGCCACCACCTGGAACAGCGTTCCCCGAGGTCTGGAGGACTCTCAAGTCAAAGGGCTAAGCAGGAGGTAGCTGACTGTCAAGGCAGGATCGTGTGTGCACAGGAATCTGTGGGCAAGGACAGAGGTGCTGAGAGGACTGGCTGCCACCCTGTCGTGAATCCACATGAGAGTCCTTGCCCCCATCGCCCTGGATTCTAAAGAGGGTAGAGGTGTGTGGCCTCCATTCTGAGTGTCAGATAGAGTCTATACACTCTAGGAACCATCACTGTTTGCATGGGCTCTGCACACCCAATGCTGGCAGGAAGCCTACAGGTTCAGTGGGGAATGAGGACATTTGGGCACCTTCACAGCTGATTTTGCAGACACATGGCTACACATGCACACGCACACACACATGCACATACATGCGCACATGCACACACACAGGCAAGTGCACAGACACACCCCTCCTGGGTGGACCAGCTGTCTCATGGGTCAGAACAAGAACAGGAGAATGAAAGCCTGAGGCCATGTGGTACCGTCTTTCGGAAGGATGGTGGCCTGCTTGGTGAGCTGCAGAATATAACATGTGTCCAGGAATTCTCGCAGACTCAGGAAGCTAGAGATGTTCTGTCTGTCTGCAGTTGGAGACAGAATTGGCGCAGCAAGGTTCCCCATATGACATTTGGAGGGCTGCATCCTGATCTTCCGTGCTCCCTCTCACTGTCGTTCTGTCCCTCAGTCCACTGTAGCCATCCTCAGGCACATCCAGGCCTGCTGCTTATTAAACTCATCTGCTCTGTTCTTTTCTACAGATCCCTCACTGTGGCCCAGGCTGTGCCCTCCTCCCCGCCATGTCACCTCCATCCACCCTCCCCAGTACTTTCCCTAACACTCCCTTGTCCCCACCGGATCCAGCCACCTAGTCCTAATGTTCCGTTTCCCAGAGCTCAGAACTCACACTCCACATCCCTACCTCCTCTCGGACAGCACCCCACCACATTCGCACATGCTGTCTCACAGCACAGCTCCTGCATCTAGACCCCTCCTGGTGAGTCTCCAGTCCACCTACTCACCCATTGCCACTGCCTCCAGCCCTACCCACAGCTCCACTTCTGCAGCCCCTCTCAGGCCACCCTCTCCACCCCTGGTTAGCCAGCCTTGCCTGCCAGCCTTGCCAGACATCCAAAGATGATTCTGCACGTGGTACTCACTGAAAAGCAGCAGGCTCTTGTAGTTGTTGCCTGCACGCCCCAGGCGGAGGTATACCAGGCCGTATGTGTAGTCAGTGGACAGCACATGGAAGCCCTTTACCCCCCTGACTGCAAGAGAAGTGCCAGTGGTCACTGGTGCCTGCACATCCGTGCCCACCCAAAGAGCCCTCACTGACCTCTCTCTCCTCCAAGGCCAAGCCATTCAAAGGAATTCAGCCAGCTCTGGAACCACAGCCCACCTGCTTACCCATCCTGGGGGTCTGATCTGCCTGCCACATGCTCGGTTTTCCATGACCCAGGCATCCTACTCACGGGTGTTCCTGAACACAGGTCTCTTCCTGTCTTTCTTCAGAGTCACCTCTCTAGACTGGCATCCCCGAGGTCTGGAGGACAGATACTGTTAGCTGCAGCCAGAGGGCTCCTCTTAACCACTGACTGCCACCTTCTACAGTCACCTTCTCCCAGGCTACTTGCCCTCTGTTCCTAGAACCCAGGGATGGGAGGTGGGGAGCAAGGTGACCAGTTTGGAGGAGAATCTTGTCATTTGGGCAAAGGCCTGCCCAGAGCTGAGAGATGCACTCCCAACACCCTCTCCCTTCCACCCATCATTTCTCCCCAATTCACTCCTTGGGTTTTAGGGGACAAAGAGGTAGTGGAAGCATCTGACAAGGTTGTCTCCTCTCAGGACTCCACACTGCTTCCTGTGGGCTGAGGACAGACCCTGGCTAGGCTGCAAAGGTGTACCAGGACCACTCCCACATCACACCCACTCACCTGCTGAAGGCGATGACCACTCTAAGCTGGCCTGTTTTGTGCACCTTGACCACAGATGCCCCCAACTTCCTCTTGTCTCTAGCTGGTAGGAACCCCTGGGTGTCTGTGGCAATGGCAATAATGTACCAGAAGCCTGAAAACTGCCAAGGCATGGGGAAGGATAGTGTGAGCTGCTACTCCGTGATGGCTGTCCAAGTTCCCAGCCAGAGAGCAGACCCAGTAAGTGATTCCTTCCTAAGGCCCAGGCCACATCTGTATCTGCAAGGGAGGACTGCCCTGTCCAGACCACATCTGTATCTGCAGGGGAGGACCGCCCTGTCCAGACTAGACTAAAGAGGAGCCCCAAAGACTGAAGCCTGGGCTGGGTCCACCCTACCCACCTCAGAGGCCCCTTCCCTCTTGGCCTCCCTGTGAGTGACAGGAATGCTCAGTCCTTCCATGTGCCCCTGAGCCACTAGCCACCAGCTCTTCCCTGTGGCAAATCCCTTGCTCCTAATAGCTCTGTGATGGTGCATTGCTATTCACACTGTGAGGCTAGCCACTATGCCCACAGTCCTGCTTCAGGACACATCTAGTGCTTGGCTCTCCACCCTGCTGCTCCTCTTACAGTCTCAGTTCCTTTGTAGAGGTGTCTATGAAGGGGTCCCAAGGCTAGGGCCATGGTGGGAAAGAATGGGTAACCAACACAGCTGGCCTCAACAGCTGCCATGTTCTGCCCTCCTGCTGGAGGTATTACCTCAGATGGTCTCACAACTGGAGTGGGTCCTTGCAGTCTTTAGCCCCTAATGTCGGCACCAAGGGACACTGGCTTACCTTGCTCCAGTTGAGGGTCTGGGCATCCTTAGGGAAAAACTCCTGTGTCCAGGACCCCACAGCCAAGACTAGGGCTATGGCCAGGGCCATCTCCAGCTTCATCCTTAGCTCGGCAGCTCAGTTTAAGCCTGTATCTCACTGTATCTTCCCTGTTATAGGGTGGGGGGTGGGTCCCAGTCCCACCCCGAAGCCTCAGGCTGCTTCAATGGGTGGGGAAGAGGTAGGCAGGTGTGGCTTCAGACTGTGTCCCTCCTTCTAAGGGTTTCAGCCATTCTTGGCTGCAACAGACATTGGCTGCCTGAGAGGCCCCTGAAGACGGACGCCTCAGTGTTCCCAGAAGCCGTATGGAGGCTGCTCCTCATATCCGTCACGACTGAGAGGCTAGAAGTACACACACCTACAGCCTGGGAGGCCTCACCTAGCCCTGGTGCCTTGCAACTCTCACAACCCAGGTGAGAGGCAGACGCCTAGAGTGTCTGAGACTAGCCTCTTGGGCATTCATGCACACAGAACAGCAGGGAGGGAAGCAGTAGCAGCTAGGCATAAACTTGGACTCCCTTCCCGAGGCTGTATTTAGAGTCTGAGGGGATAGTGATGCTCTTCCAGGGCAGGGAAGAGACAGGGAGGTGAGCTCATGTGTGTTTTGACCCCCTCTTACCCCACCCCACCCATGTGTGTTACTTTCTAATGGATAACATCATTCTGCCATTTCCAGACCTGATATCCCATTTGTAATGAGGGCCCACAGGCTCAAGTCTTTGAGAGTTCCACCCCCACCATCACCCCCATACCTACTCCCAGCAATCAGCAAAGCCATGGGCAGAAACAGAAGAGCTAGAGCCCTGACTGTATCTCCCTGCTAGGAAGCTCATGGACGCTGACCTCCCCTGCTAGACTGACTGTGGATTCAATGTCCTCTCGCTAGGCCGCCTGTGGATGCTAACCCACTAGGCTGTGGTGGGTATCATCTGTGCTCTCCTACTGTGTAGCACTCAGTTGCCTTCCTGCTCAGAAGGTATAGATGGCTGGATTCTGATAATCCAGTGGCTGCCTTAATGATGTCCTGACCTATTCAACATAGCTCTTGCCTAGCCAGGCACCTCAGCCTCTGCCATTCCAGGGGCTATATTTTGCCCCCAGTGAAAACTACCAGCCCTGTCTTCAGGCTCAAGAGCTCTAGCAAGGGAATTCTTCAGATTCTTCTATCTCTGAGCTGGTTCTGAGGTTCCATAGTCTGATCTCTGGCGATGTCCTCTTCCACATCACAGGGACCACCCCAGTCCCAGAGAAGACACATTGTGGCAGGTTTACTTGTGAAATCACTTTATTTTCAACCCAAACAAGGCCTAGAGAGCAGCTAACAAACACCAGTACCATCAGCCACTGTGCAAAGACAGTGCCTGCCCACCTCCACCAGGATGCCAGGATGCTGTGGTGCTATCCAGGGTGCGGAACTCACTGAAAACCAGGGCAAGTGTTGGGGTCGAGCTCGCGATAACCATCGTCCCCACCTTCTGTCACCTTCCCACTGGCAGAGCCATGGGCTACACAGGCTCTGAAGATGGTCCACCCAGAGCCCTGGGCTCCTCTTGCTCCCCAGGGAGCCGAGAGTGATGCACAGAAAGGTGGCCTACCTGGAGGATCTTGTGTGCACAAGTAACTGTGGAAGAACAAAGCCAGTTGTGAGAATGGGACTGTAGCAGCTCCCAGGACCCTACCCACAAGCCTCTTGTGAGGAGGCTGTCCATACAAGTCTGACTGTGACAAGGCATAGGTGATCCCTTGAGCGCCACAAATCAGGGAAAGCAGGTGATGTGCCACCATCACCCTGGTCACTCCTTATGTGCACCAGAGCTTCCTGTGCTCCCTGAGGCCCGTACCAGAACACTCACAGTCCTTCTGCAGCTGAGCCTGCTCTTGAGACAAGAAGCCCAGACCCTGGCTCCATCTGGTGAACAGCTGCACGGCCTCGTGGCTGGCCATCTCTGTCCGACCTGGGCATGAAGGAGCAGCCTCTGAGAGGTGACCAGAGTGTGACTGTGACCCCTGACGCTTTCTTTACCCCAATCCCTAACCAACCTCAGGTTGCTTAGGGTCTTGACCCTGTATGTTCCTCACTAGGGGCTGAGGACACAAAGCACTCACCTGGGTCTGGAGTGCCAGGGACCCTGAGCAACCTTGCCAGATCCCACTTACTGTACAACTCCACTGTGTTGAAAGCCTCATCCCCAAATTCCAGCTGTGTGAAGATGACAGCGTAGTCTTTGAAGTTAGTGCCCAGTACCCGATAATCCAATATACCCAGAGCTAGAAAGCAAATGAAAGATCTAGGAATAGCAAGGGGAGCAGGGTCATCGTGCCAACCAGGTGTGGAACTGGGATTGGCCATTAAGATGGGAACAGATCCAGGATAAGACCTTATCCAACCTCAGCAGAGGTCTCAAGTTCTGTCCCCAGGTCCCTGACCCTACATTGTACCAGCAAGAAGCAGTTATTGAAAAAAAAAAAGGCAGTTATTGGTGCTAATCGGCAAATGGACATCTGGGTGTTTGTCCCATCTCAGCCTGGGGTGACTAAAGACCAAGTGGGTCACCCTCCCGGAGTTCTATCCTATTAGATGAAGAACACTACAAACCAGGTACCCTTCCTTCTGAACCCACAAAGGAGCCTCAGGATCGAGACTAGGACCCCCACAGGCATCTGGGCACACAGGGATGGGGATTAAGATCTTAAGACCTCTGTTCAGTGGCCTCTTTCCCACTGAGGATTGACCCCAAGGTCGTGACTGCTGGATTCTTTAGCTGCCCACAGAGCTGTGCCACGGGCTCTGGAGCAGAGTGACCTCCTCTCCACCAGGCCTGGCCCTGCCGACTACAGCGTGAGAACACGCAGAGGGGCTGGCCTTCCTGGCAATGATCTGATGAGCAGTGCCCAGGAGCGTCGTACTCACAGGGGTTCTCAAACACCCATCGGGAACCTTGCTTCAGCAGCTCCACAGTGCTCTGATGACATCCACCTGGCCTAGGAAGAATGGGAGAAGGGCCACTCAGAGTCACACCTGCCCACCAGTGGGGAAGGCCTTACCTCTTCCATGGTGCCTGGGTTACCCAGAAACCCCACCCTAGGATCTGAGAAGCACTTTATTTCCCAAGGGACCCACACTATTAGGTGCTGAGAACTCAAGAGACATCAGCCTGCAGTTCAAGTGAGAAGTCACTACCCAGAGTCCCCCATGGCATCAGACTCTGAGGTGAGAAACCACAGGAGAAGTATAAGAAGGTCTGCTGGGCAAAACAAGAGGCTTCAAAGATGGCTGGGAACGAGACGCCTGCAGTGGGAGATGCTGGGGAAGAGCTGCACGGAGGCACAGCTGAGACCCCGGCAACATCCAGGTAAGCAAATAGATCCAAGGGACAGAGTAGAAAACTAAAAACAAGGAAAATTCACCCAGACACGCATCTATGACAATGGTCATAATTCAGCAGGGAAGCTACACAACAAACTGAGTGCGCCTCACTTTTCTAGCCCAGGCCAAATTCTAGAAATACCAGAAAGAGAAAGGAGCCCCTCCCTACATCATGGCACATAGAACCCTCAGAAGCAGAGGCTGGCATACATCCAGTGCAAAAATAAAAAATATTTAATAGAAAAAAAGGTTTCCCTCAGGCGTGAAGAAACAGCTCAGCAGTTAAGAACACTCACTGGCTGGTCTTTGCAGAGGACACAGTTTCTATTCCCAATACTCACATGGTGGCTCACAACCATTTGTAACTTCAGTACCATGGGATCTGATGACCCTTTCTGACCTCTTTGGGCACCAGGCACGAACATGGTACACGGACATGCATGCAGACAAAATGTTCACACATATAAAATATTTTGAAAAAGACCTCCAACATCAGAAAATCAAATTGGGAAATGTATTTGTAACTAGTTTTTATTGCAGACTAATTGCTTAAACCCCTTTCTCAAAAACAAGTAAGAAACATTGTAGAGAAACAAATATGCAGAATATTTAAAGAGAGCTCACTAGGAAGGAAGAGAGAAGGCCTACACATGTTTGAGTTCTCTGTATCAGGAACAAGTACATGTGTTGGGTGGTGAACCATCTACACCTACACTCCCAGCATGGGGAGGTGGAGGCATGGGCCCACCAATTACAACAGGATGGGCTCTGTAGGGAGATTTCTCAGGGGTCTCCAGTTCCAGGAAGGGAGACAGAAAGCACAGAGGTATCATTGACTGGGGAGGGGAGGTAACATCCAGTACCACTGGATGGTACAGTGTAGATCTAGAATGTCCCCCATAGGCCTTGTGTGAACTTGATGCCTCTGCCAGTATGGGAGGGGACAAGTAGAGCCTGGTGGGAGGAAGTTTGGTCACTGGAGATGTGTCCTTCAAGGGGAAATTGAGATGACTCTCTTCCTTCCCCTCCTCCTTTTTCTTC
The DNA here is from genome assembly GCA_036184795.1 of Tokudaia tokunoshimensis. Classification (NCBI taxonomy): domain Eukaryota; kingdom Metazoa; phylum Chordata; class Mammalia; order Rodentia; family Muridae; genus Tokudaia; species Tokudaia tokunoshimensis. Next base: position 1,250,136 of record BTHU01000008.1, read on the forward strand.
TCTTCTCTCTCTCCTTCCTAGCACCATGAAATGAGCTGCCTTTACCATGTGTCCTCTACTATGATGTACTAAGCTACCATAGTCTCAAGGCAACAGGGTTAGTGGCAACCAAGGACTGGAACCTTAGCACTCTTGGGCCTACATGAACCTTCCATCCTTATAAATTGTTTATCTTGGGTATTTTGCCATGGTGATGAAAGGTTACCTCCTGGGACAAACTTTCTGTTTGGGAAGATGGTGGTGCGGGAGGCAAGAGTGGTCACTATGACACAGGGCGACAAAGTACTCTACGAAGTAGGAGTCACAAAACAAAGACCCTGGCTGGCCAAAACTGGCTGACCAAAACAAGGTGGAAGAAATTGACTCAGCTGCCTGCCTTTACAGAGTCCGGTTATTAACGTCCCAATACATTTCAAAGAACAACAAACAAAGAACTAATAGAATGAGGACTCCCCTGAGACACATTCCACCCTGCGTGGGCCCAATACTGCCCAGATGCCTATGAGTGTTTTGTTCCGCTGGCCTCACAGGAACCCACCCACCCACCCATTCATTGTTGAGCAACTTAGCCAGATACGTGGTCTGGTGTTCATAAAAGCTACACAGAAGATGCACCTTAACTGAGACCTCTCTGCCTCTGCTCCTCTGTGTCTTCCTGAGCCCATAGGTGAAAGAGGCCCTGCCATCCCCTTCTCAAGCAGACTTAGGGGACTACTCAGGTGGAGAGAAAGGCTTTCTCTGAGTCCCAGGCTGCCTCAGTGACTCAGGTCCTCACTGAGAAGTGAGCCTGACAGACCAATTGAGCCACATTTAAGAGGCATGATCCTAGCCTGGCAGTGGTGGCAAATGCCTTAAATCCCAATACTTGGAAGGCAGAGGGAAGTACACCTCTGAGTCCAAGGCCAGCCAGATCCAACAGTGGACTATGGTAGCTCTGCAGAACAAATTCCAGGACAGTCAGGGCTATGCAGAGAAACCCCGTCTCACAGAGAAAGAGAGAGACAGAGATGAAGAAACAGAGAGAAACAGAGAGAGATTCCACTTCTCCACCACTCCTACCAGGTCCCCCAGGGCATGCTGTGTGTATTACTCTACTAGACGAGGACAGCTTGACCCCACAGGCCACTGTCATGAAGCCTTGATGACGTCCTTCTTGAAGAGATGGACTCTATGACCAACCAGGTGACCCTGAGGACCAAATACATGAACCAATTTTCACAGGCTCCAAAAGACTCACAGAGAAAAGGGGCTTCATGCAGACCAAGGCCAACCAAACCATCAAGAACAAAGGAGTATAGAGGCCAGGGACACAGATTCAAGAGGCTGACAGAACGTGAATGAGGGAGAGCTCAGTAAGAAGAGGAAGTGGAACAGATGCAGAGAACATACACTCTAGGGAGCTCAGGGGAGAGAGGAGAGTGGCCTGGGAGCCCAGGGAGTCAGGGAACATGGGGTGCCTGCCATGCATCCAGGAGCTGCCAGGTAGACAAAGCCTGCAGCCCCTCCCTCCAGTGATGGTGCTCCTTCTGAGGAAGCTTAGCACAGGAATTACCAACTCACCCATGCCGAGAGGACTGAACTCTCAATTTGTTATCTGGAGTAAGAGTCACCATGACACCTTCCACATTCTTCATGTCCTTCTCCACCATGAAGTCCTTTGCACGGGAGGCCACAGCCAGGACGTACCAGGGCCCGAGGAGCTAGATAAAGCATCAGCTAAGACACCTAGCTGTCCTCCCTCAAATCTCCCTCTGTCGCACAATTCCAACTCCCTCCATCCACGCTTTTACACACTGACTCTTGGGGACCCAAAAGCTGTGTGGCCTCAAAGGTAGGGCCTGGCCCCTAGGACCTGCTGCCCAGAAAGGTTGTTACCTGCTTAGGGTCCAGTATTCCCAACCACACTGCCTGCAACCAGGGCATAGAGACCAAAGCGAGAAGAGCAGCAGTCAGAAGGATCACCTTCATTCTCCCAGAGGTGTGGGCACACTACACAACCGGCCGGGATGTACCGTCTCCAACCAGGAAACAGTTTATATCTCTAAGTGCCTTGGTGTGGGTGGCCACTAGCTACCTGGACATCATCCCAATCTTTCTCAAAGTCAAATTGCTCAGGGTGAAGGAGAGTGCTGTTAAACTGTGGCGGCCTTGGTACCCAGCTCAGACAGATGGTAGAGATGAGAGAGGCCCAGGAGCCTGCTCTAATCAATAGCATAGTGCCAATTCCATGGCTGTCCACACCTTCTCCTCCGAGAAAGTTCCGGAATAAGCTGGCCACCTTGCCTTCTCCCCAACTGAGTCTGTTCGTCGCCAGCAGGCCAAGTAAGCCAGAGTACTGTTCTTGATGAAGCAGGTCAAGTCCAAGTCCTGGCTGGTCAGGCTCAAGTTGTCTGTCAGAAACTGCTATCTCAGACATCTTTTATCCCAATCATTAGAAACATAAAAAACTGCCTCTAAGACTTTTATATGCCTCCGTCATCGCCCACACTGACCCCCACAAGCTGGTACTTTGCTGGCCTGTGTCCTTCCCACTGGCTCCAGCAGCCAGCCCTACAGCCAGACTGTCCTGTTCACTCTGTTGTCATGTCTGGTTCTGTCCATTCTCCATGCATCTCCGGCTGGACCAAAACTACCTGAGGGCCAGACCCTTAGGCCCCTCGAAAGCAGTCTGCATCCTGGACTACCCACCATCAGATCATCGGAGCTGTGGAGGGCAGAAGTTGTAGGTGGAATGTATCTGGCCCACCACACCAAAGGGTTTGAGGAGGTGGTAGGGAATTCTGCCTCCAGCCAAGACCTTAGCCTCATACTCCCTGAGATTTGCTCATTTATTCACTCAATCATCATCAAGATGTTCTGAGTACTTCTGCAGAGCAACAGGATGGTGGATGCTCGGCACCCATCACAGAGTAAACTGAAACTTACCTTTTGCCTCCACACGCCCACTCCATCATCCCTAGCCTCACTCCAAGCCAGACATGAGAACGTGCGGGTACAATGTGTCCGCAGTTTGATTCTCTGTAGAAAAGAGATCTAATAAAGCTCCCACGTCCCTGCTGAGGACAGACTCCTCCAAGAAAGGTGAACAAGAATAAATCAGAACCTGTATGAACGTCAGCTACGTATTCTGTTTCGCTCAGTAACCCAGAGTCAGGCCTTGATCCTGGGTTAGGATGGCTCCTGGCTGCTAACCTAGGCTCCTGTTAGAAGAAGAACAAAAATTCCTCTTAGGAAGATAATTATTCCAAAAATTCCCATTCTAACCTTCAGCTCAATGCTGTCTTTTGTTCATTTGTTTGTTTGTTTTTTGAGACAGAGTTTCAGTGAAGCCCTGACTGCCCTAGAATTCACTATGTAGACCAGGATGACCTCCAACTCAGAGATTTGCCTGTCTTTGCCTCCCAAGTACTGAGATTAAAGACATGCGCCACCACTGCCTGGCTCCTGTCAATCGTTTTTAAACACATTTTGTAGCCAGAACACAAATGCCTAAGACAACAGAATAAGAAGCAGCAGTTTAAAAAAGCAGCAGACAAGAACAGCAAGCCGTGATACTGCCTGGATCCTCCCAGGCAGACTAAACACAGCTCTGAGGATGGTACAAAGGCAAAGACACCTTTGCAAGTTCTCAGAGACCATAAAAGTGGGGTAGGCAGGTAGGTATCTGTGGAGAATTTGGTCAGGGTGAATTACTATAACTGAATTTCTTCACCGTCTTACAAAAATTATGCCCTAAAGGAAACTGCAGCCACGCTAGCCATAAAATACATCACCAGGCAGTGATGGCGCACACCTTTAATCCCATCTCTCAGGAGGCAGAAGCAGACTGATCTGAATGGAGACCAGAGTCAAGCCTGGTCTACAGAGGTCCAGGACAACCAAAACTACACAGAGAAACCCTGTCTTGAAAAACTGGCGGTTCCTCAGAAAACTGGGCATGACACTCACGGAGGATCCTGCTATACCACTCCTGGGCATATACCCAGAGGCTTCCCCTGCATGCAATAAGGACACATGCTCCACTATGTTCATAGCAGCCTTATTTATAATAGCCAGAAGCTGGAAAGAACCCAGATGTCCCTCAACAAAGGAATGGACTCAGAAGATGTGGTATATTTACACAATGGAATACTACTCTGCAATTAAAAACAATGAATTCACGAAATTCCTAGGCAAATGGTCAGAACTTGAAAATATCATCCTTAGTGAGGTAGCCCAATCACAAAAGAACAAATATGGTATGCAGTCACTGATAAGGGGATATTAACCCAGAATCTCGGAATACCCTAGACACAATTCGCATATCAATAGATTTCCAAGAAGATGGAAGGAGAGACTGGATGTAGCAGACAAGAATAGCAGGCCATGATATTGCCTGGATCCTCCCAGGCAGACTAAACACAGCTCTTAGGATGGTACAAAGGCAAAGACACCTTTGCAAGTTCTCAGAAACCATAAAAGTAGGGTAGGCACTGGATGATGGTCCTGGAAAGACTGGATGTAGGGGAACGCCAGGACAGAGAAGCAAGAGGGGGTTGAATGGGGAAAAGAGGGAGGGAAGGGGGCTTATGGGACTTTCGGGGACGGAGGAAATGGGAAAGGGGAAATGATTTGGAATGTAAATAAAAAAACTTAGAAAAGAAAAAAAAAGAAAAACTAGAGAGAGCCAGAGCCAGAGAGAGAGAGAGACAGAGACAGAGACAGAGAGAAAGAGACAGAGACAGACAGAGAGACAAAAACAGACAGAGATAGAGGCAGAGAGACAGAGAGAGAAGGAGGTGGAGACAGAGACAGAGAGACAGAGACAGACCGAGAGAGAGACTTAGTTAGGGTTTTACTGCTGTGAACAGGCACCATGAACAAGGCAACTCTTATAAGGACATTTAATTGGGGCTGGCTGACAGGTTCAGAGGTTCAGTTCATTATCATCAAGGTGGGAGCTGGGCAGCATCCAGACAGGAATGGTGCAGGAGGAGCTGAGAGTTCTATATTATCATCTGAAGGCTGCTAGCAGAATATTGGCTTCCAGACAACTAGGATGAGGGTCTTAAAGCCCACACCCACAGTGACACACCTACTCCAACAAGGCCCCAACTTCTAATAGTGCCACTCCCTGAGCCAAGCATATACAAACCAGGACAGGAGGGGGCGAGGGAGGAAGAAAGAAAGGAAGAAAAGAAGGAGGGAAGGAAGGACGTAGGGAAGGAAGAAAGGAGGAGGGAGAGAGAAACATTGAACAAGCAATGGAGGCTGAGTATTTCTCTGCTGGTGAAATTGAGGGACCCTAAATTTGTCTGGGATTTGAGGAGAACCCCACCCCCACCCCCACCCCCACCCCCATCGATTATCGACTAGACCGATCAAAGGGAAAAGATGGAGCACAGCAACAGGCGCCTACTTTAAGTGTTTGTCAGTGTTCATCTCTCTGTCTTTTGCTTTCACTTTTGGCTGCAAGCACGGCATCAGCTGGAAAGCCTTTAGTCTGGTACAGTCAATTGCAGCAGGCAGATGTGACTGTGGGGAGTCTGGAGGACACTTCAGGTCTCCCAGAAGGGAGTCGGGAGGACTCTGTTCCTTTTGGAAATGGCAAGACACAGTATTGGCGGGAGCCGACCCAAGTCTTGCTATAACCTGGTTTCTACAGGGGCGAATCATCTTTCTCTGTGTTCTTGGACTTGGACTGACATTATTTTTTAACTGAATCTACCGCGTTAAACATCCTAGTTAACCACTGGAGGGAAGTTGAGGGAAAGAGAAAACTTGTCAGTAGTAGTAAAAAAGAGCAAGTTAGTTACTCTCTGTTCCTCTGAATGACCCACCTCTGAGTAGGGTGGCCATCCATAGGGACCTTCAACTTGCAGGTGATCAAAGCAGTAGAGGAAAGATTCTTTAGGTCAGGATCCCTTGGGCACTCAGACCAAGTGCTGTATATAGTTATCTGGAAGGATCTAGTGGAATCCCCACCCTTTTTTTATCAAAAAAGATAAAAACTTTTTTGTCTCTGAGACTCTCGCAGGTCCTGGCCATGAAGGAGAAGAACCCTGTAGAGACCAAAGAGTCTGTGAAGAACATCCTCCAGGACCCTTCCACAGCGGATCTGCTACTTACCCCCCCCCCCATACATACACACACACCATGGCCCTGGTTCCCACAGGCCCTCCTCAAGAATCTTCCTTGAGCCCTCATCCAGTGTCCCTTTACCCCCTTCCTCTGGCTCCATCAAGGTGGGTGGGGTGGGGAGGAACCCTCAGAACTGGAACCGGCCATGGGGACTTGGAGCAAAAGGACCCCTACACCCGATACAACAGTGGCCCTCCCCCTCCGAGCCTATGGCCTGTAGATGAGGATGGCAATCAGGGCATGCAGTATTGGCCCTTCTCTTCAGCCAACTTGTACAACTGGAAGGCCCAACACCCCTCCCCCTTTTCAGATAACTCCAAGGGGCCAATTAATCTCTTTGAGACTGTTTTATTTACTCTTCATTCACCTGGGATGATATCTAACAACTCATGAGAGTGCTCTTCATGACAGAAGAGTGAGAGCAGATAATTCAGGAAGCCAGAAAAAATGTCCCCTCAGACACAGGAGCACCATCTAGTGACCAGGCTGTCTTCAACAGCAGGTTTCCACTGACTAGACCTGACTGGGACTTTAACACAGCAAAAGGTAAGGGGCACCTGAAGGTCTATTTCCAGGTTCCATTGGCAGGTCTCAAGGGGGCCACATGATGACCCACAAATTTGACTAAGGTACGTGAGAGATCAGATGAGTCTCCAGCCGCCTTTCTCGAGCTACTCATGGAGGCGTTCTGCCAATACACACCCCATGACCCCAGCAATGAAGAGCACAAAGCCACCGTGACGATGGCCTTTATAGACCAGGCTGGGAGAGACATCAGGAAAAGCTTCAGAGGCCAGAGGGACTGCAGGATAAGCCATTAAGGGACTTAGTGTAGGTTGCTAAGAAAGTCTACCATAGCAGGGAGGCAGAAGAGGAGAAGGAGCAACGAAAGAGAAAGGAAGAAGATGAAAGAGATGAAAAAAGAAAAGCAACAGGAAAGGAATTTACAGAGAATCTTGGTTACAGTAGTTAGGGAAAGCAGAGAAGAGAGACTCCAACCAAGGAGAAACAGAAAATCCCTTGAAAAGGACCAGTGCGCATATTGCAAGGAGGCCACTAGGCCTGAGAGTGCCCCCAAAAAATGGAAGCCAGGGATAGAAAATCCAAGGCCTTGGGAATAGCACCCCAAAATGGTGAAGGTGTTAGCCCTAGGTGAAGACAGTAATTAGGGAAGACAGGTTTTGGACCCTCTCCCCAAACCCAAGGTATCTCTGAGAGTGGACGGGAATCCCACTCAATTCTTGGTGGACACAAGGGCTTAACACTCGGTCCTCTAAGCTGATGGCCCCATTTCCAAGAAAAGATCTTGGGTCCAAGGAGCCACTGACACCAAAATGTATTCATGAACTACCTGAAGAACAGTGGACCTAAGGATGGGCCGGGGATCTCATTCATTTAGGTCCAAGGAGCCACTGACACCAAAATGTATTCATGAACTACCTGAAGAAGAGTGGACCTAAGGATGGGCCGGGGATCTCATTCATTTATGGTCATCCCAGACTGTCCCTACCCTCTGTTGGGACAAGACTTACTCTTCAAAATGGGGGCCCAGATACACTTCCTGCCCTGTCACAACTAACTGGCCCAAAAGTAGAGTTCATACTCATTCTGGCTACCAGACTAGGTGATGAGTATAAATTATTTGAAACCACCTTTAATCAGAGCCAGGACTTGACTTGGAGGTTGGTAACATTTCCTGTCAGCCTAGATGGGCAAAGCAAAATGTCATCCCCTGTGGTGGTAAAACTCAAGGCTCAGGTTACACCAGTGTCTCTCAGACAATAGCCTACTTCTCGAGAAGCATGAGAAGGAATTAAGCCACACATCCTCATGCTCCTCCAGCTTGGTGTTGTGTAAGGGCCATCTGGCCGGAAGATGGCCAAAGAACCATCTTTCCAAAGAAGCCAGGCACTAATAATTACCCGCCCAGTCCAGGACTCACGAGAGGTAAATCATAGAGTGGCTGACATCCTCCCTAGCGTGCCTAACCCCTACACGCTGAGTTCTTTGCTACCTTCCAGAATTTGGTATATGGTCTTAGACTTGAAAGATGCTTTCTTCTGCCTGCCCTTGGCACCCCAAAGTCAAGAATACTTCACCTTGGAATGGAAAGACCTCTCCGACTGACCCCTGATGGGAGCAGAGGCTACCTGGTTTACAGACAGGAGTAGTTTACAAATGTCATCTGGACTGAACCTCTACCCCCTGGCATGTCAGTGCAGAAAGTGGAGCTAATTGCCCTTACCAAAGCCTTGGAACTTGGGGCCAGCAAGAAAATTAATATCTGCATGGATAGCAGGTATGCCTTTGTCACATCCCACATCCATGGGGCTATATACCAAGAGAGAGTACTGCTCGAATCAAAGGGAAAGGAAATACAAAAAAAACAAGAAGGAAATCTTGGATCTGTTGGATGCCCTGATGAAGCTGGCAACTGTATTATTCATTGCCCAGGACATCAGAAGGGAAGAGACTCAGGCAGATCATGTGGTTCAAGAAGGGGCTATGCAGGAGCCCATCCCAGTTATGGGCCTGCAGGAGACACCCGCTGGGGAGTAGGGTCTGGACTAAAGGAAGGCCTCACTTAAAATATACTGAAGAAGAAAAGACTCAGATTGCTTGCCACCCTACCAACTACTGCCTAGAGAAGGAAGGGTAAGGGCACACAAAGAGGAAAAACTATACTCCCCAGAAAGCAAGCAGAAGAATTAATAGGCCAAATGCACAGATTGACTTATTTAGGGGATAAAAAGTTTGTCCAAGCAGTTAAGGGTTCTAAAGTATATATATATTGGACCTTAGGTTTTGGGCCAGAGAGATAGTAGAACAGGGTAAGGTATGCCAGCAAGTGAACGCTTATGCAGCCAAGAGTAAACAGGATAAAACACCTAGGAGAGAATGGCCTGGAGTTTATTGGAAGGTCAATTTTACAGAAGTTAAGCAAGAAAAATATGGTTACGAATACCTTCCAGTGTTTGTGGATACTTTCTCTGGATGGGTTGAGGCTTTTCCCACCAAGCAGAAAACAGCTATCGTGGTAGCCAAGAAGATATTAGAGGAAATTTTTCCAAGGTTCAGAAAATGGTCCTGCTTTTGTCTCTAAGGTAAGTCAGGGATTAGCAGAGATATTGGGGACTAATTGGAAGCTCCATTGTGCTTACCATCCCCAGAGATCAGGACAGGTAGAGAGAATGAACAGAACCCTATGAGAGACCTTAACTAAATTGTCTTGGATATTGGTGCTGATTGGGTGGTGTTCCTTCCCCTGGCCCTGTTCTGAGCCTGGAACACCCCCTACCATTTTAAACTGACCCCTTTTGAGATCCTGTATGGAACCCCCACTCCCTTGACCCCGGTTCTTAACCTCCTCCTCGCCCCAGAGTGGCTTTTCAGGCTGACAATCCTTTTTTTTTTTTGGATTGGATATTTATTTTCTTTATTTACATTTCAAATGTTTTCGCTGTTCCAGCTGCCCCCTTTGGAAACCCCCTATCCCATTCCCCCTCCCCCTGCCTCTATGAGGACTCCACCCACTCCCCTCCTCCTGCCCTGGCATTCCCCTACACTGGGGCCTGACAAGGATCTTATGGTTCAATTGCAAGCTTTCCAGATCAGCCACCAGGAACTGCAGCCTAAACTTAGTGCCCCGTATAACACAGGTACCCCAGAGGCTCCACATGAGTACCAAGTTGGAGATTGGGTATATGTTAAGAGTCATTGTGCTGAGAATTTGGAAGCAAAGTGGAAAGGGCCATTTCTGGTGCTGTTGACCACTCTGACCTCCTTTAAAGTGGATGGAGTAACTGCCTAGGTTCACGTAACTCATGCCAGACTAGCACCTGAGCCTGATGCCAACTGGATAGCAGCCAGACACCAGAGCAACTCCCTCAAGCTCAAGATCACCCGCACTTCTGCAAGGCCAGAGAAGCCATGAGATGGCTATGGTGTATCTTCCTTCCCTCATTGAGCCTCGGCACCCCCCACAACCCTATCAAAGTGAATTGGCAAATATTCTCAGCTACTGGGGATGTAGCTTGGTCCACTACAGAGGGGCACCTGCCTTATATCTGGTGACTGGACCTTGTCTTTGATCTCTGTAGGTTAGCGGTGAGCCTTGACTCCTGGGATATCTCTACCCTAGAGACACAGGGGGAAGGATTACCCATATGTCAGGGATGAGGGACTTGTAAATCTAAACCGTGTCCCAGAAGTGGCCTTGGAGGGTGGGGCTTAGGGTGTGGACACCCGAAGTTGAGTGTCCTGCAAGAAACACCCATATATGTGTACCCCTGAGATGGGAGAAGCCAGCAGCAGGCCCATCAGTGTTAGGGGGGCCAACCACTTTTTCTGTGCTACCTGAGGGTGTAAAACATTGGGAAGTACATACTGGGGACCATTCCGGGGGTAGTTAAAGATTCAATGGCCAAGGGGGGAGAAGGGCTAGGCCAATGGAAGAGAGAAAGAGAACAGAGTCAGGGCAGGTTCAGAATCTTGGTTTAACTCCTCTCTTTGTTAACCACCTCATATCCACCTTGTTAAGACCCCTAATTGTTCTCCTGCTATTGTTGACCTTTGGACCCTGTATATTGAACAAGCGTATAACCTTCATAAAAGAGAGAATAGGAGCAGTGCAGCTGATGGTCCTGGGTCAACAATATAGGACCCTGAGGACAGGACCTGAAGAATATGAGAATATAAGACCCCTGAGTGTAGCTCCAGGATTGGACCTAAGAAAAAGAAGGAATGAGGGACCCTAAGGGGTTTTCCAGTCCCACACCCTCCTTATAGCTCCCCCTCCCACCTGGGGTCAAGGCTAGGCCAAGCTCCATTCTCCACCCACAGGATCATTCTTTTTTTTTTAAAGATTTATTTGTTTATTATATGTAAGTACACTGTAGCTGTCTTCAGGCACACCAAAAGAGGGCATCAGATCTCATTTCAGATGGTTGTGAGCCACCATGTGGTTGCTGGGATTTGAACTCAGGACCTCTGGGAGAGCAGTCAGTGCTCTTAACCGCTGAGCCATCTCTCCAGCCCCACAGGTCCATTCTTGTGTAAAATTCTCAGAATATACTAACTGACAGTCACCTGACCCTCTGGAAAGTCCTAGGTAGAGTTCAAATATGTGTCATGCTTGCTAGTCAATAGATTTAAGAGTCAATATGCTTAGTCAATAAGTTTAAACTGTAACCTTGCTGATGTAAACTGTGCCCCTAAAAAGTATAAAAGTAATAGTCATCAGGGCAGCCTTCTAGTAACTCGCCTTGAGAGACTAATTGAAGGTCAACCCTGATGCACCAGAAAATAAACCTCTTGCTTTTGCATCAATATGCATCTCGATGTCTCGGAGGCGCATGTGCATGTGTGTGTGTCTGCAAGTCTGTGGGTCTGTGTGTGTGTGTGTGTCTGTGTATGTAAGTGTGTGTGTTGTCTGTGTGTGTCCATCTGTGTGTGTGAAACTGCAAGTCTGTGTGTGTGTATGTGTCTGTATATGTGTGTATCTGTGAGTCTGTGTATCTGAGTGTGTGCCTGTGTATGTGAGTGTGTGTGTCTATGTCTGTCTGTCTGTGTGTGTGTGTGTGATATGTGTGTGGTGTGATACATGTGTATGCATTTGTCACGGAACCCAAGTGGAGGTTAGAAGTTACTTTTCTGGAGTCACTCCTCCTCTTCTGAAGAGACTCTAGCGAGCCTGAGAATGGCAGACATGGCTTTGACAGCCTTTCTCCTCTACATTCCATGTGCCTTGTTAAACTGTTGGATTGCATTCCTAAAGCTAGCCATTAAGGTCCATTCCCTTATGTGGCCACTTCCTCCTCCTGAGGCTGACTACCAAGGTCACTAGCAAAGTACTGAAGTCCAGCAAGCAAAAGCCCCCCAGCTCAAGTAATTAACATGTCCAATTAAAATCAAATACTCATCCTTTAAAAAAAAAGATTGATTTATTTATTGTGTGTCAAACACACCAGAAGAGGGCATCATATCCCATTACAGGTGGTTGTGAGCCACCATGTGGTTGCTGGGAATTGAACTCAGGACCTCTGGAAGAGCAGTCAGTGCGCTTAAACACTGAGCCATCTCTCAGTACCCACTGATCCATCTTACTGACCAAGTCCACATGTTCTTAAATTTGGATATGACTTATTAGAGATTCTCAGGTCACAAAGAACATTCTAACATCTATTAACTGAGCTAATGATATACTAGAGATAAATCCTAATTTTACTATCTAAACATATATTTTACCTACATTTGGAAGAGTGTTTTCCCTAGAGATTGGAATCTGAGATGATTGGAATCTGAGATCCTCCTCCTCCTCCTCCTCCTCCTCCTCCTCCTCCTCCTCCTCCAGCCATGTCTGCATGGGAAGCAAGACATCTGCATCTGTGTTGACTGCATGCTCTTGACCTTTGTTACGGCCTCCAAAGCACCGACTTTGCCATGCAGAATGTGATATCCCTGCATGTGATTTTTATGTTTGTTTCTTTATTCTATTCATTTTTTCTAAATGTTGGGAGTCTCTAAATTGATGTTTTCATCAACTTTAGGAGTAACTTGGTATTTTATAACTTTATAAAATATTTTTATATTTTTGTCGATATAAAATTTATAATTTGGTATTATTCTAAACCTTAGGATACTGTGGTGACTAACTTTGTCAACTTAGTTAGATTAATGAAGGCTGGAGAGATGGCTGAGTGGTTAAGAGCACTGACTGCTCTTTCAGAGGTCCTGAGTTCAAATCCCAGCAACCACATGATGGCTTATAACCATCTGAAATGAGATGTGATGCTCTCTTCTGGTATATCTGAAGACAGCTACAGTGTGCTTATATATAATAAATAAATAAATTTTTAAAAAAGATTAATGAATGCCTTGGGCCTTGGTGAGGTGTGGGACTGTGGTGTGAGACAGGTCAACTCCATAATCCTGTGGCCATCAGTCATATGTAGCCAGGCCCCTAGTGCTCTGGCTGGACTCCACCTCTGCAGTCACCTGGCTACAGCCAGGCTTTCCCTGCCTCTCAGTTACCTGGCAACAGTCAGGTAACCCAGGCCATTATTTAAGGAGGCTTCCTGCCCCTCTGCACTCTCTTTTTATCCCTCTAATCCCTCTCCCGAGCTCTTCTCTCTCCTGCCCCTTCTCTCTCTCTCTCTCTCTCTCTCTCTCTCTCTCTCTCTCTCTCTCTCTCTCTCTCTCGTCTCTCTGTCTCTCTATTGTCTTTCTAAGTGGTAATGGCTTTTTCTCATCTATTTTCTCCTTTCTCTTTATTTTTCTATCTCCTTTTCTCTATTTTTTTTAACAATAAAGTATCAAAACTATGAGCCATCTCTTATTAAATTCGCTGCATGGAGCTAGCCTCAGCATTCCAAGCCGCCAGGGAAAGATGCATCTCAGCCAGGCCAACTCTCATTGCAGCCAAGCCACGGCTCAGCCAGTCAATCAGCCCACAGGTACTCCGGAGGTCCATGCCAGAATGGAACCGCCTTCTGAGTGGGACCTCCCCTGCCCTCCCCACTAGCCAGGCAGCCTCTATCCCCATTCAAGCTCTGCCTGCCTGTGTCTCTCCTATGGGGAATCTGCAGCCGCTGCTGCCACTCAAGCAAGATCCATGAGCCGCTCTGTCTGCCCCCCACTTCTTTCTTTTCTTTTTTTTTCCCCCACAGCTGGTGCCCAACGTGGGGCTTGAACAGACACGACTACACCTGAACAGGAAGGTGAGCCCCCTCCCCCACCTCTGGAAACAACCAAACTGGTTTTTTCCTACTATGCTTCCAGTCAGTGCCATCAAGTGGATTTAGGCAAACCAAAGAGGCAACTGAAGCCTTCTGCCAGAGCTACTCTCTGGTGTTGGCTGAAGGCCCTTCTGGCCTCTGTCTAAATCCCAACAGCCCACAATGGGCATTGGCAAAGACTCTATCTAGCTTCTAAATATGAAAAGAAAACCTGGTAACACAGTAGCCACTTAAAAGCCATAGGTCAGTTGCCAGTTCTTATATCTGCAGGAAGGCTCAACGTTTTGGACCTCTGCGGAATCCCCCGAAGCCAGATAGGCGGAGGGAACATTCCCATTGGACAAACGCTTCTCCTCCTTTCTATCATGGCTAATTCACTATCACATAAAAAAAATCACCCTAGGCTAGGGAAATATGTGCTCTACTAAAACACCATGGAATAAAAATAGCCAAAAAGCAAGCCTCCTTGTTTTGAGAGGAAGTCCTTCAGATAGCACCAGGCATGGCCAATGATAATATTTATAGCCCAGACTCATTGATCAGAGTAGCTTCCATCATCAAAAACAGAGATACCAGAGAAGGAAAGATACCCTCCCGTGACTTTTTGCTGATCTTAGCTGCCATTTGGCAATGTATAGGGCCATCTAAAGTAGAGCAGGCTGATAATAGCACAGCTCCTGAGCCCCCTCAGTCAGATGAACCCAAGAATCTAGGTCCAAAAACCCACTCTATTCCAGATCTCGCAGCTCTTACCCAACTTATAAGAGAAATAAAACCCATCCACCTACCCCTGCCTCCTTATATCTCGGAGGAAACCTTAAATAAACCATCTGCTCCTCCTGCCCCTCCCTCCCCCACTCAGGGGCAAAGCTCCATTAAAAAAACAAAAGAGCTACCACCTGCCCCTTCCCCTACTCCACCAACGCCCATCCAACCAGAGAGTGATATCTCTCCCCCCCCTTCTCCAAGCCATAAAAGGGAAACACCTTCAAAACCCATAAACAAAGCCCCACCTAACTCCATAGTCCCTTCCCCGCAACCATCTACCACCCAACAGCTTTGTAATTTTCGAGACTCCCTTACAAAAACTAACCCCGCCTCCCATGATATGTAGGAATCTAAAATGAGACTAGAAAACCAATCCACGCAGGCATACCCAGTTAATATTAACCTCAGTCAGCATAGACCACTTAACTGGTATCCACTACAAGCCTCAGACTTAACTCAGGCAGGCAGTGAAGGAAGATGGCATCCACGCACCCTAGACAAAATCCCTCCTACAGAGCCATATTGCCAACCTAAATACCCACCAAGATTGGAGAGATATTTGTCGTTCTTCCCTCCCTGGCCCCATGTTTATAGAATGGGAAGCCCTCTATCAAGATGAATGTAGCCAACAGGTCAGACAAAACTGGGGCAGAGGTGACATCCCGTGGTGTTTTAATGAACTCTTTGGCCAGGAAGACTTTTCCACAGGAGCACAGCAGGCAGCCCAGCTAGCAGGGTACTATGAACAGGTATGCCTCTGTACAATCCAAGCTTGGGACAGGCTCACCCCACCCTCAGGGTCACAAGATCCCACCTCCTCCCTGCTCTCCCTCCATCAAAAGCCTGGAGAGCACCTATCTGATCTTATTCTCAGAACTAAAATGAGCCTAGAAAGAAAGATTCCCAACCCCACAGCTAGGGACCTACTTCTTAAAAACATCATATGGGAAGACACGACTTTTGAGTCCAGACTAGCTTGCCAGGGTCTCCGGGGAGGAGCATCACAATAGGTGAATTGTAGCATCCCGAGATACAGAAACTACATCACACCAGATTATATCCATGGCTCAGGCATTTACAGCAACAGTAAAAACAAAAGGAATCTACTTCAAATTTGGGGAGGCAGGACACTGGAGAAATGAATGCCCACAGAACTCCCCCCCCCTTAAGAGATTCCAATCCCCCTTGTGAATATTCACAAAACTCCCCCCTAAGAGATTCTAATCCCCCTAAGACAATCTGCCCCCGATGTAAAAGCGGTTTCCACTGGAGGAGACACTGTACTTCAATATATGATAAAAATGACAGACCACTAGAACCTTTAAACTTCAGACAAGGCAGCCCTCAGCCCCGACAATAAGAGGGACAGCTGCTCCCATAGAAGCCTTATGGGTGTCTAGCATCTCAGAAGACTCCCATCCAAATTTAACTATTAAAATAGACAATAAGCCATTCAAATGCCTTATTGATACTGGAGCAGATAGGACAATTTTAAG
Source organism: Tokudaia tokunoshimensis (assembly GCA_036184795.1). Classification (NCBI taxonomy): domain Eukaryota; kingdom Metazoa; phylum Chordata; class Mammalia; order Rodentia; family Muridae; genus Tokudaia; species Tokudaia tokunoshimensis. The sequence goes on from BTHU01000008.1 coordinate 1,266,256, forward strand.
GCAACAAGAGATCCCACGTGACTGGCAGCTTGTCCCTGGGTCCCAGCTCATAGGCATAGGGGTACCTCTCACAAGTTTGTCACTAAACAGGTTTACAAGTGGGAAGACCCAGATGGGGCTACCGGCCTTATACGCCCCCTGGTGGCTCAAGTAGCCACCAATCTTCTAAGAAGAGATATCCTACAAGCCTTAGAGGTGGTACTTACCACCCAACCAAAAGGGGACTGCACTACAATAGAAGACATTACCTATAAATAATACCCAAAGAGACCCTGAAAACCCTCCAAACCACCCCCAATTCTAGGGGCCACTGTCAGATTTAAAACTCCTGCCTTGATTGGCTCTCTGATGAAGCCATCTGGGTCCCACAGTGGCCTCTATCAAGGGAGAAGCTTAGAGGCCTCACACAGCTGGTAGGTAGAAGGACAGCTGTTGCTACAACATCTCTGCCCCTCCTGCAGTCCATGGAATACCCGTGTTTGCTATAAAAAAGACCTCAGGGGGATGGAGATTATTGCAAGATCTAAGGGCAATTAACAAGATGATGCAAGTCTGGGGCTCCCCACAAAGAGGGCTACCTCACATCTCAGTCATCCCTGCCAATGTTCCCCTATTAGCAATAGACATAAAAGATTGTTTTTTTCCATCCCTCTCCACCCCAGAGACTGCGAACACTTTGCATTCTCAGTACCCCCCATTAACAACTCTGACCCTGCCTCACGATATGAATGGACTGTTCTCCCGCAGGGAATGGCTAACAGTCTAACCATTTGTCAGGAGGCTGTAGCCAACGCATTAAAACCCTATATATAGGGTTTTAATATGTAGAAGAGATATCCTACCCTAATAATACGGTATATATATATATATATATATATATATATATATATATATATATATACACACACACACAAAAGACTCCATGTCTACCATTACATGGATGACATACTAGTATGGGGGGACTCTTCTATCTCCCCCTCCCAACTTAAGGATCAGCTAATACCTTCCCTTTCTGCCCTAGGATTCAAAATAGTCCCTCACAAAATCCAACTTATTCTGCCCATTACATTTTTAGGAACAGAGATCTCTCTTACCTCAATACGCCCCCTCAAACCTACCCTTTCCTTCCCTCAAAAATTAACCCTAGCCTCCCTCCAGAGCTTTCTGGGCAACCTCAATTGGCTTCAGCACTGGCTCCCCCTTTCCACAAGCACCCTTCAACCCCTCTTCAACCTCCTGAAAGGAGATAAAAGCCCCTCCTCTCCGAGAACACCATCCCCAGAGGCCATTCAAGCCCTAAATTCTGTCAACACAGCCCTAAAAGATATGGCTCTTGCTAGGTATGACCCAATAAAACCCATACAGCTCTGCATCTTTAACTCTTTATCCCTACACTTGTGGGAGCCCTTTACCAACCTCAGGGGGTGCTAGAATGGCTCCATACTCCGATGGGTAGTGCACCCTGAATCTTAAACGAGGTGGATGCACTAGCTAACATGATTAAAAATGGCAGGGATAGAGCCCTACAAACCATAGGGAAAGAACCTGACATTCTTGTCACCCCCTTCTCCCTCTCTGACATTCAGTGGCTAATCAAAAATCACTCCCAATTTGCCATCAGCTTGATAGGATTCCCAGGACAAACTGACAACCATTATCCTGATGAAAAATGGGCCTCTGCCCTCCCCCTTTTGCGATGGCTACCCCCCACACTATTCTCAAAAGGGTCCATAGAGGGAGCCCCTCCAATTCAAAGAGCTGCGCCATCACTCCCCCGCTACAAAGAGGGAAGGGAAGAAGTCATTGCTGGCATCCCACCACAGTCCCTGCCTCACCCACTGTCAAGATTCCAGCGTCCCAGCTGCATGCTCTCGCTGCCTTGAATTCTACCAGGCTTTCCCTTATATGTCGGACAGCACCCTCACAGGTCAGGGCACAACAGAAGTCAGAGTTTTATTTTGTTTTTTCTTTTGGTTAGTTTTTTGTTTGTTTGTTTTGTTCAAGGAATTTGGTCACAGTAAGAGAAGTAACTAACTCAGACACTGTTGATTCAGATATGTTTCTTCATGTTTCCTACTCTTCTGTCTGACAACTGCTTTGCATGTCTAAGCATGCAGAGGGCACAGGTTGACATCAGGTAACTCAATCACCAGCTACTTTTTGTTGTTGTTGTTGTTGTTGTTGTTGTTGTTGAGACAGGTTGCTCATTGAACCTGGAGCTCATCAATGTGTCTAAAGAACTTGGTCAGCTCTCACCCAGGGGACCTCTGAAATAACCTCAGCCCCCTCGCCTCTCTCCCTCAGACTGGGACATTGATGTCCACCTGTCCAATCTGATGCCACATCCATCTGGTGACCATCCAGCTCTGAGATTTCCTTGTAGCTCCTTGTTTAAGCCCTCATTGTACTCAGTGCCTCTTCTCTGCTTATTGGTTATTTATTCATTTATTCAGGAATCCTTTCTTTTCACTGTGTCATGATTTCCCCTTTTCCTTTAACCTGCTCATACTGCTTTATCAGATCTTCCTGTTCTGAATGCAACTTTGGTTCTTCTCAGAATCAGGCTTTACTAAGCACTCCCTTTCTTTTTTCTCCCATATATCCTACTTTTCCATTTGTGTATCGAGTAACTGTTCTATGAAGCATGGTTAATAATGCATTATAATGTCTCTACTTACCTATATTCAACATCTGGAGAGAGGGCTCAGTGGTTAACAGCATTATCTGCTCTTCCCAAAACCCAGGCTCAGTTGCAACACCCACATAGTAGCCCATAACCAACTGTGGCTCCAGTTCCAGGGGACCCAAAGCCCTCTTCTGATCTCCTTAGGCACTGCATGCACATGGTGCACAGACATACATGAAGGCAAAGCACCCATATACATAAAAATGCTTTAAAACTAAATAAAAGCCCTATTAGAACCAGATAATAAAACTCCTGCATTCTGACACTCTGCAAAACATACTTTGTTAGTGACTGGGCTCAACAGTGAAGTTCAGTTCCGACCCTCCTGCCATTGTGTTAGGCCACCAGGAAGACGAGGCTCCAGTGGAGCCAGTCACTGGGACTCTAGGCACAGGAGCTAACAACCTTCCTGTTCAGGTGTAGTCGTGTCTGTTCAAGCCCCACGTTGGGCACCAGCTGTGGGGGAAAAAAAGAAAAGAAAGAAGTGGGGGGCAGACAGAGCGGTCTATCAACCAGGGAGAGAGTCCTAACCTGAAAGTGGACTTTCTTGTGTTTGTGTGTGAGCTTGTGTGAGTTATTGTATATATGTGTGTGTACATTCACATGGAGGCCAAAGGTCAACAGCATGTGTCTTCCTCATTCACCTTATTTTTTGATACTAGGATTCTAACTGAACTGAAAGCCCAATAACTTGACTAAATAGGTTGGCCAACAAGGCCCAGGGATCCTTCTGTGTCCACCTCCCAAGCACGGGTTAAAGAGGATTAGGTCCAGATCTGAATGTTTGCATGGTGAGCCATGTCCCCGGCCCTGAAAATGAACTTGCTGGCCTATGACTCTGAACCTGAGATTGAGCTCCAACCCTGTGCAATGATGTACTGTGGCTGGAGTCCACAGCAGGGCACCTGTTATGAGTAAGAGCAAACTAAATCTAGCAGAGAGTCTGGTCACGGGCTGAGCTCTGGGACTTGGTGTGAGTGTGAGCCAGAACCTCTGAGGGAGATCACAGTGCTCCCCAGTGCCCTTGCACAGTGCTCCCCAGTGCCCTTGCACAGTGCTCCCCAGTGCCCTTGCACAGTGCTCCCCAGTGCCGTTGGCGTGCCAGAACTTCACCTCTGGTGGCCTCCTCTGAGGTTTCTCTAGCACTTGGTTCAGGGTTAGAGGAGGGTGAGGGTGTGGAGTTTTCCTTTTGTGGGCCACTGTGATGTCTCATTCAGACGCCTGGGTGTTCGTAGCATCTCTCCACTCTAGCCGGGCTGGCTTTCACCCCACAACACTGTTCCATCGCAGGTATCTCTTGCCTGTTTCCATCTTGGAGCTATGGCTCTCAGAAAGGAAGCTTCCAGTTGTCTTATTCTGCAAATAAAACACATGTGCCCCCGAGGAGATGGGGCTCAGATCACCCCATAGTCCTGTCCTTCCTGCCTTCTGGCTGCAGCAGCAATGGTGAAAGTCCAGGATAAGTGGACAGCAGTGACTTTAGGCCATGGCGTGAGGGACACAGTGATGAGCACTCAGGTGCAGCTGGGCAGAAGACACAGAGCTGGGTGGGAGTGGGGGAGCAGGGGACTAGAGGGCAGCCACATCCAGGAAGGCCAAGGAAACAAGGGCTGAGGATTTGAACACAACACAGTAGGTAGCCTTAGGAAAATATAGGCAGCATTCCCCTTCCATTTGAGAGCTACTAAGACTACAGAGGAGGCCTGCTCTCATCTCTGCTTGGGACCAGTGAGGGCTGCTTCCAGATCACAAGAGACAGTAGACTGCTCCAGAGTGAGGACAAGGCTGTGGGCCTGAGTCAGTGCATCGGTGAGTGAACCCTGATCCAGCTCTGTGAGGTGTGTCCATTACAAGGTATTCACAGAGACACGCAGTGCACTTGCATTCAGCAGGGTCACCGTGGACACGTGGAGCCTGCACTGGTGGCTTGGCCCTAGATGTTCATCTCTTCACCAGGAAGCTGGAAACTGTGGTCTCTGCCCATAAAGACAAATTCGTGGGTAAAGATAATGCTGGGGCAGCTGTGCTGGCTTCAGCCCGGGCATGTTGGCTGCTCACTGGTGCCCTTGGCTGACAGCCACGGCTTCTTCAAAGTACTCAGAAAGATAGTCACAGGGTTGGAGAGATTACAATGCCCACTTCTGCCCCTGCGACCCATCTGTCCTCATTCACTCTACCCTCAGGAAAGATGCTGGACAGCGTGTGGTAGCAAGCTTTATTTGGCACAGGTGCAGGGATCCCTTGGGTAGGGGCAGGAGAGGTCAGGTAGGCAGAGCTATTGCTTGCTCCTCAGATCTGTCCCTGCAGGCAGAAGAACCAAGCTCAGAGCCATGTGTGGCCTCCAGGGACCTGAGGTCACAGGCTAGGATCCTGTTGTTCCAGCTGCCTGGCTTCGGCAAAGCCTTGATTTCTCTGTCTGGAAAATGAGTCATATCTAGGGGTAGGTTGTGGTAATGAGGTCATGCTGGTGGTGACTCAGCACACTAATGGATATAGAGAACCCTAAGATATCCAGCAGGGTCCATTTCTCCCCGTGACCCCCTCCCCGTCAAGCAGCAGTCCTGAGGACAAGGGGCATACCTTAACCCAGCTCTGTCCCAACATCCACAAGCATGCCTATCCCATCCACTTCCCTCCTAGGACTTAGCCTGACAGCTTGGTCTCACATTGCGGATTACATCTCTTTCCAAACCACAGAACAGATGCCTCTCTGGAACTGTCAAGCAATGCTGTCGGGTGTCCTGACTGGGGCCGGGATTTACTGTCAGAATACACGGGCTGCAGTACAGAGTGGAGGATGTGTACTCACCTGCTTCAGGGCCTTGATTCACCAGCCTGTAGGGCAAGGCAGTGTGAAATGGAGGCAGGAGAGTGCCAGACCCCACCATGGAGCCTTCACCTAACCGCTATGCCCAGGGGGACAACTGAGTCCTCTTGATCCTCTGGCAGCCTAGGTTCTGGAGCATGGATCTGCTTGCTCCAGTGATATGATCAGACGCACTACCCAACTACCCACAGATGCCAGACCAATGTACACAAATATCTTTCCCGATGTGACAGAAAGGACATGTGAAGGAGCCCCCGCCCACCCTGGGTGTTCAGCACAGGCCCAGCTTTGTTCGGGGACTCACCGATTGCAGTGCATTCACACAGGTTACTGTGGACAAAAGCCAGGTGAAGGGGCAGCACAGGCTCAGGTCTGGCATCTCCCTGGCAGGCCCTGGCCCCAGTGAGGCCTACTCACAGTCATGCTTGAGAATGTAGATGTCTGCTTCTGAAAACCCATGCTTCAAGGCTATCTTCTGGAAATTATTCAGGGCTTCCCCGTTGTCATCCAAGCCCCGGCCTGCAGGTAAGATGGGACAGGGCTTCTATATCACAGACATCCTCCCTCCCTGATGCAGCCCTGGGATATTCTCCTATCTCCACCCCAGACGATAAGATGAGGCATAGGAGGGGCTACCCTCACCCCATCCCCAGGTGAGTCTAGGTTGAGCTTACTGTACAGTTTCATGGCCCGATGAACTGCCCCAGCCACCAGAAAGGTGATATCAATCACAGCGTATGTCGTGTAGTCTGTGGCTACAACAACAACTTCTTTCTTTCCTGGGAACAGAGGAGAATTCTAGACACCCTCTCACCTGTTGGTCAGGGCTCTCTGTTCCTAGCTGTGCTTCTCCTTCGCACATATGTGCACACAAGCATGTGCCCAAAACACACTGGGACAGCCTGGAATGGGCCTTGAAAGTCTGAGTGACTTTCTGAATCAGAGAGGAGGACAGGAATCCCCAGGACCCAGATAAATGAATACTGAATCACACCTAGGATTTCACAGAGTCGTCTGTCAAAGCCCTGGCAAAGACAGAAGAGGCTGAGGCCAGTGGCTGCAGGGGTACCTGCCCCAGCTCCTATCATCTGGGCATGGCACTGAACTCACACCCTTGTACTCAGAGATTCAGTCAAGATTCACCAGACAACACCCCCCCAGTGAGGCAGGGTCCTTCCCTCACCCCCATCCAGAACAGTGGTAGGTACATACTGAGAGTAAACCAAAGTGCCCCAGGTAGGCCACAGCACCCACCAATCCTGCGACAAAATTCTTGCCTGATATTCTGGTGACCTTGAACTTCGCTGGACCATCCACCTGAGTGGCTGCAACCTTCTCCAGCACACAGCGGTCCTCACTACAAAGACAAGAAAGGCAGGCCAGCCTTTAACCCCAATGCTGGAGGAGAGGGCACTGGGTCAAAGGACTGCAGTCTGTAGCCAAGTTGGGCTATATACCTAAGTCAGAGTAGCCTGGGCTATACAGACAGACAAGAGGGTAAAAAGTGTGTCCCTCAGTGACAGTAGTATGTCTGTTCCTGTACCTCAAACTGTGACATCTTCAGACACAAGTGTTACACTGTTCCCCAGAGACTGTATCCCTCAGATGTGTGCACATCCCTGTGCAGCCTGGGCTAGACAGACGGACGGACGGACGGACGGATGGACAGACAGGCAGGCAGGCAGGCAGGCAGGCAGACAGACAGGCAGACAGGCAGACAGGCAGAAAGGTGTGGGAAAGAATGAAAGGAAGGAGAAGGAAGGAAGACAGGAGACTACCAGCCATCTGCCTACCAGGCCTTACAATACATGCCCTGAGGGTGTAGGGTGGATGACACAGGCGTCCAGAGACCAGCCACATACAACTGGCCTAATGTCTTCTGAGCCTGTGATCCCAGAAATCAGGACTCCTACCCAGTGGCTACCCAGGGAGATGAAGCTGGAGTAACAAGAGGAAGTGGCTATGGAAATGTCCCCAGTGATTCCATCTGAGGATTCACTTTCTAGTGCTGAGAATCAGCATGTGTACCTGTCTGAGGGACACAGTTTGAGGTATAGGAGCAAACACACCTGAGAGACCCACTCAGTGCCACTGAGGGACACAATGATATGAATAAGCCATCCAGGAGCATGGAAACACACAATCTGAGGGACAAACTTCCTGAAGTGCAGAGACATGCATTTGGGGGAGAGTTACTGAGGAATCACTTAGTGGTAGAGGGACATATTTAGGAGCATACTGAAGAGCAAAGACACACATGTGAGGTCCATAGTTTTTGAGGAGCAGAGTCACACACAGCTGAAGAACACAATATTGAGGTGAAGAGACATGCTTGGGTCTAAAGGACACATATTCCGAGAGTCAGGGACATACTCTGGTACAAGCACATTTATCTTGTGGGATACACATTAAGGTGACAGGATACACATCTGAAGGTACACGCTCTGAGAACCATAGTTATATACATCTGAGGACACATTCCCTGGGGATCAGTGACATGCATGCATCCGAGGCCACTCTGGGATGAAAGTAAACACTTTGAAGGAAAACTCTGAGAACACGGTGCTCACATGTCTTTGTGAAAGGATCTGGCTTCAACTCATGGAACTGGAAGGTGTCCCCTGGTCAGTCAATACATGTGAACTTTGACAGTACCAAGATGAGGAGATGACTCAGGTCAACCTTGCCTCCCTTCTCAGGCCTTGACATCTGTCCATCAGAAGCTAGCATGTCTCATGACCCTGGAATTGGAAACTGGACCTTAAGGCTGTCTGGTCTTTTTCTTGATTTGCTCAGAGTCCAGCACGACAGTTTGAAGGTCATAAAGTTGTAGGTCAGCTCCTAAACTGACTTGGTAGACAATGGAACGCCCATGATGCCAAAGATGTCTGGTCTCATCTGAAACAGTTGCCTCCCCATCCCCCTCTACAGCTGAAGCTGCAGCAGAGACATAGGCAGAGGTATCTCTGGGGAAAGCCCAGAGCACTGTACAGACTGCCCCAACTTCCCTCTATGGCCATCAACAAAACTCACTTGTAATAGGTGGTGGTCAGAGCCAGGAGGTTCTCCTTCAGCTCAACCACCATGGCTCCCATCTTCTCTTCCTTGTGTGCCAAGCCATGTGCACCCATCTTGGAGGCAAGGGCAATCTCATACCAGAAGCCTAAAAACTGGTGGGATAGGGAGTAGAGAAAGGGACTACCCAAGTGTACCATCATCCAGGACCTGGACCCTGGGAGCCATTCTCTGCCCCTCCTTTGCAAGGGATGCAGCAGTCTAGAAAGGTCTAGGGGTAAAGGGTTCCCCACATGGTAGAGTACTGAAGGATGACTCTGGGCAGGGCCCAACCCCCATAGAAAGCACTGGTTCGCTGTAACTACCTTGCTTATGTCGAAGTCCTTCATCACTGCCCCCTCGGTGTCAGCTGCCAGCCCCACACGCAGTCCCAACAAGGTGAAGAGCATGATGCTCTCCATATGCCTAGCAACTGAGCACATGGTTTCAGCTCCCCAGCCCGAAGCCACAGCCTTTGACTCAGAGTCTCTGGACTTTATAGCCTTCCCTGTGGATGCTTGGAATAGGCACAGAAGGTTCTCATTAGGTGGGTTGGAAGCACACTGTAAACCAGTCAAGTGGATCACCCACCTGCTAGATAGCAGGGCCTTGGGGGACCGCCTCCAGGAGACATGGGTCTTACCTCTGGGTGTCCACTCATGTGTGCATCTATCCATCCACTCAGTAATTGAGCTGATTCTTTCCAGATATGTGTGGATGAAAGAGTAGGTTCCATCAAGGCCCCTTGACAGGCTTTGGTCATCAGCACAGAGCAGCTAAAAACCTGCTAGGAGCACAACTCTGCCAGACAGAGCAGGTGACCCAGGCATCGGCGGCCTGGAGATGGCAGGGGCAGGACTGAGGGCACTGGCGCCATTCGTGGTTGAATCTGTGCAGCTTTATGTCTATCAGACTGAGACTCTTAAGGAGTGGGCTAGAACATCGTAATCCCTCCAACCCTGTGACTGTCTGAGTACTTTGAAGAAGCCGTGGCTGTCAGCCAAGGGCACTAGTGAGCAGCCAACATGCCCGGGATGAAGCCAGCGCAGCTGCCCCGGCATTATCTTTACCCACGAATTTGTCTTTATGGGCAGAGACCACAGTTTCCAGCTTCCAGGTGAAGAGCTGAACATCTAGGGCCAAGCCACCAGTGCAGGCTCCACAGCAAAGAGACAGACAGCCTCTTGTGATACCACCCCCTAGGGATAGCTCAGGCCCTGATCCTTCAGGGCACAGACAAGGATAGAGGAGTATTGTCAACTACAGCCAGTGTGCAACTTATAAGGAGTGGGAGAGAGGAGCCAAGGAGAAGAACAGTTAAGAACTATAAAAATGTAGAAAGGGCATCTTATGCAGACAGAGGTGAGACCATCAGATCTTCTGGTGGCCTATCTAGTGGGTTGATGTACCCTCTTTCTTCCTGACAGAAGCCAGTGTCCCCAGATCTTGAAATCAGTCAACCAGCTATTCTGAGGGAGCCCAGATTAAGTCAGGCAACCACTGGGGCTGTGCCCACACTCCTCTCCAATCTCAGCCAGCCCCAGATTAGCAGTCAGGCCTCCAATCCTCCCTTAAAACCTCAAAAGAATGTTGGGTCTGTTCAGAACTGAGTTTTCCTGATGCTGATAAACTCATGCTAGAATTTGTGATTTGGAAGTGATCCCTGAAAGCCAATGAAGTAAGCTCTGGAACCTCTAGCACCAGGAGTTTTGTAGGGGGCTGTATGGCCAGCAGTAAGGATCTGTATTCTTAGAAAGTCTCTGTTGGGGGAGGAGCCTCCTGTGTTTTAATCAAATAAACAAACCCTTCAGGATCCTGCTAACCTCATGCTGCCACACCTACCCTCCAAGATTCACACAGTAGCCACTGTAACACCTTTGCCATCTCTAGAATTCAACGCCAAATACTGGGTACTGGTTACAGGAAAGGGGCCCTGGCGTGGATTCTATTCTGTCCTTTGAATGGCAGCTGCCCAGCTGTCCAGTGGGGACAAGACACTTCAGAAGGATGTGTCAAATAGAGATAGGTGCAGAGGTGCAGCCAACAACAGTTGGAAGCCAACAACAGTTGGAAGGACAGAGGCTCCGTGACAGCCAGAGTCACATGGTTCTGCACATTTTCCCTGGAGGCCACGGTCCTGACCATAAGGCAGCCTTCTTTAAAAGCATCTTTGTTTCTCCTCTGCCCAGCTGCTCACAAAGATCCAAACTGCTCTCATTTTTGCTTGTTGCATCCTGGGGTGCCACCGGCACTTATGAGCAGGAGGGACACTGTCACAGAATGAGAAGGGGAGACACTGGGACCCATTGCCCAGGATTACATGAGTGGGACAGGGCAGGGTAGAGCAGGACCTTTCCACATGGGAGTCTAGGACTGGCTGCCCTCTGTGTGAGGCACATTCACAAGCATTCCCAGAAAATACAGGCTTGTTCCCTCCACCTAGGCCAGAGAAGCATTCTACCACCCCTTTCCCTGCCCCCAGAAAAAATGTGGGGCAGCATTTGGCAGCGGGATTTATTTGGAGCAGATGCGGGGGTTCTTCGGGCAGGAGCAGGAGAGGCCAGGGAGGTGGGGCTGCAGCCACAGGCCTGGGCAGGAACTACTCAGACCAGTCCCTGCAGGCAGAACGACAGAGCTCAGGGACACGCATGGCCTCCAGGGACACTGAGGCACTGGTCAAGTATCACAACCCAGGTGCCTGGTATCCTGGATGCCTGGCACCCCAGCTGCCTGGCTTGGCAAGGCATTGGTTCTCTGAGCCTTGATGTCTCTATCTGTAAAATGAGTTATGGTGTCAACCTCTGGGGCATGGGCTATGACAGTGAGGTTGTATAGGTCATAGGTTAGCATGGTGCTAGACACAGGAAACCCCAAGATATCTAACAGAGCTGACATCCCACTATCAAGACATGAAGGATCAGAGCTGGCCTAGAACCCTGCACAGCCTTGCTGCACAGAACAATACAAACAAAGGACCTCTCTTCACCAACCTAGTTCTGTCCCATAGCCAAGAGCCTAGCATGACTGCTTGGGTCACATAGTAGACTGCTCTTTCCAAAGACTACAAAACAGATGCATCTGAAGCTGCCGGTTTGGGCTGTTGGTGGTCTTGATCAGAGGAGGGATGGATGAACCCTCCTCCCCGGGATCAGGATCTAGTAGTACCAGCAGGGGCTTCTTGGGAGCCGGGCTGCAGTGTAGACCAAGGGTAGTAGACTCACCTCTTTCAAGAGCTCAGCGCACCTCCCTGTATGATGGGACATCATTAGTACAGTCTGGAGGGCATCAGACCCAATCACAGGGGCCTGGTCCAGCATCCTCCCCAAGATGCTGTACTCACCATGTCGGGCCAGCATGTAAAGGCCTTGGTCTGCTGTCATTTCCCGGAACCTCCAGAAGCCTGGCTCGTCCTCATTCTCAAGGCTTCGAGCTGTGGGATACAACAGAGGTGGGTTGGCAGCCTGTCGGGAGACAGTTGCAGGGCAGAGCCCCAGACCAGGCTCACTTACTGAAGTACTTGAGCACATGGAAGTTTCTACCCCGCCAGAGCACGGTCAACTTCAGGATGGTGTAGCGCTCATAGTCCGTGTCCAGCACGCGGATCTCCCTATTGCCTTCAGGAGTGGCAGCGGCAGGTTAAGGTGGTTTGTTCATACCCGAACACTGCAGGGAGTTGACCCTGAAGGCTGGGTCTGCGGAATCTAACTCCTTTCTGTTTCTGCCTAGTGCTGGGACCTGCCTGTGACATCTGAGAAGACAACTTCTGAAGGTCAACCCAGTACACTAGTAGAGATGAGGAGCCTGAGGTCCAGAGCCTGAGAATCCGGGGAAGGGCACAGAGAGCAAGGCCAGGGAGAGATGTCCAGGCTCAGACAGCTGCAACTTTGGCAACAAGGCAACGGTACTTACCAGGAAAAGCAAATTCCCCTACAATGTCTCTTTCTGAACCCACTGATCTTTCTGTCACACAACTTCCTGAGCTGAAAAGCAACATAGTGCTTGTTAAGAACCTGCCAGCCTGCATTCCACCTGCTGGGCACATTCTTGAGTGGTGCATACCTTCAGAAAGGATGCTGTCAAGTTCACGACCATGTTGGAGTCTAGGGTTCATGTGGAAGGGCCCCAGCCTCTCACCTTCAGAGAGCCAGGCAGCTACTACTACCCACTCTCTCTTATAAAGCAACAGGGCTTTATCTAAAGTCCTTGCTTACATTTTGGTAGAAAGGCAGATCGAGGAGCCTGAGATCTAGCTTTCTCTGGGGTTGGAGGACCCAAGCAGATAGACATGGAAAAGGCTAGCCCACATACTGATGATCTCACCACTATAAGAAGTATAGCCTTGTCTAATTTCAAGTACATATATGGCTCTTCCTTCCCAGCAGACCACATCCCCAAATGACCCAAGCCTCTTACCTGTTGTACACGGCTTTCACAGTGATGTTCCTCCCACTGAAGGTGAGGAACAAGCCCTCTACCCTCCTTTGAGCCTTCAGCACCAGGTTTTGGTCAGAAGCCACAGCCACTTCCTTCCAGAATCCTGCGATCTAGAGAACAGAACTAGAGGAATCCCTGGCTTTTCACGGCCAAGCCAAACTGGGTCTCCAGTACTCGGGCCGGAGAGGGTGTTTCAGGGACACTCAGGCAGCAGTGGGTGGGCTCGAGGAGCAATCCATAGTCATGAGACTGAAAGCCACTTGTTCTCAGCCAAGTTTTCCTTCCCAGGGGAACTTTCAGGACACCAGACAGAAATGTCCCTTCCAAAAGATACTGACACAATGTTTCCTCCTGGTTTGCCAGGAGACCTTCCCAACAGGTTTGTGGAGCAGGCATGCAGGCCTACAGCTTTCATACTGGATGAAGCATGACTCTACCAATCTCAGGCTCCCCAGGGACAGGATCACCTAGAGTGGCAATGCTCTCAGAGCACAGGACATCACCTGAAACTTTTAGAAACTCATTACTGTTACAAGAGAAAAGTATCTGTGTCCCCCAAAGCCTGACCCTCCTGACTTTACAGTGTAGTCTGGAAATCTCAGGAAGGATGGGGCATTGGGGCATAGAAGGAGGAATTCAAGCAACAAGCTGTCTGCTCTGGAGAAGTCCTCTTCTGGTCCCACAGTGCACAGGGACAGGGTCTTAGGAATCCTGTGAGCCAGGAAGCAAGAAGGGACCCCAAATCTGTAAATCACCAAGGACCCTGAGGTGACCAGCTTGAGGACAGCAACTCTGCCTCAAGACAGGTGGCACATGAGAGAACTCAGAGAGAGGAGAGATCTACAGAGCTCTGAGCTTCAGTAGGGACTCACACTGCCTGCAGTCTTAGGAATGGCAGCCCCGAGAGTGGGACTGGCCCCTGCCAGCTAGGTTGCAACCAACTAGGAGTTAGATGGAACGGGAGAGAGACTTCAATGGTTATATACTCTGTTCCCTCCCTGTCCAACTTCTCATTAAGCCCCAGTAGTGCCTCAAAGCCAAGAAGAAAAAGGTACCTTCTCTGGTACAAGCTCCACCCGGGTAGACTCTGCTTGTAGCAGGAACACCAAGAGTCCGCAGACGTTGCTCAGCAACCTGGCTTCCATCTCAGGGTCTAGCTTGTGGCTTCTGTTTGTGGAAGGTGGGAGCTTATATTTGGAGAGTGTGCAAGCATGTGCAACCACTCAGAGAATGTCATTGGACAAAACTGGCTGCCAGCTACTCAGACTCAGATTCGGCTCAAATGCTATCAGTCCACGTCCAGAGAGGGGCTGGACCAAGCTAAGGCAACAATTAAGCTGCCTGCATCCTAGTGTGTGGACAGTGATAAGCCATGCAGTAAGACTGCACCAACCAAGTCCAGCCCCACCCTCTGAGCTGTGACCTGGACAAGCAACTGTTTATCTCAGTTTCTCCATTTGTAACAATAAACTTAAAACAATAAGAAAATATTGAACTGGATGAGGAGGCCTGGGTCACCCACCAGGAACCTTACACCTTGCAGTATCCTGCACTTCCAGGACCACCCTCTATTTTGTGTGTGTGTGTGTGTGTGTGTGTGTGTGTGTGTGTGTGTGTGTGTGTGTGTTATACATGTTTATATGTGGTATCTGTGTGTGTGGTTTATATGCTTTTTAATATGCTATTTCTGTGTGTGTGTGTGTGTGTGTGTGTGTGTCATGTATGCTTTTTAATATGGTATTTCTGTGTGTGTATGTGTGTGATATATATGTTTGTATATGGTATTTCTCTCTCTATGGTGCGTTATGTAAGTTTGTATGTGGTATTTGTGTGTGTTATGTATGTTTGTGGTATTAGTATGTCTGTGTGTCTGTGTGTCTCTGTGTGTGTAGTGTCCATGTCTTTGTTCTTTATGGGGAAGGCATACATATATTCACATGGATGTGGAAGCCAGAGTTCAACCTCAGGTGTTGTTCCTCTAGTACAAGTCACTTTGTGTTTTCATTTGTTTTCCTTCATTAGTTAGTCAGTTAGCTAGCTAGTTAGTTATTTAGTTCATTGGTTGGTTGGTTAGTTGGCTGGTTAATTGTTTTTTGAGATAGAGTCTCTTACTAACCTGGAGCATGCTGAGTTGTCTAGGCTGCCTAGCCAGGGAGCCCCAGATACCCCCCATCTCTGTCTGTCCAGCACTGCACCATGTGATTTTAAATACGTGGGCTCTGAAGAAAGCTCTTTACCAACTGAGCCGTCTTCCCAGCCACAACGACACAGGTTTTCAATATATGAAACAAATACCTCTCAGACCACAGAGAAAGTTTTTTAAGGCAGAAAACTTTTATCTTTAAAATCAACTTTATTTGTGATTGATGCTAAAACAAAGTTTCTCACTTTCTAGAAAAAAAAGCTAAAAATATTAGTTTTTCTCACAATTGTCTATTTCCTCCAAATAAAAAGGAAAGAAACAGGATAAAGTGGGACCATGAAGTATCCTGGATGCAAAGCCCTCCCTGACTGATCCTCCCAAAAGGACTTAGTCACCTTGTGACCCAAATCTCTAACTCCCAGCTTGTGCAGCAAAGAGATAGGTCCTGAGTGCCTGGGAGGGGGTCCCCGGGTACCCCGAAACAGTTCTACCCAGGTCAGCATCCCTCATCCTGCAGGAATGGTCTACAATCTTTTGGACCCGCCTGAAGGTGCTCAAGACTTGGACAGCTCACAGGAAAGTCACTGAAGTCCACCCTCCAGAGGGGACCAGGATGCAGGAGACATTAGGGAGGGCTATGAGGAAGGTGTAAGGGTGGGTTAGGAGAGGAAGCACACTGGGTGCCAGAAGGAACCATCCAAAGACCTCGGGGCATCAGGAGGGACGCTGAGGACCCACTGGTCCCAACAATAGGCTGACAAGCCAGGGCACTTGGGGATACAGAGATGGGTTTGGCTGGAGTGAGGGAAAGGGAAGTGGGTGGGTGGCACCTGGTTCTCTGGGTGACTGGGACAGGATGAGGGCAGCAATTGTGAGGGCTAATTGCTTCCGGTTCTTGTTGTCTGAGGACCACAGACAGATAAGCCATGTAGCAGAACCAGCCGCTTCCTGATCCCCACGCCTGGCCTTTGAAGACGAACTAGACCCATTGGAAGGATGGGAATTCTGTAACATGAAGACAAGAGCAGTGATAATCCCTGGAGAGGAACCCCTGTACCCCACACCTTGTTCAAGAGCAGCACAGAGATTACACCACACCACCTCTGAATTTTCCCATAATGTGACCTTGAATAACCTGCCCAGTTTCTGTGCCTCAGTGTCTCAATCTGAGAAAAAAGAATGTGTGGAGCTAGTTATGTGTATCCAGGAGGTCTGTCATGGAAATCACATGACAGTTAGCCTAGTAAGATGTTCCAGCACAGTGGTCACTGCCCTGACCTATTTCTCAGGCTCCCGGAGGTCCAAAATATTTGCCTAAGATCATAGGAGGGATTGGAATCAAACCCCAGACAAGGTCAGCATTATGACCCTCCTGCTGTTCCAGCTCATACGTCCAACCAGTGAGACCCGAGGGAGCCTAGAGCCTACAACCCATCCTCACAAGTCACCTCGGTTTCAAAGACACTGTGACCCCATGGATGCCACATATGCTGTGCTCAGTTTTCCGTATTGATGCAGCAACCTTCCTTCACCAAATTTGAATGAAGCATCCTGCCCTCTCTTCTAGGAGAACCCTAAGTGGCCAGAGGGCTGGGATGAAGAATGAGTTCACTACAACCTGCCTAAGGGCATCTCCAAAGAGTCAAGGAGCCATGCAGATGCTGAATCTGTTTATTGGGTGGGAGAAGAGCAAGAGTAGGGACACAGGAAGGAAGGAGGTGGGGCCCAAGAGGGTCTCTCGGTCCCTAAAGATCACTGTGAGATTGACACTCTTGAGGTTGGCGGCTCCAAGTTCATCCTACCCTAAAAGGGCACAATCACCCCTTCACCACTCCCTTGTCAAACGTCTGCCATACTCCCCACAAGTTAGGTACTGCCCCCAAGGTTGCCAACCTACAAAGGCAAGGGAAGATAATTTGTCACCAAAGCTTATATAAACCAGTAAAAAACCTCCCACACTGCCCCTGACCCCAAACTAGAGATTCCTCTCCAAGGTACCTTCCCAGAGACTACAAAGACCTGCCGCACTTCTGGATCTCTAATTCTTACAGGACTAGTAGCTCCTAGGCCCTGCCAGGCCCTGGGCAGAGGGACTGAGACCATAGTAACAGGAAAAATGACAGGGTGATTTGGCATTGAGTCTACCCTATTATGTTTTCAAAACTAACTGATGGTGGAGAATATATAAGCTCAGCACAGGTGTTTAAATCCACGGACAGTCAAAACAGCAGGCATTAGGGGTAAGCAGGCAGGAGGAGAGGATACTAAGAGGCCTATCATGACAAGCAAATTACCAACATGCAGAGAACTAGGAGGCTGGGAAAACAACAAGAGACACCACAAACTCTCTCCATCCCAGGGTAAGCCATACAGTGTCATCCCCACCCCCTCTTTCCAGGTGACTTTATACATTCACATGTCATCTACTACTATGGCTTTGTGAGTGCCAAAATTGTTAGCAATGAGCTTGGGTAGAAGCTGGGAACTAGTTTGGTTGGATAGGCCTCCCCACGAACCTGCCTATATCAAGATCCCAAGGACTTCTACCCTAATCCTGTAGTGGGGCAGTAGATGAGAAGCAGTTCTACCCTCTCAGGGTCCTTGGGAACAGGATGGTACAATTAAAGATATGGTACAAGCCCTGGGAAGGGGGGCCCAAAGGCTAGGAAATTATGGGGTACACTGGATTGAACAGTATCTCAGAACCTCCAAACAATATCTACTTGAAGACAAGGTTTATGCAGACAGAAACCTTGGTTAAGGATCTCAGATGATCCTTAGGTTCAGGTGGCCCTAACCCAAAGACAGCATCCTTATGGATGGTAGAATTCAGACACAGACGGGCAGAAGAAAGAGGCAGATATTAGTGAGGCAGTCAAGACTAAACCCAGAACAGAAGCTGGGGGTTGGGGGTGGGGGTTGGCAAGAGCCCTCTTCCAGTCTCCACACACATGGATTCCTGACTTCAGCCTCCTGAATTAAAAGAGAATTCTTTCTGTCTCTTTGCCTTGGCTTATTATGATGGCCCCAAGAAACCAGGGTGGCTTCTTCTACCAGACATGTCTAAACTAAAACCATAAACATGAGACTCAACAGGTAGTAGGGACTGAAGATTTCAGGGATAAGATCTTGCCATCCCAAGCTCAGAAGAACTCACTCTGCACATACCTGAAAATGTTGGCACTGGTCACTCAGTACCTCCTTGCCCAGAGGAGCACACATGAAAAGATCATTGATTTTCCTCCTTTCCCTCAGCCACACCCCTTGAGTGCTTGGGTCCTGCTCACCCCTACAATCTCCACAGAGCTGGTTAAAGAATCATCCCCCATCAGGAGTTCCTCACCTGTGCTGGAGATAGAAGGGGCCTAAGCAATGTAGACCTACACTCTCCAGAACTGAAGGGGAAACCCAGGCATGTGGTCTGGTGGGCTAGCTCAACTAGTACCTGATTTGGGTGGCATTACCGTCATGTTACCCAGGAGCCCCACTGTTGTGTAGAAGTCTCTAAAGGCCTTCAGGGCCTTGGGACTGGGATCTTAGGGCCTACATGCTGCAGAGAAGCAATTATATATGTACCCTTCACAGTGGCTGTGGCAGAGGCAAGAGAGGCAAGAGAGAAATGAATAAAGAGTCTCCTAACCATGGGTACAGAGCTAAACAGAGGAATCTTGAAGGCCGAGAAGCCCTTAAAGAAATGTTCAACATCTTTAGTTATCAGGGAAATGCAAATCAAAAGGACTCTGAGATTCTATTTTACACCTGTCAGAATGGGTAAGATCCAAAAACTCAAGTGATAGGCTGGAGAGATGGCTCAGCGGTTAAGAGCATTGACTGCTGCTCTTCCAGAGGTCCTGAGTTCAAATCCCAGCAACCACATGGTGGCTCACAACCATCTGTAATGGGATCCAATGCCCTCTTCTGGTGTGTCTGAGAACAGTAACCATGTACTCACATAAATAAAATCTTAAAACAAAAACTAAAGCAAAAAAAAAAATCTCAAGTGACAGGATGTGGAGCAAGGAAACACTCCTCCATTGCTAGTGGGAGTGAAAACTGGTACAACCAGTCTGGAAATTAATGTGGCAGTTTCTCAAAAAAACTGGAAATAGTTCTACCCCAAGACCCAGTTATATCACTCCTGGGCATATACTCAAAAGATGCTCCACCATACCACAAGGACACTGGCTCAACTATGTTCATAGCAGCTTTATTCGTAATAGCCAGAAACTGGAAACATACTAGATGTCCCTCAACTGAAGAATAGATTTTTTAAAATGTGGTATATTTACACAATGGAATACTACACAGCCATTAAAAACAAGGAAATCATGAATTTTGGAGGCAAATGGATGGAACTTGATAATATTATCCTGAGTGAGGTAACCTAGAGCCAGAAAGACATGTATAGTATGTACTTACTTGTAAGTGGACATTAGCCATAAAGTGAAGGATAACCATGCTACAATCCACAGACCCAAAGAAACTGGGTAACAAGGAGGGCCCAAGGGAAGATGTGTGAATTTCACTCACAAGTTGAAACAAAATATTCATTGGAGGTGGATAGAGAGAGGGAACTGGGTGGGGAAGGAGAAGAGGAGAGGAACGGGGATGGCTATCAGATGTGGGGAGAGGCAGTTGGGGAAGGGCTGGGACTAAGAATGGAAATCGATGTGGGGGTATCTCTGGGATCAGCTGGAGACCTAGAACTGGAGTCAGGGGAGAGACTCCAGGGAATCTATGGGAATGACCCTAGCTGAGACTCCTACCAGCAGGGCATATAGAGACTGAAGTAGCCACCTCCTGTAGCAAGGTGGGACTTCCAGTGGAGGGAGGGGGACATCAACTCATCCACAAAACCTTCAACCCAAAATTTGTCCTGCCTACAAGATGTGCAGGGATAAAGATGGAGGAGAGATTGAGGGAACAGCCAACCAATGACTGGTCCAACTTGAGACACATCCCATGTAAGAGAGCCACTTCCTAACACTATTCATGATATTTTGTTGTGCTTGCAGACAGGAACCTAGCATAACTGTCTCTTGAGAGGCTTCATGCAGTAATGGATGGAAACAGATGCAGAGACCCACAGCCAAACATCAGACAGAACTAGGGGAGTCTTATGGAAGACTTTGGGGTAGACTTGAGCAAGCCAGAGGGGTCAAGAACACCACAAGTCAAGACTGGTGCAACTTGGTGTTCATGTGGGTTCCCTAACAATTGGAGCAGAGCTGTCTCTGACTATGTTGCCTGCCATTGGATCCCCTTCCCCTAGCTGGACTGTCTGGTGGTGGCAGGAGAGGATGCACTTAGTCCTGCTGCAACTGAATGTGGCAGGGGTGGGGGTGGAACCTAAGGGGACATACCCTTCTCTGAGGAGAAGGGGAGGAGATATTAGAGGAGGGACCTGTAAGGGTGGGACTGGGACTAAAGGAGGGATGTGGGGGGATGATCAGAATGTAAAGTGAATAAAGAAATGAGGGAAAAAAGAGTCTCCTAGCCTCATACCACTTCCTGGAGCTCCAATAGCATGGTTGTTGGCTTTGTACTGTCCCTCTACAAAACCTATCCAGGAATAGGGCACATGCACACACACACACACACACACACACACACACACACACACACACACGGATTTCACAGCCTTTTCTCATTTCTCCCAAGGTCCTAATGGAGGTCAGGGTGCTCACTTTACACCAAGCAGTCTCCTCAAATAGTTTCCCTTGCAATTTTCGCAGCTTTCCCCCTCCCCAGCCCCTGGCTCTCATCTCTCCATTTTGGGAAGTGGGGTAAATTAAAAGTAGAATCAGTCTCAGTCTTGAGGAAGGAAGGAAGGAAGGAAGGAAGGAAGGAAGGAAGGAAGGAAGGAAGGAAGGAAGGATTCCCACCCTAAAGAGGTATCTGCATGGTTGGTCCTCAGGGACACCTGCCAGCAAACCCTTCCTGGTCAACAGCTGAGGGGGTTTCCCCTGCTACTCTCTACTATCCACCATGCCTGTCCTAACCAGCCTGTCCCAGATGGATGAGATAGGATTAAGGAAAAGGGCGGAGCAAGTCCTAAGGGGTGAGATGTGGGACAATCCCAAGCATCACCTAAAGAGGGGGCAAGGAAGAAGTGAGGAGAATCTGGATAGGGTCAGAGGGGAGGGAGATTCTGGGGAAAATAGTGGGTTAAACGGGGGTAGGGACACAGAGGGGTGAGGAGGGACTAGGGATACAGGAAATGCAGGCCTCTCACTTTAGAGAGCTGTACCATGGTGCTAAGCATGCCCTCCAATTTCTTGTTGATATAGACCACTGCAAAGGAGCTATAGTTAGTATCAGAGATGCACACATCCAGGTAGTCCAGGACTGTGTAGGAAGTGGCAGAGGTGGCTAAGACATGGACAGGAGTTGATCCACCCCTGCTGTACCACACAAATGAGACGCTGGAGAGGGGATATATGTATGGAAGTAGGGTTCTCCTCAGGGGTCCCGATGTAAGTCCATCAGATTCTACCATGTAATACTAATAGTTTAAATAAAGCCCAGTTGGGCTAGAGAGATGGCTCAGCAGTTAAGAGCACTGAGTGCTCTTCCAAAGGTCCTGAGTTCAAATCCCAGCAACCACATGGTGGCTCACAACCATCCGTAATGAAATCTGACGTAATGAAGTCTTCTGGTGTGTCTGAAGACAGCTACAATGTACTTATTTATAATAATAAATCTTTGGGCTGGAGTGAGCAGGGATTGAGCAAGCAAGGTTAACAGGAGCGAGTGGGGCTAACTGGAGCCAGCAGGGTTGACCAGAGGGAGTAGAGGTCCTAAATTCAATTCCCAGCAACCACATGAAGGCTCACAACCCTCTGTACAGCTATAGTGCACTCATATACATAAAATAAATAAATAAATCTTTTTTAAAAAGAAAGAAAAGTGATTTGTAAAAGAGAAAGGCAATTATTAAAAAATAATAATAATAATAATAAATAAAGCCCAGTGTGGGATTACTACCCACCTCAGTGGTTTATGTTCCGAATAAAAGACACACACACACATTATATTTAATATGCCCTAAGCAGCACAAGAGCCGGGCACTGCCCAGCCTCCGTGCTCTTAGAACATACCTCCCACCAATACAGTGTGGAAGAAGTGTGCTTGTGGAAATGGACATCAAGAAGGCACGGAGCTGGTGAAGGCCAGAACCAGAAAAGGTCTCTCTATGTAACCTTTGTCACCACAGAGTGCCTATGGACCCTGGCCTCCGAACACACCTCCCAGAACCCTCTAATCAGAATTCAGGGTCTATTAGAGAGACTAGAGCTGTAAACCATCCGGGGCACTGAAGACAAAGCACTGGATCAGAGAAAGACCCTCAGTGACCCCAAGAGATAGAGGGACAGGGCCAAGGGCTTGACAATTCTGAGACATTTCATGGGTCACCAATGTCACAGGACAGAGTAGATAAAGCCTTCCAGGAAAGGATAACCAAGGGGCTAAAGTCAGACACTATGGTGAACTCTGGAGATTCAATAATAAAAAGCAAGCCAAAAGTATGTCACCAAAAAAGGTAAAGGATGTGAGGGCTGGGGAGGTGGCTC
Organism: Tokudaia tokunoshimensis; assembly: GCA_036184795.1. Lineage (NCBI taxonomy): Eukaryota > Metazoa > Chordata > Mammalia > Rodentia > Muridae > Tokudaia > Tokudaia tokunoshimensis. The sequence continues at coordinate 1,288,974 of BTHU01000008.1, forward strand.
AGTCAGTAAAGTGCTTGCCACACAAGCACAGGACCTGATTTGGATGCCTGGGGTCCACATGGAAAACTGGACACAGAAGTGAGGACCCACAGTCCTAGCACCAGAAAGGCAGAAGCAGGTGGGTCCTGGAACTCCCTGGTTAGCCAACCCAGGCCCATTAGTGAGTTCCAGATTTAACGAGAGACCCTACCTCAAAAAACAAGGTCTCCGGTCTCTGCATGCACATACATACAAATACATGTGCACATACATAAATATGTGCACACATATAATGTATACTGTTGGGGGCTAACAGGCCAACTGCCAGCTACATAGACAGGCCGCCCCTCCCCTCGAGTGAAACTCCTGACCTTCCTGACGGAACATCAAGACCAAGATAAAAATCTGTGACCTTCCTGGGAAAAACCGCAGAATGTCCCAGGCACCCGGCCCAGGGCTTGGCTCATAGCTCACTTCCCCCTAGCTCTCCCTCCCAACTTCCTCATTCAGGGCTTGGCCCATAGATCACTTCCCCCTAGCTCCCCTCCCAGCTTCCTCATTCCTACTGCTTAAAACTTGCTGCCTGTGTGACAATAAACGAGACCTTGACAACAGAACCTTGCTTGGTCTCCTTCTTTTCTCCCCGCCTTGACCCGCAGGTAGCGCCTCTTCGGGACCCTGAATAACAATACACAATACATTCACATGCATATGTGCCAAAGAGTTAAAAAGACCTTCCACTGAGAAAGAAGACATCTAAACGGGAAATGATCAAAGGGCAAGATGCCCATTGTCAATCATCAGAGACATGGAAGTAGATATTGGTTTGAGAGCCAGATGCACACATCAGAATGGTTAAAGCTTTCTAAGACATGCCCAGTGCTAGTGAAGATGGGGAACAATGGGACCCCTCCCATGCTGCCGAGAAAAGCAAGATGGTCACATTCAGAAAATATGCCGTGAAAACCCCCTAAGTCCAAAAGCAGCGCTCCCAGCGAGTTTACCAAAAAGAAACAAGAATTTGGATTTACAACAAACCAGAGCACACTACCTATTAACAATCACTAAATCTAGAACAGCTGGATGCCCTCCACAGCGACCACACTGTAGTTCATCCCTGTGGCAGAAGCTGCTCAAGACTAAATGTAGGGAGCCCCACAATGTGGCAGACGTGGCAGTGTGGCAGCATGGCCATCTGTTTTAGGCAGGGTTTCTATTCCTGCACAAACATCATGATGCAGAAGCAAGTTGGAGAGGAAAGGGTTTATTCAGCTTACACTTCCACATTACTGTCCATCACCACAGGAAGTCAGGACTGGAACTCAAGCAGGTCACGAAATGGGAGCTGATGCAGAGGCCATGGGGGGATGTTCCTTACTGGCTTGCTTCCCCTGACTTGCTCAGTTTGCTCTCTTATAGAACCCAAGACTACCAACCCAGGGATGGCACCACCCACAGTGGGCACTCCCCCCTTGATCACTAATTGAGAAAATGCCTTACAGCTGGATCTCATGGAAGCATTTCCTCAAGGGAGGCTCCTTTCTCTGTGATAACTCCAGCTTGTGTTGACACATAAAACCAGCCAGTACAGCATCTCAAAGGACTCTACTGAGGGAAAGGAGTCATTCTGAGAAGTCTGCCATTACCTGTCTCCTCTTACATGGCATAGGCTGAGCCACAGGGACAGGACATGGCTTGCTGATGCAGAGGGTTGGAGAGAGAAGAAGTGTGAGGAAGCTTTTGGGAGGTGGGGGCTGTTGGGAGCCTGAGAGCTGGGGGAGGGGCTATTGGGAGTCTGTAAGCGGTGCTTCCATGACTCCATCTATATCTCTGGACTATGCACCCAGGTAGGCAAATCCTACTGTCTATAAATTATGTCTCAGTGTTTGCAAAGCAAGTGAAATCAATTCCTTGTGTGCCATTTCACCCTGGAGGTTTCCCACACCTGCAACCTGACAAAAGGACTCATTTGACTCACAGTGAGTCAGGTCTATTGTGGCGGGGAAGTCATGGCTTCAGGAGCCTAAAGCATCTGGAAGTTGATCGATAAATTCACTCTGGATGCACTCTGTGTAATATCTCTCTCTCTCTCTCTCTCTCTCTCTCTCTCTCTCTCTCTCGCTCTCTCCTCTCTTTCTCTCCTTCTCTCCCCACACACACACACTCCACAGACCTGAAGATGAATTTTTATGACCCCAGTTCCTAATTCATGATCCGACATGTAAAGAATATGAATGATAGACAGATAATAGATAGATAAATAGATGATAGATGATAGATAGATAGGCAGACAGATAGGTTGCCTACTGTTGCTGAAGTCTAGGGTTTCTAGCACAATAGCACTTGCAGTTGACAGGACACCTGTGGCAGCAGCATCTTTCTTGTCCTCCTGAGCAGATGATGTTCCAGACCCCAGTCACTAGCCCTGCCAGTCAGACCCCCTACACCCTCTCCTTGGTGTCTAGCACAGGTCATGAGGTATGGACAGAACCTCCAATATATGCAACGGCTCATCCCCTCAGTGAGGAGCAGTACAAGCCAGTTTTCTCCTCAGGTCAGTGGGCAGGGCTCAGGACCAGAGGTTGAAGACACTTGGACCTGAAGAGCCTCAGCGGGTGTTTTCTGTAAAATATCCTCTGGGTTGGCACCAAAGGGCTATATGTACATAGGTGTAGACAACAGATTGACAATGATTCTAGGGGTATACAAAGTCCTGCCCCCAGATCCAGTGGGAAGGAGGTCCACGCAGGAATGGGCAGTAACATGAGCTATAAGAACTTCCTTCTCAGCAAGGAAGATGCTGAACCAAAACAATATTGACACTATGGTTGTAGTAAGTGAGGAGGCCATCTGCCAACTACCCAACGTCCCTTTCTGGGAGGACACAGGAAGACTTCCCCAGGTTTTGTCTGGCATGGGTATTCCTGTGGCATCCCACTGACAGGGAAGCTGAGTACAGGGAACAGAGTGGAAGGAGTACTACACGCCATGGGCCTCTGCGAGCCATGCAGTATGGCACTTCATGAGGTACAACAAGCACCAGGGTACTACTTGCCACCAACCAGGGCCAGACCAAAGGCCTTTGCACAGGAGCCCAGGGAAAACTACTCAGCCCAAAGGACACTTTAGCCTAAAGGAAACTCCAGCCACCAGCGCCCTCTTCTGGCATGGAGGAAAAAGGCAGAGCTACAGGTCTCTAGCTCTCTGACCTGCCTCTCTTTCTGGGATCCCCATTCCTCCCACCTCCTTACTGACCCTGCCTCCCATCATCCACCACTCCCAGGAAGGAAGAATTAAAGATGAAATGTGTGCTTTGGATCTTTGGGACATGCCATAATTGTGGTTGTTTGAGCCACAGTGGGAATTCTGTGAGCCCTGCCCTAGAGGTAGGTCTATATACTTCTCCTGGAGTATCCTGTGATCGGCCCCTAACAGGGGGGAAGACCCCCCCAGACCAGGTCATAAAGAGTCTGGCAACCACTTATCGGTACCCAGGAACCACGAAGACAAGAAAGCACTACAGTCCTCCCCCGCCCAGGGCTTTGGCCAACTTGACTCACAGGCAGCTCTCACCCAGCACTGCGCTGCCAGACTGGACCATCTACCACCGACCGCTCTCTGCCCAGGGCCAGAGCCGGGTTGGCTGGAGGAAAGTTACAAACTGTGCTCTACGGGTTCTTGGACGCGGCCTTCGCACCATGCCTGCACGTGGGGATGGTCTGCCAGAGTTGAGCATCAGGAGATGAGCTTGAGAGCAGGTCAGTAGACCTGGAGTCCACAACAGACAGGCACAGAATAAGCTCCAAGGAAGGCCATGTGGGGACATACTGGGAGGTGGTTGTAGAGAGCCGTTGTAAGCCTCTAGGCAGAATTCAGCTGCCTGCATTTCACCTACACGGAGCTGAGGAATTCCAGCCACACCTCCTCCCACCTGACAGATGTCAGAGCCCCTCTGGCCCTACAGTTTCCTGTGAGTCAAGTCTCCATCTCCTGCTGTGTAGCAGACCCTGTGATCTTTGTTATGGCAACATCTCTCAGCCTGCCGGAGACCTGCTGAGAAGACTCTGCAGCTTTGGGAGGGAGGGTCACGCCCACAGCACATATATTGTTGCTCTTGTCCCCAAAGAAATATAGAAAGACTTTGTACAGCCATGCACTAATGTCTCTGTGTCTTCTTTTTTCTCGACCCCCGTAGTTTCACTCTTCAGCTCTCCCCTACGTAGAACCCACTCGTGAGCAATTCCCGGGAAGATCAAGATGGCGCCTCGAGCTTGTGACGTGGAAAAGGAGAGAACTACTGAGGAACACTGTCTGTTGGTGGAGCTCCACGGAAAAGAAGAAATAAAGGTTAAGTATCCAGGGCCCAGTAAGCAAAATAGAGTAAAGGCTATGGTTGCAAGGGGCAGAAAGAAGAGATACGGCAATACTAGGTGAATCAGCGTAGCCCGACGCTGAGATCAACTAGGGGTGACAGTGATGTGAAACCGGGAATTTTGTCAGGCTAGTTGGCCGCGGTTTAGAACCGAACTCCAGGCGAGAGAAAATTAGGGCATAAAATAAAATAAAATAAAAAGTACAAAAAACAAAAAAAAGAGAAAAGCAGATTTTAGAAACACGAGAAAGACAGAAAGAAAATGGATTTTAAAAGTCTCCTAGGCACAAGGAGAAATAGAAAGCGCGCTTCCCTCGATTTACATGTCCTTGGTGTATGTCCTTTGTTCGTCCTTGGTACACCAATATGTCCACGTGTCAATTTGTTTCTTGTTGTTTGAATGGCTGTTCTATGTTTCATGTTGAAAAGAAAAAATGGTAAAAACTTCATCTGCTGGTGGTCCATCTCTTAATGCAGTCTCAGTTTATGGTTATTTATCCTAGAAAAAGCTATATAATTGTAGTTATTAGGTCCAAAGTGCTTTTTCTCTTAAAATTACAGCTAGAGAAAAGAAAAAATGTGTTTGATTTAAATTTATAAGACTTGCTTAGTTGCTTTATCCTTGTTTCTAATTGATGTTAAAGATATAAGTATGTTTAAATGTTTTGACTATAGAATATTGGCTCATAAGTTTTTTTGTTTTGTTTTGGTTTTTTTTTTGTTTTTTTTTTTTTTTTTTTTTTGGTTTTTCGAGACAGGGTTTCTCTGTGTAGCCCTGGCTGTCCTGGAACTCACTTTGTAGACCAGGCTGGCCTCGAACTCAGAAATCCTCCTGCCTCTGCCTCCCAAGTGCTGGGATTAAAGGCGTGCGCCACCACCGCCCGGCGGCTCATAAGTTTTTTAAAGGATGTAATGTTGGTAACAAAAAATTAGTTTAAAGCTGGTAATTCAGTCAGGGCTACATAGTAAGACTCCATCTTTTTTTTTTTTAGTTGGGCTTGGGATGTAGCTCAGTGGTAGGATATTCACTCGGGGACAGGAGGAACTGACTTTGCTCCCTGCTGTTTCTAAAATAAGACAAAAACAAAGTGAAAACTTCACTGGAAACTTGTGAGAAGAAATTCCCACTCGCGTTCTATTCTATTCCATTTAATGTCGGATGGTCATAAGATCACCGTGGCATATTTTCTGTAGTTGATAATTCTGTGTGTGCACACACATGTGAAGGACAATGCTTAACCTTGGGTGTTGTTTCTTTCCACATTATTGATTATTTGTTTGTTTGTTTGTTTTTTGAGGCAGGGCTTCACTGTGTAGCCCTGGCTGTCCTAGAACTTGCTATGTAGACCAGGCTGGCCAGGCTACCAGGCTAGCCTTAAAATTGTATAGATTTTTCTACCTCTGTATCTCCAGTTTCAGGATTAGAGGCATATGCCACCATTCATGTCCAAATTTAAAAATTAAGGAGGTAAAAATCTAAAATTCAACTGCATAGTGTAGAAAAGTGATTAGCAGCTGGGCTGGTTGTGCACATCTTTTATCTCAGCGCCCAGGAGTCAGAGGCAGATGGATCTCTCTCTGAGTTCCAAGACAGCCAAGGCTACACAGAAAAGCCCTGTCTCCAAATACAAAAAAAAAAAAAGAAAAAGAAAAAAGTGATTGGCAGGGTTGCAGAGACAGCTTGCCAATACTGCTTTTGCAGAAGTCCCAGCACCGCCTCACATTCCAGCTCCAGGGAGCCACTCTATTCTGGCCTCCTTAGGCACCTGCACACACGTGTACACGCACATACACACACATACACAAACAAAAATAAAATCGAGAGGCAGAAGTGATGGCTTAGTGGTTGAGCACTGGCTGCTCCTACAGAGAACTAGGATTCAACTGCCAGCCCCATATGGAGGCTCATAACCATCTGTGAACTCCATCATCAACATCATGTAACACTGTCTTCTGGCCTCCATGGACACTAGGCATGCACGTGGTGCACAGACACATATGCAGGCAAAACACCCATAAGCATAAAATAATAATCTTTAAATAGAAATAAAGATAAAATCTAAAAAAACAAAGATCCAGGTGTGAAGTTGGCTGAAAGGAGGTGATGCTGGAAAATGCTCTCCACAAGAGACTTTTCTAGGTTTAACATTTTTTAAATGAATTATTTTATTTACATTCCTTGACTTTTTATTTTTAAAACACCTACAGATTGGGCTGTGCTCAGCCTGAGCCTCGGCTTGCTGCAGTTGGAAACTGGGAAGCTATTGCTCTGTTAGAGATCCGACTATTCTGATGAACCTCAGGGGTCAGGCCTGGGGTAGAAAAGAACACATTCTGCAGGAATTGGTGAGGACAGAGAAGAGGGAAGTCAGCGACCTGGAGGCGTGCTTGGGAAGGAATGAAGCGGAGCACAGCTTGCCTAGTTAGGCCTGCAGGCATGAAGGCCCCAGGAAGTTGCAAAATGCTCACTTTCAAGGAAAGAGGAAGAAGAAGAAGAAGAAGGAGGAGGAGGAGGAGGAGGAGGAGGAGGAGAAGAAGAAGAAGAACAACAACAACAACAACAAAAGGGCCCCTAGGCAAAAAAGAGACTCAGAGCCTCCCACCTTTCTCTGTAGTCGAGAGCAGCCTTTGCATGTTGAGGCATCTTCTAACTCGTTTACACGGGTATGTCTTGCTCTTGAAAAAAATTAAGTTCTCTTATAAAGGGACAGCGTTGGCTGCGAGGACTCTGCTCAGGACTCTGGGTCTCTCCACAGATGATGGGCACAGATGTAATGCACAGACAAGTGCGAGCGCAGAACAACAATTGCTTATATTTTCAGTTGTGAGTCTCGCGTTTGACAGCTGAGCCATCAGGTCAGGATTAGTAACTCCTACTCCTTTCTTTAGTAGATGGACAGCCAAGACACAGAGAGCCAAAGGTAATTCCTGGACATCACACAAGTGAGGGACCACCAGAGGCGAAGACCTGACCTGCTGGTTCCAATGACTGAGGGGGTTGGTGGTGTAATCTCCTGGCTCCTTCCTGGGTTGATAATGGCAAACAAACTCCTCTGGTGGTTGGGACACAAAGCCAGAGACAGGAAGAGACACTCTGAGTCACCAGATGTAAATACAGGGTCTTCTAGGGAGCTTCAGATACAACAGTTGCTGAAGGGCCAATGTGCTGGGTGGGGTACCTGGCCCCTGTGAAGCCAGGCACTGGAGCCAGGTGACCAATCCTGGCAGAGAGGGCTTTGCCAGTTGGAACTCAGTACCACACCCAGAGCAATCTCAGCATGTACTCTATACCCAGCTGTTTCCATCACCTGACTACATCCTCCTTCTTCTCCTGTCACCAGTTTCTTGACCATGCCAATCACTCAGGTCCCCATGGATACCCTGCTCACTACTGAACCCTAGCCAGGCCAATGCCAGACTTTGCAGTAGGTAGGTATTAAGATACACAGGGCAGGACTGGAGAGATGGCTCAGAGGTTAAGGGCACTGTCTGCTCTTCCAGAGGTCCCGAGTTCAATCCTCAGCAACCACATGGTGACTCACAGCCAGCTATAATGGGATCTGATACCCACCTCTGGCATCCAGGTGTACATGTAGATAGAGCACTCATATATACATTAAATAAATAAACAAACAAATAAATAAATAAATAGTAGGCAGGGCAGTCAGAACGAGAGTTCTGCTGGCCTAGAGGGCCAGGCCCAGCTCTTTCACAGCCCAGCAAGTGCTGCATACTCTCTCAGCAAGGCTACTTCTGTCTGCTGTGCACATGGATGGGAAGCTGAAGAGCTAGCTCAGCACTTGGCTCTAGGGGCTCAGTAGTTGAGCCTCCAAGGAGCCTTTGTCTGGCCTTGCCTTTCTGAGCTAGTTCTTTGGGAATCTTTTCTTTGATGAGAAACAGAAGAGGAAGGTAGAGGAGGAGGAGGAAGGTAGAGAAGGAAGAGGAGGAGATGGTGTCCTCATGCCTCCAAATCTCCAGTGCTGACAGGGAAAGTGTGCTGAGTTTGTATTGTACTCATGTGCTACAGGGAACTACTGGGTGTGGTGCTGGCTATCTCGTGACACACAGGAAATGTGCCTGGTTTTAATTTGGGCTCCTTCTCAGGAGAAAAACTGAGCTGTGAGGAATCCAGGCAGTGAGGGTCTTCATTTCATATATCGTTCAACCAGTGCCTCAGTCTCAGCCCGGAGCCAGGGAGTCGAAGAGTGGTTGCTGTACTCAGAGCAGTGTGGTGGCCTGTGCTGTGGGTCTTTTCAGGACTGCTCTGTCTCTGTCCCTCCCGGGTCCTGGGTCAGGAGAGAGGCGCCTGTCCAGGTGAGAGGGGTCTGCTCAGGAACGTGAGGGCACACATACCTGCACATGTGGCAGCAGGAAATGGGAGATTCTACAAGAGCAGCCTTAGAACACATTCAAAGGCAGGCTGCTTGAGTATTAGTGGGTACAGAAAGCTGTGGTTTTCAATGCTACTCCAAGGCCACCCCTCTTTTTTCTATGCAGATGTTAAGATCGTAGGCCTGGGGGCCCAGGACAAGGTGGCTGTCATCCAAAATTGCCCTGGCTTTCCTGGCCCACCTGGGCCCGAAGGGGAGCCCGGAATCCCTGCTGGGAGATGTAGCAATCTGGAAGGGAGAGGGATTCCCCCTTACCTCCCCCTTGGCAGTCCTCCTCCAATCCTACCTAGGAGATGGGATCCAGTTTAGTCCTTGTGTTTACAGGAGAACGGGGCTTTCAGGGCAGCCCAGGGAAGATGGGGCCTGCTGGCAACAAAGGTAAGAGGGAACTCTCCCATGGGTCTATCTGCCTAAGACCCAGACAGATCTTGGAAGCGGTGCCGGTAGCACCTGAGCCCACATGCCCTCCTCCCCATCCTATGTCCAGATGCATGCCTGCCCACTTCCTACAGGCTAGGTATTCAGGCCTCCCTCCTACAAGTTCTGCTCACATGGACACATAGGTGTACACACACACACACACACACACACACACACACACTGAAGTGAAGAACCTCATCCCTGGTGGATGCCAGGACTGTGAGAATGCCCCTTGTATCTACAGGAGAGCCAGGAACCATGGGGCCCCGAGGAGCCAAAGGTGAGCCTGGTAACCAGGAAAGATAGATCCATGTGGGGCAATATGGAATTAGAATCTTGTTGGCTTAAGGGGAGCCTTGAATACAAAGAAAGGTGGATGTTCCCAGAAGCACTACTTCAGGGATCCCCAAAGTCTCCCTGGCTCATTATGCATATCAGAATGTTGGGGACTCACAGACTAGGGGAGAGGCTGGAAGCTGGGAGGGGTACAGGAGAGGATGTGGCAGAATTCCAGCTCTGGGACCAGGGTGGTATGCTGTATTCCTCCAGGGGAGAAAGGCGATACGGGAGCTGCATCACTGCTGGGTAAGTACATCCCCGAGTCTCTTCTAATATTTCCCTGTGGTTGTGAGTAAAGAAGAGTGAGCTTCGGGGCTGAAGTAGCATGAAGCATCTGTGGGCCCAGCCAGTTTCCCAGCCAGCACCCTAACCTATCCCAACTCTGATTTAGTCACAGACAAGACAACACATACACAACAGCCAAACACACAAAGGAGACTAAGCCAGCAGGGGCCAGCCAGGATGGGTGTGTTGGACTCTTTAGTAGGAGGGTACAGCACCATGTATGCCAAGTCAAATATGGAGCCTAGGGGAGTTATATGTGATGGGAAGGGACCAAGGAAGAAAATAACACTCATGTCTCTGCCCAGGTGAAAAGGAGCTGGGAGACACCCTGTGCCAGAGAGGTAAGTGACTGCCCAGCTGGTCCCTCCTACTTCCTGCTATCAAGACATCAATACAGCAGGACCCCACCCGCATTATTGGATCCTCTCGCTTGTATGTCTGACCTCGGAGCATACCCCAAATACAGGCCAATCCTGCCCACTTCCCCATGGTACAGGACCCCGGAGCTGCAAAGACTTGCTGACACGGGGGGTCTTCCTGACGGGCTGGTATACCATCCATCTTCCTGATTGCTGGCCACTGACTGTGCTCTGTGACATGGATGTGGACGGTGGGGGCTGGACCGTGAGTAAGGAGGCTCTGTGTGGGGCATAAGAGGTTTGCACACAGCAGCCATACTCTGTGGAGCCGAAGTCAGGGAGATGGCAGAGCAACCAGGAAAAAAATAATAATAATGTTGGTGCCTCGCCCTCCAAGGAGGCCCTAAGCACTGATGGACCAGATCTAGAACTCTGTGAAGTGAGTTAAGGGGGCGACAGGACCTCAGTCATAGCACATGCATCAAAACATGTCAGCCCTGGGTCGCTATCATCTACTTTTTCAATCCCCTGTACCTGTACCCCACCCCCACCCCTCAAAACTCATCTTCATTCAGTTCTTTATAGGAGTGGGAAAAACAAAACAGACCAACAAAAAACAAATAACCAACCAAAGCTCAGGACCCAGACGTATCCCTTGGGTTCCTTCTCTTAGGAACCTGACACCCACAGCTCCCCTGCCCACCCCACAGGTTTTTCAACGACGAGTGGATGGGTCCATCAATTTCTTCTGAGACTGGGACTCGTATAAAAGAGGCTTTGGCAACCTGAGCACAGAGTTCTGGTTGGGTAATGACTACCTGCACCTGCTCACAGCCAATGGTGAGGAAGCAGCCTCTTGGCCATCACCTGCCTTGCACTGTTCCACCTGGCCTGAGCCTTTTCATTCCTTCCACCCATGCTGCTAGGGAGCCAAGAGCTCCAGGTCGACTTAAGAGATTTCCAAGGTGAAACCTCCTACGCCAAGTACAGCTCATTCCAGGTGTCTGGAGAACAGGGGAAATACAAGCTGACCTTGGGGCAGTTTCTGGAGGGCACTGCAGGTAAATCACACAGAAAGCTTGAGGCTGTTGGTGAGGGTGTGGGAAGGGACCCGCAAGCTGGCTGCCCCTGCCCATCTGGGATGGGCTCTGCCTTGGCCCTGAGGGCTGACAGGTATGAGTCTTTACAGGAGACTCCCTGACAAAGCACAACAACATGCCATTTACAACCCACGACCAAGATAATGATGCAAACAGCATGAATAATTGTGCACCTTTGTTCCACGGAGCATGGTGGTACCACTACTGTCACCAGTCCAACCTCAACGGGCGCTACTTGTCTGACTCCCATGAGAGTTATGCGGATGGCATCAACTGGCTAACTGGCCAAGGCCACCGCTACTCCTACAAGGTTGTCGAGATGAAAATCCGGGCATCTTAAGGTGGCCCAACCCCCACCCAGCCCTGTGTGTCCAGGGTGTCCATGGGAACACTGAAGGAAGGGACCTGAGAAGAAGTGTGCTCTCTGCTGTGTGCTCTCTGCCGTGTGCCCTCTGCACTCCCCTCTGGACACTGTCCAGCACTGACTAGTATGCACTAATAAAGGTCAGAGAAGCAGAGCTGGAAGCCTGATCACTGTGAGGGTCTGTAGCATCAGGGGCAGCAGGCAAGGGAGGCCCACACACATTCATGGCAGCCTTGAGGCTGAGACCCAGAGAGCCACCAATATGGCAGCACCAGGGAGGAGTCAGCTCAGCCTTCTAAGACCCGCTTCCAGAAACAAACCCATTAGTGAGTAGAAAGGCCAACTGGACACCAACTCAGTCCCTATTATAGCCCTGAACAGAGAAGTACAGTAAGGGTCTCATGGGGCCTGGGGTTCCTTCCCACCATCTCTTCTACCACAGCACCTCTATGGCCACCCTGGGACATAGATTGAAGGGGGGTGGGTGGGGATTGGGGCACCTTAAGATGCCCAGATTTTCATCTCGGCAACCTTGTAGGAGTAGCGGTGGCCTTGGCCAGTTTGCCAGTTGATGTCATCCGCATAACTCTCATGAGAGCCAGAGACAAAGGGGACATAGATTGAAGTGGCCAGTGCTGAGTCTAGTCTAGCCCCAGAAAACAGAAGGTGGATAGATGGAGGATGGTGACCCTGGGAGGACAGTGGGCTGAACAGGGGTCCTGCTGACAGACACAAGGAAGCCTTAGGGAGCCTGAGGCTCAGCCAGAACTCCTGGAAGGTGCTCACACTGGGCAGATGGTCACGCCACACCTAAGAGCAAACTGAGCCCAGAGGACTGAGCGTTGCTGAGAGCCATCCTTGGCTAGTTCTCAACCTCTCTCCTGGAAGGTTCAGAGGAGCAGCGCTGTGTCCAGGCTTAGGCCCAGACATACAGAGCCAGGACCCACCTGGGAAAGATGCTACAGGTAAGCAGGCAGGCCAGGAGCTCCCTGACTGTTGATGACCACACAGCCAGCCTTGCCAATTATCCGGGATCTTGGAGGTCATCTGGCAGAGAAAAGTGGGCAGCAAGCATGGGAGGTAGAGGTAGCAACTTGGGTGAGACCTACTGGCCGGGGCCCCAAGAAAGAGAAGCACCAAACTTCCAAGCTGAGAGAGGAGGGGTACTTTCATTCATGTGGACACACTGGCCATAGCAACAAACTGGAGTGACTCTTTGGGGCATATCTGGGGACACCGGGTACAGCCACTGCTCCTATGTTAGGGAAGCTGGTGTCTTACAGCCTGAACCAGGAACACAGACCCAACTTATTGTCCTCCATAGAGCAGCAGGAAGAACAGGGGAAGGCTGAGAAACTGGGTGGGAGAAGGGAGACAGCAGAGACTGGAGTGGGGATCTGAAGACAGAGGGGTCCCCACTCAGGGGCCTTCTTCCTAGATAACCCAGGGCTCCCAAGAATCCTTAAGGGAACAGGCACTGGGAATCACTATGGAGTCCCTTCTTCATGTCTCTTCCAGTGTTTGGTACCAGCTAATGCCAGATGATGGCACTTAGGGTCTGTTTTTACTTTTAGAAGCATCTGTGTTGCTCTAGATTTTATATAAAATATTTGATTAATAAGCAATAGTCAACCTTTTTAAAAAACTTTTTGTGTGTGTGTTTGTGTGTGTGTGTGTGTGTGTGTTGCCTGCATATATGTCTGTGTAGAACATGTACCTACTACCTGTGGAAGTCAAACAAGGAGAGTGGATCTCTGGGACTGGAGCTACAAACGGTTGTGAGTGGCATGAGAGCACTGGGAACAGAGCCCAGGTCCTCTGCAAGAGTAGCCAGTGCTCTGAACTGCCAAGCTATCTCCTAAGCACCCAATTATCAAGAAACAAAGAAAAGAAAGAGAGAGAGAGAAAGAGAAAGGAAGAAAAAGAAAGAAAAAAAGGAAGGAAGGAAGAAAGAAAGAAAGAAAGAAAAGAAAAGGTGTAGCTGGGTGTAGTGGCACATGCCTTTAGGCCCTGTATTGGGAGGCAAAGGAAGGCAGATCTCTTGAGTTTGAAGCCAGACTGCCCTACAGAGCAAGATGGACAGCCAGGGTTACGCAGAGAACCCTTTTCTTGAAGAAAGAGAAGAGGGGAGGGGGGAAGAAGAGAAAGAGGGGGGAGGGGGACAGGGAGAGAGAGAGGAGAGGAACTCTATGATCTCTTCCATAGGACCCCATGCCCTAACACCAAAAAAGGGCTCAAATGAACTTCTGGAATTCCAAAGTCTCTACTCTGTTGTGGCTTTCAGAGAGAGAACCCTTAACTATAGTCTTAAAACAAGAAAGTCCCATCTCATGCAGTAAGAACAATCACTGTGCTCTATGAGTATGAAAATGAGGGTGGTGAATCAGGCCTGGTTCAAGGTCTCAAAAACCCCCAACTTCAACTGCTCGGCCCCGCCCACCAGAAGCTCACAGTTATAGGTTCCGCCCCCTAGGCTGGACAGAGCCTGGTCGCCTCCGCTACGTTCTGCGCAGGCCCGAGTCTTAGGCTCCGCCCCGCCCCAAGTCCTCCCTGGTGGAACCTGACCAATCATGGTGAATCTGGGCCTGTCCCGTGTAGATGACACCGTGGCCGCCAGGCACCCGGTGAGAAGGTTTTCCTGGGGGGCTGACCCTAGAAACTGACCTGAGGCAGAGTAGAGGCAGGGGAAGCCCCGTCAGGGTGTAGCGGAGTGGGGGAACCTTCCTGCCTTAGGGATAGAGCACGTTAAATGGGTTTAGGGGAGGGTGGACTATATTCAGCCTCCAGTCTCCCTCGCCAAGGCCAGGTCATGCCTCAAGGAGAAGCAGGAGGGAAGGAGGAAAGAGAACTGAGCCATGAACACCTCCCCCGCTCCCTAATCCCAGGGACTCGAGGAATATGCTGCCTGCCAGTCGAACGCCTTCATGAAGGGCGTTCTCACTTTTGTCACAGGTAAGCTTGTTCCAGAGGTCTTGGGGAGCAAAAGAACACCTTAAAGGGTAAAAATGTAACCTCTCGTCCCACCCTGACTGTCCAGCAGGCGGCGCCAAGTCATCTTGCCTGCAGGTGCAGCAGGTACCCTGACCAGCATTGGTTTGACTCTTGGCAGGCACTGGTGCGACTTTTGGCCTGCAAATGTTCTTAAAGAGGAAGTTTCCATACCCTGTGCAGTGGAGCTTCCTGGTGTCTGCCGGTGAGTACTCCACTGGTGGGTGCCTTGGCCCTGAGATGCATCCATTACCAGTGACTCTACAGTGTTGGTGTGTTTCCAATAAAATTCAAACTGTGATCCAGCCTGTTTGGGCTGGAGCCTACCCACCCTGTCTGCCCAGAAGTAGTTTGTGCCAGGTCCCCTTCTGAAAAGTGCACCCACCCTCCTGCTTCCTGTACTCCAGTTGTAGGATCTGTGGCCAGCTACAGAGTGACAAGTATGGAGTGTCAGAAATGCAACAATCTCTGGCTCTTCCTGGAGACCGGGCAGCTCCCCAAGGACATGAGCACAGGTGAGAGGGGCCCAGAGGGACAGCAAGCAGTTTCAGGAAAGTAAGCCCACCAGACTCAAACGATGGACTGAAGCCTTTCGCTCCAGCCAGTCCTACTTCCCCCTGGAGAGGCTGGGGCTAGAAGCAAACATAACAAAGACTGAGCAGTGCATTCCCTGGAAGATCTAGAAATTAGGGTGACCATGAGACAGAGGGAAGGGCCTTGTAAGGCGTGGGGCAGGGCACAGCAGCTACACAGACAACCCAGAAAGCAGGACTGGGACCCTGAATCTGATACCAAGATGGTAGGCCTCAGGCCTGCCTGTCCTTGTTACTGGGCTCAGATTTTTTGTTTGTTTTGCTCTTCTGAGGAAGGTTCTATAGCCTGACTCAAGGCTGACCTTGAGTTCCTGCTTCTGCTGCTTCTTCCTCCTAGGCTTGGGATCCTAAGTCTGTGTAACCACATCTGACAGGATCTTTTGCAATTATAGAACAAAGATCAGGAACTCATAAACCACAGACAAGAGTCCACCTGTCTCATTTTGCCTCTTGCAGATCCTCACAACCAGGAGAGCTCTGGCTGCTGGGGTGTGCAGGATGCGAAGCAGGGAAGATCCTAGAGCACAGACTTCAACATCATCTGACTCCAGGCTGGTCCTTCCTACCTCACCAAACACACAGGCGCATCCTCTAGTGTCATCTCTCTCCTGCACCTGCGTGGGAACCGGTGAAACCTGTGAAGACCACTGCTGCTCCAAATCCAGGACTTGCCCAAGAGGCCAGCTCAGAGGAAGGCTCGGGAGAGGGATCTCCTCCAGAGCAGCAAGGAGCCAGGGTATCAGTATGAATCAGAGAGGTTCATATCCTGTTGGCACACAACTGTTGGGGCAGCAGCCTACATGTGGTGAAAGAGACTTGAGTGCTTTCTCTGGTGCCTTGGAGCCCCTTCTCTGATCTCTGTGCCTCAAATCCAAGGAGAATGTTGGAGACTTGTAGCTAATAAATGGCTTGTTCTTTTTCCTATGGGAGCTCTGAAGCAATTCAACACGGGCTGGTAAGGTTGTTCCGTGAATGAAGCGCCTAGTGCTGAGCCCGGTGACTGGGCTTGATCCCCAGGAACCACATGGTGGATGGAGTAACCACTCCCCCCAAGTTGTCCTCCAGTCTCCACATGCATATGGGTTCCCATTACGTATGCACACTAAATAAATAAATACAGGTCTGATAGTAAAAAAGAGAGGCCAGGCATAGTGGTGCACACCTTTAATCCCAGCACTTGGGAGGCAGAGGCAGAAGGATCTGAGTTCAAGGCCAGCCTGGTCTACAGAGTGAGTTTTAGGATACTACAGACAGAAACCCTGTTTGAAAAACCAAAAAATAAATAAACAAATAAATAAGAAAGAAAGTAGAGGGTAAGAAGATCACAGACCTCTGTGGCCATACCGCTAACATTTATTCTAGCCCATGGTTCTGGAGGATCAAGGCCCAGCAGCCACTTGATGGTGGCTATCATTCTGGCAGACTCCAGAAATATCACAGGCCTTCCTGCACCTGGCCAGAGACAAAGCATACATGTTTCTTCCTATAAAGCTATCAAGGGTTGATCATGGTGGCCCTACCCTGGTAACTTAAATCCCAACCATCTCTCAAAGGCCCTATCTAGAACACATCAGAGGTTAAACCCTGGCATGAACTTTGGAGGGCCAGCCATCTTCACACCCTGGCAGTGTCTTAGGAGTGGCACTGGGGTCAGGGACCCCAGCTTCCTTCAATCTGCTCCCTATTGTCATGGCGCCCACTTCCCAGTCTAGCTCATCCTACCAGATAGTTCCACCAGATCCATCCCATTTAACAGGAAGAAGAAAGGGGGGGGGCAGTTAATCCGCCATGTCTACATACACACTACTGGCCAGAACTAAGCCACGTGGTACATCTACTGTAAGGAAACTCAGGAAGGCAGCCCTGCCCTGGACAGTCATTTAGCCCACCGTATCTGAGGGGAAAGGAAGAGCAGGGGATACAACTGACTCTGCCTCAGCTAGACACCAAGCCAGGTCGCCACACACTAGGGAGGTAAGGTGAGCAACTGTGGCCATGGCAGGTCCTTCCAGTCCTCTTGAGGATGGGGCATAGACCAGAAGGGAGGCAAGGGATGAACATGGAGTTTAGACTGGACAGAAAAGAGACTAAAAGGTAGGAGATTCATGGGAGAAGTCATAGGAAGATAGGCAATAATGTGTCCAGTGTTATACCCATGGTCTGACTACATAACCTCCAAAATCCATACGGTGAAGTCCTAACCCCCAGGGAACTCAGAAGGTAACTATTGGAGATGGGCCCTTTGATGGCATGATTAGGACTACTGATACCATGTCTTTCTAGTATCCTTGTAAGAAGAAATTAAGACACAGACAGGCACAGAGGTACAACCACATGAAGTCAAAGGAGCTGAAAGCATCCACAGCCAAAGAGACACAGCAGCAGAGCCAGCCATGCAATATCCTAATTCATCCCTCTACTCCCAGACTGAAGAATGAATGCCTACAGAGTACTTAGTTATACAGACTCGTCTGCATTAAGTGTCTTGCATACCCCATAGTGTTCTATGCTACTGACTGCTCCTGGCACACTGCTCTAAGGGATGGTACAGTGTAGGTGTGTGGACTAGTCTCTGCCAATAATTTGTGACCCAAGATCCAGAGGGCTGAGGGATGCAGGAGTCAGACAGGATGGCACCAGTCAGGCCAGCACAGGTCTGGGAAAGTTGGAAGAGATAGAACAGTGGTGGGCAAAAGCTGGGGACGAGGTGCCAAGTCACCTGGTACCTGGACTTTGAACTGCTAATAGGGATTGGAGAGAGAGGTCTTACCAGGCACTGACTTGAGGTTACATGTCGAAGGCTCAGTCAAGCTGCTTTGTGGTCCTAGGGGCCAGGGAGGGAACAAGGATGTGGGGAGGTACGGGCCGAGTGTGGTAGTAAGCCATCACAAATTCACCACTGTCAAGAGGGCTCCAGTATCCAACAGAGCTCTTGAAGCAGCCATCTCAAGACTCATTTCCCTTAGGACAAGAACCCAGAGATGACACTAAGAATGAGATTCCAGAAGGATGGGATTTCAGGGTTCTCTGGACATTGAGAACCTTAGTCCCCATCATAATGAGCTGAAATTCCAAAGATAATCTCAACCTGAGCAGGCAACTGCTCAGGAAGGGTGAGAGGCACACAGAACCCCTGGAGGGAGGGCCTTGAGGCCACCATGAAGGTACACAATGAAGCAGCCGTGGAGGCACAGATACAGGAGCTAAGGACCATCACGCGGCTGCAGGGTGAGCCGCACACCGGGGTTTGCCACTCTGCTCTGCCACAAGGCAGCTTGCCATCCAGTGGGTCAAAGTCACAGAAGGGCACCCTGAGGGGTGATGTGAGAGGAGCTTCAAGGAGACCTGTGCATTTCCCACAATATTGGCCCAAAGATGGAGGGGTCAAGGAGAGGTCTGCCTGTTTCTCTGCAAGAGCTCTGAAAGAGGCAAAGGCATCCCATTCCTGGTCTCGGCCTCACCCTCTTTACTGGCCAGCAGCCATCCCTGAGAGGCCTGCCGATTACAACTTAGAGCAGGGAAGCTTGTGAAGTCCAGAGCAGGGTGAGAGGAGAGAAAATGATCACAAAGGCGATGCAGTATTCCACTGACCTCTCTGGACGGTTTGCGGAGATTCTCAGCCAGTCATTTTACCCTACTGTCTGGTAATCTTGTTCCCTCCACCACCTACAGAACAATGTCGGGCGCTCCAGATCCAGGGTGTGAAGGAGAAGACAACGCAGAACAAAGCTACACTGGCCCTCCTGCGCAGCAACCTCCGTCGAGGGGCCCAGGACTGGGCTTTGGCTAAGAAGGTGCAAAAGCCCCATCCCCTTCGCAGCCTGGGATTAGGTGGTGGCCGCTCATGCACACACCCTGCCCATCTCTCTGGACCAGAAGGCCTGCAGGGGTGGGTTCCTCTGTAACTGGTGCCCAGGGCAGGTTCCCCAACACCCACACAGAGTGTTTAGCGCCAATAGCAGAGACTCTGAGGTCTCTGACCTCCTTTCCGGACCCCATCACACCAGAGCAGAGATGACCCTGGAGGGGTCCTGCGCGCTCTACTCAGGGGGCCCAGGACCAATGGTCTCCTTGCTGGGCTAGCGGCAAGAAAGAGGCACTAGGGGGGGGGGGGGATATGCCTGAACAGTCAGTGTCAAGGGCCAGGCTCCAAGCTCAGTCGCCGCTGCTCCACAGCATGATCAATGGACCATCTCCAAGGCCTGCGGGAAGGATACGTCCATGAGGCTGGCACACTGCCGCAGTACTATGGAGGTAACGAGGCAGGCGAGGACGGAGAGGATCCCTCGCCCCTCTCGGTCCCAGTCCCCGAGGCCCGCCCCCAGTAAAGGCTACAGAGCCGGCAGAAGGCAAAGCGCGTCCCCATCTCTTGCTTCCCGGGGGGGCAGCCGCGGGTCCCCAGCCTGCTTCCTTTCTGGGGTCCCCGCAGCGCTCCCTCTCGCACCCACGCGCGGGCGCCCTCCCGGACCCAGGTGGCTCGGGAGAAGCTGCGCAAGTACGTCTTTGACCGCGTGAATGCACACAACATGCTCATCCACCGGGTTCGGCGACGCGGACAGAAGCTGGAGAGCTTGCAACTGGAGCTGGCCAGCTTATGGAACCAGCCGGATGCTACTAAGGACGAACTGCGGCAGCTTCAGGTGGGGGGGGGGGGGAAGAGGGGGTGAGGGCGGGGCTCCGATGAGCGCTGGAGCTTTCGAGAGGAATGGGACTCAGGCTTCGAAGGGTGGGTCTACGTCGGAGGATGTGGAGATTCTGTTAAGGGGACCAAAGCCGCTTCAGACAGGGATTCTGTTATAAGGGCGGGGCCGCTGATTAGACAGTGTTCAGTGAGAAGAGCGTCTGTGTAAGAGGAAAAGCTCGGTAGCCTGTGGGACTGGCCTCCAATGGAAGGTTCGGGCAACATCAGAAGCATGAGATCCTGCGGGTCCTGCGGGTGGGCCGCACCCTTATAGGGCTGTGTACAAACAGGAAAACTTACTACCAAGGAGCGGGAAACCGATGACCTGAGGTAATGTTTCATCACACAGCTATAAACATGAAGTTGGGAATCAAAGCCATTTTCTACCTGGTGTCTGGGAGGTGGATAAGCTGTACACTAATAACTTCATCTGCAGGGCCTGAAGGCAGGGGCAGGATTAGGGGAGCCCAGCATCCTTATGGGAAAGCCTAGCCCCGCCCCCACCCGCCACCCCCCTTACCCTCCTGCGTAGGGTTCAGTCGCTTCACACCGATGAGAACTTGTGAGGCGGTGGGTCTTGTCACTAAGCTTTTTCAATGATTCCATAACCCCACCACCATCAGATTATCCGCCAACTGGAGAACACCATTGAAAAGACTGTAATCAAGGTCACCACCAGCCAGAACACCCACAAGCTGTACAAAGTGCTGCTGGATTACCTGAAAAAGGTAACACCCCCTAGCCAGAGCCCCGCCCGCTCCTCCAGGCAACCAGCGAAGCTGCCCTAAAGTATGTGGTGGAAACGTTCCTTTGAGAACTTTATTTCTGTTGTTCTACACAAGCATACTACGGGCTACACTCAGAATTTAGCCTTAAACCTGGGTATGGTAGCACAGGTCTATGATCTTAGCACTCAAGAGGCTAAGATGTGAAGATTCCAGGCCAGCCTGGGCTACGCAGTGAAACTCTATTTCAAAAACAGATGTGAATGATCACACACACCACCAAAACATAGAATTCTTTCTTTCACATATTATATGGCTTAGTTTGGAACTCTAAGGGTCCGAGATGGACCATACCCACCTTCCAGGAAATCCCCTAACAGGCTTCAGGACAGACTCCTCTCCCTCTTCCCAGAACACACTGATCACAATATCCTGCCCACTTTGGATTTGGCTCTCCCCTGTTTTCTGCGAATCCAGGAGGAAGCAGACTCTGACCCATGAAAGTCCCAGGGAACCAGTCAGTACTCTCGCTGAGCACACTCCCAATATGGTGCTCACAGAGCAGAGCGTCTGTAGTGGAGACTTCAGGGAAGCAGGGTACCTAGAGCCAAATAGTGGACAGACCTGAAAAGGTAGCCAGGCAAAAATTCCTAATACTCTCACCCCAACAGAGGGGGGTGAATGAATGGCTTGGCTTGGGAGGAAGGGTGGGTATGTGAGCAGTTACAGCAGCCTTTCCCTGCTGAGGTCATACCCCTGAGCCAGAATACCATGCTCTAGTCTGTCCCTCTGACCTGACCCTAGTGCTGGAGGCTCAACTGGAGGCCCTCCCACCTTTCTTTCCTATGTCCACCCCTCCCCACACTTCTTCACTGGGGTATCCTTTATAGAACTTTCTTTCCAGAACAAATACACTTGAAACAAATCCCCATGTTCAACCACACTTTTTTTTTAATTCAGCATGTATAGGTTTTAAAAGTAAAGTACTGTCAATACCAAGGCTGCCTTGACCATTGACGCACTTAGCTGTGTGCTAAGTGTGCTATCATACTGCTCCATCCAGCCTAATAGCAACCTTTGGCGAAGTCAACATCACCGTTAAAAGGCTAGGTATGATCCCAAGACCACAGAGCTGGCTGGTTAAAGGTGGCCTTCACTTGGAACCCTATCTACCTCCATGCCCATCTTTCTCTCTTTTTTAAAATATTAATTTATTTCATTTATATGAGTACACTGTAGCTGTCTTCAGACACACCAGAAGAGGACATCTGATCCCATTACAAATGGTTGTAAGCCACCATGTTGCTGCTGGGAATTGAACTCAGGACCTTTGGAAGAGCAAGCATCCAGTGCTTTTAACCACTGAGCCATCTCTCCAGCCCCCATTCCCATCTTTCGAGCCCCCTTTCCACTTTAGACCAAAGATGTCCTCCTGGATTTTAGAGTTGGCCTTCAATGGGGTGGAACATTGAGTCATCACATCCTCTTCTCCTTGGTAGAGAGAGTCCATAGGTCACCAATTCCTATCCATGCTAGAACACTTCTTTCTCTTGCTCTGTGCCTTACCCAGATGCTGGACCACAGATGCAACCCTATCCTGTCCCAGGGCTCACATAGTCTGGGCAGGAAGGGTGGAAGCAAACCAGAGGGCTCAGGAAAGCCAGCAGTATGGGATGATGACAGGAAAGGAATCCATAGCTTCATGACCATGTTGCCTTTGCCTACCCTCATAGGTGCTGGCAGAGTACCCCACAGAGCTAGACAAGCTCCAGAACCTGGTGGCCAACTACTGCTCAGAGCTGTCAGACATGACAGTTATGTCCCAAGATGCCATGATGATTACTGATGAAGTCAAGGTGAGTCCCAGGATTGGGGGTCTAGCAACTGGCTCACCTGATCCTGTCTTGTTCAGGACCTATCTGGACATTCCAAGCCTATACTTCCTATGGTCTCTGGAGAAATCCATTGTCAGCCCTACCAGCTGATCTGCTCACCCATGTGACATTTGAGCACAGAGGCCATGATAGATGCGGCTAGGACAGTGGGCATCTATTGACCTTGTCAGTACCAAGATCCCTGCCTCTAGTGAGACAGGACTAGAGGCCCAGCAAGCCCTAACCTCCTGAAGTGGATAATTCATCTAGTAATCCACCACATCATATCTAGGTCACTATGGCAGACAGAGACAAAGAGTTTCAGAGGTCTCTAGGGTGGCTTTCCAAGGAAATATGCTTGAATGGACTCTGAAGGACCAGCAAAGTCAGGGGTAATCATAGCTCAGAAAGAGAAAGGACAGAAGGGCCAAAGCTGTTACCATGCGTTAATGCACAGAAATCTACATAGCTTCCCATAGATTCTCATGCTTACAGCCTCGGAGAGGATAAGGAGACACAAGATCAGATTGGGTTTTATGCTAGGTGTGGTGGCACATGCCTTTAATTCCAGTACTCGAGAGGCAGATCTCTGAGTTCAAGGCTAGCCTCCTCTACAGAGTGAGTTCAAGGACAGCCAGGAGCTACACAGAGAACCCCTGTCTTAAAAAGCCAAAAACAAAACACAAAACAAAAACAGATTGTGTTTTATGATGGCACACATTAACTACAGGTGCCAGAGCAGAAATACTGGCTGTGTGGCCAGGCTGGTATAAGAGTTGGGTGGCCAGAAGCTCAAAGGGCAGGGAAATCTTTAAGGGAAAGCACAGTAAGCGTTACTGACAGTCGTCTGTATGAGAGAGAACGGGTTTGGGGATAAAGGAAAGGAATTACCTTTAGATATGTTAAGTCTAATTTAATGAGTTTGAAGTGGAACATGTCAGGAGATAACTAAAGGCAAGGGCAGAGGGAAACAGAGCAGCTGTGCTAGGAAGAAAAGCCATAGCATGTGTCAGCCAGGAGGCTTGCACCACAGAGGCAAAGGAGCATCCAAGAGGAAAGTGGGACCCAACAAGAAGAATGGCCAGCTTTCTTCCATAGTCCAGTAATATGAACACTGAAAACTGGCCACTGGCTTTAGGACTCCGGGAGGATCCTTGGTGAGACACCATCCCCATTGAATCTTGTGTCTCCAGATGAACATGAGGCAAGGGGAGGCAACCTTCATAGAGGAGCGAAGAGCACGGGAGAACCGACTGAACCAGCAAAAGAAACTTATTGAAAAGATCCACACCAAGGAGACAAGCGAGAAGTACCGCCGTGTACGTCTCAGGTCCACGGGGAGAGCTGGGAGGGTCCTTCCTTCTCTTCCTCATCTGGTTCTTTCTCCTCTCAGGGCCGGAAGGACTTGGATTTCCCCTCCAATCTGATGAGTATGGAAAGCGTAAAGGGTGAGTCTCAGCTCCTTGCCTTGTCCAGCCAAGGTCTCCAGTAGCCAGCAATGTCTGGGACCTCCCAGCCAGGTCGCCATGAGGCCACATATAACCTGTGGTCACTAAGGTGAAGAAGACAGCCCCTGCCTCTCCCTGCCCGTCCCCGAAGAAGCTAACAGTCTTTGGCACAAGGTGGCTACAAAGATGTTATCTCTAACAACTAGAGCTCAGTCACCCGGTGGCATCTCAGAAAAAGTCCCAAAGTATTCTCAAGGGTCAGGCTGAGGAGAGCAGGCACAGGTCACGTGAAGGCACCCAACATCCTCCGTGACTTCTCTGCAGCCTGAGTGTCTACAGAGCCACCAGGCAGCCACTGCACACTGACTAGACCTCCTTCTCTGCTCCGCCCAGTGAAGAAGAGAGAAACTTCCGTAGCAGATATACACTACCAGACAAAAGTGACTACTTTGGTAGAGAAGGTCAAATCTGCTGTGCAGTGCTCCCACCTTTGGGTAAGTCTCCCTGGCACTTGGAGGGGAGCCAAGCTAGGCCAGGGCCTGGGATGCTCTGCAAACCGTTCCCAAAGATTAGACCTCCTCATGGAGGTCCCCAAACATGATGCTCCCAAGCCTGGAAAAAGGCTGGGAGTTTTGAGGTATATAGCTCAGAAAAGATCCCCCCAGCATATGGCTGGCTTGTCCCTACCATGTTCCATACACAGGACAGAGCCTACCAGAATTTGAAAGTCCAAATGCTAAGAACCTGGCCTCTCACCTCTGCTCTAGCCCCTTCCCAACTTGACAGCCACAGCGAACAGCTGCTTCTGATGGCCTCCTTTTGTCATAGACCCACCTGAGTCACCATTGTCAGGCCTTGAGCGCCATCCACAGCATCTTGACTGAATGTGGTACATGGCCTCTTCATGGTAGGTGAGGTTACTTACCCTCTGCCTATCATGAAAGCTATGTGACCAGGATATATATACAGGCTACCATTCTGCCCAGCTCCTCACAAACCTTAGCACCCAAAAGTACTTAGTGTCATGACTGAGCCCCAAGGACCAAAAATTTGTACTATCTACTGCAAGGGGCCCCAGAGAAACCAGGGCTAGGAAGCCCTACTGCCTCCCAAGCCCACACCTGTTTCTCTCTGCCCTGGACTGGTTAGGACATAGCTGGCCGCTTCCTGGCTCAGAAGAATACGGAGGAGAACCTGGAGCTACAGATAGAGGATTGTGAGGAGCGGCGGATGCAGTTAGAGGCCCTGATGAAGAAGCTGGAACTTGAGGAGGCTGTGCTCAAGTTCCACCAGACACCGAGCTCTGTTGGGTACGTTCCAGGGCTACTAGATGGCTCCACTGGTACAAGATAATAGCTGCACATATCTACTGCCAATAAACCTGCTCATCTGCAGAAGAGCTGAGGACCTACCCGCTTGAGGCTGAATTTATGAGCCCCTGAAGTTGACACCTGGTTCAGGACTCCTGTGGGCCCACCCTCACTGCTGGGCCTACCTCCTCCACAGTTTTAGTTCTATCCAGAAGAAGATGAAGAACATGCTAGAAGAGGAAGAAGCAAGGCTCCAGCGAGTCCAAAGCAACATGAACAAGAGTCAGCAACTGCTGCTGGTCATCCAGACAGGCATTGACAACCTCTACATCCGGCTCATCGGCATCACCTTGCCAACCTTCCAGGTATAGCCCTGGGGAGGAGATGCTGTGCACAGGGTCCCTGTGTGGGACCACAGGAACAACAAGCTGCCTCTCTGACCTACAGAAAGAAATAGCAGTCTCTGACACTCTTGATGTGTATGGCAAACTGGATTATTGTGAGGGGAAGCTCATATACCTGGCTGAGCGCATGCAAACATTGTCCAGAAATGAGGAGGTAACTCTGGGCCATGGAGGGGTCCCCACAAAGTCCATGTGCTTTCCAAGCTGATAATGGGTGCTGCCCTACAGGTTGACACAAAGGTGAGGGATGCCTTGGAGTTATCAACTCTAAAGGAGAAACATAATACCAGAATTACCTTTGAGGACCAAGAGGAGGACATGATAGGTGAGGCTCTAGATGCTGGCCACAGGAAGATGAGGAAAGGGCACAGGGACCCTAGCTGCAACTAGATAGGGTCTGAACTCAAGACAAGAGATGGCATACATTGTGACTGGAACATCCAAACTGGGTGCTGAAGGGAAAGGTTTTAACTGATAGACTTGACAGAGGTTACTTTTTCTGAGACAAAGGGGCGTATACCATGGCACTGGCCAGAAGGGAGCCCAGACCAAACTTTTAGAAGAATTTCTGCCAGAGGCAAGATAGGGTGAAAGGATAAGGGCAGCTAGTGTGGATAATCCTGGCAAATCCTAGTTGTCTGGCACCTGGCCTTAGGTGACTTAGGGCAGGGGTCTCCAGTCGTTGATACATCTCTGAAATGAGCTCCAGACACAGGAGATGGCCCATGGCAGCAAACGCAAACGGGTAGTAGAAGTGGGAGGTCTCTGGAAAGAGGGGGCCAGCCACTCCTTTTCTTGCCTGTTCAGAAACCTTCCAGTTTGCGGATGTGGACCATAGCTACGTCCCTTCGCGGGCTGAGATAAAGAGACAGGCTCAGCGGCTGATCGAAGGGAAGCTCAAGGGAGCCAAAAAGAAGAAAAAGTAAACCTGTCCGGGCTGTAGTACAGAAATAAAAATTTTTCCAGAGCTACACTAAAGGAAGGAGAAACCTCGGGACTCTGAGTACGGGGAAGCTGATTGTTGGACCAGAGGAGGGTGGTGGCAGCGAGGGGAAGAGGCTAGAAAGGGGCGGAACCTAGTGCGTTCTCTGCGCATGCGGCGTCTACGTGTCCCTTTTAGCGTCCCGTAGCCGCGCCGGCGCCAAGATGGCGGCGCTGACGGGTTCCTGGCTGCTGTGCCGAGGGCCGTGGAAGCCGGAGAGGAGCCTCAGAGGCTGAGGCCCCAGAACTTCGCTCGAGGCCGCGCCCGCCGTCGGGGCCCGGCTTGTGGCCGTGCCTGCTCCGGCCTCGGGGGAAGCCTGGGCCGGCCGGACATGGTGCGAGGCGCGCTGTGCTGCTGCCGCCGCTGAGCTCGCAGGCCAGCCGGGCTCGCAGTCCAGCAGGAACATGTTCTCCGCGTTGAAGAAGCTGGTGGGGTCGGAGCAGGCCCCAGGCCGGGACAAGAACATCCCCGCCGGGCTGCAGTCCATGAACCAGGCACTGCAGAGGCGCTTCGCTAAGGGGGTTCAATACAACAGTGAGTGCGGGCCGCGCCGTCGGGCAGGCCGGGGCGGCTGGCGGGGCCCGGGGCGTCCACCCAGCCTACGAGGGTCTGGGAGAACCAAAGGGTAGGGGTGGACGGGGTCCCTGGGCTGAGTAGTGGTCGTTCCTTGAGGGCCATCACCTGACAGGAAAACTCCAGAGAAGAGCTAGGGGAGCAGCGGTGGAGGACCCTGATTGGCGCGGGTACCCTGCGGAGAGACCATTACATAACCCGAGGGTGCGCGCTCGGGTCTGTGGCTGGTGAATGGATGCGTGCGGCCTGCCTCCTCTCCGCCCCCCTCGCCTGCTCTCACTTGAGGCTCCTGAAAGTCGGTCGGCTGTGGGCCTTGAGCCCTGTTTTTGTTTTTGTTG
The DNA here is from genome assembly GCA_036184795.1 of Tokudaia tokunoshimensis. Classification (NCBI taxonomy): domain Eukaryota; kingdom Metazoa; phylum Chordata; class Mammalia; order Rodentia; family Muridae; genus Tokudaia; species Tokudaia tokunoshimensis. The sequence continues at coordinate 1,316,499 of BTHU01000008.1, forward strand.
TTGTTGTTGTTTTTGTCGTTGTCGATGATGATTTTGGTTTTGTAAGGGTATGGGGTTTTTTTGGGTTTTTTGTTGTTGTTGTTCGTTTGTTTTTTTAATTCCAAGAGGCTCTAACTCTGCATCCCTGACCCTACAAGAAGAAAGGACGGCTCTGCCCTTCGTTATAAATTATGTATGTTGTGCATCGAGAAGCATAAGGTTCTCTTGACCTCTTTGGAGTTTTTCCATTTGCAGGTTGAACAATCTAAAGATTCTTGTGCAATTTCATGGTCTGATGTTGTTTACTTCTAAACTATTTCTGTACTGCTAGATTCTTGAAGTGCACACACATACATGCGCTGGCACATATACACAGTTCACTGTAAGCGGTGTCTTACAGGGTCAGTGATATTTGGGTAATAATGTAACATTACGAAACTTATTCGGAGGATTTTGTGCATATTTAGAAGCAAACAATGTATCCCTGTTAACTTGAAAGTTTGTATTTCTCTTGAATCTATGGAAGAGAATATTGAGTCAAATATTCAGTGGTTTGTGTTCTTTGGAATCTACGTTTGGATTCTTTATTTATAGTATCATTTGCAACCTAATTCTAGAAATTAGGCCTGAACTAGAAGCTTCTTACTTTCTAAACTTGCTTCCCACTGGACCTATGCCCTGATGGTCCTGAGGAGGAGGGATCTAAAAGAGCTGAAGTCTTCCATATTTTCCAAGATGCCTTACTTAAAGGAACAAACCTGCAATATAATAAATACAGATTCAGGTTTCTTGTAAGAGTTTTCAAATTTTGAATTGTGTGTTGCAGAATGGCTCGGGAAGGCAGGCACGACCAATCTTTTTTTCCAATATGTCAGGATAATAACTGCGTCAGGGAAGGTGGTACATGCCTTTAATCCCATCACTTGGGAAGCAAGGGCAGCTGGATCCTTTTTGGTATGCCTAAGTGAGATAGCATGGGTGTGACACCCCGTTTCAAAAAAGCAATGGAAAAAAGAACAAACTCAACAAAAACCAGAATTTTAACAGCCATAGATCACTGGGAGTAGTCTGAATTTCAGAAGCAAAAAGAGGAAACCGTGCAAGTAGAGTAAAGAGATTATACTAAGCAGCACTGAGCTGATGACCTGCTTCTGCACAGGCCAGAATGCTGCTGTACCCATGGTCAGTGTTGGATTGACAGCTTGCTGACCAGAGGATCTTGCAAAAATAGACACTGAAGGGTGTTTAGATAAATGGAGCTTAAGCTGAAAAGGTAGGAGTGGGATTTAAAAAACAAAGGTAAGCAAAGAAATGGGTCCATGTGTAGTAAGCCCTAAATAAGCAGTGATTGTTAGTCACTGGTGATAATGTTTTCTTTAGGCTATTGGGTGTTTTGTTTTGTTTTGTTTTGTTTAAAAAAAACAATACTGAAATAGTTGGAGTCAGCCCCTAGTCCAGAACGGAGCTGATCAGAGTTAAGTCGTTAAGATTGGGAGGAGGGAGGCATCTCACTGTGTAGCTCTAGCTGTCCTGGAACCAGAATGGCCTTGAACTCGTAGAGACCTGCCTGCCTTTGCTTCCCAAGTACTAAAATTAAAGGGGTGTACCACTGCAGCTGGCATATATTCAGAAATATGTTGACTTTATATCACAGTAAGTGTGAATATTAAAATGTACATTACAACTCTTCCAACTATATGCCAGGCAAAATGTGGGAAAACCATCCTTCTAATTGGGCCCTATGGTTTTTGGGGGGCTACATCTATAATATAGCAGCAAAGGGTGGGAGTAAAAAGATGTAAGAGGATACTGAATAAGTCTGAGCATAAGAAGACTGCTGAACTGTGGCCTGCCTGGTGCAGCAGTAATGTCATCCAGTACACACTTCCAGGTGAAGTCATGGGTTTGGGGTGAGAATGATACAGACTCATTCAGAAACAGGTTACCTGTACTTGACCTTCTCTGTCTCTCTCAACCAAAGGACAACAATAAAAACTGAGAGTCCCAGCAAAACCCTGAGAATAATAAAAGGATCACATTCTGTGTCCAGTGAGTGATAATGAGCAGACTCTGTATTCTGTGACAGTGAGTGATAATGGGAGACTCTATTCAGGTTTGGTTTTGTTCTGAAATAGTGCCTACTATTCTGCTCAAACTGTTAAACTTGTATGCCCAACTGATATTTTATCAGTATCCTGAGTAGCTGAGACTACAGGCATCTACTTCAGCTAACTTTTTGAAGCTTAAAAGCAGTTCTTTATTAGTTCTCCATTGCGATGGAATGATTAATGTATAAAGCAAAAGTTTAGCATTCAGGCAGCAGAGGCAGGATGGACTTTGGTTGGAGGTGGGGGAAATTAAAGATCCAGATGGCAACAGTCTCTAAGTAGTTTATGATGCCCTGAAAAAATTACCTGAAAATTAGAAAGCACTCTCTTCAGGTAGTGGTGGCACACGCCTTTGACCCCAGCACTCAGGAGGCAGAGGCAGGCAGATCTCTGAGACCAGCATGGTCTACTGAGTGAGTTCCAGAACAGCTAGAGCTACACAGAGAAACCTTATCTAGAAAAAACAATAAAAAAAAGAAAGTACTTACAACTCATGGGTCACAAGAGACCCATATACTCGTAAGTCCTTGAGGTAAGAATATAATTTGAAAGTATAAATAATGAATCCTGGGAAAGTAGAAAGGAGGAAATGCAAGAAAAGACAGAGCAGATTTTTTTAATAGAACCAGTTGAGGCAGTCAACAGAACATAAGAGATGATCGTATGATGGCTAATAGACAAATCTTGAGAATATTGATTTAAAAGGCAAAACAACCAGGTATGGTAGCACTTGCCTTCAATCCCAGCACCTAAGAGGCAGAGGTCTACATAGCTAACTCCAGGCCAACCAAGGCTCACAGAAAGGTTGTCTTAAAGGGGTGGGTGTGCAAAGATAGGTCAGAGGTTAAGAGCGCTGAATGTTTATCCAGAGGACCCAGGTTCAATTCCCAGTACCTACATGGCAGCTCACAGTTGTCTATATATAACTCTAGTTCTCTCAGGGATCTGATGCCCTCAGAATCCTGCATATACTTGGGGCACATGAACCATACATACATATGCATAAAAATAAAAGATTTTTTAAAAGCAAAACATAAAGAATTTATATCTATAGCTGTAGAAATGCTCAGTGGTTAAGATGCTTGTTGCTTTTCTGTTGGACCTGAAAGAGTTTATTAGAGCTTACAGTGGCAGCAGGCAGGCATATATCTGAGAGCTTCCGTGTTATCCACAAGCAGCAGGCAGAGAGAAGCCCAATCCCAGTGACACACCTCCTAATCTTCCTAAGCAGTCAACTAAGCCAACTGTTTGACCACTCACTCAAGTATGTGCACTTCTGGGGGCCATTCTCATCCAAACTACAGCAGCAAGATGGGGCCAAGCACATCCCAGGAGTCCAGCTGAGCTATGAGGCCAAGGTGGCCATTGGCTTCTAGTACAGTAGAAGGGTTTGGAGATGGGGAAAGGCTTGACTCTGCAGGCAGACCAGACAGCCTAGGAGAAAGGAGTCCACATGCTTCCCCTTGCCCCTGCCTCTTAAGCTTCCATATCTTCTTTAAACCCTTTTCTGACCAGCTCCTGGAAGTCTTGAGGATATTTTCAGTGGCATTATCTGCCTCTGCCTATCCCATAGGGCTGCCCAGGAAGCACGAGGCTAACACCCATGCCTTCCCTGCCCATCTGAGCATCCAAACTGCTTTTTATTACCTTTCCGAAACACCTAGTGGTGAACCTCTCCAAAAGATTTCGGGCCTAAGGACAATACTCCATCCTGTTCACCCCATTCCTGGAACATATGCCTGTCCTATCCTTATCCAAAGCCAGGAGAACTTGCTGAGTACGGGCCTGGTACACCATGGAGTGAGTGAAGTAGGATACAGACATACAGAACTGCACCACGAACACGAGGACTATGAGAAATGTTAGCGGAAGCCATGTCCTGGGTGCAGTCCTGGGCCCTGTGCACTCTTGGCTCAGGTCTGCAGCCCAGCCCTGATCCTAGGGCCCCTGGCAGTTCCTCAGAGTGTATGACTCCAGGAGAGCCAGGCCCAGATGAAGTGCTCTGGTGCTGACTCCTCTACCAGCCCTGGCTTCTGTTCTTGATGCTACATTTATGGCCACTGCCTGGTCTGCCAAGCCAGAATTGACCTGCTGGAGAGCTGCTGGTATCCTCACCCATTCCTTCCCTGCATACCCAGTCACCTGAGAAAATAGGGATTCACCTTGAGTTGGAACAGATGTGACACTTTAAAGTTTTTAAAGGATGACTGATTAATCTTTCTTTCTCTTTTCTTTGCCCATCCTTGCCCCAGTGAAGATTGTGATCCGGGGTGACAGGAACACGGGCAAGACAGCTCTGTGGCATCGACTGCAGGGCAAGAAGTTTGTGGAAGAATACATCCCCACACAGGAGATTCAGGTCACCAGCATTCATTGGAACTACAAAAGTGAGTTCAAGGCCTATAATAGTTCAATGCCATTTTTTTCCCTGTACAGTATAGTAATATCCTGTCTTCCTGGCTCCTAGAAGGTACTTTCTGAAAGTGAGAAAAATACTACCCATGTGGGAGGCCCCACTAATTAAGGTTGCATTTGAATCCACCAGTCTGGATTCTGAATCTGTGACATTTCTCCTCTGAGGTACCTCAGGCCCAGGATACTCATGGTTACAAGTAAAGACACAAGGACGCACCTTCAAAGACTAGAATTCCCTGGACACCTCTAGGAGCAGATCCACCCATAAACATCAACAACGTACATGACTGCTTTGCCTCATAGGAATGCATGCTATGAACCATGGCCAGTGCTCACCCCTGGAGAACAAAGTGACTATTTTAACCCTTGTCTTCCCCTTCTGTGTTCTGGGGTTTCCACCATCCTTACAGCCCCATTAACCCTTAGGGCATCCCAGAATGGAACATTGCTACTGAGGAGGGGTTGAAGAGCTAACAGGAACTTGGAAAATGGTTTCCCTGCTCATGCAACTTAGGTCTAGTATCAGAAAAAGCCTTAGGAGACTGTGGGCCAGGTAGGCTGAGGGCTATGATGTAGGTGTCAGGGCTACAGCTAGCCTGGGCCTTCTTAGGTGGCCCATCACTGCTCTGGCCTTTGTAACTGACCTGCATTCTCACTGAGTACTGGCCAGTCCTGTAAAGAAGGCCCAGGTGAGATGTGATTGGACAGCTGTGTTGTTTTTGCATCTGCCCAGGGTGTGAGCATCCACTAGGGTACCTGAAGTGGCCCAGGCACCCACAGGCTACTAAGTGTGAGTTGTTATATGATGGCTTTGTCTGTGGGCTAATATATGCATTGCTTGTGCCAGGGCCTGGAGGAACAGCCCTGCAAACTCTGCAGCATGTATGCAGAGGCCCCAGGAGCTAGTGATACAGAATGCCCCTGGCTCTGTTTGGGAGCCCAGAAGGGGTTGTGATACAAGGCACTAATTTGAGAGTTTTTTTTATTTCAGCCACTGATGATGTAGTGAAAGTTGAAGTCTGGGATGTAGTTGACAAAGGTAAGGTACATTATCTCCTTAATGCTTGATAGACCCTAAGGCCCCTCCATTTCCACACACCCCTTATTTGGGTGTCCTTGTGCCCATCAATTGTTGCAGATATGATTATTCTCCCTTGGGTCCCATGTCCTACTTAGCTCTGTCACACAGTCACTTGTGGCTCAGAAACATGTCACAAGCACCAGCTTCTTTATCAACTCAGGAATATAAGAGGTTTGGATTTGCTGCCAACTATTAACATCTGGGTTATATCAGAGTCCCTATCTGATCCCTTCCCTGCCTGGTCTAGGTTCTGGGTCCTGGTCACTTCCATCGCATGTCTGGTAGGCAGAGTAAATGTTCAACAGTGGACCTGTCACACATACTTTGCTCTTTTGAGCATTTTGGGAGGGATGACCTTATGAAGCTGTTCCCAAAGCCCTCCTGTATGTTTCCCTTGGTGTCAGCCCTCGAGTCTTAGTGGCTTGGCAGCCCTGCTCTGAGAAACAGAAGGGTACCTCTGTCAGATGTTCTTTTACTAGGTGATGGCTTAATGCCATGTTGTTTGACAATGATCAGTGGTCTCTCCAATGAAAACTTGTTTTCACAGGCAGATGCCCACAAGGCTCTTGTCTGACTTGGGTCCTGTTTATCACTACCTGTTTGTCCCTCTGGCACTGGAGGCGGCCCTAATTATTGAGATAGACCATGTAAGGGCAGTGCACCAGCACAGTAGAAATGTGCAGGACTGCACCGTGAGTGTGGAAGGCTGCAGAGGGCAGGGCAAGTCAAGTGCAGTGAGAGCACTTTGGGGCAGCACCTGGTGTCCAGGACATCATTCAAACAGATTTAATCCCACAAGCAGTTTTAATTGGATTTAGAGAGTAGGCAAGCTGGAGATGCATGTTGCTACTTCAACCCGTCTCTGTCATCCATGTGATGAAGGTCATTTCTTACAGAATGGGTCACCAAGTCAAAGTACCTAGATAGACCCAGCCACACAGAGACTATCCTCATCTAAACCTGCAGAGGGCAACAACAGAACTCCTCAGGTGCCCTTAATGATAGGATCTGATCTCATTCTTCTTATGTTAGGTCTTAAGTTCCTTTTTGATCCTGCGGGTAAGAGCTCATAGTCCTCCCTGGGGCTGACATTGTGTGTGTACATGCAGGCCTCTGACAAAACAGGCATAGCATCACCAATATCCACTAGCATAAGAAATATGACCTCTGACCTCTCACAACCCCTGACTTTATAGGCCCTACCTTTGACCTGACCACTGGCCTCATCAGCATGGTTGTGCTGCATGTCCTCCAGGTCTAGCGCTTTGCTGGAAGATGTGTCTTCAGGGCTCTGGTTTTTGGCACAGGGTATGCTTTCTCCTCCCTCCTAAGCCAAATTCCTTTTGAGTATGGTTTTGGCCCAAGTATTGAAGAACAGTTGCAGCCACTTTTTTCTCTGATTCCAGCAGTAATACAGCTTCGTTGGACCCTATCCATTGAGCCTCTCTGATGTTCTTGGTGTGTCTGTACACCTCTGAATGCTTGTGTGTGCATCTTTAGGGCGTCGATAGATGAACTGCTACCTGAAGTCCATCACTGTATACACTGAGGGCAGGAGTTATATATATCCTCATGAAGCCATCAAGTGACTTAGACCAGCTGTACTCCACAAGCCATGACCCCATTAAGTCAGGTTGTGGAGCTGCTGCTCCACAGAGGGACCACCCCCTTGGAACCGCAGTGCCTTCCTAAGCTCTTGCCTCATCTCTGGTCTCCACATCTGCAATCTGCTGCAGTGGGATGCACCATCCTATAGACAGGGTTTTGAAGAGTGGGGTCAGAACTTGGGGCTGGATATCAGATGGGACAATAATGCAGTAGCCTCATTCTCTCGCTCAGGGTCCTTCAGAGTAGCATTTTACATCCTCAGCTGGCCCAGGAACCCCTGCAGCAGAGATGACACCTCCACTGCCCAAGAGCCATGGAAGACTTTGCTTTCTGCTGTGCTAGACTCCCATGCCCTCTGCCACCCCACTCTCCGATCTCTGCTCAGATCCTTGCTCAGATGCAGTCAGGCTAGACTCCGGCACAGAGGTCCTGACTAGAGGAGTCATGGCCTGCATGGCCATGGCTGCTGTTGCCTTCTCACCATAGAGGGTTGGAAAGGAAGGGCCTCCTGCCTCTCCTCCGCCCCACCCCCCCCACCCCCCTGATCCAATGTCTGAGTAGTGTCCACAGCAAGCAAAGGACTTTCAGATGTGAGAGAAGTTAAAGCAACTAAGGGCTCAAGGACATTGGAAAGTTCTCCAGAGAACTGGCCAAGAAGTTGAGCTCAGCAATTCAAGCTTTGTGTAGGCAGTACTCTCTAGTACTTGTTCAGAAGCTTTAAAGGGAAAGTTGAAAGAAAGTAGCCTGGCAAGTTTTTTCTTCCTCTGGCCTCCCAGCTTCTGTCCAATATTTCTCTTCTGCCCCAAGAGTAGTTCCCACAAACACTTTACAGCAACTTATAGGAAGATGCTGGTGGGCTAGAGGCTCATGCCCTGAATGTCCCACTTGCCATTCAGCCCATTAGGTTCAGGCTGAATCATCCACTGTACTGAGGAGAGAGACTGACTCCCCAGGCTGACCTGAGTGTGACAAGTACTCAGAAAGGACTTCAAGGGTGCTCTGGAGGTTCTGTGTAAGCACATGAACCTGAGTTTGTTCTCAGGAGATAATTTGTCTGCTGTGGAATTCCCAAGGTTGTGAGGAGCTCAGTTGGACATTTAGATGAAGAGGAGGGACAGTGATGTCATCTTGTTATCCCTAGAGTTCAATGTCAGACTCCAGACAGGACCTGTGGCTGTCTGCCAGATAAAAACACTTTAATAACCATGACAGGCAGTGTCAGGCTGGACTGATACTTGTCCCAGTATGCCAGTGTCTTAGTGATACAAGGAACTTTTTAAGGAACACAGATTTGGTCTCTCTCAGCTTTGACCATAGAAACCCTTTGCTATGCTGTCTCTTATGCCTCCATGAGAGCCAGGCTGTCACGAGGGACCCTTTCCTCAAGGCAAACCTGGATAGGGAATCTTCCTGGCCTGGCTTATCAGCTGCTAAGTGCTGCATTTCCTATCCAGCCCTGCCTGCCTAGTCAGTTCATACAGTTCTGTATCTCTCAAAGATGAGTTAGGGGTGTCTGGACCTACCGGGAGGTTCTTTTAGATTCAGAGGCTGAGTGGAGTGTAGTCCCATGTGGCATTAAGGCTTTATGGCAGGTAGGAGGGGTCTAAGGAAGGATACTCCTCACTGAGGCAAATCCTGGGCCCAACAATTTCATTCCTAATTTTTTGTTTGTCTTCTAATAAGGAAAATGTAAAAAACGAGGTGATGGCTTGAAGACGGAGAATGACCCCCAGGAGGTGAGCCACATTGTCAGGTGGGTCTGTGCCAGTGTCTTGAGCAAGGTGCCTGTGGTCACTCACTGGGCCTCCTGCCCATCCTGAGATCCTGGACAATCCCATTATGCTGTAGATGCAGTAGTCGCTGACTGTTCTTAACTACTGTTGAGACTGTGCTGCCTGGGTTGTTTTAGGGTCACTGCCTACTTAGGGTACCTGCCCCATGTGTGTGGTGCCTGCTCTGCTTCACTCCACCTGTTAGGAACCATATTTTACAGCCATGTCATGCTGGCTTTGTTCTTTAAAGTGCTGGCATATTTTGGAAATGTGGCCGTGACGCCACAGGTGGGAGCAGGTGATCTCTGCATGCTCCCTGGAAGCTGGAACACAGTGGACACGTTTGTGTGGTCCTTCCTTCCAGTTGTTTTAGAGAGCTCTGCCCTGTCTTCCCCCCTTTTCAAGGCTGGAACTTTAAGTGATACATGGCCTCTTCCTGGCACTTGATGGGTTGGGTTTTGGTTTGGTTTGGTTTACCATTTGCATAACTTTTTATTTGTTTTATTTTTTTTGTAAATTTATTGACAGTTTCATACACATATATGATATATTCTGTTTACTCTTTACCTCTTTTTCTGTCTCCCTGCTACCCTGTCATCTGTTCCCTCTTCCTACAAGTTCTGTTCTCCGTGTGTGTGTGTCTGTGTGTGTGTGTGTGTGTGTGTGTGTGTCTGTGTGTGTGTCTGAGTGTGTTGCGGGCAGGGGGCCCAGTGATTTTAAAGTAGGACCTTCTGTCTGACCACATGTCTGGAATTATCCTTTGGCATTTGTTGCACTCACTGTTAGGTACAGGGGTAGGACAGCAAGAGACCTAGCCTCCCTAGCCCATGATTGACTGTTGACAGATGCAGGCCACCACACAAACCTTAAACTCTTTCTGCTCTGTGTTCTACCATGTTCCCTGAGTCTAGTTTAGAGCTATGCACTAAATGGTCATTTATTTCCAACACTTTGAGCAACCAAAAAGAAAAGGTTTTTTTGGTTTTTTTTTTTTTTTGGTTTTTTTTTTGATGAGAGTAACATTTATATACAGACAGAAACATAATATTAAATGCAATTTGGCAAAAGAACAGCTGTGAGCCCACTCACGCCACCCATAGCCTGTGACTGCCCAGCCCTGGGATTTGACCAGGTTTATAGCACCATGTGTCATGTTTGTTCTTCCTCTGGAAACCATCTCGGGGCAGGTGACAGCTCCAGCACTTGCTTCTGGGAGTCCCTAGGCAGGCCTGCCCTGTAGAGATGGAACTTGCTGCTCCAGCTCCCACAGCTAACCTTGTATGCACCCACAAGTGTTTCTTCATGGTTTGGTTTTTTTTTTCCAAAATGAAATGACTTTTTTATTTTTTTTTCTTCGAGACAGGGTTTCTCTGTGTAGCCCTGGCAGTCCTGGAACTCAGTCTGTAGACCAGGCTGGCCTCGAACTCAGAAATCCGCCTGCCTCTGCCTCCCAAGTGCTGGGATTAAAGGCGTGCGCCACCACTGCCCGGCATGAAATGACTTTTAGATTAGAACAGCCTCATTTTGCATTTTTTCAGGTGTTTGAAGGCCCACGAGTATGGGATTGGCCAGGGACACAGTCTTAGCCTTTCTTCCTTCTGTTTCTAGGCAGAGTCTGAAATGGCCCTGGATGCTGAGTTCCTGGATGTGTACAAGAACTGTAATGGAGTGGTCATGATGTTTGACATCACTAAGCAGTGGTAAGAGGGGCAGATAGCAGGCAGTGGCTGCATGAGGTACTGTGCGATTCCTCTTGGTGTGGAACTTCCTGCTATGCCAGGTGTGAGCAGACCACACATACACATACACACACACACACCACCTAGGGGACTGGGGCACCAATACCACAAGATGGGCAGAGTTTAGGCAAGAACTGGCTCAGGCTTCTAGCCAATAGTGGTAGGGATTGGGTGTCACCTTCTACAGTCCTGCTGTCCTGAAAATACCATATAAAATTTGTCAGAATCAAGTGGCCTGTTGTATTGGAGGGGCTCCCAGAAACAGGCATACATACATACACACATGTGCGTGCACACACACACTCAGTAACTCACCAAGAAGACACATCTTAGATTTGTGACAACAAAGGACAAAAGAATGAAGTCCAGAGGTGCAGTGAGGAGGTGCAAGCCTCGTGAGACACACCATACTCCATTGAGGGGGACATCATGAGAAACGTGCTCAGGAGACTGCATTGCATACCACTGTAAGACTGAGAACCCTCTCTAACCAACAGCAGGAAAACCCAAGGGCCCCAGAGACTCGCTTGCTCTATATACACTGAAAAACATAAGAACACTGTAGTAGCTAAACATGGTGGTGCACACCTATAACCCCAGAACATGGGAGACAGGGACAGGTGGGTCTCTGAGTTCAAAGCCAGTCTGGTCTACATAGAGAGTTCTATGTAGTCTAGGCCTACATAGTGAGACTCTGCCCTAAAGAAAACCTACTCCATTACGAGAAAGAAAGAAGCCCTGGCATCAGCCCATGTAGACGCAGCCCTGGATTCCCCTGGCCTTTTACAGTTCTATCAGTGTTACGTGTGTAATCTGTGTTTAGATTGGAAAGACAGAAAAGCATTTTGTTGCATCATGTAAGATTCTCACTGCAGATAGCTGAGCAGGCCAGCTGGATTTCTATGCATCATACATGTACAGTGGAACCATGTCTTCCTAGGTTTCGCCCTGGTGCTATTTAAGAGTAGTCACACACTTGGTTACACCAGCCTTCGACATATACACATGCTAAGCCTGGGAGTAATGTTTGCACTGATTCTGATTTGAGTGTCCTTAACCCAGAGATCCTTGGGAGCCACCATCTACATAACATACTTTCTGTAGCCTCTGCACAATATTCACAGGCCCAGCTCTAACCTTCCCAACCTTCGGGGACCTATATGCTTGCCTGACAGGCTGGCAACTGTCACATGTAAGAAACCTATGGGGCTACAAGAGGCAGGCTAGGCCATAAGCTTCAGTTCAGCAGTACGCATGTGTTACAGACACCCATATGCAAAGTTGTACTTCTCCTGTTCAGAGCAGAGTGCAGTGCTCTTTTGTACATGTACAGTGCATTTTGCCATGTGGGTGATGGTAGTCTGATGCTCTATTATTTGAGACATGGCTTCTCCCATGTGACATTACATTTGGACACTGAAGGCCTCTGTACTCCATTGAAGTGTGTTATGATCTTTGCAGTCTAACTTCACAAGACCCTGTAGCTATTAGGGGGTGTTCTGGAGGGGTAGGTAGTACCCTTAAGAACAGTGAGGACCCAAAAGCTTGAGTTAGCATCAAGACATGAGTTCTGGGCTACAGAGTGGGTAGGAGGCTAAGCCAGCTCAGGAAGGATATACAGATGCATATCTGGGAGCCGTGAGGCTTTATAGGCCCTTATCACAGAGACCACAAGTACCACAGGCATTTCTTAGTGTCTGAGATCCCTAGTCACCAAAATGTTTGGTTCAGCTAGTCCTGGGAGTCAGCAGACACTGTTCAGAGTCTGAGCAATGGTCGTGTAGGATGAAAACAGCCAGGTTCACACAGCTGCTGCCATTTCAGGCCAGCAAGCACACTTTAGGTATCTTATAGGATAAAAGGTGCAGGAGATGTTTCAAGTAGATACAACGAAGACAGGAGAAGCTGCCATAGTTTAAAACATGTTGCATTCTTAATTGCTTGGCAGGGAAACTGGGTCATACTCATTTCACTGGTTGGGGGAAGTGTTAGTGGGTTTTATAGAAACTAGGTCTCTGTGTAGCTTAGGCTGACCTGGAACCGACTATATTTCCCAAACTGGCCAAAACTCATAATCCTCTTACCTTAGCTTTCTGAGTACTGTGGTTATTGGTATGTACTGCCATTCGTGGATTTTGGAAGTGAGGGGAGGGGAGCCGGGCATGAGTACTGGAGATTGAACCTAGGACCTTGCATATATATACTAAGCAAGTGTTCAACCACTCAACTATATCCCCAGTCCTGGTTGGGGCTTTACAAGCCATTTGGAGACATTGAGATGGCTTGTAAAGTGGAACTGCAGGGCACCCCCACATTATGTCAGTCTTGGAGACCTATAGACTTTGTAGGCAACATGGTCTACACTGCAGAATAAGGTATGTCCTAGAGACAATCACATCACTAAAGACACTTGAGTGATGGTAACCAGGAGGCGAGAGCCCCAAGCAGATAGAAGTGAATAGGATGCAACCCCAACCTCAGTGTGCAGCAGAACTGAAGGATAGGTTCAGTTCACAATAATGCTACAAGCAGGGGAGACTCCAAGCAGTTCTTTCGGGGGGGGGGGTAGGGAGTTGTGTGATGGAGACCAGAGGACAGGCTGTGAGAGTCAGCTCTTTCACTCTACCGTGTGGCCCCAAAGATCAAACTCAGGTCATCTAGCCAGCAGCAAGCACTTCTATCCACTAAGCCACCCCACCAGCCCTTGAAACCGTTTTATAGTGACACAGGTGTCACAGCAATTAAAGGCAAAAGAACAGGCACCTTGAATTGAGGTGCAGGGGAACTGTGCTCTCTGGGAGAGACAGTGGCTGGGGATGCAGGCTGAAGGTTGTAGCATTTGTTCATCTCTGAACTCTGCCTGAGGTGGCAAGTGTCCTGGGGTGTTAGACCAAAAAGGTAGTACATACCACTTTCTGAGGGTCAGACAGCTAAGGCAAAACACTCCCTCTCTTCAAAGGACCTTCAATTATGTTCTCCGAGAGCTTCCCAAAGTACCAACTCATGTGCCGGTGTGTGTGCTGGGCAACTACCGTGACATGGGCGAGCACCGAGTCATTCTGCCAGACGATGTGCGGGACTTCATTGAGCACCTGGACAGGTGGGTGCCATCACATCTGCTCCTGTAACGGGCTCCGGTGGTGTTGGGGGAAGCTCGTAGACACTGGGACAGCACAGGCAGGGTCTTATCCTGTGCTGGAGATGACAGCACCTAGCCAGAAAGTGTGAGGGGTTCCAGGTCTCCACAAGATGGTAATGCTGTAGAGGATGAGAGGACCATACGTGCCAGGACTATGGGGCCTGCCTGACTTTTGTCAGGTTCTTCAGACCACCCACAGAGGAGTATGCTGCAGGCTATCCTTAGGAACTGGCTGCCAGAGGAAGCTTGGTAGGCTTAGGTGTGGCCCTTGACCTTGGCGTCGGGCTACACCGCCCATCCAGTTCCTTTATCTTTCTTTGAAAACAGACCTCCAGGTTCCTCCTATTTCCGCTATGCTGAGTCTTCCATGAAGAACAGCTTCGGCCTAAAGTACCTGCATAGGTTCTTCAACATCCCATTTTTGCAGCTACAGGTAAGTACATACCAGGTAGGACAGACAAATGGGCAGTCATCACTCTTGTGACTCTGCACAAGGACTGCCTTTCTTCCTAAGCCTGATAACACCCTTGGGCACCTTCTTGGAAGCTGGCTACCAAGATGTATGTAATGAGCTGGAGATGGCACACACAGTATTCAGAGCAGTGGCCAAGAGTCGGGTAACATGTCCTGCTCTCTAAGGGCATTTGGAAGTCAGTACAGCCTGTAGAGGGAGCCCTTGTCCCCTGTGGGGCACCTACTGAAGTGCACACCCCCTTTTCCAGATAAACAGATAGCTATGAGGAGGTCCTATTCACACTGATGAGTCTTTCAACAAGAGGCAGGTTCCAGGATATGCAGCTTCTGTGACTACATTCAAATGCTGGGCTAGCAGTACTCTGTGAACCATGGTCCTCTGGCCATCTCATGAAGAAAAGAAAACCTGTACCCTTGCCAAAAGCATCTAGCCTTCCTGATGCTGTGGAGGCAAGTAGGGTGGCCTTCAGGGTGAAGAGATGTACCTATCCTGATTTTCAATTAGTGCTCCTCTTGGAACCTTCTAGATGTATAGAAGTGGCAAAGGCTGTACCGGAGGCACAAACCTGTAATCTCAGCACTCAGAAGGCTGAATCAGGAAGATCACTTCAGGTTTAAAAGGATATATAATGAGGTTCAGTAAGAGGGAGACCCATCTCAAAAAACTTAAGTGTTGCTCATAGAGGTACATGCCTATAATTCCAGTACTTAGGAAGTAGAAGCAAGAGGGTCAGAGGTTCAAAGTCATCCTTTCTACATCACGGGTTCAAGAGCAGCCTGGGCTCCCTTTCTCAAAAACAGAAAATGTTGCAGAGGTATTAAAAAATGGCCATATCCCCACCCTGTCCCCTTTGCCTGCGATTTGTTTCTACATTTGTCTAAGCCAAAGAACCAGTATCAGTCTATAAACTAAAAGCTCCGACTAGTCCCAATTTCTCCCCAGAATCCTACCCTGCTTAAACTTCAATCAGCATCTCTAGTCTTGAGGTATGCTGTAGCTTCTCAGAGCTAGAGAGCAGCAGACTGTGGAAGGTGGGACAAGGCTCTGGATCCCAAGCATAAGAACCAATAAAACTCATAAGGACCAATCCCTGAGCCACACCCCTTTTGGGACAAACAGCTTGGTATGAGGTCTCTGGTGAACAAGAAAAGACTGAACAGGCCTGGCTACCTTTCTGGATCTGGGTACCTATAGCCTCCCGTGTCCAGGATCCCTTTACACCTTATCCAAGGCATCAAACTCACTTAGAAAGGTAAAGCTTTCCTTTTCCCGGTCTCTTTCTCCTTTTGAGGAACGTGAGGTTCCTGCAGGTATGGCTATGATAAAGAGCCTCTACCAGAGGCCTTTCTGCTGAAGACTCCTGTTGAGTCACCAAACTTTTTCTGGGGAGACATAACACACTTCAATCCAGTTAGGGATCCCAACAGACCAAAGTACAAACACCACAAGAGTCTAACTTGGTGAATCAATGAGTTTTATTGGGGTAACTTACATGCATATGGATCAGGAGTTCCTTACAGGAGCCTAAATGACTCAAAGACAGCTGCATGAACAAAGCCCACCCCAGCACGGGTGACAGTTCACACAAGCTGGGCATCTGGAGCTTACTGCACAGCCTTCCCATGCAACTGGTCTGGTCTGGATCTTCTTTACAACCTTTCTTCTCTGAGAAGCAGCTTTTATTGCTTATTGGGCCTAGTGAAGTCAGTTCAGAGACATCCTGAAGCTATTTTCAGTCGTTTGCCTTGTTTAAAGAGCTCTGCAGCATGGATGTTTCAATCTAGGAGGAAACTGTTAACCAAACTCCTCATACTGCTCCATTCTGTGAAAGCTTTACCACTGACTTTGACCAAGTGAGGTCAAGGGACACAAAGGGATGCCAGATAGTCATTAGTGTCAAAAGCCTGAGCTGAGACACAAACCAATATAGCTTTCCTCCATGGTTATTTGCAGGGAGTCTGATGGCCACTGTCTGCTGGTAGGTTGCTGAGTACCTAGAAGTACCCATGGATTGAAACATTCCATCTTGGAGGGGCTGACTTCTAGAGAATGGCAGTTCAATACACAGCATCCACATGTTGACTTACAGCTGTCCATGGTCAAGGGATCTGAAATGCCCTTTTGGCTCTGAGCACCAGACATGTACATAGTACACAGACAGAGCAGGCAGACAAAATGTTTATAAACAAAGAAACATTACTTTTTGGATTTGGGAGTGTAAGTCTGTTAGATTACTTGCCTACTAGGCATGATACCCTGGGTTCAGTCCTTAGTACTGTATAACATGTGTGGCATATGTATGTAATTGCAGCACTGGGGAGGTGGAGGCAAGGAGGAAAAGAAAGTCAGCATCATCCTTAGCCATATAGCAAATTCAAGGCCAAACCCAGGTACAAGAAACATAACAAGTCTTATTTTAAAAACATAAAAAATATAAGTTAGGTGTGATGACACACACTTTGATCCCACTACTCAGGAGGCAGAAGCAAGTGGATCTCTGAGTTGGAGGCCAACCTTGTCTACAAAATGAGTTCCAGGACAGCCAGGGCTACACAGAGAAACAAAACACCGTAACTCCACAGTTATTTAAATCACCAGTTATTGGTCAGTATTCAGGGTAAGGTCTAAATAGACTTCATACAATGTGTGTTGTATAGGTTTCTCCGGAAGGCAGTGCCTGTCCACTAGGGCATCTTCCAGTTAGGAACACAGTTCTGTCCTGTGCTCCTTATACAGCCTGAAAAGCTACTGTATTTTAAGATTAAATTTAAATGCAAGAGGCCATGTTGACTGACAGCCATGGCACCTGGACTCAGAGACTTGTTTTGATCAGCTTTGTTCATCAGTCTAGAAGTGTGTGGTTTACCCAGTCTGTACCTGACAGAGTTTCTCACCTAAAGTTGCCCATGGAGCTCTCCAGACACCTTAAGCACCCGTTTCCATGGTTTTGTGCCCTGATAGGCTATTGTAGCCAACAAAAAGTGCTAGTGACCAAAGATGTGGAACAGAAGGTGGTACTTTCTGGTGTGGTTCCCCATGACCTATATCTAAGCCATACAAACTGACCTTGCAGGCCGCCAGACCTCATGTCTCACAGGAACAGATGGTAGAATGGAGAGGGGGCATACTCAGCTTTGTCCCCTTCCTCTACAGAGGGAGACACTGCTGAGGCAGCTGGAGACAAACCAACTAGACATCGACGCCACACTAGAGGAGCTATCAGTGCAGCAGGAAACCGAGGACCAGAACTACAGCATGTATGTGAGCCAGCATCTATAGCTATGCAGGCCCTGACTACCCTGAGCGGGGAGGATGGGTCAAACACCCTGTGGCCAGTGGGCCTTAGTGTCCACAGATAGGAGTTGGGTGCCAAGCTTTGGAAAAAGCACCATATACAGTCAGCTTGAGTGTCCTTCAGCCATGACTTTAGTAGCACTCAGTGTAGAGCAGCATGGGGAGCATCTGACTCCTGGCTCAGCAGCTCCTCAGCATGCCAGGGCGTGTCCATGCTATTGCCCAAAGCCCTTCCTCTTCACCTATTGGGGGTTTAATTACTAATATGAGCTAACTGCCAGGTCAACATTTGTCTAGAACAAGTGGATTAATACTTCCAATTGAGCTATGCTGACCTGGGGAGGAGCCTCAGCTTCCCTACATTCCCCTCAGTTCTTATAGAAAGCAAGGGTACAAGCTCCTGAAGGTGGGCTGTGTTGGCTCTGGCACTCTACACCCCCAAGTACTTGAAGCCTACAGAACCTATAAAGTATTTAGGCATGTGGTGTGGTTCCTACATGTGGGTCAACACATGCCCATGATGAAAGCAGCTCCTCCTGTGCAATTGCTAACTTCCTCACTGACCATAACCAGCCACACTACTCAATCACTGTTGTTTGGCTGACAGCTACTGGCCTCCCCAGATCTCACAGGAATGAGTGGTCCCGCATGTCTGCTGTGCAGCTCAGTTCCTCAGGCTGAGGGAGAGCAAGGGCTTGGGAGCTACAATGACTGGGACAGCTGACTAGCAGGCAGGCCCTATCCTCTGCCTAATAGTATAAATATAAAAGGCACACTGATGCCTGAAAGCCATGGAGAAGGAGGGCCCAGAAGAAGCTGGTTCCTCACTCCGTGCCCCTTTGCCCCTTCTAGCTTCCTTGAAATGATGGAGGCTCGAAGTCGAGGCCATGCATCCCCTTTGGCAGCCAATGGGCAGAGCCCATCCTCAGGCTCCCAGTCGCCAGTTGTGCCTCCAAGTGCTGTATCCACAGGGAGTTCCAGCCCCAGCACACCCCAGCCTGCTCCTCAGCTGTCTCTAGGTGTTTCCTCCACCTGTCCCTCAGCACCATCTCCTGTACCCCCTTTGGAGGCCATGCCCTCCTCCTCTGTACACCCTTCAGCCCCAGCTCCAGCCCAGCGTCGCAGTATCATCTCTCGTCTGTTTGGGACCTCACCAGCTGCAGAAGTGACCCCTTCACCTCCAGGTAACTATGGGAGCTCTCTCGTGTGAATTTGGGACCACCTTCTGGCGTCTTGAGCCTCCTACTCCTCACTGGAATGTCCCTGTGCTCCTGAAAAACCACATGGGCCAGCCACTCCTTAGCCTGGTTATAAAATAGGCTGTACCTTGAGCCTGGGTGCATGCGCTGTCAAGTCCCAATCCTACAGGCAGAGTTTTGGGGCTTGCCTAGCATGGGGGCAAGGACCACATAAGGAAGAAACAGCATTTCTCTCTAGAGCCGGCTCCATCTCTAGAGGCTCCAGCAAGAGTCCAGAATGTTGAGGATTTTGTCCCTGAAGGTGGCCTTGACCGAAGCTTCCTGGAAGACACAACTGTGCCTAAAGACAAGAAAGTTGGAGCCAAAGGCCCACAGAAGGATAGTGACAGGTAAGGGTAAGATTGATAGAGCTGAGCCCAGGGTCCAAGGACCAACCACAGAGCTTCCCCATCCCATTTATACGTGGATCTCCAAGACACCATTGGGGGTTGTCGACACAGTCTCTCTGGTGCTTGCTAAGTTGGCAGTTAGCTCTGAGGACAAACGCTGAGTTGTGGCTGGAAGAACGAAGGGAAAGGTTTAGGTCATGATGAAGCCCACTCAATCTGATCACTGCCAGCCACCCTGGGGAATACAGACAAACAGCTCACCCAGGAGTGGGGCAGAAATTATGGCCACAGCAAACTAGAGGACATTAAGCTGAATCTTCTAGGATAGCAGGAGCCTTGGCAGATGGCCTCCCAGGA
This sequence comes from Tokudaia tokunoshimensis, assembly GCA_036184795.1. NCBI lineage: Eukaryota > Metazoa > Chordata > Mammalia > Rodentia > Muridae > Tokudaia > Tokudaia tokunoshimensis. Next base: position 1,336,054 of record BTHU01000008.1, read on the forward strand.
ACATGGGCATGCTTGAGGGCCCAATCTATGTATAAAGTATAGCAAAGGCCACCTGGGTCTCCATAGAGACCCAGAGAAGCAGGCTCTGGCCAGGTCTGACTTCCTGCAGCTAGCCCTTCTCACAACTCCCTCTGTCTTCTAACAACACTTGAACATCTGTCTACAGCTAAGCCTGAGATTACTCCCTCTAACAGATCAAATGCTGAATGACTGTTACCATCCCCGACATCACCATGTTGTATGGGAACAAGGGCTTCCCTGCCAGAAACAAATAGAGGCTTCTCTCTGGACTCTTCCCACTGAGTCCCTCATTGGCCAGCAACTAGGCAGTACTTCCCTCACTTTTTAGTCCCCCTCTTCTCAGCAGAATACCCGTTACAGCCCAGAAGGTCTTGCCATTGGAATATGGTACTACAGACAGGGGAGCTCTACAGGCAGTGGGGTGGGTGGTCAGCAACACACAGCTCCCCTCAGAACTTCTGACTGCCTACCCCACCCCCTTTGCAGCGACGATGGGGAGGCCATAGGAGGGAACCCAATGGTGGCAGGTTTCCAGGATGATGTGGACATAGAAGACCAGCCTCATGGCAAATCCCTGCTGCCCTCAGACCCCATTCCCAGTAAGAACATCAGTCTCTCAAGTGAGGAGGAAGCTGAAGGACCAACAAGCCACCCTAGAGTGACTCCTCAGCAGTGCTCAGAGCCTGAGACTAAATGGTATGGGCTGGGATTCCCAGGGTACGGCCAGATAAGGTGGCAACCTAGGGTGGCCTCAGAGCTCCTGACATTTCTTCTTATGTGAAGGTCCTCCACCAAGGTCTCAAATCCACAAAAGAAGGGAGCCCCCACGAGAGGCGTACCACCGTGGTCAGATGGCCCCACTGGCTTGGGGCCCAAACTCAGCAGTGTCAAGCCACCCACTGATGGCTCTCAGAGACCCCAGGAAGGGAAGGACACACAGGTGTCATCAGAGAGTGATCCTGAGGGGCCCATTGCTGCCCAGATGCTGTCCTTCGTCATGGATGACCCTGACTTTGAAAGTGATGAGTCGGACACACAGAAGAGAATGGTAAGGACAGGCTGCCGACTGGGTAGCTCAGGCTCCATCCTTCCAGAGATAGAGGACACTCAAGAAGGTCTGTTTCCCAGAGCAGGGTCTGAGGAGAGGCAGGAGAATGTTCCTGGCTCCAGTGCCCCAGAGGCACAATCCTTTCATATTTACTGTGTGGCTGACGCCTGCTGGAGAAAGAGAGAGTCCATGGGAGGGCCCATTGTCCACATGAAGGCCCTGCTGATCTTTCTGAATCTGGGTCAGGTTAACCCTCCCATCCTTCCCCAGCCCTTGGAGTCCTAAGTGGACTTACCAACCTTGTTTCCCAGATCCCTTGGAGTGGTTAGGGGACAAAAGGCCTATCAGCTGCTCTCTTTCCAGGGCAGGTTCCCAGTAAGAGAAGACCTCTCTGATGTAACTGATGAGGACACTGGCCCTGCTCAGCCACCCCCACCCTCCAAGCTCCCAGCCCCTGCTTTCAGACTGAAGAATGACTCAGATCTGTTTGGGCTGGGCCTGGAGGAGCTGGGGCCCAAGGAAAGCAGTGAGGAAGGTAGGAGGACCTGGGTTGTCCCTCTCCTTGGAACCTGCCGTAACCCTGGGGTCCTAGTCTGTGGTACTCCTGTGTTTAGAATTTAAACTGCCTATGGTTTTTCTTTTTGCCATAGTAATTAGCTGTGAGATTGGTGAAACTGTCACACCAGCTGGCAAACATGCACCCAAGTGTGGTCCAGAATAGTCATCTGTCACTCCATCCATGGTTCCCAAGGGTCCTCACCTCTGCCAAATGGTCTACCAACATTCCATGCTTTCAGGTGTTCCAAGCCTTTGGGACAGAACTCTTTTGGGAGGGAAAAAAACAAAAACAAAAACCACAGGCTGATAAAAGATTACTGTAGGGAGACTACCTGGGGGTCTCAGACCCGGGCTGCCTGGAGAAGTGCTTGGAGCTGCAGCCCCAGGACTTGGGCTACCTCAGCCCCAGCAAACAACTTAGTTTACTTAGGACTGTACTGTCAGATTCTCAGCCCCAGAGAGAGAGGAAGAAGTTTCTTGCAGGCTTGTTCAAGACTCACCAGCACAAAAATGCATAGGTTGCCTATGGAACCATGCCCTGTCGAGAAGGGTCTCTGCCGCAGTGCCTCTGCCTGGCTACAAAGTGATAGCAGGCAGGAGCTCAGCTGTCTTTTCTTGTGCAGATAAAGACAGCAAACTTCCCTCGAAGGAGAAGAAGAAAAAGAAGAAGAAAGGCAAAGAGGTACATACCCTGCCACCGCTGACCTCCCAGCTAGCCCGAGCGGTCCAGGCTCCTGGGAAGTGGGATTTAGCCTTGTGGGTTGCCCATTGACTCTAGTTTTGTTCTTCATGACCTTCAGGAGGAAGAAAAGGCTACAAAAAAGAAAAGCAAACATAAGAAGAGCAAGGACAAGGAGGAGGGCAAGGAGGATCGGAGGAAGAAGAGGAAGCCGCCTCGGAGCAAAGAGCAGAAGGCTGCTGATGAGCTGGAAGCCTTCCTGGGGGGTGGGGGTGGGGCCCCTGGCAGCCGCCACCCTGGAGGAGGGGACTATGAGGAGCTCTAGACATGCCAAGGGCAATCGATTATCTGGGAAGAGGTGGGCTGCCAGTGGCTGGGGAGGCTGCTGTCTATGCACCCACATTCCCAGGACCACCCTGCCACCTATGTCCCCCAGCCATTATGTCTGCCCCCGTGTGGTCTGGCCCACTCTACATTGTTTTTTGTGCTGGAGACCTTGGAGATGGTCAGGACCTTGGGTCAGGCGCTGCAGGTGCTGGGCCTCAACCCAGCAGAAGCCTGCTCTGCAGGGAGGGAGGGGACAGAATAAAGTTGCAGCTGGCTTGGTGGACCACCTGGTCCTCCCAGAAAGAGCTGCAACCAGTCCCCGGTGTTTCTCAGGGATGTGCCTGGGGCCGAGAAGGGACCCACCAGGGTCTGTTTACAGAGGCAGGGCGTGGGGCTGCTTGGCTTCTCTAATGTCCACCACCCAGCCCCACTCCTGCTTGCCTTCCGGAGCTCTCCCAGAGCCACAGCATGGCTGGGGTTGTGGACCTTCTTCCCTATGGATCCAAAGTAGAACAGGGTCCTGCCCTGAGCACAGATGTGTTGTTACTTGGGAGGGCATGGCAGCATCTGCTACTGCAAAGTGGCCCAGGCCCTGCACTGGGTAAGACTGGCAAGAGAACACAATGTACCACTTCTCCTGTGGGAGAGGCACTAACAGGCTGCCACTGTATGCCAGCTGCACCTCTGCCCCTTGGGTGACTGCGCAGGTGAGCCCAGAGGGCGCCTTCTTAGACACTCCACCCATACCATAAAGCTCTCTGATTTTACTGTGGTGTGTGACTGTTTTCTGGTTCCCTAAGCTGCTCGAGATGAGACCAAACAATGGGCCAGGAGCCATTAAGTCAAAGAACCATGTTTGAGAAGTGCCTGTTCCAAGAGCAGAGAAACATTTTACACACTGGCCCAAAAGGTGGTTTGACGACTTAGTACCTAGCCATGCCATGTCATCCAGAGGACCAAGGTGGCCATGGTTCAGGGTTTACCCCCACAGGCTGATATGATACAAGGTTACTGCAGGGAGAGTACCTGGGAGTCTCAGGCCCTGGTAAGGTGGTTGTGTTCCGCTCTGCTCTGCTTCCCTGCCTGCTGGGAGGCTGGGGGCGCCTTCAATTGAGAATTTCGCCCCCGCTAGCAGCTCTTCACCCTCGCCCACTGTGGACACGTTGCCATGAGAACCCTCCAGGGACAGGCAAGCAGGCATTTATCGCTGCTAGTGACGTAGGAGGCGGAGCATACTGCTGTGCCTCCTGTGAGCCAAGGCTGAGAGTACTTTCCTAGGACTTGGGGGGGGGGGGGTGGCATGAGGGGGGCTTCCCTTACTCGTCTGCTAGGCAGCTGTGCATACAGGACAATTGACAACTGAGCAGGCGCTATGGGACAAACATAACCTGGCTCCCAGGCTTTGCACTCCTGATGTAGAAAAAGGGTCTATGGGTAAATTACCCCCACGACTGCCCCAATAAGCAGTAGCACCGGGATCTTGCCAGGTCTTACAGGATCTTGTCAGATCTTACTCTCAGGTCAGACATCTATGACCCACCATCATCCAAGTTAGGATGCTGGAAGGCCCAGTACCTCTGGCAAGGGGCACGCAGGGCCAGAATGAGGATGTGGCTTACGAGTGGACCTCATGAAGACCTTCCCCAAAGGAAGCAGGCGGTGGCCACCCAGGCTATCTTGGACACTGGAAGTTGCAGCTACACGCCAGGCTGAGCAAGCCATCTGGCTCCTGGGCACCTGCCGAGATTTTGGCGTCTTCAGAGCCAAAGAGGACAGTTCCTGAGGAGAGGCCAATGGGGCAGGGAACTGCTCATCTGCTCCCACCTGGGTCCAACCACAGACGAGTATTCTGGAAACTTCCCCAAACCCAGTTTCTCCGCAGACAAGCCAAGGCCTCTGGCTCCTTAACAGGGCCCTGCCTGGAATCCTTCTGGCGGGCTTCTCTTGGTGCAAGGGACTCCCTGTTCAGACCAAAAGATTTGTGCTTTGGGGATGCTATTCGTTACCCTTCTCTCTTCACAGCCCAAATGAGAGCTAGGGAGTCTGTGGTCCTCCCTTACAACGCGGCCCCTTTAAATGCTATTCTATTGGTCGCCACAAGGGGCAGCACTGAGCCACCAGGCCAGGATCACAGCTGCTGCCTCCAAGCTTCTGCTGGTACCGGGTGTGTGGATATATATATATGTACATATATGTGTATATATATATATATATATATAGCGGGGCCAGGTACACACTGGGATCGACTTGGGTTATGCAGCTTACTCGGGCTCGGCTCGTGGAGTAATCACCAGGTAAGCGACCAAGTCAAACTGCCCAGCATGTGGAGCTGTTGGCACGGGAGGGGGCTGCACGGAAGGATGAGGAGTCCCCGCCCCCCAAGCAATGCAGACTAGGTTCTTGCTGATGGCTGCTCCGGGACGGGCCAAAGCAGGGCTGCTAATTGGGAAGGGTCTTCAAAATACCTAGGGTACAAGAGCAAGCCCCACCCCCATCCCAAAGGGAGCGTGTGTCACAGTGCCTGGCTCCTGACAGCCGCAGCCAGCAAAGCCGACTGTCACCTTCCTGGGGCGGAGCCTCAGATCCTGTCATCTCACCCAAACTCTGACCTGGCATTGAGTTTAGAATGAAAGGGGTCTTAATAGAGTTGGCATGAACCTGGGTTTGGAACAAGCCTTGGTACTTAGTAGCCCTGACTCCAAAGAGCAGCCCCTCTAACAGCCCCTTGTACACCTGGATTGACCCTGAAAGGCCCATCCACTTACAAGTCCTGCCAGGCCCCAACACACTCAGCTTCCTCTGGAGCTGATGTCCTGGAAGTAGGTAAGTAGGTGCCTTATGGGGGGGGGGAGGGCTTGTGTGTGTGTGTGTACCTTCTGAAACCCTCTTTCTCCAGCCAGCTCCAGGCCCTGGGGACCACAGACACTGGTGGCCCACATCTGAATGTTAGCCTAGATCCTTTTCAGCCCATAGCTCCAGGGATGAACAACCACACGTTTCCATGGAGCTTTCCAAAGCCAGAGTGGGAAGGACTCTGTCCTGGGGAGGGGCTTTCCCGCCCTCTCCTCTGCCTCCTCCTACCTGGCAGCCTCCTGACTTGGTACACTCGTGGTAATTTGCAGCTTAGGGGGAGGACACCATGAGCTTGTGGCTCACATGGCCCCACGTGGTTCTGTAGCCTAAACCTGGCTTTAGGCACACACTGGGGTTGGGGGGGGGGGGTCCATGTGCAATTCTGCACAGCAGGAGAGTCTAGCTCTGATGCCTTCTCTGTTCCAACAAGCTTGGTGGGTTTCATTCAAGGAACTGGGGTCAGAGATTTATGCAAAAGGAAGAGGGATCTGAGACCCAAGAAAACTCTCTGGGGTCATTCCTCTGCTTAGGACTTCATCAAATTGAGGGGACCTAAGCTTGGTTTAAAAGGACTATTCAAAGAGCAAAAGCACTTGAGTGCTAGGAGAAGAGTTCTCTGCCCAGTCTAGTCGGCAGGCAGGAATCATTCATTGACTCACCTGGGACTCTGCATTATCAGAGGGGTGACTCTGCAGGACTGGTGGGAGGGGGCCGATAGTCTCACCTGTAAGGAAATTTAAAAGCGCATCGTTCCAACTGTAGGCACCAGAGGGCAGTAGTGCTGAGATCACGTTCCGCTTTGATCTACCCAAGCCTTCCCAACCGACCCTAGTACAGGGAGAGAAGGCCTGGCAGATTTAGCTCAGGAATTCCTTCTTCGGGGACACAGAAGATCCACAAATTCTCCTGACCCATCTAGTCCACAGGCTGCATGGACTGTGAAGTTTCTCCTGCAGGTACTTCTAACATGGGCATGGAGTCAGCACCAGAAGCCTTGACCAAGACCTGCAGCCAGGGCTGCTCCATCCTCTATGCCCCAGGTAAGCCGGACCAGCGCGTGGGGTGGAGTGGGGTAAAGGGCTTGGGGTTCAGAGGAGGCTGCCCTGAACGGTATCTCCTCCCAGGGCAAAATCCCCGAAAGGCCGAGTGACTGGAGCTGCCAGCCTGGGGACGTCTTTTAAGATGACCCGCACGGACCCGCCGGACTTGCTGGTGTCGACCGTGTACCAGGACATCAAGGTGGTGGATCCGGGGCTCACGTCCAAACGCCAGCCATGTGAGCGATCCGTGGCTCGGCCTGCTGCGCCCACGCCTTTCAACAAGCGCCACTGCCGTAGTTTTGACTTCTTAGAGGCACTGGACGAGCCCACCATGGAGACACACCCAGATCCGCCACCTCCTGAACCTGCGCCACCGCGCGCGGGGCCCAGAGACAGCGAGCCTCGGCGCCGCACCCGTTCTAAGAGCGCGCCCCGTGCGCCCCAAGGCCTGGCGACTGCTCCGGCTTCACCACCCGTACTGCAGCGCAGAGGTCGGGAAGCCCAGCGTGCGGTACGGGTGGAGGGGTCGCCGCGCCGGGAGACCTCGTATCCTGCTCTGCGAGCTCTCGCTAATGAGCTACACCCCATCAAGCTCCAGCCACAGCGGGGAGGCCCCGGACGCATCGCGCCTCTCTGCGCCACCCCAGGCCGCTGCGCACCACCGGAACCACCCGCTGGACCGGTCCCCCACGTCCGCTGCCGTTTGGACATCAAGCCGGACGAGGCAGTGCTGCAACACGCCGCCCGAAGCTCGCGATCTTACGCACCCCGAGAGACGACGTCCTGGGCCCCACAGTTCCATGGCCTCACAGTTCCTGGTCCTCGCCACGTGGCCCTGTCACGCACTCCCACCCCCAGTGACTTGTACTGTACTGACCCCAGAGCACTGTACTGCGACGGGCCGCTGCCTGGGCCCCGGGACTACTTGGACCACCGCAGTCAACCCTTCACAACGCCTCCAGGTCCCACCCAATTTTTCTACACTGAGGAGCAGGAGGGCTACACAGGCAGCTTTACTGCAAGCCCTGGCCTTCCCTTTGATGGCTACTGTTCCAGGCCCTACTTGTCCGAAGAACACCCTAGACCCAGTCCAAGGCGTGGGGGCAGCTACTATGCTGGCGAAGTACGCACCTTCCCGATCCAGGAGCCCCCCTCCCGCTCCTACTACGGAGAGACAACTCGAGCCTACGGTCTGCCTTTCGTTCCCCGGTATGTCCCAGAAGAGCCTCGGGCGCACCCTGGAGCCCGCACCTTCTACACAGAGGATTTTGGGAGGTACCGTGAACGCGATGCACTGGCTCGAACTTACCCGCACCCGCGCAGCAGCTCAGCCTGGGCTGACTGGGGTCCTAGGCCTTACCGCACCCTTCAGGTGATTCCGCCTCCCGCCCCTGGACCACTGTTGTCCTCGTGGCATGGCGGCACTGGCACAAGCCCACCCCGGCTGGCCACCGATAGCCGCCACTACTCTCGATCCTGGGACAACATCCTAGCTCCTGGTCCTCGTCGTGAAGACCCTCTAGGACGCGGCCGCAGCTATGAGAACCTCCTGGGACGCGAGGTTCGGGATACGCGGGGTTCATCCCCTGAAGGACGGCGTCCACCAGTCGTAGTGAATCTATCCACCTCACCCAGACGCTATGCAGCACTGTCGCTGTCCGAGACATCGCTCACAGAGAAGGGCCGCGCGGGAGAGAGCCTGGGCCGCAACTGGTACGTCACGCCAGAGATTACCATCACAGACAACGACCTGCGCTCAGCGGAGCGCCCGACTGCCAAGGGCTGGGAATTGCCTGGAGGCCGACCACGGCAGCCCGCACCCACGGTCCCTGAGGGTCCTGCTTCCAGCCGCCAGCGCAGCCTCGAGCAGCTGGACGAGCTCATCACCGACTTGGTCATCGACTCACGGTCACCAGCGCAGGCCCCAGAGCCTGCCGCCGAAGGTTTAGGCCGCCAACTCCGTCGCCTGCTGGACTCACGGCCTGCGGGCCCTGGAGGAGCCACCGCGCTGGCGCCGTCGCGCTCGCCCCCGGCCTCAGCTGGCAGCACCGAAGAGCCCACCGGCTCGGGGGAGGCAGCCGACGCCTCCCCGGAGCCCAGCGCAGACGAGGATGACTTGATGACCTGCTCCAACGCGCGCTGCCGGCGGACAGAGACCATGTTCAACGCCTGCCTCTACTTCAAGTCGTGCCACAGCTGCTATACCTACTACTGCTCGCGTCTGTGCCGCCGGGAGGACTGGGATGCGCACAAGGCGCGCTGCGTGTACGGGCGCGTGGGCAGCGTGTGCCGCCACGTGCTGCAGTTCTGCCGCGACAGCAGCCCAGTGCATCGCGCCTTCTCGCGCATAGCGCGCGTCGGATTCCTGTCGCGAGGCCGTGGCGTGCTGTTCTTGGGCTTCCCGAGCCCGGGCTCTGCCGACAACTTCCTACGCTTCGGTCTCGAAGGGCTGCTGCTGTCGCCCACCTACCTGTCGCTGCGTGAGCTGGCTACACATGCGGCGCCCCTGGGTAGCTATGCACGAGAGCTGGCGGCCGCTGGGAGGCTCTATGAGCCAGCGGAGTGCTTCCTGCTCAGCGTGTCCGTGGCCGTGGGCCCCGGCGCTGCACCCCCCGGAGCCGCTGCCCGGCCCGCGCCGCGCAGTCCTGGGCCCACGGTGCGCAAGTTCGCCAAGGTGGCCCTGGCCGCTGGCAGCCCGACCCGGCCTCCTCCTGCTCGTGGCGGAGAGCCAGATATGGAAACCTTGATCCTGACGCCACCCCCAGGCACTGCGGGCCTGGATGAAGAGGGTGAGGCCGGTCGGCGCGCACGTGAAGTAGCCTTCATCCATATCCAACGTGAGCTGCGACTGCGCGGCGTCTTCCTTCGCCACGAATTCCCACGGGTCTATGAGCAGCTCTGTGAGTTTGTGGAGGCTAACCGGCGCTTCACGCCCACAACCATCTATCCCACGGATCGGCGCACTGGCCGCCCCTTCATGTGTATGATCATGGCTGCTTCCGAGCCGCGTGCACTAGATTGGGTAGCCAGCGCCAACCTGCTGGACGACATCATGTGAACCATGGGACTATCAGGACCAGGCCCCGACCCCGAGCCCTGCCTACTCTACTCAGGCCCTGCCTGATCCATCACAACGGCCTCCAGAGTCTGGACCAGTTGGTTTAGCGCCTCCCAAGTCCCCTGGGCCTCCTTTAGTCTTCTACAAATTCTCTGCCCTGAGCTCCACCCACTCCACACCTCTAACTTTGCCTAGGAGCCCCCACCCCAACCCCTGCCCCGTTTCCAACCAGCTGCTTCTCTTCCTTTCTTTTTCTAACCGAACCACCCAAAGTCCACATCCCAGGCTCTCCCAGTCAAGGAGAGGGATCTCCCCAAGGGCCTGGTCCTCGCCCTCGGTGCTCCCCACTGGGAGGTGGGGTGGGACTGAGGACCGGCTGGGCTCTGCCTTCTAGTGGAAGGTTACTGCTACACTCATCCCACGGGGACACACTCCGTTGGTGTACGTTGTGGGTGCTTGCTATAGCTCTCCAACCCTTCTAGTTCAGAAATCCATGTTAACCAAAGCCCAATGTCCTTACTTTAAGCACTTCCCCTAACCCTCCTGTCTGGGGTGTTTCAGGCTCAGAGGCCTACTCCCTGTGTACCCCTATGCTCTTGAGGAAGTGGGTGTGGCCAGCACTGTACACTAGCAGTGCCGCCTGTCCTTCAATGCTCTCAGCTCTGGTCACCTTAGTCTGGGCCCTTGTAGGACAAGTTGGAACACTGGGGAAGTTTCAGGTCAAGGCCAGGGCACAATCTACCCAGCCAGATGGAGACCTGAGCAGGGGAAGCAGTGTGAGTGGTGACCCAGCCAGAGTTAAGATCTGGGTGGGTAAAGATTTGAGCTCCCAACACCTACCCAACAAGATGGCATTAGAAATCTACCTGCCAGAGAAGATGGAAGTTCAGGCCTTAATCTCCCAGGGAGGTGGGAAGTGTGTGCTGGTAAATTAGCAGGGAACCCTACAGACAGCAGCACTTACCATCAAATGACTTGGGAATGAGTAAGGAACAGGACTGCCCCTAATTAGGAACTGGACTAGGAAAGGTGCAGAGTCATGAGCCACCAAGTGTGGGACTGGCTAGGGAGGCAGTGCTGAGGCCTACTCTGAGTCCAATCCTGTATACCAAAGTGCCCTGACTGAGCTCCAAGCTGAGAGAGAAGTCAAAGCCTGATGTGTTGTGGAGAGGTCTGGGCTTCCCTAAGCCCCTTGCCTGACCCCTATAGCTTAAGTGTACCTGGATCTGCGCCCAGGACTTCGTGGAGGGTGTGACCCAGAGAGGGCTTGCGACCAGATTCTCCAAGCCCTCTCCAGAAGCCCCAAGCCCCTTAGGAGCTCTGAAAGTTCAATTGCAAGAACCTGGGGCACACACCTCCGCGCGAGGGTGTGCACACGCGCCAGCTACCTTCTACTGTATGTCCCCGGGACACTCCAGCTCTCTCTCCTTGGCCCCTGTCTTAGCACGTGTCCCGATGCTGCTCTTGCAACACTTGCTGCCGCGCTCCCCAGGGGCTCCACGTTCCTTCCTGCGGCAGGCTGGTAAGAACGCCCCTGACAAGAAGGGCGAATGCTTTCGAACCAAGTAAAATAGAACTTGAATGTAGCTGCTAATAACTCGGTAGTGGTAATGGTCGTCGTCGTCGTGGGCGTGGGAAGCGTTGGGTAGAAGCTTTCGGGAGTAGGAGCTTGGCAACCACGGTATTGTAGAAGGAGAGGCCCGAGGGAGTGAAGGGTCGGGCAGGGGAGTACTTGAATTTAGAGGGACCGGAGAGAGATCCTCGGTATTATGGGTGTTGGGGAAGAGAGAACTTCGGATTTATGGTTTACGGATTGAAGCCCTAGGACTCAGGAGTGGAGCCGGGGTGCGTCCCTACGTCCTCTTTCGCCGCCCACCTGCAGCGGCTTGATTCACAGCACCACGGATTAACCTATGCCTCGGCTCCTTTAACTGGGACTCAGGATCGGATCTCGAAGCTGCAAAGAACTGGATTACAATTGGCCAGTCTGTGCCTCGGGTTGGAGGTACAACTGGCTGAGACTCTGGATCTCGGGAAGCATTCCCTCACGGGATTGGCCGCGGCTGCCACAGGGGCCCGCCTCCCTACACTTAGGCCTCGGTCGGGTTGGGTAAGGGGCTGTGGGGCCCAGAGACCGAGCGCTTTGGGGAACATGGCCGCGGACCTCGGTCAGATTCCTGATGTGGACATTGATTCGGATGGCGTCTTCAAGTACGTGCTGATTCGAGTCCACTTAGCAGAGTCTTCCGGGGATCCGGCGAGGGAGTGCAAGGAAATCGTGCGTGGCTACAAATGGGCTGAGTACCACGGTGAGGGCGGGGCTTCTGGGCCCTTGGGGCGGGACGAAGGTTGGGGGCGGGGCCTTAGCCTAGCAGTTGCTGGTGGCGGGATTGTGACTGCTAATATAACAAGACTTGTACTAACACATAGCCAGGCTAGCCTAGAAACGTCGGGGTTTGGGAAGTAAGAAGTGCCATGACTAGGACCTTTTTAATCCCATCTCTCACTTCGAAAGTGTCTTCTTCCTCCCGTTCATCTTTGTGCCACGGGGGAAGGGCTCATCTCCACTGGGAAAAAGACCACCAAGAGCTGGAGCTTCTGACCCCATATCCAGCCCTAGAGTTCAGTGTGGGGCCAACAAGGGCGACTAGGGCATATCCTGAGGCCACTCTCCCCACCCCAGCGGACATCTATGACAAAGTGTCAGGCGAGCTGCAAAGGAATGGCTATGACTGTGAGTGCCTAGGCGGCGGGCGCATCTCCCATCAGAGCCAGGACAGGAAGATACACGTGTATGGCTACTCTATGGTGAGCTCCAGTCCCCAAGTCTCAGCCAGACTACAAAACTCACCTTTGTGAGCCTACCCCCCCACCCCCGCCATTCAGGCCCCCTCTGAGACTCTGAAAGTTGGAGCTACAGAGCCCTTACTTCAGGGCTGTGTGACGTTTCCTTTGCCCACATTTCCCAAATGACACTAGGGTGTTTAGAAGCTGACTGCCTTGGGCTACATCCCCTCCTTGCCCCAGATCCTGATGGGTCTGTGTCCTGGCTCTTTAGGGGCCCCAGTGCTGGGGTCCAATTCACAGTCCTGACTGTCCATCCTTTTTCATAAAGTCCACCTTGGATCCTCAGGCATCACCTGTAGAGCCCTTCAGTCCTCATCATGTTCCCAATGTGGTTAGGATGGTAGGATTTGCTTATTTTCCCCATAACTGCTATTGCTGTGGCTCCTGCGTGGACTCCCAAAGCAAAAAAACTAGCAGACTGGTGGACATCCTCTCTCTAGGGTTACGGCCGTGCCCAGCACTCTGTTTCAACTGAGAAGATCAAAGCCAAGTATCCTGATTATGAGGTCACCTGGGCTGACGATGGCTACTGAAGCTCTGCGCCCCAGCTACTAAGTCAGGACTCTGCTGTTGCTGTGTTTTATCTTGAGGGCTGTCCCTGGACTTTCCTTCTGTACCTTAGGCAACATACCACCTGCCAGGCCTTAGAGGCCAAGCCAGTCTGGTCCATAGGAATTAAAGGCATTGATGTGCCCACTAGTCCCTGACTTGTGTCTTGCCTTCTCTACCTTTGGATTGCCACAGATATACCTACTCAGCTTCAGGGGGCCCTGGGGACTGTTGGTGCATACTCAGCCCCGTAGGTTCAGATAAGGGGGCCCCTGCATTGCTGCCATTTATGGCTTGATTGCTCCTCCATGAAGCTGCTATCCCCAAGGACATCTGAGAGGAGGCCCCACAAGGCCTTGCACAAGAAGTCAGTTCCCGGCTACCCAAGGCCTGGGGTGCCCACAAGTGCTCCCTTCCTGTATTTCATCCAGGAGTCCCAGCAGGAAGGGCCCTGGCAACCACTGTCCCGCCAGCTGACAGGCCACACTTTTCAGGCCAAGCCTTTTATCCCTGAGTGACCACAGGAAACAGTCATGAATATGTCTCATTCACTTGGGACTTGAACTTAGATGGTTCTTAGTCCCTGGACCATTCACACTCTAAGTCTCTGTACTAACCTCACTTCACCGTAAGGACGGTGGGTAAATACCAGCTTAACCCCTGCTCTAAGAAGTCTCAGATACCGTGTGCCATTCATTATAGTGAGTCCTAGGGAGAGCCAGGGCTGGGGCCTCCCTCACCAGACTTGAACCACCCTGTCAGCTCTGTAGAAGGCAGACACACTACTGAGATACCCTGTGTAGTAGGGGACAGAGCTAAGGTGAGACAAGCCCCAAGGTCTCACTACAGTAAGTCCTAGGCAGAGCCTACCTAGCTCCATGTGACAAGATCTTCAGAACTCTGGCATTCCCTTGCCTCAGCTGTGGGTATTCATGGGAGGATGAGTTTGTGGGCTCATCAAGATTTGTTCTACTCACCAACCATGCAGTACATGACTTCTCGGGACAGTTTGTTTTGTTTTGGGTTTTATTTTTAAGATTGATTTATTTTATGCATATGAGTACACTGTAGTTGTCTACAGACATCGGAACCCATTACAGATGGTTGTGAGCCACCATGTGGTTGCTGGGAATTGAACTCAGGACCTCTGGAAGAGCAGTCAGTGTTGTTAACCGCTGAGCCATCTCTCCAGCCCCTTGTTTGTTTGTTGTTAATGTTGTTGTTGTTTTGAGACAGGTTTCTCTGTGTCCTGGAACTCTCTCTATAGACCAGGCTGGCCTCAGACTCACAGAAATCGACCTACTTATGCCTCCTGAGTGCTGGGATAAAAGGTGTGCACCACCACACCTAGCCACTCAGGGCAGTTTTTAAAGATGAATAGGAGACTAAAGATGGAGCTCAGCTTGTTAGAGCTTGACCAGAGACAGGAAATCCCCATGTTCAACCTAGAGTACCACACAAACTAAGTGTGGCGGTGTACACCTATGATCCCAGCACTTGGGAGGTAGAAGCAGAAGGATCAGAAGTTATCCCTAACTACATAGCAAGTTCAGGCCAACCTGGTCTAAATGAGACCCCGTGTCATTACACACACACACACATCAGAACAGCTGACAGAGTGGCACAGCTTGAGTTATAGGTGGTGTGAAAGAGAAGACACTACACCCTGATGTGGGATTTGTCCTGGTCCACAGAGGTAGGTTGGTGATACTGAATTTGTCCTGATCTGGTCCCCTAAGCACAGAGCAGAGGAAGCTTGTGAACATATGCTGGATGGTCATGCGTGGCCACTGAGTACTGCCCCTGACATCCTTGGCTGAAGGCCCCATGAGAATCTTAGAGCCTTGCAAGTGGGGTCCCCAGCCTTTCCACATTCCAATAGAAACTTTCAGTGGGAAGGGCAGGGCTGGGTAGACACACAGGATGGCCAAGAACCGACCTTTGGTCAGAAAGCCAAGTAGAGGCCCCCTTCTAGGGATACTTTTACAGCTGGATGCTTAATCTGTCATCATCGGATGGGACCCAGCCAAGGGGCTGCAAGTATAAAGGAGCTGAGCCCTTTCCAGTGAGAGCTAAGTCAGCCTGTGAGACCACGGTGGACCGATAACTAAGAAAAGTCTCCTCTAGACAGCACAGCCTCACTTACACTGGGACATCCTCTAGCCTGGCTATGCGCCTGCCTAGCCAACTATCAACCTGGGTCCTATTTATGGGTGAGTAAACTGTTGCGTGATGCTAGTTGGTGTGATGGGGACATTCAGGACAAGCCAACAGGGCTGGAGATTGCCCACCTAAATCTTATCTCCCTATCCTAGAGGCCACAGGACATCATAGGTGACCATCTCCCTGGCTCTGGGCCTTCGCCTGCTGCTCCCATTGTAGGACATGTATATGTCCCTTTTCTATCCATCAGGGTGTCCTCCTCCACTCCACCCCCCTTTTACTTTTTCTTTTTTTGGTTTTCCAAGGCAGGGTTTCTCTGTGTAGTCCTAGCTGTCCTGGAACTAGCTCTGTAGACCAGGCTGGCCTCTAACTTACAAAGAACTGCCTGCCTCTGCCTCTCGAGTGCTGAAATTAAAGGCACATGCCAACATCACCTGGCTCTATCTGTCCGCTTATGGGGGGAGTGGGCACCCTACTGGAATACCTTCCAGTTCCTAGTCATGTGGGCTTCTTCTTCTAAAGACCCTTTTTCCTGTCCCTGTCATGCAGGGACTCTCTAGGGCTAGGAAGGTGGAAGGCGTTCTGTCGACTCTCAGTGTAGATCCCCTGTGGCAGTTCTTGGTAGAGGTCAGGTTCCTCCCTACATAATCTTATAGGGCTGAACTCCAAAGTCAGTTGACAAGTACCCTGGCCTGCTCAGGTCTGGGGTTTCTCTGGATATAGAATTTATACTGTTCAAAACAGCCAGTCAGGGCTGGCAAGATGGCTCAAAAGTTAAAGGCATTTGCTGCCAAGAGTGATGGCAAGAATGATCAGTCCCTAGGTCCCACATGGTGGAAGAAAATAAGAGATTCCTACCTTAATTGTCCTCTGACCTTAATGCCTGTTGCATTGAGCATATATGTACACAAATACATACATATAGATGTTAAAAAATAATAGGCAATCACCTTGCCCTCTGTTTACCTGGCCCCACAGTTACCTTGCCAGCTGCACAGTCCCTAGGCAAGACCTGGGTCCCCAACCACTGCAGAAGCCCCATCGAAGCTGTATGCAACTTTGTGTGTGACTGTGGAGACTGTTCAGACGAGGCTCAGTGTGGTGAGCTGGGCAGGTGGGAGTGTCAGGGAGTGGTAGCATAAAGGCAGACCCCTGACCCCTGACCCATTCTTCTAGGTTTCCACGGAGCCTCAACTACCCCAAGCACCCCCTTCACCTGCAACTTTGAGCAGGACCCCTGTGGCTGGCAAGACATCAGCACCTCAGGCTATCGATGGCTTCGAGACCGGGCAGGAGCAGTGCTGGATGGACCTGGGCCTCATTCTGACCATACACATGGCACTGACTTGGGTAAGGCCTAGGAGATCCATATCTGCTCACCCCCTCCTCCTGTCTTGGTTTCTTGTCTGGTCTCCTAACCTCTCACCCTGGGCCAGGCTGGTATATGGCTGTGGGAACCCACAGTGGGAAGGAGTCATCTACTGCGACTCTGCGCTCTCCTGTCATGCGTGAGGCAGCCCCTACCTGTGAACTGAGGCTCTGGTACCACATTGCCTCTAGAGGTACATTCTCTAGATCCCTGAGGCCAAAGTTGAGTAGCTCTGGGAAAAGGCTGGGTGAGGGAAAAAGTAGCTACCGAAACAGGAGGATGCTCCAAAATGAGGGCCAGGATATAGCTGGTAGACTGGAGGGAGACACTAAGGGACAGAAGATGCCTCAGGACCACTCAAAATACTGCAGATATCGCTGAGCTGCGGCTGGATCTGACCCATGGTGTGGAGACACTGACTCTCTGGCAGACCTCAGGACCCTGGGGTCCTGGCTGGCAGGAGTTGGCAGTGAACACTGGCCGCATCCAGGGTGACTTCAAAGTAAGTAGGGTGGTCGTCGGGCTGGGCACTGTGGAGAGGGTCTGGGTACTGACCTTGGTCCTAAGGACTGTTCCTCTCTCCAGGTGACGTTTTCTGCCACCCGAAATGCCACACACAGGGGTGCTGTGGCCTTGGATGATGTGGAGTTCCGGGACTGTGGACTACCCAGTAAGGCATCATTCTGTCCACACCAGGGAGACCCCCTTACTGCCCACCTTCCCGAACAGAATCCTGGGGCAAAAGAGAATGTTAACTACTTCCCACCCAGTCCCTCAGGCCAGGTGCCCCCTGGGACACCACCACTGCCAGAACAAGGCTTGTGTGGAGCCCCACCAGCTCTGTGACGGTGAAGACAACTGTGGTGACAGATCTGATGAAGACCCGCCCATCTGCAGTGAGGCTGGGGTCATCTAGGGCCGGGCAGAGTCAGGGACTACAGAGTGAGACTGGGAGACTAGACCTTGGCCTCCTAGTCCTTCATTCTGGGTGGAACGGCCACTGCTTCCCTGGAACCAGGGCCATCTGACTACAGAAGACCCTGCTCAGTGGCCCTGAGAGCCCCCCACTCTCATTCCTTAGGCCACCACATGGCCACTGACTTTGAGACAGGCCTGGGACCATGGAACCAGTTAGAGGGCTGGACCCGGAACCACAGTGCTGGCAGCATGGTGAGCCCTGCCTGGCCCCACCGAGATCACAGCCGGAATAGTGCATACGGTGAGGTCTTCAAGGGGCCCTGGCCATGGTCTTTTCCACCCAACTTCTTCCAATGACTCTGGCCCATATTTGGCCTCTCACAGGCTTCTTCCTTGTCTCTGTGGCCAAGCCTGGCACCACTGCTGTCCTCTACAGCCCTGAGTTCCAAGGCTCAGTCTCCTACAACTGCTCGGTAAGATGGGTGTGTCAGAAAATGAGATACACTGAGTTGCCCTTCCTGACTCTCTAGATGCCAGAGACCCCTCACAGCCTGAGATTTCTTCTGTTCCAGTTCACCTTCTATTACTACCTGCATGGGTCTGAGGCCACCCACTTCCAACTGTTCCTGCTCAACACCCCCCAGGCTCCTGTTCTACTGCGAAGCCGCCATGGAGAGCTGGGGACAGCCTGGGTCAGAGACCGGGTTGACATTCAAAGTTCCCATCCATTTCGGGTGAGGCTAGTCAGGCAATGACTGGGATCCAGGGGTGGAATCCAGGGAGTCCTGCCTAGAGCACACACAGGAGAGCACTGGGATTCTTTAGTCACTCCTGAAGACTGCTCAGTGGGAGAAGTTGAGAGTACTGGGAAATTTATTAAGTATAGCAGTAAACAGATGGGGAGGGTACCAGAGAGAAGACAGGACAGAATAGTTCTTGGTACTTCCTGAGCCCTCCCTGCCCTCAGATCCTTCTAGCCGGGGAGACTGGTCCAGGAGGCATCATGGGCTTAGACGACCTTATCATGTCCAACCACTGCATACTTGTTCCAGGTGATCTGCCCAAGGCCCTGCCCTGGCTTGCCCAGAAGGAGCAAGTCTATCACCTACTCTGACCTGACTTCAATTCTATTCTAGATAAGTCCACCCTTCAGTCATCACTTTCTGGACCTGTGCCATTAGCCCTCTATCCCCAAACATCCATCGAGCTGCCCCAGCAGACCTGTGAACCAGGGTATCTCTCCTGTGGTGAACTGTGTGTGCCCCCAGAGCAGCTGTGTGATTTCCAACAACACTGTGCAGAGGGCGAGGATGAACAGAAGTGTGGTGAGGCCAGGCAGAGCCTGTATGGCTTCCACGCATTTAGGGAGCCCAGGCAAGCCAGAGAACGCTGGGCTTTGCAGCCTTTCAGAGCGGACTACTGTTGTTGCAGGCACCACGGACTTTGAGTCTGCTGCCTCTGCTGGGGGCTGGGAGGACGTCAGTGTAGGAAAGCTGCAGTGGCAATGGGTTGAAGCCAAGGAGAGCAGGAAGCCTGCTGGGGATGCCAACCGGGATGCTCCTGGTGAGGCCCACACTTCCCCACAGGAGCCCCTCCTCAGAGCAACTGTAAATTACAGAGACCTGAGCAGTGAGGGGGTACCTTGCTCTTCCCACAGGGCACTTCCTATCTCTGCAGAAGGCCTGGGGGCAACTAAGATCTGAGGCCCGGGCTCTCACACCTGCTCTGGGCCCCTCTGGCCCTCACTGTGAACTCCACATGGCTTACTATTTTCACAGTCATCCCCAAGGTATTACATGTCCCTGGCCCCAGGCTCAGTCCCCAGGAGCCCCTTGCAAGGCAGACAGAATCTTAGGATGACCCACTCTCACTCATACTAATTCCCTTGATCAGGCTTCTTGGCACTGGTTGTGGTAGAGAATGGCTTCCGGGAGCTGCTGTGGCAGGCCCAAGGCAGCAACGGGGGCTGGACAGTAGAGAAGATTCTTCTTGGGGCACGGCGCCGGCCATTCCAGGTGAGACTGGCAGTCCAAGATGGAAAATCTGTACTGAGCTAGCCCTTAACTGACAAGTCTTTCTCCCCTATCTGCCTAAAGCTGGAGTTTGTCAGTCTGGTGGACTTGGATGGCCCTGGCCAGCAGGGGGCTGGAGTGGATAATGTGACTCTGAGAGACTGCAACCCCATGGTGACCACTGAGAGTGACCAAGGTTTCTCCTGCCCATCTCCCATCCCTACCCAGGAGCTACTACCTAGCCCACCTCGAATCCTGTCTTAGGGCAGCTGGGAAGGAGGTGGAGAGTAGTGCTGACCCCATCCCACTCCCCCATCCCCAGAGGTCTCCTGTAACTTTGAACGGGACTCCTGCAGCTGGCACACAGGCCACCTCACAGATGCCCACTGGCACCGTGTAAAAAGCCACGGCTCTCAGTATGACCACACAACTGGCCAAGGTAGGGGAGTCTCTGAGGCCCGGAAGGGGTCACATTGACAGAGAGCATTTCTGTAGCTCAGGTTTTCGTTCCCTGAAGGCTTTTTCATGTTCCTGGATCCCACGGACCCTCCCGCTCGAGGCAAAGGTGCCCTCTTGCTCACAAGACCCCAGATGCCAGTTGTTTCCAAGGAATGTCTCAGCTTCTGGTACCACTTGTATGGGCCCCAGATTGGTGAGAGCCTAGAGCTGTCAGAACCTGTTTGATTCTGGTGCCCACTGCAGCCCAAGGCACCAGGAGTTGGGGGCTGGTCCCTTCTAAACCTCACTTCTTTGCAGGGACACTGTGCTTGACCATGAGGAGGGAGGGGGAGGAAGACATACTACTGTGGTCCCAGTCGGGTACCCATGGCAACCGCTGGCACCAGGCTTGGGTCACTCTTTACCACCAGCCAGAGGCCAGCACCAAGTACCAGGTGAGGGTGAGCTTAGCACCTGGTAGATGGTATAGGGTTGGTCCCCCTGCCAATTACCACTCTCCACCCTCAGTTGCTGTTTGAAGGCCTCCGGGATGGGTACCATGGCACAATGGCCCTGGATGACATGGCTGTGAGGCCTGGCCCCTGCTGGGCCCCCAAGAGCTGTTCCTTTGAAGACTCTGACTGTGGCTTCTCCCCAGGGGGCTGGGGGCTGTGGACGCGCCAGAGTAATGCCTCAGGCCTTGCTTCTTGGGGTCCTTGGATAGACCATACCACAGGGACAGCCCAAGGTACTTTGGTCTGGCAGAGGGTGGGTTGGTTTGCTACAGAGGGCTAGCCAGAGCAAGCCAAGCTGATGCTGGTCTCCCTTCCCCAAGGGCACTACATGGTGGTGGACACAAGCCCAAATTTACTGCCCAAGGGTCATGTGGCCTCTCTGACTTCAGAGGAACACCAGTCCCTGTCCCGGCCTGCCTGTCTGACTTTCTGGTACCACATGAGCTCCCACAATCCAGGTGAGGGACTATAGAAAGGGAAGGACTCCTGTCCGGGACAGGCAGCGACTCTAGCTGGTTCTTGGTGTTCAGGCACTCTGAGGGTCCACGTGGAAGAGAGTACAAGGCGCCAAGAGATCAGCATCAGTGCCCATGGTGGATTTGCCTGGCGCCTGGGCAGTGTGAATGTGCAGGCTGAGCGAGCCTGGAAGGTGAGTGCCTGAGTGGAAAAGAAGAAAGCCACCTCATTTTTCAAGGGCTGCCAGGACCTGCCTGCAGGCTCTGTGTGACTCTGTGCCCTATAGGTAGTGTTTGAGGCCGTGGCTGCTGGTGTGGAACGTTCCTACATGGCTCTGGATGACATTTCCCTCCAAGATGGGCCCTGTGCTCAGCCGGGTGAGCAGCTTGCTGTGGCCTGAGTAGCACTGTATCTATACCAAGACAACGCTGACCTCCACCTAGCCCTGCCCAGGGGTAGTGCTACTCACTGGCAGCTATGCTCACCTGCCAATTCCTTGCAGGGTCCTGTGACTTTGAATCTGGCCTGTGTGGGTGGAGCCACCTGCCCTGGCCCAGCCTGGGTGGGTACAGCTGGGACTGGAGCAGTGGAGCCACCCCATCCCGCTATCCCCAGCCTTCAGTGGACCATACTCTGGGCACAGAAGCAGGTGCACATTGGCTGGAGCCGGGCACGGGCTGGTACCACTTCACAAAACTGGACAGTGCTCACTCAACTTCCCTCAAGTTAGAGATACAAATACATCTCACCCTCTTCTTTCCAGGCCATTTTGCTTTCTTTGAAACCAGTGTGCTAGGTCCTGGGGGCCAGGCAGCCTGGCTGCGCAGTGAGCCACTGCCAGCAACTAAAGTCTCATGCCTCCACTTCTGGTACTACATGGGCTCTCCTGAGCATTTCTGTGAGTGGCTGGGCCCCGGGTGTAGGGAAACGGGCTCAGGTTAGACACAAAGGCATCTTCTAAAAGCCTGACCTGCCTTGGTCCCTGCTCTCAGACAAGGGTGAGTTGAGAGTGCTCCTGAGCAGTGCCCAAGGCCAGCTAGCCGTGTGGTACCAGGGTGGGCACTTGCGGGACCAGTGGCTACAAGTCCAGATTGAAGTGTCCAATTCTGAAGAATTCCAGGTGAGGTCCCAGGTGAGCTGTCCTCGCTTCCCTCTTGTCTATACCTCCAGGTATTCAGATTTTCCCTTCTCTGTCAGATTGTTTTTGAAGCCACTCTGGGTGGGCAGCCGGCTCTGGGGCCCATTGCCCTTGATGATGTGGAGTACTTAGCTGGACAACACTGCAAGCAGCCTACACCTAGCCAGGGTAAGCACTGGGCTCCAGGATGGCCTGACTTGCCCTGAGCCTGCCAGGCTTAGGTTGGTGGTCCGGATAGCTGTAGGTACAGTGTACCCTGCTTGGGAAGTCAGATGAACCAAGACTGGGTTCTGTGCTCTCCCCGCTATGCCTCCCTCGTGGACTGAACACAGGGGTTGTGTCAGCTTTCACTGTCTCCTCCTGGGCAAGAACTATCTTGGAGGAACTGCCAGGTTAAGCCAGAGACCACAGTGGGTGTGGCAGTCACTGGTTACCATCATGCCAGAGGAAGAGTTGGAACAGGTCTGCGGCACTGTGCATACAGATCAACAAGGAGCCTGGAGCCAGGGCAGCCTAAGCTCAGTCTCTGACAGTAATCCCCGGGACAGAACCTGACACAAGGACTGGGAGCTCTGGGGGGTTCAGACGCCCTCTCTGCCCTCAGGTGAAGTAGCAGCACCTGTGTCTGTGCCAGCTGCCATCGGAGGGGCCCTCCTCTTTTTCATGTTCCTGGTGCTCCTGGGCCTTGGGCGTTGGCACTGGCTGCAGAAGGAGCACTGCCCCGGCCAGAGGAACACAGATGCAACAGCCTCTGGCTTTGACAATATCCTCTTCAATGCGGTAGGAACCCCCAACTGTGGGCACGTGCCTCCATTTAATGAAGGGAGAGCAGTAGCGGCCAGGACTCGGGAAGAGCCACCCTGCCCCACCCTGTCGGATGCCTTTCAACAGCAGCTGTCCAATATTCCTTCCTTCTTCCTAGGATCAAGTTACCCTCCCAGAATCAATCTCCAGCAACCCATAGAGCACCCCAGACAAGGCCTGGCCTGACATGGCAACCTCACAGGCATCTGACTGGCTGCATGTGGGCCCGAATGTAGGGACGGAGTCATGTTTCTTTGCCAGCTCTTCTTCCTCTATCTGGTGGTGTCTGCCCTCTGGTGTGAGCAAGAAGGGTAGAGGGGTCCTTGTACTATGAATAAATACAGTGGGGGTAACCCAGATATTCAGGCTACACTCCATACATGTATTCTGTACCCGGCCTATATACGGGGCCCTAAGAACCCAACACCCCTGCCAGCAAGGAATGGCCTCCGCTTCTAACTTACCAGACAGTTCTATACCCAGTGAGGATAAAGCCAGCCCACAAATGCAGGGTCTTGGGAGTATAAAAGCAACTAGATATGGTACCATGAAACTGGTCTGGTAAGGAGAAATGTTAGTAGCTCAGATAAAGACCAGAACAACCCTAGGGCTGCAGATGGTGAAACTGAGGCCACTAGGTATGCCCATCCCTCTTTAGAACAGGGTACCAGAAGGCAAACTGCACTTTGGCCTTTGGACTAAAGATTTAGGAACAGATCTGGTGTTGCCACACCCAGTCAGGGGCCTAACAAAGTGAGGGTGACACATCTGTCCCACAATGGTTCCCTCCACGTGATGTCTCATGTGGCTTCACTGAGGACTGGGGGCCCTGAGGGCTGTCCTCAGGGAGAGTGGACGACCAGATGCTCCCTTCCTATCCCAAGTGAACCCGTCCTCACCAAGGATACCATGTGTTTGAAGCGAGGCTCTTGCCTGTCCAAAACTCAGATGCATGGGAGGAGGCGGTAGGGCGTGGTCAGGCACCCCCCTGCATCTTCAGGGATAACACGGCTGACTGAGGCCCACTTCTCTGAGCAGACAGGGAAAGAACTTTCAAACTCCTAGGTCCCTCTGGGGGTATGTATCGTGAAGGAAGCTCGTCTCCGCCCTCCACAGCTGTGGTCAACAGTGAGGAGAGAAGACTTCAGAGTGCTACGTACTACTTCTCTCCAGCAAAGCACAGGCCCTTAGATGGGACAGGAGACAAAGTCTTGAGTACATCGAATCCTCGCAGGCCTGAACTCCCCTCTGCAGCCAGCTGTCCATTGGACAGAAGGTGCAGGTCCACACCCCTGCTGAGAGTCAGAAGGCAGGGAGGAAAAATCCAAGAGGCTATCACTTTGCAAGGTTTTGCTTTGTTTGACAGCAGTTATGGGTTGAGGGGGCACACAGGCCTGACCCCCGTGTTCCGTTTGACCATGTGAGGAGCCCCACGGCAGTGCTGGTGGTCCCGGGGGACCAGCCAGAAGAGCTCAGCCGGAACCACTGGCTTCGAGGCTTTGTGTTCATCTCGCCTTCGGCCCCGTCTCGATAGGCTTCCCGATGTCCTTCCCCCGGAGCTTGAGGCCTGAAACAAGCCAGCAAGATGCTGACCACTCTGCCGCTTCCTGCACCCACCCAACCTCCCTGCTCTGCCTGAGCTTTCTGTCAGCACTGACCATGCCTCATGGGGCCTCCACACACACAAGGCTGCTCTCACATCTGACATCAGAGTGTGAGCCAAGCATCTCAGAGAGGGTTGAGGGCCAGGCTGGGCATGGTGGCTCACCAGCAATCTCAGAGTTCAGGAGACTGAGGTAGGAAGACTGATGTGACTCTGAAGCCAGCCTGTGCTACAGTGAGTCTCTATATAAAAATAAAACCTAAGCCAGACGTGGTGGCGCACGCCTTTAATCCCAGCACACAGGAGATAGAGGCAGGCGGGATCTCCATGAGCTCAAGACCAGCCTGTCTACACAGTGAGTTCCAAGACAGCCAAAAAATAAGTAAATAAATAATAACAATAATAATCTAAAAAGATGAGAAGACAAACATTGTGTTATCTTGCCCCAGAAGAACTGGAACACTGCATTAGACTCCCATGGTGCTCGTAGAAGTAAGCACGCAGGTGTCCCCCTAGGTATCCTGAGAGCAGTGTGCTCTGGCTGGATGCTAGCTACAGAAGAACCCAAGACACCGTTTCCTTAGGGTCCTGGAGTCCCACCAATCCTCAAACCCTTAGGAGGGACTCAGGTGGTATGGCCTCATGAGGATGAGGGCCTGCCATCTCAGCCCTCACCACCTTTGCCCAAACCTGCCAGGGAAGACACTCACCGATGGCTCTCTCAATTTTGCCCAAAACCTGGTTATTCGGAATGGCCCGTCCACTTTCATAGTCTGCGATGACTTGCGGCTTCTCATTGATTTTCTGAAGAAAAGATGCACCTTAGCCATACTAACTCAATGAGATGTGCTGCAGAAGCCAGGGAAGGTGCCCACAGGCGGCCACCTTTGGGGTCTTCAGACTTCAGCTTCTCTGACCTGGCTTTCCCAGAGGATTTGGGGAGTGCTAGGGTAAGGTCCCAAAGCTACCATGCAGCGAGCCCACCTTCCCTATGCTGTCTAGGCACCTGCCACCTGTGCCCGCACCACAGCTGCCCAAGCCTCACCGTGGCCAGGTCCTTCTGCGTCAGGCCTTTGCTCTGCCGGCCCCGCTGGATGACTTTGCCCACCTCCAGGGTCACCCTGTCGTGATGCAGCTCCTCTGTCTCCCGGTCCAGCTTGGCTGTGTTTTTAGTGATGGAATGCTGCTTGTTCTGACCCGCAGCCCCTGAAGGCAATGTGAGCAGAAAAGAGCAAGGGTCTGCAGTCGGCACGGGAAAGATTGCAACTGGAAACCAGAGCCGGGCGGTGGTGGCACACACCTTTAATCCCAGCACTTGGGAGGCAGAGGCAGGCGGATTTCTGAGTTGGAGGCCAGCCTGGTCTACAGAGTGAGTTCCAGGACAGCCAGGGAAACCCTGACTCAAAACAAAACAAAAAACAAACAAACAAAAAACCCCCCAAAAAACATAAACAAAAAATCAAATGGAAACCAGACTGACAGGTCAGGTCCAACAGACTTCCCAGACCTCAGAGTCCTGAATCTGAATCTTCCATTCCCATAGTGGTAGGAAGAAGTTAACAGTCCCCTGACCTCATGCCACCCAGATCTGTGCCAACAAGTCAAGAATATTTCCTGGCTGTCCAGTCTCTGTTCCTGACAGGTCCCCAGTGTACCACCCCAGGGTACCAGACCATACCATCAGACAAGCAATTCCACAGCACACCCTTGCTTTGCAAATGGAAACTTGAGTACCTACATTTCTTGGATGTCTCCACATCTTCTCCTCGTCGCTGAGCTGCTAAGATGGCCTAGAAAACCAGAAAGTGGTTTTCAATCAAAATGAGCTTTGGGGGAGCACAGAGCACAATTTAAGCAGCTGTTTACCAAGCATGTGGTGCTAACTATTCTACAAGACTGCCACACAATGCTAGGTAAAACCACCCAAACTCACCACAAGAGTGTCCCTGCCTGGCTCTAGCTTTACTTTCCATGTTTTTGGTTGACCCATGGTCAACTTTAGTTCAGACACATACCCGGGAACTTCCAGGTAATAAACAATTCGTAATTTTAAAATTTGTGTATTTCTGAAAAGCATGATGCAATTTCATACCATGCCTACTGTCTCACCTGAGATATAAATCGTGCCTCTGTCCAGTGGTGTCCCTGCAGTGTGTGCTACCTGCCTCTTACTCATCCACCTGACAACCTTTTTGGTTCCCAGATAACTGTCAAGGTACCAAAACAGACTTCACGTTCAAGAAATCATGATGGAGGAGCCTGATGCTACCTAACAACAGCTCAGTGATTCGCGTCACTTCAGGATATCATTGTGTATTACTTCACACCATCCCTAAAAGATGGGTACATATAGGACCCCACAGAACCACACTGGCACAACGCCTATTACAGCATACTGTTATAGCTGTTCTTTTCAACCGTTACTTATGACTGGCTTACATACGAGTGCTTGTCTCTCTCTGTGTGTGTGTGTGTGTGTGTGTGTGTGTGTGTGTGTATATTCACATGCGTACAGCATCCAGAGTCAGAAGAGGGTGAGAGGGTGTTGGGGTCCACCAGACCTGGAGTTACTAGCAGGTGTGAAATGCCAAGTTGATGCTGGTACCTGACCTTGAGTCTATAAGAACGACAAACACTCTTCACCATGGAGCCATCTCTCCAATTCTTATTACTATTTCTTACTGTGCCTAATTTATAAACTTCTTCATGGGTATATGAGTAGAAAAACACACTACATACAGGATCCAGCACAACTCACAGTTTCAGGCATCCACTGAGCAGCCTCAGCATGTGTCCCCAAAGAAATAGGGGTACACTATACAGAAATATTTAGTTAACATGCATTGAACTACTGCTAAAAGAACCAACTCACTTCTACACTAAGACAGGCGTGAGGAGTTTGGTATGGTGGCACAGGACTATGCTCCTAGCCCTCAGAAGGCTCAGATTAAAGCCTTCTTAGTACTAGATACGCAAGACCCAAGATTCAATATCAGCACCCATCACACACACACACACAGAGTGCAAGCTATCAGGATCTTTATTGGAAATATAGCTAGTTCTCTTCCAAACTCTGCTATAAAACAGAAAGGAGTGGAATGCTACCTGGCTTCCTCTGCTGGAATGGTTCCTAATGAGAGATGACACACCCCACAGAACCCTGTAGTCTCCCTGGAACAGGACCACTAACAATGATGCCTGGGCCACAGTCACTGAGTATTAACATACTGCTTCAGAAAAGTGGCTTGTGAGCCAGTCTCTTTGTAATATATATATATATAAAAAATATATGCTTTCTACACACTTAAGGATGACTCCAAGTACTCCTAAAAAGAAGAGGATTGTGGATTTGGATTTGATATAGCAAATACGCCCCGATCTGGTCAGTACCACTCAGGGAACCATAGCATCCAGGGCTCAGGGAAGCAGAGTGCACCTATTGAGAGGACATCAGGCCATGGGAGATCACCAATGCCTCACACAGCACTCTTTATAGGATGACATCGCCTGGGTGGGCATCATGGGCAGGAAGCCACCAGTGATACCAGCACAGGCTGATACCTTCAGCAGGACTGCCCCTATCCTGGTTCTCAAGTTTCCTGCGCCTAATGCCCACCCCACATTTAGTGAGCAGCCAGGTTCTCTGACCCACACCTGCACCTGTTCTCAACCCTATTTCCATCTCTATCCAGGCCTATCCCAGTCCAGAGCCCAGGCCACATTCCCATCCCCCTGCCCCGACCTTTGCCCCAGCCTCGCCCAGGTCAGCTGTCCTCTACCCCAGTCTTTTCCCGTACTCCGTCCCCACCTGTTGTCCCCCAGGGACAACACCCTCGAACGATCCGTTCGGGTCCCCACCCACTGCCGGATTCCCCGGCTCGGCCCAGCGACCGCGGTGAGTCGTGCGGCCCTGCAGCTTCCCGCCGCCCCCCCCCACCCCCGCTGGCTGAGCACCTGCTTAGACTTGGCCTGTGCGGCCGTGGGGCCCTTCTTGCGCAGCACCGTCACGGTGTCCCAGTCACTCTCGGCCATGGCGCGGCGGAGTCGGCGGTCGGTCCGGCGGCTCTGGCAGCTGCTCGAGACCCGGCACGGCGACGCGACGTCCCTTCGTCGCCTCCCCGCTTCCGGCGCCAGAGTCGTGGTCCCGCCCCTGGCTTCCATTGGCCGGTGGTTTCAGGAGCCAGCACTTCCCGAGCTCTGCGGCCAATCCGCGCCCAGCTAGTCTTGGGACCCGCGGGGGCTGCCCGCGGGCGGCGCGTAGAGGGCGACGCCTGATCGCCGCCACCGTTCCAGTCTTGTGTCCGTGTGGCTGCGCAGGGCTGAGCGCCAGGTGTGGGGACCGAAGGGAGCGGAGAGTGAGGGACCCTAAAGGAGAGAAGAGCGGAGGGGACCTGGAGAGCAGACGGGAGGACCTAAGAAGAGAGGATCACGAGGAAAAAAAAGGACAGGAGAGAGAAGAACCTTAGTAAAAAGAATTGAGACCTGGAAGGGAGCTGGGGCGGAGAGGGAGCACTGGAGTCTGCGAGGACAGTGGGGCACCGAGAGAGGGGCGCCGGAGACCTACTCACACGCCATGCTAGCACAGGGGGATCCTACTGATCCCAGCCAGTCTCCACCACCTTACTTCTGGAGAACCTGGGCCAGCGTGCCCTACACCAGTGGGTATACACCTGTCTTCCAGGCCACGCCTTCGGGGAAGTCTCAAGATAGAATCCGGGTTCTGTGGTGCTTGTAGTTTGGCCTTATACCAGCAGTTTGAAGTTCTGTTCCTTTGGAGGTGCGCTCGGGGAGAGAAACAGCAGTTGGCAATTTTTGTGGGGCCAGAAACATGTGAAACATAGATGGCTTCTTTGGAATACATAGAAACAAAATTATTTTAAAAATAAACAACTCAGCCGGGAGGTGGTGGCACACGCCTTCAATCCCAGTATTCCGGAGGCAGAGGCAGAAGAATCTTTGGGGGTACGAGGTCAGCCTAGTCTACCAAAAGAGCTTCGGAACAGCCAAGGCTACACAGAGAAACCATGTCTCAAAAACACCTCATAAATATAAAAATAAACAACTTTAAAAAAAAAAAAAGGAGCCTGGAGAGATGACTCAGCTAAGATCACTGACTGTTCTTCCTGAGGTCCCAGCAACCACATGGTGGCTCACAACCATTTGTATTGGGATCCTATGCCTTCTGATGTGTCTGAAGACAGCTACAGTGTACTCATATACATTAAATAAATAACGTCCTGCCTTTGCAACACCAGTATTTGCCACGTGGAGATATGGGGATCAGAAGTTCAAGGTTGTCTTTAGCTACAAAGCAAGTTCAAGGTTATCCAGGGCTACAGGAAACCCTACTTGAGGAGGGTTTAATGATAGAGGGGCATAAGTGGTTAAGAGCATTTGCTGCTCTTGCAGAGGACCTGAGAATAGGTTGTAACTCCAACTCCAGAGTGACTGATGCCCTCTTCTGGCCTCTGAGGGCACTAGGCACACATTCGGTGTACAGACATGTAAAGGCAAAATGCCCATATACCTAAAACAAGATGGAACACATACATGGTAGTGGTGTTTTGTTTGTTTTTTTAAAGGCCCGGAACCTTGTCTGGAACTCATAAAGATCTGCCCGCTTCTATCTTCCAATTACTGGGATTAAAAGCATGGACCATCACTCTGGATACCAAAAGGAAAAAAAAATTTTTAAAATTTAAAAATGGGGTAATTGCTTTGCAGTAAAAAGCACTGACTGCTCTTCCAGAGGACTTGGGTTTAAATCCCAGCACCTACAAGGTGGCTCACAGCCATCTATAATTCATCTCAGAGGTTCTGATGCCTTCCAGCTTCCACAGACAAGGTACACATGTTGTGCATAGATTTACATGCAGACAAAACATCTGTAAATAGAAAATAAAAGGTTTAAAACTTGTGGGTTTTGGGGGGGTTGTTGTTTTTGTTTTGTTTTGAGACAGGTCTCACTATGTAACTTTTGCTGGCTTGAATTTGATATGTAGTCCAGGCTAGCCTAAAAGATTACAGAGAGCTTCTGCCTCCTGAGGACTGGGATGTGCACCACCACTCCTGGCAAAAAAATTTTAAAATAAGTCTTAACTGTAAGTTACAGAATTGCATTTTTTTTTCTCCTGATGTGCATTTGCTTTCAATTTGGGGAGGGGTGGTGTGTGTGTGGAAGTTAGAGGACAACTTTTAGATTTTATGTTTCTCTGTAGGAATGTTTTGCTTGCATATATATGTACCACATGCATGCCTGTGGAGACCAGAAGGAGGCATCAGATCACCTGGAAGTAGAAGGTTGTAAGAGGCTGATTATGGTGGCACATGCCTTTAACCACTGCACTTGGGAGGCAGAGGCAGGTGGATATCTGAGTTTGAGGCCAACCTGGTCTACAGAGTGAGTTCCAGGACAGCCAGGGCTACACAGAGAAACCCTGTCTCGGAAAAAAAAAAGTGATAATATAAAATTTTATATTTATATATTTAAATAAAGTATGTGCATATAAATATGTATTCTATATATAAGTATAAATTATATACCTTATATTTATATAATTTATATCAATGATAAATGTACATTTATATATTTTATAAATATAAGATTTATGAAGCCATATAAACCGTGTGCCTCTCTGTGTTTTCTTTAACTCCCACTCCCCTCTCTGTTTTTGCTTGCTGTCTTCAACTGTGCTCTCTGACTGCCTTCTTAGTTTTAGTTCTTAGTTTTGCAGAATTCTTACCTAAGAGGATAACTCAGGCATTTTCCAAGGGTTCGCCAGGTTTCTCCATCTAATTCAAGACATCTCACTGATGAGCTCACTGGTAACAGACACTACAGGGTTGGTCCTTGAAACAAGAATTCTGATAAATACAATTCCATCCATGGTAAAGGATTTTTTGGTTGCTTGGTGTTTTGGGGACAGGGTCACATGTAGCTCAGTCTGGCCCGGAACTCAGGCCCTCCTTTCTTAGCCTCCTGAGTGCTGGGAATGCAGGTGAGTGGCTGGCTGGTGGGAGGGTTTCTTTTCTTTTAAATGTTGTATTTATTTTGAGTGTTCATCACTCACACAGTGAGGCCTCAAGCCAGTGTTGGATGAACTATCCTAGCGGTTCTCTGTCCACAAATCGTTGTAAATGTCTGAGCCCCTCGTACTTGGTCCTGTACATATGCCTTGCTCAAAAACATCGGAGCCTTTGGATTTGATGCCAGGTTTTTGTTACAGATTAATATTTTTATAAGGCCATTTTGAACTAATGAACCAGTCGATCATTTTAAGGTTCTATTTTAAATGTAAGAATTCCAATTTACAGTCCATTAAAATTCAGCTGTAAAATGAAAACAAACAACAACAAAGGAAAAAGACTGCTGCTACCCTTTTCTCCTTCACTTCCTGGTGACATAGGAATCCAAGAACTGTGAGGCATCCTTAGAAAATACCCCTGACTATGACCACCTTAACTCATAGATACAATAGTCACTCCAAATGGCTTCACCCCATGAGGTGAAATGAGAAAGGTGCCCAGGCTAGTTGATTCTGTAGGTTTTCTTGTGACGTCCTTAACCTTTCTAACTCCTTCAAACTGGAGGGATCAAGTGTGAAGAGGATGGAGGGAGAGAGAACGGGGTGAGAGAACAGCAATCAGTAGAAGGAGCCTCTCTGGGACAAGATAGAAACCCAGGGCCATGGAAACTCCCAGGAATCTATGAGGGTAACCCTAGCTAAGACCCCTAGCAACAGGGGATACAGACCTGAAATGGCCATCTCTTCTAAAGGCAAGACTTCTGATGGAGGGACGGGATCACCAACCCAGCCACAAAACCTTCCACCCACAATTTTTCCTGCCACCAAGAGGTGCAGGTATAAAGAGGGAGCAGAAATCGAGGGTGTGGCCAACAGATGACTGCCCCAACTTAAGACCCATGCCAGAAGAGGGAGCCCACCCCTAACTCTATTAGTGATACTCTGCTATACTTGCAGGCAGGAGCCTAGCATAACTGGCATCTGAGGCTTCACCCAGCAGCTGATGGAAACAGATGCAGGGATCCACAGCCAAACATAAGCAGCATTCAGGGAATCTTGTAGAGTAGGAAGGTCTTGCTGTCTGATCCACAGACAGCAAGGAAGGACTGTGTGCCACACTGAGGATAGCTTGAGCATTTATGAGGCCTCCAAGTCCACATCTACTCACTAACATACTTACTCCAACAAGGCCACGCCTCCTAATAGAGTCACTATATGAGTCTATGGGGGCCATACCTATTCAAACCATCATACCAAAGAAACAAAACCAACAAAACAAAACAAAAAACAAAACACCGAAAACCTGAAAAGAGAAAACAGACTATACTGTTATTTCAAAACTCAGTTAAGTACTGGCAGTTTAATCCCAGCACTCAGGAAGCAGAAACAGGTGGATCTCTTGTGAGTTTGAGGCCATCCTGGTCTACAGATTGACTTTCAGGACCAGCAAAGCTACATAAAGAAACCCCATCTGGAAAAACCAAAACCAAACCAAAGCTAAAATACTGGTCTGTTTGGTTTAAATTCCACTCTTATCTTGCTTCCTGTGTAGCTCAAGCTCCCGAGCTCGCCTGTCTCCTGAGTTTTAGGGTTCCATGCATACACTGCCAGGCCTGGAGGAATGAATGTTTAACCCACCCACTTCGAGCCCCTGCCAGATGCAGAATGTGCCACGAGAAGAAGAAGCAGGCTCGAGAAAGGAATGGTCACAGTGAGGGTTGTGCTAGCTGAAAGACTTTGTCAGGATGGCCTAACATCTAAGGAAGCAGAAGACTGTCCAAGTTCCAGTGCCAGGGTCAAAGGCTCCATTTGGCCTGTTCTTGGCCCAGGGCATAAGGGCTGAGAGGATGTCAGTGCACTGTGAACTTTTTCTGGGAGATGTACAGAGGTGCCTACTCTCCCCAAGTACGGCACCAACAACAGCTGAAAGTACAAGTCTACTGAAGTCCAGCTTGGCAAACCAATGAGTATACTGGGTATTTACAAAGCATGGGTGAGTGGTTACTTAGAGGAGCAAATCCCAAAACATCTGTAAGAGTCTCACCCCAGCACAGACAGATAGATGTTGACTTCCTTATGGCTATAAAGACGGAGTCTCCCTTTCAGCGAGCCTTCCACATTATATACTCTAACAATTCCTGAGAACAAAGACTATGAATATCTATCTGAGAATTGCACACTTCTGGCAAGAGGTGAAGGAAGGAGGGACTGAGATTACAGGCCCTTTCTTCTATGAGGGTGTATCTCGAGGATCACCTGTGAATAGTCACAGCTATTTCTGATGCTGGTGGTAAAGGCTGATATGCTTGGAGGACAGCATCCTACAATAATAAGGGTTCCTATGGAGAATGTGGTATGGAGGGGCAGGGACACCCAGCTGCCACAGGTACACAGGAGACCCTGGGACCTTTTATGTGTTGAGATTACAGCTGTGAGTCACCACAGGCATCCCAGACATGTGGCTGAATGGCCTTGGGCAGGTGACTCTAGTTGCTAGGTCTGAGTGTGAGGAGAACTGGTGCAGGTGTGTGGGTCACTGTGAGCCTGCCCTGTGGCATCCCAGTCACCTATCTGATGCCAAGATCCTGCCCACAGCCCGTTTAGTGTTCCCACTCCACTTTCCTCTCTGGCCAGCAGGTGGCATACTTGCTGTTTTCTGGGAAGCTAAGAAGACCTATGCTCTCTCTGTCCATCATCTGACAGCCAGCCCTAACGAAGGATGGAACTGGGCCATAGGCCACATAGACCACAGTTCATAAATACCCCCCTTACATCTTGTACAGATGATGGTCTGTGGTCGGGAGAACTCAGGGTCGCCAGGAAAGACAGTGGCTTCAACCTGAGGCTCTAAGACCTGCAGAGGGTCCAAGGCAAACACAGTGAGAGGGTGGTAGTGCTTGATGCTAAGGCTTTGAGGCCAGAATGGGCCTCTTCTGTAGAGCCTTTATCTCTGCATGGGGTTTGTGGCATGTGTGCTGAAGATGGTTGAGGTGACACATTGAAGCAGGTTGAAACCTCACTTGCTACCAGAGCTTGCTGGGGTGGCCTGTGATGACCAGACAGGACAAGTATGTGACATAACATGTATATGGAGGTCAGAGCACAACCTTGGGTGCTGTACTGGTTGGTTTGTGTGTCAACTTGACACAGGCTGGAGTTATCACAGAGAAAGGAGCCTCCCTTGAGGAAATGCCTCCATGAGATCCAGCTGTAAGGCATTTTCTCAATTAGTGGTCAAGTGGGGAGGGCCCAGCCCATTGTGTGTGGTGCCATCCCTGGGCTGGTCATCTTGGGTTCTATAAGAGAGTAGGCTGAGCAAGCCAGGGGAAGCAAGCCAGTAAGGAACATCCCTCCATGGCCTCTGCATCAGCTCCTGCTTCCTGACCTGCTTGAGTTCCAGTCCGGCTTCCTTTGATGATGAACAGCAATTGGAAGTATGAACTGAATAAACCTTTTCCTCCCCAACTTGCTTCTTGGTCATGATGTTTGTACAGGAATAGAAACCCTGACTAAGACAGGTGTCTTTCCTCACTGTACACCTTAAGACAGGGTCTCTTGTTTGACACTGCTAACTTAGGTTGGGCTAGCTGGTTTGTAAGCGTCAAGTAATTCTCATCTCTGACGCTTATCTTGCATAAGGCATGCTGGGACTACAGAGGTGAGCTACTGCAGCTGGCATTACATGGGTCCTGAGGATCTGAACTCAGGTCCTCCCACTTGCACAGCAAGCATCTTAACCTACTAAGCCATACTGAAATCATCATTTACCCTGCATTTCTGTGCCCCCACAGTAGCTACCCCATTCCTGCTGTCAGGAGGACACTGGTCTAAAAGTACTCACTATGAAGTAAACATTGTTGCCTAATGAACCCCTAGAATGGCCCCCAAGGAACTATCCAGAAAGGCCCTCAAGTCTTCTGTATTCCCCAGGCAGCTGCATGAATGCAAGCGACTTGTAGCTTAATACTGGCATGGGCCTTTCTGGAAAGCTATAGTCAGCTGACTGCAGAGTAAGCTGTCTTCTTTCAGAAGAAACTTTCTTCTTTCAGAAGCAAACATGGGGCTGACCTTTAGATGCTCGAGGAAAAGGAACACAAGAGTAAACTCTTGAGGTGAGTGGACTTAGCATCTCTGGGACCACCATCGACACCAGAGGAGCATCCTCTGTGCGGGGTACTGTGAGGGACCACATCAGCCTTTCTTGTCTCCTGTCCCTTGCACAAACTGGGCTCTGTCCCAAAAGGCAGACTATCTAAAGTGAGGTGAGGGATTCTAAAGGGACAGTTCAGCCTGGAGGTCTGAGTGAGTGATCAGAACCAGGTATCCCAGTGCACAAGCCACACCCAAGATGCAAGAACAGCACAGAGAAAGACAGCAGGGAACCACATTGCCCAAAGGGCCACTGTTTGCTTTGAGAAGCCTTCAGGCCGAGGGGGGGGTGCGCACTGGAAGCTGACCCCTCAGAACCAGTGGGACACTGCCTAGTGTCCTAGCCTTGACCAAATCAGGGCAGCTGGTGTCCATTACATCTGCTTTGGTCTACAGTCAAGTCCACAGCCCCCTCAGCTCACAGCTCACAGCACTGTGACCCATGACAGCAGCTTTCTGTTCAGTACCCTGCCACCTGGGTACAGCCACATGCCTCCAGGTCCTGCTATCAGTTCTTGGCCGATCCTAGTTCTCAGGGAGTGAGCAGGTGTGGTGTGGGTCCTTCTGAGTCTGCCCAAGGGACACCACAACCTCTGCTGTGGCTGTCTTGTTGAGTTACTTTTGCTTTCTTTTTAGCAGGAAGAAACCCATGTGGGAATCCCCTGAGATGTCCAACAATCGCAGTGACTCATCCATTTCCCAGTCAGTGAGTGAGGTGAGTCCCCAGGATGTCACCAATTCTGTACTGGTGGGTGGGGCAGTGAGAGCACCTCCTATCTCTTGACCTGGTCTAATTCTGTACTCACTCTGTAGACAGCCCCTCTCTTCCCCTCCCCCAAAGAGTGCACATAAAATCTCCAAGTCTCAAGTGACATTTTTGTGGCAACAGGTATTGCACTGGAGGCATGTGGCTGTACCCAGGTTAAGGTTGCTATGGTAATGACAGTCTCTGGCTCTGTTGCCTTTAAGGGCTGTGGGCACCATTGCCAATGAAATCTTTGGTGGATGTGGGTGAGAGAGGTCTGGAGGATGGAGCACACCTGCATTTTGCCCTTAGGAAGCAGACGCTCTGCAGTGAATGGACTTATTTTCAGGCTAGGCTGAAAGCTCCTCAGGTTCCTCAGGCCTCTCAGGAAACACCTCCTCCCACTGGTAGAGAAGGCTCTGCAGGTGTGGACTCACTAGTGTGAATAAGCCCATGGCTGCTTGGAGGCAAAGGCTCCAGGAAGTTACTTGCCTGAGCTTCAGCAGAAGAGGACAACTTTGCTGTCCTATCTGTGGAATTCCTGGTTCAGTTAGGGGAATTCCAACTCCTCCTGGAGCAAGGGAGCAGTCAATGTGCTTGGCTCACCAGCGTCTGCTGTACACAGCTTTTGTCCGGGAACAGTTTTCACAGCTGCAGGATCTTACCTGACTCCCTCAGCTTCCAGAATCCTTGCAATCTTCATTAAACTGCTACCAGAGTTATTAGGGTCAGAGACTGTTTTGGCATTCCTAACAAGTCATGCTCAGTCATTTGTCCTCAACAAGTCAACTAGAGGGGAACTTTACCAGTGAAAAATAGAAAAGATCTATTCAATGTATACACATTAGAAAGAAAAACAAGCTGGGCGGTGGTGGCGCACGCCTTTAATCCCAGCACTTGGGTGGCAGAGGCAGGAGGATTTCTGAGTTCAAGGCCAGCCTGGTCTACAAAGTGAGTTCCAGGACAGCCAGGGCTACACAGAGAAACCCTGTCTCGAAAAACCAAAAAAAAAAAAAAAAAAAAAAAAAAAAAAAGAAAGAAAAACAAAGAGATTCAATGACACAGCCTTCACCATATCTACTTTCTGGGTCCTGGACGAAGTAATTAACTTCAAGTAGAGGCCAGAGGTATGCATTACTAAGTGGGCTGGGTCAAGGTGTGATCCTACCCGTCACTGACCCATCATTGTCTTAGCTTGGCTAGCCTGCAAGATGGCTTGAAGTTGCACATCTCTTCCCAGGAGACAAGTTTCTCCCTTGGCTGGCCCCAGGCTACAGACTTTTTTCTCCTTCTGAGACTCCTGCAGAATAATTCAATTTCCTGGGGTACATTGTTTCAAGAGTCTGGTTGCCAAAGAGAAGAACATAAGTATCTCTTAAAGTCAGTTACAGAATAAATGCAGGCAAGACACAGAGGGTAGAGTGCAGAGGTGTCCATCCTTCCACACTGTGATATAACAGCTACAAATATTGGGATGCTATCCTGGGATGCATGCTGTGGGTTGGACACCCCGGATGTAGAAGATGGTGAGATCTAAATACTTTGTGTGTATATACATATATGTGTGTGGTGTTGTGTATGTGTATATGTGGTATGTGGCATGTGTCTATCGCGCACGTGTGTGTGTGTGTGTGTGTGTGTGTATGTGTGATGTCTAGAGAAGTGTGTATATCTCTAGACTATATATATATATATATATACATATACACATATATGCTTTTCTTGCAGGGAGAGATGGCTCAGGAGTTAAGAGCTCTGCAGAGGTCTGAAGTTTGGTTCCCAGCCCATAAGAGCCTGTAACTTTTGCTTTAGAGCAATGGACACAATGAAATACAAAGGGATACAATGGCCTCTTTGTATGGAATCCCTGGACACTTCACTCATGTGCACAGACATACATACTCATAAATAAAATATTTTTTAAAATACAAGGACTGCAGAGATGAGAATAGACAATTGTCAGAGGTGTGCAAATCTACAGTTGAAGTAGACTCAAGTCTCCAAACATAAGCTTTTCTGGGGGACATTTCCCTGTCCACGTGGTTGAAGGTGCTTTAAATGAACGTGTATTTCACATCATGCATCCCAATCCCACTCATCTCCCCCTCCCCACGTACCTAACTCTGCCTTCCATCCTTGCAACCTCTCCCACAACAGAGGGAAAAAAATCTTGTCGCAGAAGCTGTAGTATATATATATATATATATACTACATATATATATATATATATATATCCACACTTCTTTGCTTACAAATATTCATTTCAATGTCAACTCTTTAAACTTTTAAAATTACATTTATTCGTCTATTAGTGTGTGTGTGTGATTAAATAATGCATAAATCCCTACTCTCCTTCCACGGTGTGGACCCAGGGATCGAACTCGAGTTACATTTGGTGGCAAGTGACTTTACTCACTGACGTCCACGAGCACTAGGTAACCGAGCGACCCCGAATGTCCCAGGAGTATCTACACCAACCAAGAGAGGCTTAAGCTTGCTCCTCACCAACTTAGTTAGGAAGCTCGCCGCGCTGACCAATCACCGCTCTCTGCGGTTCCCTGCTCGCCCCTGGTAGGTTCCTGCTTCCGTCTGTCAGTGGGCGCGCCCGTTTGACAAATCGACGACCGCTGCTTCTCCCTGTGAGCTCCTGGTTGGCTCGTACGTCTGTCCGTCAGACGGGCGGTCCGCGGCAGCGGGGGTGTTTCCCGGCGAGCGCTGAGTTCCGGGCGCGCGAAGACCGTTGGGTGAGGCGGCGCGGACCTGAGCGGGGGGTCGGCTCTCAGCGGCGACCGGGCCGGGGTCAGGCGCGGGGTGGGAGTGGCGGTTGGGGGTCAGATGCGGGGCTGCTGCTGTGGTGAGGTGGGTGGGTAGAATTTTCGGAGCAGCGGAGCCGGAAACTGAAAGTCGCGGGAGGGGGGCCGGAAAAGTTCGCGACGTCCGCAGTGGTGCGTGGCAGCGCGCCTACCGCGGTGGCTCGGGGTCACGGCATTACAGTCCATACCCCGGATCTCGGTCTGGGATCGCGGCTGTGGGACCCACGAGCCCCACTTGTGCCTTGCTGGTCTTGAGCGAACACCTGGTCTCCCAGGCCACTTCTACAGTTCACCTCCCACCCACTTAGGCTTTTGGGGTTGTGCAGTCAAATTTGGTCTGCCAAATTTGCGTCGCCTTTTCTGATTCTGACACCCGGCTACACAAACCATGGACACCACCTCCCCCATAAGGCCTCTTCCCCGTTGGTGTCTTACCTTCCCTGTCCTCCTTTATTCTTTTCAGATCTCACCTTTCCGCCCCTCAGAACCTCAATTTCTCTGGAAACTATCTTGCTTTTGTAAAGCAGTCTGGCCTCAAACTCACCCAGATCTGCCTGCCTACCGAGGGCTGGGATTAAAGGCCTGCGCCCCCACCATCCTGGAAGCTGTCTTGATGGGATGCATAAGTGTCAGGGTGTGGAGTTCTGATCCCAGGGCCCTTTTCCTTCTTGATGCCTGCCTAGTGGAGGTTGGACCTAGTGTATATTCCTTGTGATGGACATGAAGCCCCAAGTAGGTGGTAAAGACATG
This sequence comes from Tokudaia tokunoshimensis, assembly GCA_036184795.1. Lineage (NCBI taxonomy): Eukaryota > Metazoa > Chordata > Mammalia > Rodentia > Muridae > Tokudaia > Tokudaia tokunoshimensis. The sequence goes on from BTHU01000008.1 coordinate 1,375,932, forward strand.
AGATTGATTAGAACTCACAGGCATACTCCCAGCAAGTCCCAAAATTGGAGAAGCAAACTTTCAGCTCCTTGGACACAGTGCAAGGTCATTATTGTCTTGCCTACAACTCACTAGCTTGGAAGTCATCTGTTCCTGGCTACCAGTCTCCCCAGAGAAGTCAGTTGTCCTTGCCACCATGGCCCCTCCCTGCCTGTGTAACTGACTGAGAAAGGTGGTATTTAGTGACCCAAAGTTACTGTTATCAGGTGGAGGCCCCAAGCAATCCCAGATTGATGTTTAAGGCTTAAAAATTAACTTTATTGCTGCATACTTACAGATTTAGAAGTACTTGAGTTTTAAGCAAAACCTGAAGGGTTCTTCTTTATCAAGCCTGTGTGTACAACTGGAAGACTGAGTGCTGTCAGCAGTTGTGTCTCTGGTCTGAACTGGTGGCTTCTTGCCTGCCCAACAGGTCTGTGAGGTGTTTATCTACTGGCTGTTTCTTTTCCTGGGACCCCCTAGTCTGTACCTGAACAGATTAGTCTCTGGCAGGCAGGCCGCCTGGAACCCTGCTACTCTTCTGTTTGCTAGTCACCATGGGGCAGGGCTTTGTACCTCAGGATCCTCAGGAGTGTCTCCACTATCTCCACACACCTGAGCAAGGGCCATGTGCATTCACAACCTAGCCTCACTGGCTCCTGGGCTGCAGCGCATTGAGCACTTTCAATTAGAGCTCTCTGGGAATCTGCTATGGTTCCTCCTGCACCCATGAAGAAGCAGCAGGCTAGACCACACAGTGGACATGGCAGCAGTCAACTTGGAGAAAACCTTCCAAGAAGGAAGTGCTTCCTGCCTGTCCTCTCACTACTGTTTTCTGAGAGTTGGTTTGGGGTTTCCTTCTTGACAGTGGGATGTCAGGCCCCAACTTCCCATGTGGTTGCTACATGAATTGTCAGTGTAGCTTGGCAGGTGGGTTCCATGGGGTAGGAGGTTTTACAAGCGTGGACAAGATGACCTGGAGAAGAAACAAAAAATCTAGAAAAAGTTGTCCATAGATCCTCCAGATTATGCTAAAGATGGGGTATGCAGCTTAAAGGCTTATGTTGTACATCTGTCTTCCTGTGTACTGACCCTGCCCCCTTTACACAGAGGGTTAGAGGGCATTTGGATGTCACTTTGGGGATCCATCCCATAATTGTAGTGTGCTGGCCCTGTTTGTATCCATAAAGGAGGAAACCCAATGGCTGCTGCATCTAGGATCAAGGACTCAGGTGGGCAGTGGGGATGGTATTTGGGGCAGGTTGTAATTTTGGTGGATGGTTCAGAACTGGGAACTTGAGCAAAAGAAAGTCAAGGATTTGGAACCTGGACATGTCTTAGGGTTGGGGTGCTTGGTTTAGAGCGCAGGGCATGGGTTGAGGAAGGAGTGAGTTTGTGACAGGCTGGACAGTTGTGTTGCACCAAGGGATTCTGGGCTGTGTGCCATTTTGTGCCAGTGCCAGCTGAGCCATCTAGTTGCTGGTGTGGCTATAGCCGTCAGTAAAGGGCCCAGGAGGCCAGCTATAGAAGCTGGCATTCCTCCTTCCTTTCTAGCTTTGCACTCCTTGCCTTCTGACGGCCAGTTCCTGGGCTTATGTTGGGCATGGTACAGACCTGTAAGAACTGATGGGAGCCAGCGATAGGGAAGACAGGTAGAGTTGGGCAGCTTTAGCTTTCATGACCAGAGCTGGGAAGCCATTGAGGTTCTGAGCTGAGTAGGCCCAGACTTCATGCTGTGGTAAAGGTCCCTCTGACTCCCAGTAGGCTACAGAGGCAGCAGAGAAGCTATGCAGTCAGGAGGGCTGGAGCTGTCCATTTGTTATGTTTGAGTGTTGAGGTTCTAACAGAACCCTGGTTCTCTACACATGGGGGGGCGTTTAAATTCCAATCTGTTATTGCCAGGCATGTGAGATTGAAACAGAGGAGATTACTAAGGGGCCTATCTGGGAGGATAGACGTGGAGTTTATATCTTGTGTTTGTCTGCATGATGTCTGTGCACCACGTGAGTACAGTGTCTGCAGAGGCTACATGAGGGCATTGGGTCCCCTGAACTGGAGTTACACAGGTAGGTTGTTAATTACCATTATGAGTGCTGGGAACCAAAGTCTGGTCCTCCGGAAGAGTAGGGAGAGCCCCTAGCTGCTGAGCCATCTCTCCAGCCCCACATTTTCTGTTCATTAAATTAATTTGCTCTTTGACAGTTGTGTATATAAATGCCTTCAGTTACTGGTGCCACCACCACCACCACAGGTCAGTATTCCTTATAAAACCTGTCCTGCATTCATGTCTTGCTGGAGTTCTTTTCTGCCAGCTGGGGGTTTTGACATGGTGTCTCATTGAGTTGCTCAGGCTACTAGTAAGCTCCTTGGCTCTAGTGAATTTCCTCTCAGATATAAATGTGATGCCAGAAGATGCATCCATCCACCACAGAGAAAGGGACAGTCAGGCCTGCCCTCCTGCCCAGGGCTAGTCACCCTGTTGGGTGCTTAGAGTAGACATGAGTTATACATTTTCTTTATGAGCTAGAACGCAGGAGCATTTAATTACATACGCAGGATTATGATTGACTGTGGGGATGTGCCACTGTGTCCTGCAGGTGAGAGACACCCAGTACAGCCTTGTCTTGGTGCTGCCATCACTGTGCAAGTCCCCTTTGGGAGCCTCAGCCTTAGACACGCATGAGCCCCATTGTAAAGGGTGCCTCCGTGAGTGTGTGTGGGTCACCATGCTGCCCTCCGTGAGTATGTGTGGGTCACCATGCTGCCCTCCGTGAGTATGTGTGGGTCACCATGCTGCCCTCCGTGAGTGTGTGGGGGTCACCATGCTGCCCTCCGTGAGTATGTGGGTCACCATGCTGCCCTCCGTGAGTATGTGGGTCACCATGCTGCCCTCCGTGAGTGCGTGTGAGTTACCATGCTGCCCTCCGTGAGTGTGTGTGGGTCACCGTGCTGCCCTCCATGAGTGTGTGTGGGTCACCATGCTGCCCTCCGTGAGTGTGTGTGGGTCACCATGCTGCCCTCCGTGAGTATGTGTGGGTCACCATGCTGCTGGGTAATGGTGCCCAGGGGTGAACAAGGGAAGGCATGCTGTTCGTGGTGCAAAAGTTGTGTGTAGTCAGATCTCAAGGGTTTATAATTAAAAATACTTCCTGCTGTACTCTCCAGTAAGTTACCCCATTTTAGGGGAGCAAGTGAAGTTTCCTCTGAGACACAGAGCAGTTCTATATGAACTCTGCAGGCTGTATCCAGGTAGGACTCTTGTTTCTGGACTCAACACCCTCAGCCAAAGGTTGTTTCACAGAAACCAGCACAAAAAGCAGAAACGAGGCTAGTTCTGAGCATCTGAAAAGCATTTGTTGAATGAAAAGAAGGTGCCTCTGGAACTTAGGTATGGGAATGGTTCTAGTAGGTGATTTGTTAACTGAATGAAATGTGACTGGGTTTTTGCTGGGAAGAGGACTCTGGGGATGCTGCTGCTTATGACCTCCCTACCTTCAGCACACCTCAGATACCAGATGCTTTACAATCTATATTTCAGAACACATAACCCGCTTCTTCCTTAAGCTCAACTGAGACTGAACCCCTACTTCACAGCTAAGACCCTGGGAGTCCATCCTCCCAACCCACATTCCCCAGATGCCTCCTTGTCTCCTAGGGACTGGCCTGCTCTTTTGTGAGAATCAGCTGTATTCCCACATCCCTTAAAGACTCTAAGGAACCCTGGTTGGCAGAAAGGATGGTTAGCAGCTGCCCCCAGCCTTTAGGCTGTCTTGGAGATGGAAATACAGCAAGGAGGTTGTCACTGGGAAATGGTGTTCTCTGGATGTGAGAGGCCATTGGACCAAGCTGCTGCCTTAGGTAGTCCAGGCCTACACACCTTCCTCAGCCTGGGTAGACTTCTTCCTAGGCTTCCAAGCATGAGGGCTCCCAGAGAGCTACCTGAGAAAATGGGTAAGAGGAAAGCCTACTTGCTGTGTAATTACTCCAGGATTTGAGGGGGAGCCCAGTAGAGGCTGCTGTGCTAGAGGATGAGGGAGGAGCTTGGCATTGAACAGCCAAAGTTAATAGTTAAGGAAAGCACGATGGACCAAGCCGAGGTGGCTCTACTGACGTGCCGGGTGATGTTTAGAGGATGAAGGAAGTATGGGCTATAGTTGGCTTTGAGCGAAGCATCTTGGAGAGATGACAGGTGCCAGATCTAGTCTGACAGGAAGAGGGGCTTGCAGGCTGCGGGCCCACTGCAGTGTGTGGAGAACTGATACCAAAGAGGGAGCAGAGTGATCAGTGTCATATTGTGTCTCATGCTCAGGTAAGGCCACCTCCAGGGTGCTGTCTAGGACCTGCCCTGCTAGCCTGTGGTCTGTTTCAGAAGCCATCCACCATCTTAAACATGTTTACTGTAGAGATAAGTGTAGGATGGAAGACGCTGACTGTTAGTGTCAGCGGGAAGTACTTGCTCCAGGCAGGATTGATACCAGCAGGTCGGAAGCTCATGAATTAGTTCTCATGGGAGCCACCAGGTCTGTCACCCTTATTGACATCTCTTCCCACATTTGTAGCAGGAGATTTGATTGCCTTATCTCCTAAGCTTCCCAGAACTCTAAAATCCTGTTTTTAGATCCTCTTTCGAGGTCAGTGTAGTGTAATGATCCAGGCACCTCATCAGGTTGTCTCCTGGTAGATTCCTCTCCTCTCTTTTCCCTCTAGAGCTGTGGGTCAAGACCCTTTTGGAGGGGTGTGTGTGTGAAACAGTACATTCACAGGAGTTGCCCAAGACCATCAGAGAATAGATATTACATAATAGCAGCAAAACTACAGTTATGAAGTAGAGCAATGAAAATAATTGTGTGGTTGGGAGTCACCACAGCATAAAGGACAGTATGAAAGGGCACATGCACCATTAGGAAGGTTGAGAACACTGCTCTAGAGGATTGTTCTGAATTGAGGTATGATATGATCTTTTTTTTTAGGGCTCTGTGGTGTGTGGGGGTTATAACTCACATGGCTGCAGCCAGTGTGACTTCCCCCGGCTCCCTAGAACTGCTGCAGCCTGGCTTCTCCAAGACCCTCCTGGGGACCAGGTTAGAAGCCAAGTACCTGTGTTCAGCCTGCAGAAACATCCTGCGGAGGCCTTTCCAGGCCCAGTGTGGGCACCGCTACTGCTCCTTCTGCCTGACCAGCATCCTCAGGTGTGCATGTCATTCTGTCCGGGTGGGCAGGGTCCGGTGGGTGGCTCTGAAGTCAGATTGCACACTGTCCAGCAGAGTGGTTGCCAGTACAAATTCTTAATGGATTCTGGAGGCCTAGCCCAAATCAAGAATGTAAAATTTATTGGGCTGGATAGATGGCTCAGCGGTTAGGAACACTGACTGTTCTTCCAGAGGTACTGAGTTCAATTCCCAGCAAGCAATGGTGGCTCCCAACCCTCTGTAAAGTGATCAGATGGGTTGTTCTGGTGTGTCTGAATACAGCTACAGCTACTTATATACATAAAATAAATAATTCTTAAAAAAATTATTATTTAAAAAACATTGTTTCTGGGTGAGGTGGAACATCCCTTAATTTCAGCACTCAGGAGGCAGAAGCAGGAAACCTCTGTGAGTTCAAGGTCATCCTGGTCTACAACTGAGTTCTAGGGCTACCTAAAAAAAAGAAAGAAAGAAAGAATGGAGAACTGATCATAGCAAGGTATGGTAGTATATTCTCTCTCTCTCTCTCTCTCTCTCCTCCCTCCTCTCTCTCTCTCTCTCTCTCTCTCTCTCTCTCTCTCTCTCTCTCTCTCTCATTCTCTTTTAAATTTTTGTTCCCAACTCTTGGGAGGTAGAAACAGGAAGATCAGAAGTTCAGGGTCATCTTTGGTTATGTAGCAAGTTCAAAACCAACCTCAGATCTATGTCTCAAAAAATAACAACAGACATCAGAGAGCCAGCTTAGTGCATGAAGGCACTTGCCGCAAGTTTGACAGACAGTGTGAGCCCTGAGATCCACACTTAATGAAGGAGATAGCTGACCTCCACCAGCACAACCTTGGTACACGTTTATATACACAGTAAATATTAAACATGAGACTAAAAAAATTAAAGAGTCAGGATAGATAAAATTAAAGAGGCAGGATAGATAAAGTGCTTCCTATAAAATCAAGACGAGTTTGGTCCTCTCCACCCATGTGAAAATTTGGGCATGGAGACATGTACTTGGAATCATATCATGTGCCTTGAGACCAAGACAGGATGGTTCTTGGGGCTCATTGTTCATCCTAATCTGCATGTTCTAGGTCCTGGTAAGAGTTCTATCTGAAAAAGGTGGATGGCACCTAAGGAGGAATACCTGATATGTGACCTCTAGCTTCCACAGATACATGTATATGCACCCGTATTCATATTCATTCTCTCTCTCTCTCTCTCACATACACACACAAACACTCACACACATTGACTAAATATTGGAATACTATTTTTGGACATGTGAGATTAAATATAGCATTGTTGGTTTCACAGGCACTAGAAAGTTAGTGTGAGTATTATAGCTCCCTTAGGCTGTTCTAGGTAGGTAGAATGAATGTCAAACGGATGGGTGGCTGACGTGTGTCCCTGCTGTAGTAGGAAAGGGCAGCAGCAGTGCACTTGGAGAAGTAAACACACCCACGTTTTTCTACCATGCATTTTGGAGGCCGGGGCCTGCAGTCAAGGCTCAGTGACAAAGCACTTCCTTGGCATTCATGAAACCTTAGCTTGATCCCTGACATCACAAATTTAAAAAGAAAAAAAAAAAGGAGGAGATGGTTGGCCTTGCGAGTTCAGGCCCTGATACCCTTTAACACATTGAAGCTTCTCAGTTGTGAATTTTTATGATATTGTGATTTTTATGACATACTAGTTTGATCAAAGATGAGAAAAAACAAGAATGAGCAGTGTGGAGCCGGGGTGTGGGCTGAGCAGACAGTGCTCAGGGATTCTCTGGAGCAGGCATTTCAGTTGGACTTTGTGTTTCCTGTGTTTCTACTAGCTCTGGGCCTCAGAACTGTGCTGCCTGTGTCCATGAAGGCCTGTATGAAGAAGGCGTTTCTATTTTAGAGAGTAGTTCGGTAAGTACACTGTATTGAGATAAACATGTCAAAATGAACAGAAAATGTTTAGCAAGCCGTTTTGTTCTGTAACACTGGTAGCAGAATGAGGATTTGGAAGCTGTAAGTGACCTCTTCATGATTCTTTAGGGTTGCAGAGGTTGAAAAGCATGGGTTGGGTGGTCCTTAGTTACCTTCTGCCCCATGTGCTGGATAAGAAGGGTGGCACAGCTTGTTTTGGGTAGGGTCTCCGATCTAGATGTTGCTTCATAGACAGTAGGGTACTGGGAGAAGGTGTAACCCAAGGATGTTCCTGCTCCAGGCCTTTCCAGATAACGCTGCCCGCAGAGAGGTGGAGAGCCTGCCAGCTGTCTGCCCCAATGATGGATGCACCTGGAAGGGGACCTTGAAAGAATATGAGGTAGACGGACATTTCTGTTCTGGCCTGATGGCTGATCTCTAGCAGTGGGCTTTAAAAAATAATTTATTTCCCTTTATTTATATGCATTTGTGTTTTGCTTGCCATGTATGTCTGTGCAAAGTGTTGGACCCCTGGAACTGGAATTATGGACAGTTGTGAGCTGCCTATTGGGAACTGAGCTGGGTCCTCTGGAAGAGCAGCCAATGTTCTTAACTTTTTTTTTTTAAGATTTATTTATTTACTTTATATGAATACACTGTAGCTGTCTTCACACACACCAGAAGAGGGCATCAGATCCTATTACAGATGGTTGTGAGCCACCGTGTGCTGGGAATTGAACTCAGGACCTCTGGAAGAGCAGTCGGTGCTCTTAACTGCTGAGCCATCTCTCCAGCCCCTATGCTCTTAACTTTTGAGTGATCTCTCCAACCCTACAACAGTTCTTATAGAAGCCATGTTCTAGTCTTGCTAGAACTGGCCTGGCTAATGTATGTGAAAAATGTTCCTCCTTAGAGCTAGACATGGTGGCGCACGCCTTTAATCTCAGCACTCGAGAGGCAGAGGCAGGTGGATCTCTGAGTTCGAGGCTACCCTGGTCTACAGAGTAAGTCCGGGACAGCCAGGGCTTCATAGAGAAACCCTGTCTCAAAAAAACCGAAAAGAAAGGAAAAGAAGGAACTTTTCCTTTATCTGAGTATACCTGTGATCCCAGCACTTGGGAAGGTGAGGCTGGAGAATGCTGAGTTGAGGGTTAGCTGGGCCTACCTAGAGAACTTTCTTTTGTTTTATTTTGTTTCTTTGTTTAAATAGTACCCTGTCTGAAACCCAAATAGTGCAGATATGTGTACCATTAGGCCGACACTTCTTCCCATGTCTTAGTTTCCCACTCTCCCCCAGACGTACAGTAGAACTGGAGTGCCTTTTAGAAGAAGCTAGTGTCATGTTGGCCTTGGTAACATCATGTGTTGCTTCTACTGCAGATTTTTAATTTTTTTGCAGGAAACTGCAGCTTTTAACCTCAGTGGGTTTCTGTGGTGTATATCATATCCACCAGGGTTTTCTTTATTATTATTTGTTTTCTATTTCTTTTGAGTCAGTCTTTCTATAGCCCTGGTTGTCCTGGAATTCACAAAGATCCGCTTGCCTCTGCCTCCTGAGTTCTGGGATTAAAGGCGTGCACTACCCTGCCTCACTCAAGAGTTTTCTTGTTGTGAATTGTGTTGACTCTGGAAGTTATTCAAGTAATGGGTATATTTGTTTTGGTCACAGAAAGACATCTAAAAGACCAGTAGAAGAGGTGGTATATGAATTGTGCCAGTGTAGTGGGGACGTTAGTTTGAGTCTCATGTCGCCTTTAGGCATCTTCTGTTAAACCTGCATTACAGAGGCTACGTGGTTAGGTGACACAACTCCAGTCCACTATGTTTCTCATTCCTCTTGTTGCTCTAGTCAACAACCTTCAAAGAAGTTTTTGATTCCGTTGGACATGGTGTTGCACACCTATAATTCCTATTCTTGGAAGGCTGAGACAAAAGGACCGCGAGTTCAACGGTGGCCCAGGCTGCTAATGAGGTCTTGTCTTTCCTATGCCTGCCTCTTGTGTCTGGCTATATGTCCCGTGACCTGTTGACTGATCACACTTTGTGATCTCGGGCCTTGGGTTTCATTCTGTAGCTGAGCAGTTTGGGCTTCACTTGGGTGAACAAGAAACTAGTCATTTTTTCTAGCATGATGTCAGGACCTGATCGAGAGTCATAGTCCACACTATGTCCTTAAAGTGAAATGCTAAGTGCTGTCTGTAAGAGAGATGGCTCCTAGGGAAGTGACATGCTCCAGGTATTGAGTGGATGCAGAAAAATGTGTGGGTAGGGCATGGGGGCCTTTATAACCTGTTTGCTCTTGAAGGTGTTTTGAGAAACCCCTGGGGCAAGTGGAATAATCCTTCCCAGGCCTGTGTTAAGCTCTAGATTTCTCTGAGATTTCTGTTGCCTCCAGGCCTGTGGTACTGGAGGTCAGTGACTGTGTGAGCCTCTGACTGACGGCCAGGGATTGCAGCCAGGCCATGGGCTTGGTGCCATGTGGCTTTGTAGGCATGCAGGGTGGAAAGTCCCTGGCTGGCCTTTGAGAACTCTGGAAAGTCCCTGAGATGAGTTGGGTTTGGTCACGTGGGAGGGCAGTCACAGTTCAGCCTTAGCTGATTTTATTGATAAAAACTTGTCACTGGTGGCAAATGTCACAAGCCAGGGTAGAAATTACACTCTCTTTGTGCAGTCATTACCACAGGCAATCCTCTCTCCTGTTTGTCATATATCTCTTTATTGCTTAGCGTTCACTGGAAACTAAAACTTTTTTTTTTATGGTTTGAATTATTTAAAATGTTTGGAAAGATGGAAAAAAATCCTGCTTAGCCTTTGACTCTGTTTTCCTTTATGATGATGTCTTTCATTCTGAAGATGGGTTGAAAGCCATATTAAAGTCTATTGTCCTGAAGGCAAGGTCTGCTGCTGCACTAAGGAAAGCAAAGGCTGGCAGATCTCTGTGAGTTCCAGGCCAGCCAGGCTATAAATTCTGGGGAGCAGCTAACAATGGGGAAGGCAGATGTGCTAGTCTGTATGGCCTCATTGTGAATTTGCTTTTCAAATTTATTTATTTCATTTTATGTGTATGGGGATTTTATCTGTATATGTATGTATATGCATCACGCGCATACCTGGTGCCCAAAGAGGAACCAGAAGAGGGCACTAGCTCCCTTAGAACTGGAGTTAAGGTTGGCTGTGAGCCACCATGTGGGATTGAACCTGAGTGTGCTGCAAGAGCGACAAGTGCTTCTAACCACTGAGTTCTCTCTCCAGCCCATCATTATGTATTTGTAAGAAATTCAGTTGGGTCTGTGGTTAAGAGCTCCGACTTCTTGCAGAGGATCTGAGTTCAGTTCCCAGCAGCCATGTGGCAGTCAGAACTGTCTGCAGCTCTCGTTCCAAAGGATCTAAGGCCCCTTCTGGCCTCCCTGGCCACTATGCATACATGGTAGTCAAATGTAGGCAAAAATAAATCTTAGCCAGGTATCTTGTAATCCCAGAACTTAGAAGGCAGAAGCAGGCTCATCTCTGAGTTAGGGCCAGTCTAGTGTACATAGTGAATTTCAGACCAGCCAAAGTTATATAGTGAGACCCTTTCTCAACCCCACCCACCCATCCTCCCCAACAAAATTTCAGTTTTGACAGCTGTATTTTCCTAAGATGTTAAATTTGAATTCTGCTTGAATAAATGCTGATATAGTTGGATTGTGTCTGCTAGGGGAGTTTGAGCTTTGTCCTTGTTGCCTGAGTATGTTACAAGTGTATCTTTTGTAACCCTTTGTGGTCAGAACCTGAAGACTGGCATTTATTCCCTGGTTTCCTCCAGGACCCATCAAAAAAAGTCAGGTACAGCAGCATACTCCTGTAATCTCAAAGTTGGAGAAGCAGAGACAGGAGCATCTCTGGTTTGGTGGCCTGTCAGTCTGGACTATTCAGTGACTGCTGGCGCAGGTCACTCTCAGGTTCTGAGCTTAGCTGGGAATTGAGGCAGCGGTGCAGGGCTTGAGCCCAGGGCTGTGAACACACAAAGCACACACTCTCCCACTGAGCCACACCCATCCCAGGAGAGAAACATTTTAATGAAATTTGTTAAAATCCAGGCTTCATAGATTGGTTGCATAAGATCCTGTCTCAAAAAAAACAGTATGAGAACTACACAGCTACTCTGAGCAATGGACCAAGAGCCAAGTCGGTGCCAGGCTCCTGTGCCTAGACACTCCTCTCAGCTGTCTCTTGGCCCGTGTTTGCCTTTATGGATTGCTTCAAAGCAAATTTAAGCTGCTTTGTCGTTTGTTTTATTTACTTTTTTAGTATAGAGGATTAAATCTAGGGTTTTGTGCATTCTAGGCTTTCTTCTACCATATCACAGCTTTGTGGTGTGTGTGTGTGTGTGTGTCCGTGTCCCCATGTGGCTGTGCATGTGTGTATGTGCATTTGGAGACCAAAGGTTAACCTTGGATGTTGTTTCTCAGGAGCCATCCACTTTATTAAGATAGTTTCTTATTGGCCTAGAGTCCCACAGTTAGTCTAGGATGTCTGCCGTCTTATCTGAGGGGTGACTCCTATCTTTGTTTTCCCAACATTGGAGTTAGAGGAACATACTGCTATATGTGGCTTTTTTTTTTTTTTTTTTTTTTTTTTTTTGGTTTTTCGAGACAGGGTTTCTCTGTGTAGCCCTGGCTGGCCTGGAACTCACTCTGTAGACCAGGCTGGCCTCGAACTCAGAAATCCTCCTGCCTCTGCCTCCCAAGTGCTGGGATTAAAGGCATGCGCCACCATCGCCTGGCTATATGTGGCTTTTTAAAATACGAGGTTTGGGGGTCAGAACTCAGGTCTTATAGTTTGTGTGGGATGTACTTTGTCAACTGAGCCATTTCCCCAGCCCCAAGTCATAAGTAGCCTTTTAGTTAAATTATAGTCTTAACTAATTTTTTTCAAATACTATTTATTTATTTAATATATGTGAGTGCACTGTAGCTGTCTTCAGACACTACAGAAGAGGGCATCGGATCCCATTACAGATGGTTATGAGCCACCATGTGGTTGCTGGGAATTGAACTCAGGACTATCTCTTGCTATGGACTCGTGTGTGTGTGTGTGTGTGTGTGTGTGTTACAGCACACAGTTTTGTAACAAACACACAGTTTTTATTAAGAGACTATCTTAATAAAGTGGATGGCTCCTGAGAAACGACCCCCAAGGTTAACCTCCGGTCTCCAGATGCACTCCAAGAGCAGCAAGTGCTCTTAACCTCTGAGCCGTCTCTCCAGCCCCATCTTAACTATTTTTGTGCATTACCTTCTGTAAACTGTTAGGGCACAGTAGCTTGAGGCCCCTCTTTGTGCTTGTTTAATAACTAGTTGTTGCATACTCAGGGAGTTACAGGATCGGGGCCTACAGAGCCCCTTGGGCTGCAGGGCTAATACATCCTAGCTTGGGGGTTGCCAAGCACTCAGACTGAATGTACCACTTCTGCTTTCCTGTCTACAATCCCACCTCCCTCCTAGGATTTGATTGAGGGTCCCTCACTCTCTTGTCTTCGCAGAGAACAGCCTTCCTCCAGAGTTGTTTGGATAACTCTGAGCAGTAAATTTGATCTTTATGGCCCTGCTGTTTGATCTTTTCTGGCCTATTCCGGACAGTGTCTCAGCCTATTAACCTTCTCCTAGAAGTTTTCCTTCTCTGTAGCTTGCTCTGTGTCTTCTGCTTCTGAGTCTCTCTGTGAACTCAGTGAGATGAGCCAGGTACAGAGGGACTAGTCCTGTGCTGTGACACACACACACACACACACACGAGTCCATAGCAAGAGATAGACAATAGGGTGAAGGTTTTCAGGGGCTGAGGAGTCTGTTCATGGAGATGGAGTTAGCGTTTAGGAAGATGAGAGTTCTGTGGATGAACAGTGGAGGCTGCCCAGCACCAAATGTGCTTCCTGCACTGAGCTGTGTGCCTAATTCAGGGCATCCAGGCATAGTTGGTAGACAGCTTTAGTCCTGGCACTCAGGAGGCAGAGGCAAGCAGATCTCTGAGTTCAAGGCCAGCCCGGTCTATAGAGAGAGTTCTAGAACAGCCAGGGCTACAAAGAGAAACCCTGTCAACCTACCCCCAACCCCCAATAGTATAAGGAGGAAAACAAAAAGATAGCTTAGCCAACAAATTACTAATGCCATGTTTCTCTGAGGACCTGTGTTGTAGTGGTCTATTGCTGTGAAGAGACACCATGACCAGGCAACTCTTACAGAGGGAAACATTTCATTGGGGGCTTGCTCTTAGTTGGGAGCTGTCTGGCTTACAGTTGAGAAGGTTAGTCCCTTACTGTCATGGCGGGAAACATGGCAACATGAAGGCAGACATCTTGATCCACAGGTAGCAGAAGGGGACTCTGTTCTACTGGGTGTAGCTTGATAGTAGGAGACTTCAAAGCCTGCCTCCAGAGTGACATCCTTCCTCCAACAAGGCCACATCTCTTAATAGTGCCATTCCTTACTGACCAAGCGTTCAAACACACGGGTTTATGGGAGCCATACCTATTCAAGCCACCACAGAAACTGATATGGGGGTGGGGTGGGTGCACTGGGTATACAGTTGAAGAGTCGGTGTCCTTGGGGGTATCTCTCACCTAGAGACCAGCTATAATGGAGGAGCTCAGTCTGGTACAGCTAGGAGTCAGCATCCTTGGTTTCTGAATGTGGAGAGAGGATAAGTAACCTGTGTCTGTACAGTGGTTTTGAGGGGGGCAGTCTCCATAATGGGTGGGCTGGATAGCATGGACAGCAAGCCACTTACTTGCATGTGCTGTGGCTACCTGCATGTCTGCACGCTATCTTCATTTACTTCCTTTTGTTGCCAGAGCTGCCATGAAGGACTGTGCCCGTTCCTGCTGACTGAGTGTCCTGCATGTAAAGGCCTGGTCCGCCTCAGCGAGAAGGAGCATCACACTAAGCAGGAGTGCCCCCAAAGGAGCCTGAGCTGCCAGCACTGCAGGGTACCCTGCAGCCATGTGGACCTGGAGGTGCGCTGGGCAGGAGCCTAGGAGACCATGTCCACCACACGGGCGTTCAGCTAGTGTTTGCTTAACTTCTTCATATTTGTCTCCATGGCACCCTGGAGATTAGAAGGTTCTTGGTGGAACTGGGTTTCAGTAAGTGATTAGTGCTGACTGACTTTAAAAAGTGATTTATAAAATACAAAAAATTCAGGAAAAGAATTTTTAAAGGGGATGTACAAATGACTAGCAGTTAAGAATACTTGTTGCTCTTTCAGAGGACCTGGATTCATTCAGGTCACAGCACCTACAAGGTAGCTCACATCAGTCCATAGCACCGGTTCCAGGAGATCCAGTGCCCTTTTCTCTCTTCTGTGTGCACCAGGCAAGCACATGGTTTACCAGGCGAAACACTCATATACACAACATAAATAAATCTAGAACTATATACATGTATATTTTGAGACAGGTTCTCACCTGTAGCCTTCCCTGAACTTGACCTTGATATGTAGACCAGGCTGGCCTCAAATTTACAGAGATCCTTGTTTCTCTGCCTCTAAAATGCTGGAAATAATGGCTTGTGCCACCATACAGGGCTAAAAGAATTTTCAGGTATTTTAGACCTGAGTGTGGTGACTCGGTGCCCATAATCACAGTCCTCAGGAGGTTGAGGCCAGCCTGGGCTGTATGGTAAGACCCTGTCATGTCCTCACCTCTCTCCAAATGACAAGAAAAATATGTCTTATTTTAGAAAAGTTGAAGCACAGAAGGCAGAGAAAACAACATTGTGATTGAGCAGCTGTGTGTCACTCCTCCAGACTTAATGAGCAGACCTGATTGGATCTTGTGAGACAGGTTCTCATTTCATCTACGGAGTTCAGGATGCGTTATCGGTAGCAGCGTGCCATCACTTGAACAAGGGCCTGAGATGGTCACCTTCCACAGAGAAAAGGTGTACCTTGGCTTTGGAGTAAAGGAGAGGATGGACTGTGAGGGCGTGCGCCCAGGGGCCTAAGGAATTTTCATTTGACCCCGCCTCTTAGATTGCTCCCCATGCCCACCCGTAGTCCTGTGTTAGGGACCAAGCCTTCAACACATAGATCTTTGGGGGACACTGGCAAGCTAGAGCATATCTAACATGTAACAGTGTTTATGTGTCCCTTTTCTGGTTTGCCCACATCCCACTGTGAGAAGGTAGCCTTCACTCATATTTGTTGGAATCGGGGACATCAGTGTCTTTTCAGCTGCCTCCCGAATCTGCTTTTCACATTCTGTGTGTTGGCACTGCGTTCTTCTGTTGTATGACAATGGATGCTGGGTGCTCTAGTAGTTTATCAGGGTCTCTCCTCAAGGAAGTTTGGCTGTGCCTTGGGGCCATGTAAGGACAGGATAGTCTAGTGCTAACAAAGTCCTGCACAAACATTTTGATCTCTGCATGGACCTTTGTTCTAGTCTGGTGTTATAAGATGGTGTTCCCTTTTCCCTGTCTTTTTTGTGTTTCCTGGGGGCTACAGGGGTAGGAGTCCTTACGTTTGAATTTGTGAGGGTGTCTGTAGGCTCTTACTCAGGGTTAGAGTCAGAAGGACTGTGAGCACATCAGGCTTCTCCTAGTGCCAGCTGCTGGCTTCAGTACTTCCTGTCTCCCCCCCTCCTCTACTGCCCTGTCCTGGTGTTGGCATACCCAACTAATGTTCCTGTTTCTCTCTAAGGTACACTATGAGGTCTGCCCCAAGTTTCCCTTGACCTGTGATGGCTGTGGCAAGAAGAAGATCTCTCGGGAGAAGGTAAAGCATCCCTTCCCTTGGGGTGGTTATAGCCAGAAGCAGCAAAGGGATGTTTATGTGCTGTTGCTAGGATGGGCACATTCTTAGGCATGGTGGCTTATCCTCAAATATTCATTTGAGTTTTTTTGCTCATTTGTTTTGAGGAGGGGGTCTTACTAATAGCCCTGAGTGCCTAGAACTTGCTATGTAGACCAGGCTGTGTCACGGACCACCCCAGTTGGGTATGGGGTTTCTGGAATGAGGGTCCTCAAAGTCTAGGTGGGTAAGGATTTGGCAGTGACAAACAGAAACAAACACGGAGGCAGTTTGAATCTGAGTGTATTTTGTAGCACTCAAGCAGGGATTTTTATATATTAAAAGCAAATATTATAACTCTTAGAAAATGTGTTGCCAGGCAGTGGTGGCACACGCCTTTAATCCCAGCACTTGGGCAGCAGAGGCAGGTGGAATTCTGAGTTTGTGGCCAGCCTGGCCTACAGAGTGAGTTCCAGGACAGCCAGGGCTCTACAGAGAAACCCTGTCTCATCACAGTAAAGCACAAAAAATCATCTAAGCATTACAACTCTGAAAATATGTATTCAGTGAATCACAAACAGAACAGGTAACATCATTATTAATATAAATCATCTTACAACTCTGAAAGGATGTATTTAGTGGGGCAATCATCTAAGGCTAGTGGCATATTTTTAAGAACAGGTTAATAAATGTTTATGGTCAACTATTGTTTAACATCTAAAGTCTTTAAGGCATAAATTTAAACTATTTTAATTTTTTTTAAGGCTTTCTTTATCATATTCCAAAACCCACCTCTGATGACACATGTGTAGCCATATGAAATTTTATTGTTGGAAAAGTTTTTATCTATCAAAATATTATTATATAATTTTGTAAATGATTTATAAAGTGTTGGTTTTCCCAGAGATAAGGTCATTTTAGTGACCCTATCTCAAGGGATGGTTTCTTACCCATTATTCTTGTTTAAGATCGTGGCCTAAGCTACCAGGAACATGTAAATAAGCAAAGGAATAAAAGAAAACAAAACAGACAAATTGCCATGAGAACTAAGGCTCAATATGTTTGTTCCGGCCAAGTGTTCCACAGCCAGTTCTAGGAGCCATCCTTCTTTTGAAGTCTAATGCCTCAGTCTGTGAAACTTGTCACACAGATTCTACTGGGGTTGGTGTAACAAGGGTAGCCGTAAAGTCATGGAGATTTGCCTTAATAACATGTTTCACCATGTCTGATGTTCTCTACCACCCCACCCTCCCAGAATTTCATGTAGCCCAGGCTGACCTGGAACTTAATATATAGCCAAGATGACCTTGAACTCCTGATCCTCCTGCCTCCAACTGCAGAGTGCTAGGATTATAGTCATACACCCATAATCCTGGGTTATTATTGGGCAAGTTTCCTTTTTGGGGGGTATATTGTGTGGGGTTGGAGTTCAGGTTTCAAAGCTTCCTCCCATTGAGCTGAGCTTCCCTCTTGATGACAGAAGTATACCTCTCACAACAAAGAAATGAGGGTTTATTTTTGAGTTGAGTACAAATGACCATGGCCCAAGGACATAGACTTAGTTACCCCAAATAATGAGATTCTTGTATGTGTGTGTGTGTGTGTCTGTCTGTCTGTCTGTCTGTGTGGCAACCCTTGGTAACTTCATCCTTCTTACCTTCCAGTTTCAGGACCATGTTAGAGCATGCAACAAATGTCGAGTTCTCTGCAGATTCCACACCATCGGCTGTTCAGAGATGGTAAGCCATGGGTCTGTTCTTAGGGACTAGGAACCTGGGTGGGTCTTTTCATTATGATAAGCAGTCTCCAGCTCTGGCTCCTCCTAGGTTCTATCTCTCTGTTATCTCCCTGGCTATCTATCTCTCAGCACCCCTTCTTGCTGCCCTCAGGTGTCCAGGCTTGCCCTCTTGAGATCTAAGAACACCCAAGTATATGTGCTTCTGACACCTTGCAGCTCCTGGGATGCCTAATGGAGACCTTGGTCTTCCGTCTCCTTACTGTCCACCTCCTCCCGTCTTTCCCATGAAAGGAAAGCACACTTTAGCTCAACTGCCTACCTAAAGTCCCTGTGCCCAGAAGTCTGGCAGATCTTCCTCTCGTCTCATATTTCACGCGCATGCTGACAAATCCTTGGCTGTTGGCAGATGGATCCTGTCCCTCCAACTGCTGTCTTGTCAACTCATCATCTCCTGCCTGGACACAGGCTTTATGTATTAACCTATCTTGCCCCTTCATTTTCACCCTGTCACAGTCTATTTCTTTGTTTGTTGTCCCTCTTTCTCTGTACAGTGGGAGCCCCCATGTCCCTTCATGACATGTGACAGTGGGCCTATAGGATGTGAGCATTCAGGGTAAGAGGAGGAGGAGGCAAACTGAGGATGTGGTGTCTGGGACCGGTATCTCTGCTCTTGTATTGAGTCACCGGTGGGGATAGTTACAACCTCCATTCCAAGGCAGCTGAGTTCCCTGCAGAAGGTAGTTTAGAAGCTACCAGGAAACTGAGCTGCTGTCACCCTGATCCTAGAATA
The DNA here is from genome assembly GCA_036184795.1 of Tokudaia tokunoshimensis. Classification (NCBI taxonomy): domain Eukaryota; kingdom Metazoa; phylum Chordata; class Mammalia; order Rodentia; family Muridae; genus Tokudaia; species Tokudaia tokunoshimensis. The sequence goes on from BTHU01000008.1 coordinate 1,394,325, forward strand.
TATGCATTTTCAGTTTGTGGGGAGCTCCCAGTTAATCTCTGACATTGTGGGAACCTTGCTGACCCCTGCTGAGGAAGCCACTAAGCCAACTCGGCCTACCCTGGGAGGTGCAGGTGCCCCTGCTTATGCCTTTTATTGTCTAGGCGGCTGTGCCTCCTACTGAGAACACAGATGTCTGCCTTTCTGTTTACTTACATTTTGAGTGTGTCTTTGTAAAATTATTTTCTTTTGTTATGATTTTTAATTTTTAATTACATTTTTGGGTGTTTGTATATGTAAGCCATGGCAGCATGCATATCTCTGCCTTCTGGGATTAAAAGCATCTGCCATTGTACCTGTTTATCTTTCTTAATTAGCATACAGTCTAATAGTATTATAGTAATTTTGAAATGTAATATCTTAAAATTTTTTGCACAAGTTTGAATATGCTCAAATGTTGGTGGCTCGCCTTTAATCCTAGTACTTGGGAGGCAGAGGCAGGCTAATTTCTTAGTTCAAAGTCAGCCTGGTCAACAGAGCGAGTTCAGGACAGTCTGGGCTACACAAAGAAACCCTGTCTCAAAAACCAAAACAAACTAAAAAGCAAGTTTAAAAGTAATGAGTTGTGTCTTAATTACTTTTCTGTTGCTGTGTAAAGATACCATGACCATGGGAACTTACACAAGACAGCAGGTATTTGGGATTTAACAGTTTCAGAAGGTTAGAATCTGTGGCCATCATTGTGGGCAGCATGGGAGCAGACAGGCAGGCAGGCAGACAGGCAGGCATGGTGCTGTAGCAGTAGCTAAGTGCTCACATCCTGAGATACAACCACACGTCCTAATGGACCTCGGTACAGTGTGACCCATGGTGCTGCACTGTCTAGGCTGGGTCTGTACAGACACCATGCCAAAAGCTGCCTCTCCTGTCCCACAGGTAGAGTCTGAGAACCTGCAGGATCATGAGCTGCAGCGGCTACGGGAACACCTGGCCCTACTGCTGAGCTCCTTCCTGGAGTCCCAAGCCTCTCAGGGAGCCCCGGACCAGATGGGGCCAGAGCTACTACAGCGGTGCCAGATTTTGGAGCAGAAGATAGCCACCTTTGAGAACATCGTCTGCGTCTTGAACCGCGAGGTAGAGAGGGTGGCAGTGACTGCAGAGGCTTGTAGCCGGCAGCACCGGCTAGACCAGGACAAGATTGAGGCCCTGAGTAACAAGGTTTGTACTTAGCTGGAATATTAAGTCCTGGATCTTTGGAGTCTGGACATTGTCAAACTCGTCTATACTGCATGACTTGGGCTTTGGCTATCTGCGTTCTGATTCTCATGCTCTATGAGGCTCAGTCAGAGCATTTGGTTTTGGCCCTGTGCTGGGGCTGTGAGGCTCCCTGCCCAGGTGCATGTGCATCCAGAGCCTTCCATGTGAACTTGGAATGTGTTCCTAACACTGGGGACAGAAAAGACTCCAGAAGCTAGCAGTGGGGGAGGTGTGGGCTCAGGGCCCACATCATATGTTGGTCAGAGTTAAGTGGTCTCTGGTCTGCAGGTGCAACAGCTGGAGCGGAGCATTGGCCTCAAGGACCTGGCCATGGCTGACCTGGAGCAGAAGGTCTCAGAGTTGGAGGTATCCACCTATGATGGGGTCTTCATCTGGAAGATCTCTGACTTCGCCAGAAAGCGTCAGGAAGCCGTGGCTGGCCGGACACCTGCTATCTTCTCCCCAGGTGCCATTTGTCCTCTTTCCATCTGCTTCAGAGGCCAACACAGTGGCTCCCTAGCTGGGCCAGGGCACATGGTCAGCTGGCAGCAGGGGTGTCTGGGAGTTAGGCATGAACAGCTATTGGGTGCCAGGTTAGATATGCAGAATATGCCCCTTGTCACCTGCAGATGACCATGGTGGCTTTGGAGTGGATAATGGAAAACAGACCTTTGTAAACAGGGTCATAGCTTCAAGCTTGTCTGACTCACATCCAGCTGGATTGAACATTAGCATTTCCTGTAAGCGGGGGTCCTGTGAGAACGTTCCTTACTCTCCTTCTACCTGCAGGATCTCTTGAGGGTCTCCGGAGCTCCTCTGAAAGGAACTGCTGCATGCTAGGGGCTGGGTGTATAATTGCAGGGTACGATTGCTTCCCTCGTGCTGTCTGCTTTGCACTTTTTGCCATACCACTGTGGCTACCTTTCTGTATACTTCAGAGTACCCCTGAGAAGCCTACAGATGGCGTGAGGGGCCAGGCCTTGTCTTGTCTCCCTTGTTAGTCTCTTCTTCTTGCTCAGTCATTTACTTCATAACTTAGGCATAATCTGTCAGAAGGTGGCCTGCACATCATTTATTTCTAGACTTACTTTACAAAACTTTCTCTGCAGTAGAGGTTCTAGGATCAAGGCTAAGTCCTTGGGAGACCCTCTCCTTCCTGGACTTGCTGTGACAATGGTGGTCCCTGCCCATGCATGGGAAGCCAGGGCACTCTACTCATCTCTATAGCTTCTCTTCACAGCGGCTTCAGCAAGGGCCAGCAGGAAACAAGTCTGGAGACTTAGGAAAACCAGTGTCTTAGGTAGGAACTCAAGGCACACTTGGGCAACCTGGGTGCCAGATACGATTTCCAGAGTTGAGGAGTCCATGTTGGCACTGCCCCTGACCCCTGCAGGTGATTTAGTAGATTTTAACTTGTGAGGTGTGCAGGCCCAGGTTAACAGAGTTCCACAGTGAGTCTGGTAAGGGTCCAACATCAGGAGCCCAAGTCCCTTGCAGCAGTCTCCTGGGACCATAGCCTGGCAAAAGCTGGTTTGTATAAAAGGTCTGCCTTAATATTGTTGGTGAGTCTGGTTCATGAAGTAGGCAGAGGTACAAGGAACAGGAAGGCAGATTTTAACGCTGCCTGCTGAGGCTTACCTCTGGTACATGAGTGGGAGCATGGGCTAGTCCTGTGGTGTGACTGAGAGCTGCAGGGAACACCAGCTGAGCACTGTATTGCTGGGTTCTCCACTAAGAGGACACTTATCATCTGGAGTCCAAATACTGAAAAGCTTGCTGTCTAACTTCATAAACAGGTCCTACCTCAGGGCAAGGAGAACAGTTTGATTTTCTTCTGTTATTTGTGTTCTGCGTTTCATTGGATGCACCTGTACCAAGGGTGTTGCTCCCATGAGGTCCACTACCCATCTATAGTGGCTCAGAATGTGCCCTCAAGGTGCTCAGAGACAGTGCTGCACCAGCCCTTAGCTATACCTTGACCCAGTCAGCCTCACAACCAACTATTTACATGGTTTGTTTGTACTTAACAGTAGATCATGTATCGTTTGTTATTTTTTGAGACAGGGTTTCTCACTGTAGCCCAGGTGGACTCGGATTCATTGTCTAGCTCAGGCTGAACTTGAACTCATGTTGGGAAGCTTGTGTTACCATGTCCAATTCTTGTCTTATGCAGTCTTAACCATGTTCTGGATGTTTTTTGTTACCTGTAAAACAGCGGTTCTCAACCTTCCCAATGCTGCAACTCTTCAATACAGTCCCTCATGTTGTGGTGACCCCCCAACCATACAATTATTTTGTGGCTACTTCATAACTGTAGCTTTACTACTGTTAAGGATTGTAATGTACATATCTGATATGTGCCTTCCTAAGGAGTCATAACCCACAGGTTGAGAGGTGCTGCTATAGGACCTGAGGAATGTTGACTGTGCTGTTCTGAGTTTCTCTTCCTTGGATGCTTCTGCTAAGGCAGGGTTCCTGTGGCCTGGTCTCCCTTCATAGTTTGTTGAGGACCCCAGCTACCAGGTTTTTGGCACCATAGTTTTATACTTTGTCTTTATACTTTGAGGTTATTGAAATTATCAGTTAGCTATTAGTTTAAAGGAGGGACACAGCAAGATGCCTGACTGGATTTGTAAGCAAGCTCAATCTCTGGAACCCACATTAAAGACAGCAGGAGAGAGCAGGCAGCAAGCAGTATACAAGGAAAGCAGAAGCCAGCCTGACCTACAGAGTGAGTTCCAGAACTACATAGACACCTTGTCTCAAAAAACTAGGAGGAGAGAAGCAGCTCACAGAGCTGTCCTTTGGCTTCCTTCCACACACACCCTGGCAGGCAGTGTACGTCCTATAGGATTGCACATGAGTGCACACACACTAATGACTTTCCTGAAGAAGTGAGATTGGAGGCCATCCTGAGCTGCATGGCAAGAGTCTCTGGGTGGAGGGGGTTTCTTTTGGGAGGAAACCCTTTTCTTGATACTTCGAAAAAGCTGAGTGAGTGTTTATGTCTTCATTTTTCTGAGGGTGGGCTGTGGAGGAGGAGCTATGTCCTGCCCTGTCCTCACTGATGCATCTCCATACCTCCAGCCTTCTACACAAGCAGATATGGCTACAAGATGTGTCTACGGGTCTACTTGAATGGCGACGGCACTGGGCGGGGGACTCATCTGTCTCTCTTCTTCGTGGTGATGAAAGGCCCCAATGATGCTCTCTTGCAGTGGCCTTTTAATCAGAAGGTATAAAAGGAAACCCCAGGATTCTAGGGGATCTGTGGGTGGCGTTGGGTACAGCTTCCAAGTGGCCAGGTTGTCCAAGACAGTGTATGTATCCATGCATTTTGGGCTGTGGCTCTGCAGTGATTTCTCAGTGCTGATTATGGCACCTGATGGCTTCATGACCCCCACACATTTGAAAGTCTCCTGGGGAAGTGTGCTTCAAGGGAAGGCCACAGCCAGAGGCCCCTCTGTCAGTATTCAAAACCAGGGACTTCCTTAATTAAGGAATTGGAGCTCCAGAGAGCAGACTCTACTGAACATGGTCTCTTCCCTTCACTGCTCAGGGCCCAGCTCTCTCCTCAGAAGCCAGTACAGGAGGCAGAGATCCTGGCTAGTCACTGGTCAGACCTCCATTCTTGTGAAGTACTTTGCTTCCCAGGCAAGCTTTAGAATCTCAGCAAAAGAACATTAGTAGACGAACATTACAAAGAAACAGCACATGGGAATACTGTGTATAGCACTAAGCTTTAGCCTCAATTCCCAGGCACTGTAAGCCTGCAGGACCAGCATGGACGTGTTGTTTCTGGATGAGAAGCTGGATAAACTGGCCAGTGTATCTAGGCACACTGCTGTGGGAGAGGCAGAATAGGACTAATGTGGGGTTTTTAGGTGACTCATGAGTACATTGTTCCCTCCCTGGATTGACTTCTCTCAGGTAACATTGATGTTGCTGGACCATAACAACCGGGAGCATGTGATTGATGCATTCAGGCCTGATGTAACCTCGTCCTCCTTCCAGAGGCCTGTCAGTGACATGAATATCGCAAGTGGCTGCCCCCTCTTCTGCCCTGTGTCCAAGATGGAGGCCAAGAATTCCTATGTGCGGGATGATGCCATCTTCATCAAAGCCATTGTGGACCTGACGGGGCTCTAGCCACCCCTAGAAGAGCAGCTCAGTGAGGAGCTGCTACACTAGGCAAGGGTGGGCAGGCTTGGTGTGGATGCTGGGGATGGCCCCAGACTAAGCCAGTCACCATCACACAAAAAGGCAGGAAGGAGCCTGCAGTTGGTCCTCAACCTGGTAAACTGAGTTGGAGGGTCCACTGAGCTTAGGGTCCTGGTGAAACCAGCTGGGGATCTGCTCAGCTTTCCAGTAGAAAAGCTCTTGCTGTCTCTTCTGTCTGGGGAAGGGAGAGACCCTTGGGTGGGTTCTCAGAAAGGGCCTCTCAAGAGATAGCCTCAAGAGCTGCACCAGGAGCAAGAGTGATTGGCCTTCCCCACCCCGGCCTTTGGAAAAGAAGCAGGAGAAGGCATGCGCCTACAGAGTGTAGCCCAGGAGAGAAGCTCTCTGAGACATAGGCACTCACTGGAGAAGGGCTGCATAGTCCTGTCAGGTGGCCTGTATGGAGGAGAAGTGATTAAACTGTTGAGATGTCTGTGCTGAGTGTTCATCTGGCCCCTGCTGTGTCTAGGTAGTCATGATCCTCTGGTTATCACTTCTGCCTTACTCATATTGGCCGCCTCTATTCCTTATAACCTTCAAGCCCAGTGACCACGCCCTTGTGAATCTGCCTGGGTAGAGATGAAGGGCTGACCTTGGCCTGGCTAGTGTACAGGCCTTTGTCTCAGGTTCCTTGCCTGGTTTGCACAACAGGAAATGTGGAGGGCAGCATGGTGGAGCTGTGAGCATGCTGTGATGGAGAAGGAGATGCTGCCTTCTAGACCCCCCTTCATGTTCTCTGTGGACTGTTGTGCTCCTAGTTTGTCTGACTTCCCACACCAGATGTACTGGCTTTAAAGGGTACAGGTGTCATCATGGAGGCAAACCGACCTCTGACTGTGCCTTGTAACTTGCTGGTGGAGAGTGCATTTTGTTTCTTTCTTTCCTGTCCTGTGAGTTCTTAAGTTGGAAGCTAGGCCTGCCTGTCAGCTTGTGGACCTAGAAGAGCTGAATTGATTATATAGTTATTTCTTAGACATGTTGTGCCTGCTCTGCAGAGGGGTGCATCTAGGGTCTCAAAGCATGTGGGCAGGACCCAAGCATTTCACATGGGCTCTGAAGTAACTTGTACTTCAGTAACTTGTAACTGAGGACTCTGATGGACATTTTAACCAGGATTATTGCTCTAGGATTTCTTCATAGAAATTGCCCATTTCTGTCCATTTTTTTCTACTTAGTTTCTTCCTGCTTTGTAAAAGTTTCTGATCTTTCTAACACTGATCCTTGGTTATGTTTGAACTTTTTTTTTTTGTTTTTGTTTTTTGTTTTTTCGAGACAGGGTTTCTCTGTGTAGCTCTGGCTGTCCTGGAACTCACTCTGTAGACCAGGCTGGCCTTGAACTCAGAAATCCACCTGCCTCTGCTTCCCAAGCGCTGTGATTAAAGGCGCGTGCCACCATTGCCTGGCGTGTTTAACCTTTTTTTTTTCCTAAGTTTTTTTTATTTACATTCAAAATCATTTCCCCTTTCCCATTTCCTCCCTCCCCGTGTTTAAACTTTTTTGATGTGGAAAAATTCAACGCTAGTGGAACAGTGATGGTGCATGTCTTTCATTTCACCACTCTGGGATGTGGAGGCAGGTGGATCTCTTAACTTTGAGGCCAGCCTGGTCTACAGCGTGAGTTCCAAGATAGCCAGAGCTACACAGAGAAACCCTGTCTTAAAAAACAAAACAAAAAGTGTCTGCCCCATGCCTGGGTAATGCGGTACAAGGGGTGGGACTCCAGGCCGCCTGCGAGCTCTCTACCTGCTAAGCTGATGATGGACTGTTACATTGAAGGTGTTTTCTTCCTTTAAAAGGAAATGGAGGGGGTGAGGGTGTAGTACCGGGGCGGAACACTCTTACCATGCTCAAGGCCCTGAGTTCTATCCCTACTGTGTGTGTATCCTGCAAACATGAGCTGGAACTGTGGAATGGGAAGAGTAGAAAGGTGTCGACAGAGAGCTAGGCATGCTGGTACACACCCTTAGTGCCGGTACTGAATAGGCAGAGGCAGGTGGAAATCTGTTTAAGGCCAATCAGTGCTACACGGTGAGATCCTTTCTCAAAAGACCAAACCAAAAGGAACAGAATCCATACAGCAGTGTGAGGAAAGGGGTTGTGATAGACAGAATCTGAACCTATCTGAGATCAAGGAGGACTAACACAATAGGGCTGAGTGAGGGTGGTCAGCTCTCTGCCTATCGATTCCCAGCGAGTGAGGAGGAGCTTCTGAGCAATGCTTTGTAAGTCAGTTTGCTGTCAAATGAGACAGATGTTGAATTGTCCTCTTCTTCAGGGAAGAGGGGATTCTGCCAAACCAGCTCTCTGGGGACAGCTCATGACAGGTATGTGCATCGCTGTGCATCACCTCCCAGGGAGGGACCCCAGATCTTACAGAGTCACCATCATTGCCCTCTAACCACGCCCCTGCCTCCTGTCAGCACATGTGCGACATTTTGGATAATATTAATAGAATCATAATGCCTTTTGGCATGCTGTTTTCAAGGTTCATTCATGTTGGAACATGCGAGAAATTTTTCTGTTTTGCAAGACAGGGTTTCTTTGTATAACCCTGGCTGTCCTGGAACTCATTTGCTAGACCAGGCTGGACTTGAACTCAGATCTACCTGCATCTGCCTCCTGAGTGCTAAAGGTGTGAGCCACCACTGCCCAACTTGTGCCAGTATTTTTTTCTGTGTGTGGTGTGCATGTGTACACACCCATGTGAAATTCTGAAGTTTTTTAGAGTCTGCCATCATCCTCTCCCTCTGCTTCCCGCATGCTGGCATTGCAGGCAGAGCACCATACTTGTCTAACAAGCACATGGATGCTGGAGATCAGAGCTCTGGTCTGTACGCCTGTGCAGCAAGGGCTTTAACCACTGAACCATATCCACAGCCTGTTAGGAAAGCTGACACCTAATAATCTTTTCTTTATACACAGAACACATTTGGTTGATTTCAGTTAAACGTTTGAGCAGTTTCTACTTCCTGACTGTTACAAAGTGCTGCTGGGAAGGTTTACTTCTGTGTTTGTGTGGACACATTTTTATTTCTTGCAAGTGGAGTGAAACTACTAGGTTGTATGTTCAGCTCTTTAGAAACTGCCAAGTAGCCTGGTATGGTGTTATATTTCTGTAATAGCACAGAACTTAGAAGAATTGAAAGTTCAAGGTCAGCGTTGGCTACATTTAGAACCCTGCCTTAAACAAAGACACAAACAAACCCCAGAAAAATGAAAAAAGAAAGTGCTAAGCTCTTCTTACATGGCCATACCATTGCATAATCTGCCAAGGAATTGTTTTTGACTTTTTTTTCTGTGACAAGATCACTCCATGTAGTCCTGGCTGTCCTATAACTCACTATGTAGACCAGGTTAGCTTTGAACTCACAGAGATCCACCTGCATCTGCCTCCTGAGCACCTACACACCCAGATGTATGTGTGAGTGTATGCATGCATTCATGTATGTATACGTACTATGTGCATGTCTGGTACCCAAGGAAACCAGAAGAGGATCTCAGATCCCTGGAACTGTAGTTACAAGTGATGGTGGGCCACCCAGTGGTTGCTGGGAACTGAACCTGTGTCCTCTGAAAGAACACATGCAGTTAGTTTCTTTCTCCTCAGCCTCTAAAGCTTATATTCTTTTGTGGGTCTGTATGCAGGTGCCTGGAGAGGCCAGAAGAGGGTGTGAGATTCCTGGAAGATGAGCTAAAGGCTGTTATAACCCACCTGATATGGGTGATGGTAACCAGATTCTGTCCTTTTCAGTGGCAAGAAGTGCTCTTAATAGCTGAGCCATCTCTCCAGCTCCAGGGGAACAATGTGTGCCCCTTTTGCCCTCTGTGTTCAATTGCATATCTTCATAACACAATAATTTTAAATATTCAAAGTGGGCACTTTACAGCCCCCCTCTTATTTCCTTTCTTGGAACAGTCTCATCGTGTGGCCATGACTGGCCTGAAACTGTAGATGGGAGCAGGATGACTTCAGACTTGAGGTCCTCCTGAGTGCTGAGATTGCAGGCGTGGGCTGGCCTCTTTCCTGATGATTTTTCTTTTCTTTTCCTTTTATTATGCGTGGATCATCGGGCTTTTCTAGCGCTTCAAGCCATGAATCCTGTCACTTGGATGAAACAACACTACTTGGTCTATCACCTTTTTTTTTAAAGATTTATTTATTTATTATATATAAGTACAGTGTAGCTGTCTTTAGACATACCAGAAGAGAGCATCAGATGTTGTTGCAGATGGTTGTGAGCCACCATGTGGTTGCTGGGATTTGAACACAGGACCTTCAGAAGAGCAGTCGGTGCTCTTAACCACTGAGCCATCTCTCCAGCCCAGTCTGTCACCTTATACAACAAAATAGCAGTATCTTTAAACATCATTAATAAAATCAGATTCTCTTCTTGGTGAAGTGATGAAAAGTTTAAGCCCTCGGCAGTTCAGTGTAAGCTCCTGGGTAAACATGATGTAGATGAGACCTCCTGCTCGGCCACCACTGCAAGGACCTCAGTCTGTCCTCCTGTCTTAGGGTTACTATTACTGTGATTGTTCATCATCAAAGAAAGTCAGGGCAGGAACCTGGAGGCAGGAACTAAGGCAGAGGCCATGAGGGGCATTGCTTCCTGGTGAGTTTAGTTTGTGTGCCACACTGAGGCTGCCTTTCTAAAGAACATTATATCAGAGAATGATGGTCCACCCCTTTAATCCTAGCACTGGAGGCAGAGACACAGCTGGACTTCTGGAGTTCAAGTCTAGGCTGCTTTGCATAGCAAGTTCAGGCCAGCCAGGGCTATATAGCGAGACTTCAAAGAAAAGAAAATTGTTGAATGTGTTTCCTTCCCAGGCTAGCGACCCACTGTGTGAATGCATCATGGGTGGTTTTTGGGTTTCTGGCAGGGCGACATCTGTGTTTCGGGGTTGTCATGAGGCAAGCTGCATTTCTCAAACATTTACCCTAAGAGTGAAGCTGCCAGGTCTTGTGCTAAGTTCATATGGCTTGTTTTATTTCTGAGACACCTCTCAAATGCCAGAATTATAGGCACAGCACCAGATCAATGCAGTGCTGCGATTCTGTCTGTCTGTCTCTCTGTCTGTCTGTTGTCTGTTTTGGGGACAGGGTCTCACCTTGTAGCCCTTACTGTCTTGGAGCTCACTCTAGACCAGGCTGACTTTAAGTTCACAGAGCTCTGCCTGCCTCTGCCCGCTGAGTGCTGGGATTCTGAGTAAGGGCTTCGGCCTGTAGTGAGCACTTCCCTCAGGTGCAGCTCCAGGCTCTCAGTACCTTTTTGTTGTTGTTGTTGTTTTGGCAGGGTCTTACTCTCTCATAATCCATGAGTCCATGTTGGTCTCATAATCCTCCTGCCTTAGACTCCCTGGTGCTGGGCTTAGAGTACCATGCCCCATAGAAAATGCATTTCATCTCATTCTTTTGCCCAGTCTGATCTCAGACTCAGTGGCTCCTCTTCTCAGCCTCCAGAATAGCCAGGGCTCCAAGCTATGCCACTGCCCCTGGTTTGGTGAGTTTGTTTTACATGTGGCTGTGTCCCCAGTGAAGTGCACTGCAAGCTGCACTCTTGTTGCCCCACAGCCCCAGCAGCACTTGGGCCTCACATGCGTGTTCTCAGTCAGTAGCTACTAACCAGCATGTCATCTTGCCGTGGTTTAAATTATTATGTGTTTTACCTATTTCTAAGTTGCATATTTTCTTAGGGTTGAGCTTGAGACTGTTCTGGATGCAAGTCTGGTTGAATACATATTTGGAAATTATTTTTAGCTTTTTCATCTTGTGTCTGTTCTGTAGGGAGATCTTTTAGATTTGATGAGATGTTTAGCCATGCCCTAGGTTATGTTTTCAGTGTCTTGTCTGAGATCTGTGTCACACAAGCATGCATGACACATGGACTTCTGGGGAGACTGCTTAGGTATTCCTCAGGCACCAAGCCTTTCCCTGGCCTGGAACGCTAAGTAGGCCAGGTCGGCCTATAAGCACTAGGGACCACCTGTCTGTGCATCCCTGGTGGTAGAATTATAAGCACACACCACTACTCCCAGCTTGTTTTGTTTTGTTTCATTTTGTTTTTCAAGACAGGGTTTCTCTGCGTAGCCCTGGCTCTCACTCTATAGACCTGACTGGCTTTGAACTTAGAGATCTGACTGCCCCTTCCTCTAGAGGTGCACCACTACAGCCACCCAGGGCTCTCCCAGCTTGGGGGGGGGTGGGGGGTGGGTGTGTGTGTGTGTGTGCGTGTGTGCGTGCGTGCGTGCACGCACTTCTGGAGGTTGAGTGAGTGACTGGGTTCTGGTCCTTATGCTTGCCTTGTAAATGCTTTACCAACAGAACTATCTCCCTAATCCTCTCAGAATTCCTTGCTGACATCAGATCATGACAGTTTTCTGTTGTGATCTCTAGTCATTACAGTGTTTCTCATGTGACAGTTGGGTATGTTGTTCCATATTTGTTTGCACAAGGTATAGGGTTTGGATTAATTCTACAGTTTCAGTGACCTGCTTTAACTGAGATCCAAAAGTAATTAAATGGAAAATTTCCCCAAAATAAGCAATTCATAAGTTGTAAATTTTCAGTCTTGTGATGAAATCCCCTCCCACCCTGGTGTCGGCTTCCCAGCTGTGGCACCTGAGATGTAGAGCATTCCTTCTAGCATCTCCACTCAGTCTCCTGCATGCTTGGCCACTTGCCATCTCAGGGACCAGAGGACGTGCGCATAGAGGCCTTCTGTCTCTGTCTTGTTTCACCTAGTGAACGCCGGAGCACAGCGCTGCTGACACCCAGGCCTGCCAGTAGACACTGGAGGTGCTGCGCCTTACTCGTCTACTGTGCCGTTTTATGTATTTGTTAGTGGGAGGGTTTTGGTTGGTTTTTTTGTTGTTGTTTTTGTTTTTTGTTTTGTTTTTTCGAGGCAGGGTTTCTCTGTGTAGCCCTGGCTGTCCTGAAACTCACTCTGTAGACCAGGCTGCCCTCGAACTCAGAAATCCACCTGCCTCTGCCTCCCAAGTGCTGGGATTAAAGGCGTGCGCCACCACTGCCCGGCTTGTTTTTTAAAGAATTATGTATTTTATGTATGTGAGTTCACTGTAGCTGTCTTCAGACACTCCAGAAGAGGGCGTCAGATCCCATTACAGATGGTTGTGAGCCACCATGTGGTTGCTGGGAACTGAACTCAGGACCTGGAAGAGTGGAGTGGATGGCTAGTGACCAGGATCAGCCTTGGAAAGCCTGAGTACTGGGGCATTGTGTCCCCTGAGTAGTTGGCACTTTCTACAGGTGCTGTTGCTGGACCAGGCCCAGGCCCTTGGCACCAGTAGTGGTCCTGAGTGGCCACACATGAGCTACTGGAAAGGAAGGCTGCCAGGGACGGAGGCTGAGAAGCTTGTTGTAGGGGACACAGCAGGAGGCCACTTCTTGGTTTATTTTTTGAGACAGGGTCTCACTATGTAACCTTGACTGGCCTGGAACTTGCTATGTAGACCAGGCTGGCCTTTGAACTCATAGAGATTCTTTTGTATCTGTCTCCTAAGTGCTGGAGTTAAAGGAGTGCATCACTTTGCCTGACATAGATCCCATTTTGTTTTGAGACGGTTTCTTTGTGTGGCCTTGGCCGTCCTGGAAACTCAGTATGTAGAGCAGGCTGGCCTCCAGCTCAGAAATCTGCCTGCCTCTACCTTCTGAGTATTGGGATTAAAGGTGTGTAACACCAAACCAAGCTGTTTCGTGTTTTTTGTTTTTTCATTTTTGTTTTTGTTTGTAAACAGTGTCTCACTGTGTAGCCCTAGCTGGCCACAGATACCTTTAAAATTTGCTTTTAACATGTAACAGAAGGCTCTTGCTAAAAGTCCCCTCTCCACAGAGCTGCCTCTCCATGTGCTGACTTTGATGGCCTAAGGTGGTAATAGTTCTGACCTGGGTTCTAGGATGACACTTGTCCAACCTCTAACACAGCTGTACTGGCAGGCTTTATTTAGGGAGGCCCTGGGCTTGCGGCCAAGTCTCACAGCAGAGTTGGATCATAGTTTTTATTCAGTACTTGTTTTGAGTTGTATGTGGTGGTACACATCTACCGTCCTACCTTTCAGGAGAATCTCAAGTTTGAGGCCAGCCTGGGCTACACAATGATACCATTACAGAAAAACTTAAAAGATTTTTTTTAAAAAAAGATTATATATAAGTACACTGTAGCTGTCTTCAGACACTCTGAAAGAGGGTGTCAGATCTCATTACAGATGGTTGTGAGCCACCATGTGGTTTCTGGGATTTGAACTCAGGACCTTCAGAAGAGCAGTCAGTGCTCTTAACCACTGAGCCATCTCTCCAGCCCTCAAAAGATTATTTTTTTATATGACATTTGATATGCTTAGATTTTGTGTTCCACAGTTCTCTGGTTTTCCTACCTATAATGGAATGGCTATTTGAACATTTTAGTGTACTTTAGCTTATTATAATTTTAACTATCTCTCCTTGTATAGTAGCTTCAGTTCTAAAGACTGTATATAAATTGCTCTTTAGTGCCATTGAGAAGGCTCATTAGGTGAAAGGGCGTGCTAAGCTAATGACCTAAGGCTGATCCTCAGAACCCACATAGTAAAAGAGAACCAACTCTACAAGTTGCCTTCTGGCCCCCAAAGTGCTGCATCAGGTGCCCCCAAAAATTAAGAAAAAAAAAAAAGTAAATACACGCCAAGTTTTCAGTGGTCTCTGTGGAGTTGTTACTTTGAGCTTTAAGTCACCCCGAAACGCCACCAACAGACTTGAGGGTTGATTTGTTGTTTTTTATTGTTTTCACTTTTCTAAGCTTCCTCTTTGGAATTCTAATCACCTGGCTGCCCTGCCCTGCCCCACCCTTCCTGACTAAACCTCTGTAGGGTTCATATGGCAAGAAGATACAGGGGGGAAAGAAAAGTAACTCACCTTCCTGGGAGTAGCTGCAAGACAATGCAGTGGTCTGTGTCTACCACCAGGGTGCAGAGACATTGGGACGTGGGGCACTCCAAGCAGCTCAGCAGTGCCAGTGCTCCAACCACACGGAGCCAGGCCCTGGCTGCCAAGGGTTGGAGTCTAGAGTGAACAGTGGTAGCCGATGGGCTGCCTCCTGCCCGCATGTCTCCAGGCTCTCAACCACTGCACTCATCCCTTAGAGCCACATCTGTGGGGCTGTAGCCCTAAGCGCTGTCTGTCAGACCTTCTCTCATGAGTCCTTGCAGGGCTGCTTTTCACAGGGACGATATACATCCCTGTGCCAAGTTAAACACTGAATCTCTCACCACAGCTGCTGGAGGTGGGGTATGAGCATCTTCCCTCCTTTAAAGTTATATATATTTTTTTGTACATATGGGGGCACACACCCTGTGGCTGGCATATAGAGGGTCTTTCCTAACATGTGGGTCCTGAGGAGCAAAGTGTATAAAGCCCAATATTTAAAGGGCTGAACTTGTAGTTTCTTACTGTTAGTTTTCACAGTGCAATTTCAAATTCCTACATGCCCCTATCTGGTTTTGTTGTATAATAATGTTTCTGTTTTACAGATACTACTGTTCTCTTTTTACTGTAGATTAGACAAATCCAAAGTCCTTTCTGGGAAGTTGCTGTGACTTCTCAGAAGTATATTTGCACTAAACTTGGGCTACTCACTAGGGCAAGAACAGATTCTTACGGGCTCTGAATTCATAGTTTCATGCTCATCTTGTGAAGAATGGTTAGCACTGTTGCTTTTGGGCCTAGGGAGGTAACTGTGATAGACACGTGCTCCACACTGAGCGAGCCCCAGCACAGCCTCCACACAACTGTTCCTCTTCACATCCTCTGAAGGACCTGGTGCTTTCCGGCAGAGGCTGCCTCCTGTCCTGCCGGCACTGCCGTTCATGCTGATGGATGTAGCATCTTGCCCTGCAACATCAACAATGGGCCACAGACCAGGCCTGGTTTCTCTGGTGCCATCTGTCCCTCCTGGGGTCCTGCCCTAATCCCCTTGATGCAGCCAGATGCAGACAGATGGGAAGTAATCCCTGCTCACTTGATAACTTGGACCTGGAAGGACACTTGCTTTGTTCATTCAGCCCCCTGTGTAAGTTTTCTGTTCTTGGTAGGAAGGCAGCTTTTAAATGAGACACTACTGTACCAGGCCGCTCGCCCAGTCACACTGTGGCTACTCTGGAGGCTGGTCCTGTCAAAGTCCCAAATCTTCCCTCCTGCCAGCACTATATGTGGGACCCTTAAGTGTAGTTGCACAATGTAGGCTCCCAGGATGGTCTAGAGCTGCCCTTCTGCACCCTGGGGCCTCACACATTTTCAGAGGTTGCTATGGTGGCACCAAGAATTGAACTCAAGGCATGACAGGCAAGCACAATCCCCAAACCTCTTACTTTCCCAAGCCAGGGTCTAACCAAGTTGCCTAGATCAACCTTGAATTTGTTCTGTATCCAAGCAGGCTTTTAACTCCCCATCCTCCTGCCTCAGCCCCCTGAGGAGCAAGGATTACAGATCTGTGTCACTATACTCTAGGCTGGGAGCTCTCCTGAGGATGGAGCCAATTGTTCTAAAACCCACCCTCTTTTGGGCGCTGTCCAGGCTGGGCTGGTCCATCTTCCTGCACCTATTAGCACTCAGCCATGCACAGGCATCCCTGAAGTCAAAGGGATACACACTGAACCACTTACTCTTCAGCCTCCTGGAGGACACTGGCCAGCAAGGTCTGGGGCCCCTCGCTACAAACAGACTAGATGGCATGTGCTGTTGCCAACTGTTTATTCAGGCCCAAACAGTTCATGAGTGCAGCATGCAGCACCCACAGGCCACTGCAGGCCACTCCATCAGTAGCAAAAACTGAATTATCAGAGACCAGTGCCTGTGGCCTGCCGCCCAGGGTACACTCAAGACATCCAAGGGTGTGGGTTTGGCTGAATATGAAAGGTACCCAGGCAGAAGCCAGCTTAGAGCTGTGTGAGCTGCCAACCCAAGGGAAGAGGGTAGGTGAAGAACAGGGTTTCCAGCGTCCCATGTACCCCAAGCTCGCCAAGAGGCTAGCATGGGATCTGGTGCTTCCAACAAGGGCTACCCTGGTGCTAAGCCTGATGGCTGAGTGAGCAGGTTGTGTGTGTGTTGGGGTCAAGCTGCCCCTCCTAAGGCATTGCTTCTATGAGCTACCCTGCCCCAGTGCAGTAAAGAACCATAGGGTACCATTTTCCCCAGTAGGTTCCAAATGGCTCAAATCACCGAAGCCTTCATCGCCTATGGCTGGCAAACCAGGAGAAGAAGGGGCGTGGGCGAGGGCGTGGCGCCTGCAGGACTCGAACAATGCGTGGTGAACGCCAGGCTTTGATAGTGGCATCATCGCTGGCCGTCAACAAGAGCTCCTGCTCCTGGGGGCTGAAAGCCACTGAGTTGACCACATCCTCATGCCGCAGCTTGGCTAGGCAGATGTTGTAGTGGCGGTCCCAGATATAACCATGCCGATCTTCAGCCCCACTGTGGGATAGCATCTGCATGAGCCCACACCCACCTGCTGAAGCCCATACCCAAGCCCTGGAGCCCACCTGAGTCCACACCTGGCCACAAAATCCCTGCTGACATCCAAGAAGATGAAGAAGCACTCATCATTGGGTGTGTAGGCGCGGTGTGCTCGAAGAGCTCGCTTCACCTCCCGCATGGTCTTGAGATCAAACACCAGCAAGTCAATCTCCTCGGCAATGGGTGGCGGCTGCATGGGGTCAGCTACCACTGAGCCAGGGGGCCAGGCACGGCTATTCACATATAGGTACCTAAGCAAAGGATACATGTTAGGTACAAGTGTGCTATTAGATACAGGGCCATGTGTGGTGCCCGCCCGGCTCACCAGGCCCACCTGTTATCAGGAGACAAGCCCATGCCAATGATGTGCCCATGCACGTCAATGACATGGTCCAGTGCATCAAAGAAGGCATCAGAGCCTCGGCCCTCGCCCAGCACGGGCCCTGCAGTTGTCATCTGGTGGGGCAGGATCTGCTTGATGCCTACATGGAGACCAGGGTGAGGCGTCATCTAGAGCCTGCAAGGACATCACCACCAGGGCACTCCCAGTCCAAGAACAGCCTTAAGAGTCCACAAACGTGGTCTACACTCAGACTCAAGCACAGCTGCGCACCTGCTCTCTTGCTGACCAATCCCCTGCCTGGGTTTTCACCACACTTATACAGGATCAAGTGTGCCAAGGCAGAACAGTATCCCAATGCATGAGCCAAGCTTTGCCTATGGACTTGCTGGTCTGGGGAGCAACACAGTGGTTGTTGACCATCCCAGGCCCAGCCCTGCCCTGACCACCATTACCGATCTGATGCGGTGAGTATGTGAGGCAGCCAGTGGTGAAGATGAGGTACTTGTTCCTGGTGTCAGCGTCACTACACTCGGGGGGCTTGGTGTGGCCCTGGGCCAGCAGCTCCGCCACCTTGGTCTCCAGTGCACAATCTGACAGCTGTCCATGTCCATCCAAGACGCTATCAAACACACGCCGTAAACCTTCCTTGACATGGCCAGAGCCAGAGGCGTGCACACCTGGGTCTGTGGCCTCTTCTTCAGTATTTCCACCTAGGTCAAAGACTCGGCAGGGGAGCCCAGGCTGGTCGCCAGCATCCAGTAGGAGGTCTGGGCTATCAAAGCGGCTGCAGTCAGCCACCATCACTGTGCGGATGGTGCTGGCATTGAGGTTCTGGATCTTAAAGAGCCGCTTTACTACGTTGACATTCTCTGACTCCACATCCTGTGTGGGACATAATCCAAGGCCAAGAACAGGTGGGTGCTGGTCAGAGGGCCAGGTCTGGGGAGCAGCCTACCCTTCCATGTCCAGCCCTGCCCACGCCTTCCTCTCTATTTCCCTGCCCTACCCCACTTGTCTGCCCAGCCTGTCCCTGTCCCCGTCTGAACCTGGAAGGCATTGTTGAGCCACAGCACTGAGCAGGAGGTGATATCTCCAATGCGGTGCAGGTTCCCCGAAATGAGGCTGGTTTCTGTGAGCCAGCAGCCAAACACATCATAGGGCTTGTTTCGCACACGGGACAGCAGGACGAAGGAGTCTGGGGGGAAGGCCACAGCTGGGCAGGCTGCTGACAGGGCACAATGGGACAGACAGCCCAACCCAATGCCCACACTCACCTAAGCTGATGACAGCTATCTCTCCTGAGGAGGAGTTATGTGGCCCCAGGAACACCCCTGAGGCCAGCAGCAAAGAGTCATCCTGGTTGAACTGGGAGAACTGGGTGTAACTCCAGTTGTACGGCCTCATGTCTGCACTGTGCAGCAGGGAGATGGTCAGGTCGTTGTTCCAGATCTGCACCAGAGAGGCTGCAGGGTAATCACCAGGCCAGTTCGCTCTGGCAGCACAGACTCTTCTCCACTGAGGGTACTGGGTCCTCATGGGGCAAGAACCTCGACCTAGGCCTTTACCACCCACTCTTACAGCATCATACCAATGTAGAGGGCTGACCCTGGAAGCTAGAGGTTAGAGCTGTTCTTAGCTTTAGGTCTTGTGTGATCCAGATCAGGCCTCTAGGCCCTATGTGACCCTCTCTGCTTCTCTCACCATTGGCTTCTCTTCCCACAGAGTTCCGATGCATGGGAGAGGCACCCTCACCTTCACTGTGCAGTCCTTGGAGCAGGAGGCAAACTGGTACCCCGAGTGGGAGAAGCTGAGGTGCAGGACCTGGTCGGTGTGCTCCTTCAGTGTCTGCACCTCCACACAGGGTACCATGTCATAGAGCCGCCGGAACTCCTCATACCAGGATGTGGCCGCTGTGGGCAATATAGTGTCATTCCTGCATGCAAGGCTCCCTCACTAGTCAAGACTGGGAGCGGACAGCATGGATGCTGGGAGCTGTTCTGTAGGGACTCTGGAACTCACTACTCACTAATTAGGTTTCAAATACAGGGTGCACCCTTTTGCTCACAGAGATTCCCTCTCCCCCAATATGGCCCATGTGTGAGGTCCTTGGGCCATGAACCCCTGCCCTGAGCCAGCAGGTTTCAGGGTGTGTGCAGGTACTGACCTGGGTGGCGGGGCACATCTCGAGCCACCTGGTAGTAGCGGTAGAACTGCTCCCTCCATAAGAACTCATCCCGGGACACAGCCTGCCACTGGCGGCACACCAGCCCAGCAGCCAGCACATCTGCAGGGCCCAAGCTCAGGAAGATCTGGTAGACAAGGCTGTCAGGGAGCAGGGGCATGCCCCCCTCATCCATCGTGACATTCTGCCCAGACAGTCCTGAAAACCACCAGTGATTGCTCAGAACCCAGGCCTCCTTACCCCCAACCCCAGGGAGAGACTGACGGTCTGGGGATCCAGACCTGGCAGTCCTAGACATCCCCACCAACTGCCCAGCCCAGAATTCCATGGCACTGAGCATGTGCGGGGGGGCGGGGGGGAGAGGGATGTGTGTGTCTCTGTGTGTACAAGTAGCACTGCCCCACCAGAAACCCAACACTTTTTGAAGCACCCAGACAGTAATGTTGCACCACTTCACATTCTCCAGGGGCACCAAAGGACTTGCTGGACCAGATAGCAAGCACCTGAGTACTACTAGGTCAGGTAGAACCTGCAAAGTGGGAGGCAGCTCCAGGTGGGGGCCTTTGACACCTCCCCCAATGCTTCGGGGCTCAGGGAGACCTGTGAGCTCCAAGGCAGGCAAACAGGTCTGGGCTGCCCAAACTGGCGGGTCCAAGTTTTAGCACCCCATCCTGTCTTGCTGCCACAGGACTTCAGGCCAGGGCTGTCTTTCTTCTGAGAAGGGACTCCTGCTGGCCAGTGGTCTCTGTCGTGTGGCCTCAGGAGAGAGCCTGGCCAGGAGGGTGGTAATAGTGGGTGGGATTTCTGAATGTCAGAGGAGACATTAGGGACCACGCTTTGCTGCTTAGCTAGAGTGGGCAGCAGCAACTTCATTCACCCACTGCACCCCGGCGGGTGGATTAGGACGACGTCAACCTACCAAGACCATCACTGGCCAGATAAGGCCACCAAAGGCTGTACAAGTGTAGACATTGCAGGAAAAAAATTGTGGTGACAGTGAACAAAGCCTGTGAAGGTGACAAAGGCCAGTTAAAGTAGGACAAGGCAGGGCGAGGCCCATGACCGGGACCAGGCCCGAGAAAATAAACGAAGGCCAGGACCACAGGGGACACCGAAAGTGGCAGAAGGCTCGTGACCGCAGGGCTGGGAGTAATGGGGCACAAGGCTGGTGACTGGGGACAGGGCAGATGACAGAGGTGAGCACGGCGGGGCCAAAGCCGGGACTCACCGCGGTGCCTCTGCCCGCTGCGCTGCGCCCGGCTTCCGCCGCCGCTCTAGTCTCCACCTCCACGTCTTTATGGAGGAGCCAGGCTCGATGCCGAGAGCCCCGAGGCATCGATGGCCCACTCTCTTGCGCCTGCGCCTCAGGCTCTGACTCTCGGCCGGCGTTTCTTAGCGCCTGCGCAAGTTTTTACACTCATGCTCTTGCTCACAGAGCAGTACTCACTCCTGGCTACCTGAAAGGACAGAGGAATGAGCTAGGCTCAGCTGGGCGGGTTCGAGATTCTGCCCCTGCTCTCTCTGCTGCTGGGCTTTGAACAAGTGGCTTTATGAGCACGTTGTTGTTGGTTGTGGAGTTAAAGACAGTTATTGTGTGCAGAGGGTTGAGCACTGATCACAAATGGAAATAGGGGTGCAGAGGTCAACTCTAACTTTACACTTGGGGCACCATGCCCAGCCCCTGTCAGGACTAGGTTCTAGGTTGGACCCTGGCTTGGGTTAGGAGTTCAATAATCGGAAGACAGATGCGGCTTCCTGGACTGTGCTTCCTGTGGTACTGGACAGTGGACTCTGACCTAGGACAGTGCACCCCTCCACCTCCCTGTCCTGTCACCTACTGTCCATAGCAGGACTGCCATGCTGTCCCCTGGGGCTGTGTTGCTCTTCACCCTGCTCTTTACAGCCAGTTCGCTGGGTCAAAGGACTCGAAAGCCTTATGGGTCTGCGTCCCCCATCAGCACTATCCAGGCCCAGGCCAATTTCAACGCTCAGCAGGTAAACGCTGGGAAAGAGTGGGGGTAGGTAAAGGAACAGTAAGAACCTGCCTACCTTGGCGGGATTGGTCCAGGGTGCCCCATTCCTCAGTCCTGAGCTCTCATAGTCAACTTCCAGTTTGCAGGGACATGGCTCCTTGTGGCTGTGGGCTCTGCATGCCGCTTTCTTCAGGAGCAGGGACACCGGGCTGAGGCCACCACATTGCACGCAGCTCCCCAGGGTGCAGCTATGGTTGTCAGCACCTTCCGAAAGCTGTAAGTCCCAGCAGGGCCTCCATCTTCACCCCAGCTTCTGAGCCCACCTTACCCTGCCCTCCTGACCCTAAACCTTGCTTCTAGCTCTTCTGTGGCCTAGATAGCTCTCCCTTATGGTCTCTCCTGGGTCGGAGTTCCTAAAGCCTGGATGCCTCCTCCTATGACATACCTTCTTCCCCTCCCCAGAGATGGGATATGTTGGCAGCTACGTCAACTCTTTGGGATCACAGGGGTCCCTGGCCACTTCTTGATCCAAGGTGAGGCAGGGGCATCAAGGGAGAGGGTTCAGGGCTGGAGGCAGAGGTGAAGGGACTGATGTGCTGCTGTGGTTGGTTCTGCCTCAGCCCCACGGGCCCGTGGACCAGTACATGTGGTGGTTGCTGAGACTGACTACCAGAGCTTTGCCATTCTGTATCTGGAGCAGGCGAGGAAGCTGTCTGTGAAACTATACGGTGAGTACTTGTCCTGTGATCACACATGACCTTGTGCTTTTCAAACACGTCCTGTGCTTTGCATCCTCAAAGTCCATCCTGATGGACCGGGTGACCCCAGATGGACACACACCCCTCCCCATTCCTTTTCTATCCCTATACTCTCAGTAGCAGGCACCCTAGAGGAACAGCTGCACGTGGGCTGCTGTGGGGATTAGATGGGGCAGGGACACACAGCTGGCCTGGCTATGTCCTGGGTACCCTGCCCTGATGAAACCACTCTGCCTATGCACAGCCCGTTCACTGCCAGTGAGTGATCCTGTCCTGAATGTGTTTGAGCAGCGAGTCAGGGGAGCCAACCTGACAGAAGACCAGATCTTTTTCTTTCCCAAGTATGGTGAGTGTCCCCAGCCAGTCATCCTCTTGGATGACACCCGACCCTCTCTTACTATTGCCTGGGCCCCTAGGTTTCTGCGAAACTGCGGACCAATTCCACATCCTGAATGGTGAGTGGTCAGCAGGGCAGACAAGTGAAGGGCTGTGGTCAAGGCCTTTCCTGCCCCTGCTAAAGTTTTTATCTACTGCAGAGGTGCCGAGATGAGGCCATCTAATGGAGAAGCTGTGGACAGTGGACTACCTTCAGAGAGTTCTGAGCATCCTGAACGCACTCCTGGAGTCTCTCCTGTCTGTCCCCAGAAGCACCCCTTCATACAGCTCTGTTGTCCTGGGACTTTTCAGTAAACATCAGACTTGACCTGGGGTCTTTTCTGTCAACCTGGATAGGAGTTCCACTAGGTCCAGGTGGGAAGGGAATTTCCATGTGCATAGACACACACACACACACCCCTCAGCTATCTGAGGATTCTGTCCTAGGGATGTAGGGCTAGAAACAGCACTGAGTCCTTGCTCTCTCCCTGAGCCTATTCCTCTCTGCAGTGAAGGCACATAACTTCTCTTACTCCCCTACTCCAGCCCTCTGCTCTGACCTAGTGCCCATGGGGGTGGGACTCAGGGACCTGCTAGGGTACCTTCCCTAGAGAGGGGCATAGGCCTGCCAATAAGTCTTCTAGGTTCCTTGACTATGGAGGCTAAAGAGCTAGAGGCCAAGGGGCACTTGCTAGGGAGATACCAGCTGGACTCCTGCTGCGTTGCTGCTGGCCTGACAACTTCCAGCCTTCATTTGATAAGCATTTCTCAAATGCCCCAAGCCCTGGGCACACAAACTAGGCAAGTCCTTGTTCTTCCAGGGAGTGTGAAGTCCAGACTCAGCCACTTATTGATGACAGGAAGGCAGAGGTGGACTTAACCCTTCAGTCCCCAGTCTACCATGTTCTCCCCTCTAGCAGTTCCCCAAGTGAGCTGGATACTCGCAGAACTCCTGTATGATTCCTGGAGCAAAGTCAGGAGAAGCCTTGTCTGCTGGCATGTTTTTCAGAACGAGAGCTACAGAGATACTGGTGGATGGCTGCTCTTGGGGCCACAGTTGTCCCAGAGGAGGCTCTTATCACCCAGTGTCTCTGGGTAGCTGGACATTGGGAGGGCAGGAAAATAGACTGGAGAGTAAGTGAACCCCGGGGGCCTTAGAAGGAGGAATTTTAGGAGACTGTCCTAACCACAAAAATAGAGCTCACCAGAGCACGGAGATGGTGTGGGGCCTGGCCATGGGCTCACTGCCCTAGCTCCAGGATACTTTTCCCCTTTTTTCTTGTGTTCCATAACAGAAAGTGATGTTCTCACTCTGGTAGGGGTTGGGCTCCTGTGGCCATGGCTTTGCCCTTGCCTTGGTGCCTTATGGGTCTGAATGGGCCAAGCATGGTTCATGCCATTAGCTTTTGACACAGAGCTCTAGAATTGACATCCATTTTAGTCTCTAAAATAAAAGTGTTTTAAAAGCTTCAGTTAAATTTGAAAATATTAGGTATTTTAGTGATAGCTATATCACACACACAAATACACGTGCGTGTGCATGTGTGTATATTGGAGGATATTGGAGGATACTTGTGGAGGACAGAGGGCAACTTGCAGGTGTTGGTTCTCTCCTTCCATGTTTAATAGATTCTTGGGATCACACTCAGAATATCAGGCCTAGAGGCAAGCATCTTTACCTGTTGGGCTATCTCACTAGCCCATGCATATATTTTTTACTTATCTTTCTTTTTTTAAGAATTATTTATTTTATATATCTGAGTACACTGTAGCTGTCTTCAGACACACCAGAAGAGGGTATCAGATCCCATTACAGATGGTTGTGAACCACCATGTGGTTGCTGGGAATTGAACTCAGGACCTCTGGAAGAGCAGTCAGTGTTCTTAACCGCTGAGCCATCTCTCCAGTTCCACTTAAGCACTTAACTACTTCTTACAGGGGCTGGAGAGATGGCTCAGTGAGAACACTTGCTGCACAATCATGCGGCCATGAGTTTGGAGCTCCAGAATTAACCTAAAAATCTTGGCATGGCCCGTCCCACCCACAACCCTGCACTGAGTTAGAGGCAGGCCAGAGGCAGGACTACACAGCTGCATACAGGATAGTTCCAGTGAGAATGGCATCTCAGTGGAATAAGTAGAGGGTACCCAGTGTCCCCTTGTTCTACTTGCTTGCACAGCCACATACACACCCTTATATACAGTGCATACACATATTCATACACAGATGTTTCTTCTATTTTTGTATACCACTTTTTAATTCTAATAGGTAATTTATAACATCTAAGAAGAAAATAACTTTAAAAATCTGTAGAGGCCAATATCTTGCCTGAGACCACAGAGTTAGAGGACTTGACCTTTAGGGGACGCAAAGTAGGTGGCCTGTCCTGCCTACCTGGACTTCGGGGGCTGGGCCCCTTCTCAAGAGGCTGGGCCAGCAGAGGGCACCTGCCCTTCTTGTCCACCCCGGAGCTTCATGTACCCTGGCTATGACGATAGCTTTCTGCCTTCTCAGGGACCTGCCACTCAGGACAGTGTCCTGGGAAAGAGTTCTGGGACAGGGGAGTGAGTCTTCCCCGAGAGAGGAGACGGGGCACATTGAAGAGGTGTTTTGTTCGGCCTGTCCCTGTTGGAAGGAAAGGGGAAGGTGGCTGAGGAGGACAGAGAGAACAGTGGGCAGGTAGGAGGAAGAAAGAGGAGCACAGGGAGGGATCCTAGACAGGGCTTAGGAGCCAGAAGGAGGGCGGGAGGGCTTGTTCCGGAAGTGGCTTTTGTGGAGTGGGTTGGTCTGAACTTTGTGTGGGGACTCTGTCATCACGTGCGTGTCCCTTCCTCACAATCTTGGTCTTGTATGAAGTCCTGGGCAGCTTCAGGACACTCCACAGGACCACAGAATTCTTTCTGTCCAAAGATGGTCGGACTGTAAATCCAGTGTAGCACACTGGGCACTGGTCGGAGACTCCACCAATCACATTAAAGGTGGGAGGAGCTGCCCCCGCCTCCAGTTCAGAATGGGCTTGAAGGGAAAAGGAGTACAATGACTACATCAGCAGCCTCCAAGACCTAGGAAAGGACACTGGGTCACCTTGGGGCTTAGCTCCTGAGGCCAAGCCCCCTTCGTGAAGTTTCAGCAGGCCTGGGAAAGCTTGGTTCATTAAGGGCCCTCTTGGGCCAAACCTGCAAGGCCGGGTCTTCCTGCTCTCCAAGTCTTATAATATGCAGAAAAAACAGCACAGGGAACTGGCTGGGACGGCGCTGAACCTCCTTCAGGAAGGTCAGACAGGAGCCACCTACACTAAGTTTGCATAGCTTTCTCTTGAATCAACAGTCTGTGACCAGAAAAAGTATGGCACTAACAGCTCACAGCCTCTGATGTGGGGCTTCATCCTACTCCTATAGCACCTTGAAACTATAGGACCCCACTCGCTGAAAGCCACGCCCATAAGGGCTCCATCCCCATTGGACCATCTCATGGGGTACTCCTATAGGGTCCTGCTCTTAAAGAATGAGACGTATAAGGTCCCGGTCCCACTGTGCCTGCTCTCTTAAGACTCCTATACTGTCCTTCCCTCTCAGCCCCACCCCTCCCGTCTGCATGGGAGGCCTCTCTGAAATCCCCCAGTACTTCCTACCCGGCCCTGGGGTTCCCAAGGCCCCTCCCTCTCCCTCTGACCAGCACTGTGTTCTGATAGTGGACAGACAGTGCTTAAGCCCACACGGGCAGGGCATGGAACGGCCGTGGACACTAGGGATGGTTACGATCCCACCTAGAACAGGTTGTTCTTTGGCACGAAGGCTGGATAGGGTAGACGTGGGCAGACTTCTGACCCACCTGTAGGCACATTTAGAACAGGTATTTGGAGTCACAAGATGGCACCAGCTGGACCCAGTAAGTTTTCTCTTCCTTGGCTGGGACTCAAGAGACCCTGGCAAGTGTTTAGGGTCTAAGGGTCAGCCCTGCCCTGTTTTCACACCCACCTGTCTGCCATACTCCTCAGGGCGCTGGCCGCGCGCGTAGGCTGTGAAGAAACAGTTTTCTGAGCAAGCCTCACCAGCAGCCACTCCTCGGGCAGGCTGTGTCCCTCTGGAGCCTGGTGGCTGTTGGAATGGGCCCTTGGTGGGCTCTGTGGCTGATACTCCCCCTACCCCGAATCCTGGAGGGTCAGAACCCAGCCATGCCTCCAGGCTTTTCCCAGATGACGAGCTTCAAAAGTGACCAGGTAGAGGGCTTTCAAAGGAGAAGAAGCAGCTGGCTAGAGTCCCGGCTTGTGGAGGGAGGGAGCATGTGGGCCTGGGGCACTGCTCAGGGAGGCCAGGGCAGAGCCTGAATTAAGAGTGAACCCATAACCTGTAGCTTTGTGCATTTTCACTAATGGCTTCCTCTGTGAAAGGAGACGCACAGAGGCTTGGGGACACCAACCTGGCTCCTGACCAAGGCCACCCGACAGATCAAAGGCAGATTGAGGGAGGGTCTGTCAGTGTCTCGAATGCAGACCTGGCCTGCAGTTGCCTCCTGAGGAGGGGTCCTAGCTGGCTGTGGGTTGCTCAGGGTAGGGTGGGCAGGGGCCGCCTGTGCCCACCACCAGCCATGCAGTTTCAGGGAGAGTGGTTTGTCCTCGGTTTGGCAGACAACACCTACAAGAGAGAGCACCGGGCCTTGCTGAATTTCTTCATCACATTGTTCGAGCTGAAAGGCAACAGTCAGTTTCAGGTGACCAACTCCATGAGTCGGTGAGTGGGGTGGCTGCTGTGCAAGCAGTCAAGGACTTGGGGCTGTGTTCTGGGAGCCTGGCATGGCCTAGCCACACTGTGGGTTGAGGAACCACATCTGGAGGCCAAGTCTAGCTCAGCCTGCTTAATCACTATAAAGCCCAACCCAGCGGATGGGCTGAAACCAAGATGAAGGCATCTGGTGACTTACTCTGGCCAGTGTGACTCATCAGATGGGTTTTAGAGACTCTTGTCTGGTCGGGGACCCCTTTCTCATTCTCTGTCTTGGCTCTGCCTGTCCTATCTTGATCTCTTGGGAAGGTTCTTGTTCTCTTAGTCTTAACAGTGGCAGACAGCGCCAATTTGAAGTCTGTTCTTGACCCTCTCTGGAGCTTGTTGGTTTGGGTGCCGGAGGGGCTAGCCGCTGATACCCAGAAACACTTTCTTTTTAACAGGGCAAGTCCCTGTGGATTTGAGGACCCATGCTGGCTTGAGCAGGTGTCACTCATGTGACACTGGCCCAGACTTCTAGGAAGGGCACAGAATAGCTGAAAGAACCCCAGAGCCAAGACCAAGGGAACAGGGAGGCCTCCAGTCTTCTCCATCTTCTGGGATGCAGACCCCTCCAAATGAATGGCTGGATTTTTTTTTTTCTTGGTGGCCTACCAGGATGGGCCTGGCTGGCTTCCTTAGTTTTCTGCCCCACCTGTCCCCCTGCTCCTGCCTATCCCTCCCACAGGGGCAAGCGCTGCAACACGTGGTCCTATACTCTGATCCCAACAACCAAGCCTGGGCAATTCACCAGGGACAACAGAGGTGAGAGAGACGTGGGTGGGAGGGATGCAGCTGTCTTGGGAACCTGACATGTATGTCCCCCAGGGTCAGGGCCTGGGGCAGACAAAGAGAACATACAGGTCATAGAGACAGACTACGTCAACTTCGCCCTGGTGCTGTCCCTCAGACAGACAAGCAGCCAGAAAATCACAAGGGTCAGCCTTCTGGGTGAGCCCCTGCTTCCCTGGGTCCTATCATAACCTTCCTCAGGGGGGTGCTTCCTGGGTTTGGGACAGTTTGGGGGCAAATACCTTACCACCATCAAGTACTGAGAGCCATGCTGTCCTCTGGTCACAGGCAGAAACTGGAGGCTTCCTCATAAGGCAATAGACAGGTTCATCTGCCTGACCGGGACCCAAAACCTCACAAAGGATAACTTCCTCTTCCCAGATTTGACCGGTAATGCATTTGCATACAGTGGGTGATGAGATCTGGAGACCCTGGACAATGATGGCACCTCCCTCAGCCTCCACAGGTCCCATAGCCTCTCTCCAGGCAGGCACTGCAGATCCTCAGTGGATATGTGTGGGGCTTTACAGCCCCAGACAGTCTGAACCAAGTGCTTCTTCACAGAGTTTAGCCTGAGCCAGAAGGGAGGTGCTCACAGCTCATGGTCCTATCTGAGTCCTAGGCCATTTTGTTCCAATCCTGTGTCCCTGTCACAAACTGCCCCCTCCCCACACAGTTTCTCCTGTTCTGGGACTGTCCTCTCTACTCTGGTTCCCTGTTGGCAGGACCCTGAAGTTCAACCATGGAAGTCCCTCAATACAGGTAGCATATTCGTAGGAGGAAAGTCTCAGAGAGCCTAAGGCCGAGAGGCTTCAGGGCCAAGCCCTGTCCTCAGCCTCATGCCTCTTACTGCTGGCATCAGGACCTCTCCCCAATCTCCACCCAGTCCAGGGCCGTTTACCATCATGCCACCTCTGGTGCATACCTGTCCAGCCACATGTGAACACGCAAGCATGTACCCACAAGCACGCAGACAGGCATACGCTTGCACACACCCACTCACACATACGCCTTCCTTCACCTCTCACCCTTGTCATTTCTAGATAGGGTCTTGCTGCATAGCCCAGACTGGTCTGGGATTCATGATTCTCTTGCTTTAACCTTCTGGGTGCCAGTATTTTTGGCCTGTGCCACCACACCTGGGTCACACTCATACATTCACATGTGATCACATGCATGTTTGCACTAACCTTAACACTCATGGTACCATACCACCATGATCTACCACAAGTCTGGGATCCTGTAAGGACAGCCAGCGCTATACAGGAGCTTCTGGAGGAGCCCAGACTGGTGACAGAGTACACCCTATGGGGCATGTCTCCTAATCCCCTCCCTGCAGCCACTTCTGGTCTTATCTCCCCGACCAACTTCCAGTTTGTCTGCCTGCTGTCTCTCCTAAGTCACTCCCCAGATCCTCTTCCTTATCCATCATCCCAATACTGTCTGTCCCTCCCCCTTAGACTGGTTACCAGATCCAAAAGTCTGCTGAAGAAGGAAATGGTTCCTGCCTGTAGAGCCTCACCCTGCCTCTGCTCTCAACACAAATAAACACACTGCCTATGACTCCAGAATGTGACCACTGTGATCATGGGGTGGGTGAGGGGCAAGAGTATGAACCTCTAACCCCACAGGACCATGATGGTCATCCTCAGAGCAACCCCAAACTGGATCTCCAACCCATACAAGACTCCACTCTTTCTCTGTGTAAGATCAAGAGTCAGCCTGTACCTAGCAGAGCTCTGGGGTGGACACGATGGGCTGTGGCAGGCTCAGGGTGTGCCCTTGCAGCACTGGGTCCCATGTGGCAGACAGGAATACTCAGAGCCCCAGAGTAGGCAGAAGAATCCTTGATGATGATACCTTAGGCTGGAAAAGGAATAGGGCCTGCCTTCCTGCTGTGGGATATGGAGACAATCATTTCTAGGCCTGACCCTCATTGTGGAGAAACCATTCAGAAATAGAGAGGCACAGAAGGTCCAAAGCAGTGGGTTCAGAACCTAAGCATCCCAGCTACAAATGCGCAAGAGGTTGTCAACATAATGTTCATATTTCTCAGTCCACAACAGCAGGCCACTGCTTGACCTTACCCCTGCCTAAGCCCATCTCAGTCCCAATAAACAGGCAGAGTAGGTCATGGCCCAAAGCCATCCGTAGAGATGACTCCATAGTTGTTGGCCTGGATAGAACTCAAACAACATATAGAGACAGGCCACCAGACTTAACCTTTACCCTCCTAGAAATAACTTACTGTTTGGGAGGGTGACTCAGGGATTGTGGGAGTGGGAGTGTTTTCATTGCTCTGATGGAAGACCTTCCCCACCACCTAGGTAGTGGTGTCTGGCCTCATGCCCACTTCCTACTGAGCAAGTTGTAGAGAAATCAAGCACATTCTGGACCATGGCTGGGGTATGGAAGGTACAGACATGAGGACTTTCCTGATGACACCAATAAGACCAACCCCTATTCTAGTCTCAAGGGATACCATAAGTAGAACCTTGGGACACTTCAGCATTCTGTTGATATCTGACCTCCAAATCAAACTCTACAAGGGAGGCCTGATCTCTTTCACCCTTAATTGTGTCCCAGATGTATCCAAAATGGCACCTCTCATGGAGAAAATGACAGGCACTTGACTATATGACTGAACTGATGATTGGCTGGCTGCTTGATGCATGAATGGGTGGGTGGCTGGATGGTGGCTGGATGCATGATGCATGGCTGGATGGTGGCTAGATGCATGATGCATGGCTGGATGATGGCTGGATGCATGATGCATGGCTGGATGGTGGCTGGATGCATGATGCATGGCTGGATGGTGGCTGGATGCATGATGCATGGCTGGATGGTGGCTGGATGCATGATGCATGGCTGGATGGTGGCTGGATGCATGATGCATGGCTGGATGGTGGCTGGATGCATGATGGTAGGTGGCTGGATGGACAAGTATGTAGATGAACAGATGGATGAATGGATGACCTGGGAGGGGTCTCGGACGAGATAGGAGAAAGTGAGCTGAGCCCTGTCAGTCATTTGTCCTCCTTCCCACTGTGGATGCAATTTGATCAGCTGCCTCACGATCCTGCTTCTGTTCTTCCTCACTATGATGGACCTACACTAGAACTGAGCTGAGGTAAACCTTTCAGACCTCTTAAGCTGTTTCTTGTCAGATATTTGCTACAGCAATGAGAAAAGGAATGGCACAGGTTCACCAAACACTAAAGCAGGCTTAACCTTCATTTCCTTTTTTTTTTAACTTTTTATTGATTCTTTGAGAGTTTAACATCACGTCCCCTCATATCTGCCCTTCACCCTTGCAATTTCCCCCTCAAAATAAAAAACAAACAGACAAAAAACATAGACAACATCTCATCGTGGAAGTTGTAGTATCACAGTGTGTCCCACAGTATTTCCCTCTGTCCACACATCTTCATTTGTGAATGTTCATGGCAATGAGTCGTTGTTCTGGTTTGAGATCTCTGGCTTCTGTGACACCATCAATATTGAACTCTCACTGGGCTTCCTCCTGGTTATCCTGTTGTTGCCCTGTGTCATGGAGATCCTACAGCTTTGGATCAGCAGAACTGTCCCTTTCACACATCCCAAATGTTCACAGTTGATATAGATTTTGGGATGGGCCAACTCAGAGCCCTGAATCTGGGATAGATGGTAGATGAGCTGGTCAACTCTCCCTTATCCAAATCACCAGGGCAAATCCTCCAGCACTGTTCAGGCTAGACCACCCAATACTCTGGGCTGGCTCTTCTGAGCCTTTGGCATCAGGGCCAGCGCCACTGTTTTGCACAGGTGAGGTGCAGGGCCTGCTCTCCCAGGTGGTACAGCCAGTGAGGGAGAAGGGCTGGCTCTCCTGCTCTCATGCCCTCAAGGCCAGCTCTCCCGACTGCCTCAGGTGGTGGGGGAGGGGCAGGGTGTGTGTGAGGTGGCAGAGGATATCACCCCCGTATCTAAGCCACCTCACTGGCAGATGTGTGGTGGGGCCAGCTCTCCTTCACTCACACCCTTGGGGCCAGCTCTCCAGGGTGCTCCAGCCAGTGAGGCAGACATGGCCCTCAGTGGCAGCTCAGGCTGGGATCTCAGGGGCAGGGCTGGCCACTCCCAACAGGTTGCTCCTTTTCATCCTCGGGTCTCCAGTTCCATCTCTCTTCATAATGCTCACTGCTCCATTTCTTTCTCTCCCCCATCTGACCACCACATAAACACATTGTGGTAGCGCCTACTGCAGGCTGGACATGCGACTGGCAGGCCTGTGTGACACCATCTAGCCAGGCATCATGATGTGGTGGCAGGCAGGGTTCCGTGTGTCTATGTCCTGCCTATGCTGTGAGGCAGAGGTCAGAGGTCAGATCTGTAGGCATCTTTCCCCACCAGGCCCATGGCATGGCACCAGGCCCATGGCATGGCAGACCAAAGGTCTCTGTCTGTCTTTCCTCTCTGATGCTGCACTGCCTGGACTTGTTTGACTTGATTTTATTTTTATGTATCCCAGGCATCAGGCAGCTGTGGCCACCAAGCCAGGCATGAAGCTAGGATGCACAAAGGACTGCCACCTGCTCTGCCCCTGACTGAGAGAAGAGCAGCGCCACCAGCTACGTGTCCCTTTGGCCATTTAGCCTCCATTTCTATAAACCAAGCCTTCCTTGTAGAGAAGGGAGTTTGACCACCATGTAACATCAGGGACAGGTGTCACTAGAGGCCAGAGGGTTGTAACCCATCCATGATCACTAGAGCCTGACCTAGCTGGGTGCTCTGCGGAGACCTAAGAACAGCACGGCCTCTGTTCTCATCCTAGAGTTGTATCCACGGAGTGCATGACTGCGGATCTCCTAGGTCTACTGTGTCTCTAGGCACTGAGAATTCCCCTTTGGAGCTGAGGTGAGGTTCCTCTTTCCACAGCAGGAACTAAAGCCCCAGGACATTCTCCAACACTAACAAAAGGTCTGATCCTCACAAGACTGGACACCATTATAATACCATTTGTATTGTGGTTTTCACACATCCTTTTATAGGAATCATGGTGGGGTAAGATGCCATGATTCCTATAAAAACAGATAGACTCCACTAGGATTTGATAGGGGAAGAGTCACTTACAAGACTATGCCACCACCTCAGAAATATTTAAAAAAAACAACAACTTTAAAATCTACAAGGCAGGACCCCTAGGAAGCTCCGCATCTGGCAGCAGCTGCCCATTCCAGTCCACTTTGGAATGTTTGCTTTGAAAACAAAAATCCTTCTGTGTAAACTGTTTCTAAAGAACAAGAGTCTCCCATAAGCAGGTGGACTAAGCCCTTGGCCATAAACTGGGCAAAGCCCAGCAGAAGAGGCCCTGGTGAAGCCAGAGGAAGAAATGGCAGAGCACGAACATAATGAAGACAGGGATCTGGAGAAGCAACCATTTTCTGAGAAAATATTCTGGTGTGATAGATGGAGGACACAGAGAAGAGAAGGGCGGTCACAACAACAGGCAGTCACTGAGGGTACCACCACCCCAGAGCCCGCGGTGTGTGTGTGTGTGTGTTACATGTGTCTCTCAGCCTGAAGCACACATTTGAAAAGCTACAGACCTTTAACTCCAGAGAGAGGCACCAATCCCTCACACAGTTGGAGGCTCTTCTTTGACCTGTGTCTCCATCTGATGCCACATCAGCAGAGGACAGTGTATAGGGCTGGGCGCAGCAGGCAGCACACAGACAGCACAGGAACTGTACAGCCTCCAGCCTTTGTAACGTTCATTTTCTATTCTTTTCTTCCCAGTCTCAGTTCCATTCCACACTGTGAAGCAGGGAGGAGCAGCAGGCCAGCCTCTAAGCTCCACGCATCTTCTGCCCGGCCGGGGCCTCAGCTGCACTTTGCTTGCCTTTCTGTCAGTGATGCTGAGCCTGGATCCCAGGAACTCAGGGTCTCACATGTGCTAGGCATGTGCTCCATACTGACCTTCCTCTTTGCCTTCATAAGGTCATAATTTCCAGGAGACC
This sequence comes from Tokudaia tokunoshimensis, assembly GCA_036184795.1. Taxonomy (NCBI): domain Eukaryota; kingdom Metazoa; phylum Chordata; class Mammalia; order Rodentia; family Muridae; genus Tokudaia; species Tokudaia tokunoshimensis. The sequence continues at coordinate 1,428,462 of BTHU01000008.1, forward strand.
TTACCTTTACTGACCTTAAATTTGGGTGTTTGGTGTCCTGTGACCTTCACCAGTAGGTTCAAAAGGTACCCCAGGCAACCCCAGTAACCCAGTGAGCATCTTCTATTCTGAAGCAGAACCTCAACTTCCTCTTGGCAATGAGAGACGAGTCCCTCTAGCCAAGACAGTGACTCCTTCTCTGCAGGTCGGCTCCACCGCATGAAGACCTCAAACAGTCAGATTCTTAACGCCCTTCTGGACTGCGAGCTGAAGGCTAATCAGACAGGGAAAATAATTTTTTTAAAGATTTATTTATTTATTTTATACATGTGAGTACACCACCATTGCTCTCTTCAGACACCCCAGAAGAGGGCATCAGACCCCATTACAGATGGTTGTGAGCCACCATGTGGTTGCTGGGAATTGAACTCAGGACCTCTGGAAGAGCAGTCAGTGCGCTTAACCACTGAGCCATCTCTCCAGCCCCAGGAAACAAACTCTTGTGAGTTGGTGATTGAGTCAGAGGACCTTCCCACACTGGCTGGCTCTCCAACTCTCGGAAGTCAGCAGTGGGGAGGCAACATCTGACCATACTCTTGCTCTCAGAACAGAGCAGCCAGGCTCTCTGTCTCTGCTCTCGGGGAGCTGCCCAACACATCTTCCAGGGCAGCCTCTGGTAAGATGTGACTGTCATGGCAAGAGCCCCTGCATGTGTTTGTGTAGTTTTGGGACAGGAGCAATGCTGTGCAGAGGGGCCGGCAGAGTCTCATAGAGGCCTCTTTGAACACACTGTTGCCTCAGCTGCTGGCTTCTCCCCACCTGCCCCTTCACAACCTTCCTAGTCACAGGAAGGCAGAGGACTCCCAGTATGGGTGCAGGGCACGTTTGTGAGGTGCTCTGCCCCCTTCAGCTACTCTCAGGCTTTCAGGGCTCAGTACCCAGAGGTGAGGGTGCAGGTACTACGATGCAGCAAACATCCTGCAGGACTCTGGGCAGGAGCTGTGCTGCACCAGAGGGCAAGCCGGGGTCAGAGTGTAGAGGTCGGCATGGGGGTTGGAGGTTAATACACAGAGATGAGATGGCTCAGAGGTTAAGAGCACTGTCTGCTCTTCCAGAGGTCCTGAGTTCAATTCCTAACAACCACATGGTGGCTCACAACCATCTGTAATGAGATCTGGTGCCCTCTTCTGGCGTGCAGGTGTACATGCAGGCAGAATGCTGAATACATAATAAATAAACAAACAAACAAACAAATCTTTAAAAAATACACATGGGTCCCTGAGGGGTGGGGTTGGATCCATAGTCTCATCTGGGATCCTCGGCTAGATGTGGGGTGGGCTTGGGCATTGCTCCCCAAATGAGCTTGGTTCCCTTCTAGTTCTTCCCAGAAAAGGAAACCCTGTATCTAAATCCTGTATCAAACATAGCTGCCCAACTCTGCCTGAACAACAAACCCAGCCCTTGCCTGGTGGCCAGATAAGTCTCTTTACTTTGGCCTATGAGCATCCCCTCCCATCACCACCTGGGCTTGCTGGGCCCTAGAGCTGAGCCTGCAGTTTGCTGGAAGGGAAATGGGGATAACTGGACAAGGACCAGGCCTGTGAGTGACCCCTCCAGTCACCACCTGGGCCTGCTGGGCTCTAATGCTGAACTTGCAGTTTCCAGGAGGTGGAAGTCAGCAGCTGGACAGGAGATTGGGCATGTGAAAGACTGGACTCAATACCACAGAGCAGCCCTCCTCAAGACCCTCCTTTCTGGGTTCTAAGGCCTCTAGGCCCTCCAGTTCCTTTTTTTTAAAAATTATTAATATTTGTTTATTTACATCCCAAGTGGTGCCCCCACTCCCAGCCGCTCAGGCTACCCTCTCCCCAGGGGAACTGCTTTCCCTAATGTTACCCTGGCCCTGCCCTGCTGCGGTTCTCTTAGAGTCAGTCCCACGTGCCCCACAGCATGAGGTTCCCGGGGGACACCTACAGGATCAGGACTTTGCTGCTGGAACGATCCAGGGGTTCCCCTGCTCTTCACAGTCCATAGGGAAGAATATGAAAATGCAACCACCTCAGTTCTCAGGCCTGCGTGTATCTGAGACACCCCTGCCATGCTTAAAGTGGGTAAGGTGCGAGTCTTATTCTAGCCCTTCAGGCTGTTTGTTTCTGGAGGGGGAGCCAGAGGAGGAAGTAGGGGGGGTCCCTGACTTCAGCCAATGACAGGGCTAGCCCTTCCCATCAGGCTTGGTAGGAACCCTTCATCCCTGAGCAGGAGTCAGATAGGTGACTGGCAGAGGAGCTGGGAGTTCAGATAGAGGACTGGGCAGAGAAGCAGAGGTTTGGAAGGACATGGGGGTCAGCAGGTTGAAGCAGGTTAGGGAGGAGGGTTGGAAGGGAGGGAAAGGACCTACTTGAGTGATGAGCCACCCCTCTGGGTGGGAAATGGGACAGGCAACATCTGCAGCAGCCCTCACACCTCTCTGGAAGAAAATCAGGTCCCTAGCTGAGGATTTCTCCTTGACTCTCAGGTCTATCCTCAGCTCTGGGGTTGGGGGCTACAGCCTAAGTTGTCATTATCCAGCTTGGTAGGTATAGAGTGTCACATCCTGGTCCCCTGGCATGCCCAGTCAATGAGGATTCCTTGGTCAGCTCAGCGAAGGGCTTGCCTGTGGTCAGGGTCCTGGTCAGGGAAGACTCCACGTGCTGCAGATCTACCTCAACCCTGCTCACCACTGTGCAGTGAAGGCTTGAGGTTAAGACCGAGCCTGGGGGCTGGAGAGATGGCTCAGTGGTTAAGAGCACTGACTGCTCTTCCAGAGGTCCTGAGTTCAATTCCCAGCAACCACATGGTGGCTCACAACACCATATGTAATGGGATCTGATGCCCTCTTCTGGGGTGTGTGTCTGAGGACAACTACATCGTACTCATATAAATAAAAATAAATAAATCTTTAAAAAAAAAAAGACTGCGCCTGGACTTCCCAGTCACAGTCAGAGCCTGACCTCGGGAGGTCAGAGCCAGGCCTGGTGGGCAGGAAGGATGGATGGCCTTGTGGAGGCCACAGACCTTCAGATCCCCTAGGCTGTATAGTCCGGGGCTGTCTGTTTACCTATAGTTTGTCACCACCATGACTACTACTCAAACAGCTGGTCAGAGGCACTGCCCACTGCCTGACAGTTGTTCCCAGTTGGAAGAGGCTGGTCGGCGGGCTGGGAAGGAGGTCGGGTTCTTGACGAGGCCGCCTAGGAGTAGGTTGCTTCCAGAGTCAGCAGGGACCTCCAGGTTCCTGTAGGTCAGAAAGATAATGACCAGGTGAGGGCGCCAGAGATGTGCAGGCTGCCACAGGGTCTGAGATTCCAATTGAGGAATCCCATCATGGCATGGCACCCTTGTGGCCATAGGATATCCTTGGCAAAAGCTGGACAGTCCAGGAGTTGACCCTAGGTTAGATAGGAAGTCACCGGAATCCAGGGCCAGGAACTACCAGAAGGACCAACTGGACTCCCCCTGGACTCTGGGTGTAGGTCAGAATTGCAGTGTGCAGAGTGATTCACGCTCACTACCTTGAAGGCTTGAAGGGGGCTTTTCATGGGTCTTCTGTATGACCAGTACTCATGCCAAACCGTGGGACTCTGAAAGATAGCTACCTCTTGAAGTAGCCCTGTCTTGAGCTGGGGAAGGGAGTACTGGGAAGGGAGCACTGGGAGGGGAACATTGGGAGGGGAGCACTGGGAGGAGCACTAGCCTGTCCAGGGAGATAGCAAGGATGCAGCTGCCTTTGGGAGCAAGAGCAGAAAGAGGTACTTGGGTGTCCACAAAGTCAGGCTGTGATGAGGATTCAGGCTGCCTCTGCTCTGCCTTGATAGCAACCCCTGGGTATCATCTTACATCTTTGCAACTAGCTGTGGCCACCTGGACCATGAGATAGGCTTGAGACTCAAATCTCTCAGGAGTGACTCAGTTACAGTGAGGACCCTCACACAGGCCTAAGTCAGCATCAGATGGGAGATTCATACACCGTGACAACTTTGCCTCGGTTTTTACAGGAGAGGGAAATTTCCACCTGATTTGAATATATCATGGGCTATTGTGTCCTTCCTGTGTGTGGTTCCGGATGGACCAGGGACCCAACCATCCTCTTTTGCTTTTCTAGTGGGTTTCCCAATGAGTGAAGCAAGCATGTGACCCTTCAAAGACCTGTGCTTGCATGTTCCTGGCAGCCTTACATGAGAGAAACCCAAACTGAAAATAATACCCATGTCCATCAATCACCAGCTGTAGAAGGTGGCTGCACATGGCTCCAGATGCTGCGATTGCTGCCATTGCAATGCACTGAGCTCACAACCCATCAGGACATGCAAAGTATGGCTCCCCTTACCACAAAAATAAACAGTTCTGTAGGGACTGACAACTGCGGTGACTCGGACGGCAGTGGGAGCAGTGGAGGGAGGGATCCACAGGGAGCATAAGGAATCTTTTTAAATGTATGTTATGTGTATATAGGCACTTTGCTTGCATGGATGTCTGTGCACTGCGTGCATGCCTGGTGTCTTCAGAAGCCAGAAGAGAGTACTGGATGCCTGGGACTGGAGGTACAGTGGACTGTGAGCTGCCACGGGGATGCTGGGGATCAAACGGGTCCTCTGGAAGAGCAGCCAGTGCTCTCTCTTAACTGTGAGTCATCTCTCCAGCCCCAAGGAATGAGTGTGTGTGTGTGTGTGTGTGTGTGTGTGTGTGTGTGTGTGTATTTGGAGACATGGTTTCTCTGTGTATCTGTGTAACTCTGGCAGCCCTGGAACTCACTCTGTAAAACAGGCTGGCCTTGAACTCACAGAGATCTGCCTGCTTCTCTGCCAAATGCTGGTATTAAAGGCATGCACCACTACCCTCTGGCACCAAGGAATCGTTTAAAAAAGCTATTTATTTCTATCTCTTATTTATGAATGTGGGGATGGAGGGATGTCTGCAAAGGACCTGTTCGATCTTCTGGGTCTGTAGTTATAGGTGGTCATGGGCCTCCTGACGTGGTGCTGGGAATAAAAGTCAGGTCCTTGGGAAGAGCAGCAAATTCTCTTAACCACTGAGTCATCTTCCAGCGCTGGCCAGCCTGGAACCCACCACCTAGACCAGGCTTGCCTTCAGCTCACAGAGGTCCACCTACCTCTGCCTCCTGATGAAGGAATCTTTGTGGATTGGTAGACACTCTCACTATCCTAATTAGGATTTTATTGCTGTGTAGAGACACCACAGCAACTCTTATGAAGGACAACATTTAATTGGGACTTGCTACAGTTCAGAGGTTCAGTCCATTATCATCAAGGCAGGGAGCATAGAGGCATGCAGGCAGACATGATGCTGGAGAGGGACCTGGGAGTTCTACATCTGGATCTGCAGGCAGCAGGGAGAGAGAGTGACCCTGGTCCTGGCTTGAGCTTCTGAAACCTCAAAGCCCACACTCTGTGACACACTTCCTCCAACAAGACCACACCTACTTTAACAGGGCCATACGCCCCCCCCCCCAATGCCATTTTCTGAGTCTATGGTGGCCATTTTTATTCAAACCACCACATGCACTATCTCACCATTGTGGTGATGGTTTCCTGGACACACATATGTATTAGCTTCTCAAAAATTAAAAAAAATCCTATAAAACCCAAAGCCACAAAAATAAAGTTATGTCACAGAGACTGTCATTAAGTCAGAGCAGAGGCAGTCTTAATTCTCCACCATGGTGGCTTTAAGTCACCTGAGTAGTTCTTTCTGCCCTCTTTCCCAAGGGCAGTCCCAATGCATTCCCTTTGACTGATATTGAAACAATTTAAACAACACAGTGACTAAGAAAGTACAAAGTTACACCCCAGAGAACAAACAGAGATCCTTGAGTCCATACTGAGATAGATAAGCTAGTGAATGGGAAAACACAGATTTAGAAGAGGCTAGAACCCAGTGAGGCTGAGTGCTGGTCTCATCGGAAGGGCAGGCTGTGCACACCTCCGTCCTCACAGACGACAGTGAGAAGTGAGCCCAAGCAACATCTGGTTCCAAAGGCCCCAATAACAAATTCCTGGTTCCTCCTGGGGAACCAGTGATTTATCGGGCTTACTCACAGAGCCAGGGTGAAGCTTATGGGCAGGAACATGAACCAAAAGCAGCCAAACCAGAAAGCCTGCACTCGGCTGACTGCACCGGTGTTTTTCCCTTCCCAGAGACTCGCCAGGTTCGGAGACCTGGGAGCCATGCAGGGACTGTTGGAAAACCCCTGACCAGCACTGTTCGATACCATCATGGCTGAGGAGGAATGATTGAAAGACCTTCCCCAGCCCAGAGGAGTCCAAGGACCATGAAGCCAAACCTCCCTAGGGGCCTGGGTCCGACACAGAATGGGACGAGCCCTTTCAATGGTATATTTTTCTTTTGTTTTTGTTCTGTATTGACTCCAGGGCTGCATGCCAGCCCAGCATTCCACCAAGTGAGCTAGAATTGATTAAAATATGGACTTTCTGTCGTTTAGCATCTCAATAATCAATGTTACTTCACATGGCCTCGTTAACTATGCCAGTGTCCCACTAGCGCCAGGTGCTTTAACAGGAGCAATGTCCCATTTTCCAGACAAACCTAAAACTGTTTGAAAATCAAAATATATGTTTGTATTTGTATCACGTGCTGGTATTGTGTGTGCAAACACATGTATAAGTCAAAGAACAATCTTATGGTTTATTTGTTTGTTTTTTTTCTGAGACAAGGCCTCTCATTGGCAGGAACTTGCTGACTAGGCTGGGCTGGCCCCCCAGTGCAGTGAGCTTCCTGTTTCCACCTCCCTAGCACAGGCATTGGAAACATGTACCATAAGTCCCAGCCAGGACTTTTCTTGTCTCTGCTATCTTCCCAGTCCTTATATATTTATTTTTAAGGTTGTATGTATTTTTTAAAGACACTTTATTGCCTAGACTGGTCCTGAGCTTAAGCTCCCCCTGCATCAGCCTTCTGAGTGCTAGGATTACAAGCCGGTGCCAGGACTCCCCCCTCCCCCCCACCTTGAACATTCCCTTTTAAAGATAGTCTCTAGGCCGCAGATGAGTTACTATGTGTCTCTTTCACTTCACAAGCCTTCCAGTCTCCCAGCACCTTCTCCCTCCCCATGGATGTATCTTCCTCCCTTCTGAGTGTCTACGGCCATTGTTAAGGTTTGTGTTGTTGATCTGTGTTGGGTGTTTTGTGTTGCCTTTTCCTGTGCCTGAGCTTGGGTTGCCAGGGCTCCTCCCCTCCCGCTTGCTCTTCCGTGCTTTCCACAGGATGAAGGGCAACAGGGAGGCAGACAGCGACCTCTCTGAAACCTGCTTCCAGAGCCCCTTCTGGCCTGGGTGTCCAGTGTAGCTTCCTGGATTACATATGGCAGTGCAGGGAACTGGACCACCAAAGTCTCTAGGAAGCATCGAAGTTGGTCGTCAGGATTTCCCCAGAGGCACAGTTCAGAACCAGGGTGATAGAATGGTAGCAATCACCTCCCTCAGCAAATGGAAGAGAGGCCAGAGATGAAGAAGACAAGAAGAGGCTTCTGTGGTCCTCAGGTGGCCACACAGCCAGAAGCTCCAGGGCCGGCTGAGGGCCACATGCAAGGTCAAGAGAGAGCAAAGAGATGGCAGCAGCCCCATGAATGGCCCTGGCCCAGATTGGCTGTGTGGCTCGAGCAGGTGGCCCTGGGCCAGCTCTGGCCCAGCACACTCTGTCCCTCTGCCTAGCCCAAAGAACAGCTCAATCTGCTCCCAGGCAGGGGGTGAGAGTGGGTGCAGAGCCTATGCTCAGCAGACCAAGACAAGCGTGGGTGGACTCTGGGGTGGCCAGCTATGCCGGGCACACCCTGAACCCTAACAGGTACCTGCTGCCATCCTGCCCAGGCTGGAGCTGAGAGCTCCGTGCTTGTCTGCCTGAGCAGGGAACAGCACGGAGCGTGTAGGAGGTGGGCAGTGGTGCAGGAAGGACTGGAAGGGTGTTTGTGGAATCTGCCTCGGAGTGAGGAAGCCAACCAGTACAGTCTTTCCCCTATGGGATGTAGAGGCAGGAGCTGCCTGCTTTGGGCAGGGCTGGTGTAAACTCAGTGACAGGCTGAATCCAACACCTCACTACCTCCTCCACCGACCAGGACTCTGCTGCCTCGGATCAGCCTCCTCCACCCACATGGAGCTCCTGTGCAAAGGTCTCACCTTACTGGTGATGATACAGACCCAGGCCCAAGGCCTAAGAAGGCGTGAAGGCCTTTCTCGAGCCCCACTCCCCAACATACTTTTTCACAAGATCTGTCTTCTGCCCAGCCTTGGGAAGGAGAGAGTGACTCCGAACCCTGGCCGGGCAGGCCCAGTTCTCAAGGGTAGGAACAAGAAATGGGGAGCTCAGCCTAATGCCAAACCTGCACAGACTTCATATTCCCTGGTGGCTCCCAAGACCGTCCAGGTGGGGACAGCATTCTCTGTCTGTGTGGTGAATCTGAGGCTTTGAAAGTCATTAGGTCTCTCCCAGATGCAGGAGATGGGGCTTGGGGCCACATCTGGGATGGGAGAGGGCTGGACCTGTCTGTCCCTAGCCCTACAGTTCCAAGGAGAGTGATCCATCCTTGGCTTGATGGGCCACTCCTTTAGGAGGAAAGATGGGGTCCTGTTCCAAATGTGGGCGACAGCCCATTTGCCACTGTGTCTGCTCCACCGGACCAAGTTCTCATGGCCCCTGCCACATGAGGAAACGGTGGGCAGATGGTAGTGGAAAATCCAGCATCGACAGGCAAGAGAGAGACCCCAACAGAAGTAGGGGTTGTCTGCCTTGAATGAGCTCATGGATAACTTCCAAAGACATGCACTTGTCCTAGAATCTGTGGTTTGGAGGAGAAATCAGTAGGGTAGCATTCAGGGTCAGGCGCCGTGAAAGGTTGAATCCAGGAAGATGTTCAAGCCTAAGACAGACACAAAAGTCAGGACCAGGTAACACGGTGACTTCAGCTTAGGTACCAGTGGGAGCTCTGAGAAATCCAGGGTGCCCTGAGGCATGACCTGTCTGGGAAGCATGAGAAGCAGGACCCTTCTAGAAGACCCCAAAGTCTCCTCCAATTCAACCAAAGGCTCCCTGCTCTCCACCTTCCATTCTCCCCAGTACCCACACACAAACTGAGTCAAGACCCTGTCTCTGAGGGTCAGCCAAGCCAGGACCTCATCAGAGTCTGGGAAGGTGAGTTCTTCCTGTCCAAAACCCCAAGGAAGGCCGGAAGTGGCCCTTAGTCAGAGAGGATTGTGCTGCCGCATTCAGGATGGCTGTGATCATCAGTCCCCTTCCCAGCCTGCTCCCGAAAGAATTAGGGTCAGAAAGTTACAGGGTGGACTTGGCAAAGCACTGTAAGGGTGTCCCCTGGTCCTCCACACAAGGACTAAGGACCAGGGATGGTTCCAGGCCATGCTGCTCGGTAAGACCCTGGGTGGAAGATGGGTCAGCAGAGATAGAGGGGGCGGGGGTCATCCTGGGTGAGGCATCATTCCCTTATTGGGAAGAGGGGTCCTTCCCAAGGCCCCCCAAGGAGTGAATGGAATCAGAGGGTCCTCCCTAAGGCTCATCTCTCATCCTGACATGGGGGGAGGGAACTGGATTCTTGTCTGAGAGGAGGCTTATTAAGCTTGCTGAGACACTGGGCATCTTCCAGGACCGGGTCACCCTCTTGTTCAAAATTGGTACAGGGGCCCAGGAGTGGTGGTGGGGGGCACTGGGTTGCACAGATGGCTGTGAGGTGGCCTTGAGCCCTGGGGACTAATGTGCATCAGAACCGGGAACTCTGACAAGCTAAGAAAATCACACACTCAGCCCTGATCCTTGAAGGCTAGAGGGCAGAAGGTTGGGGGAAGGTCCTCCAGTTACACATAGGGCAGATACTGGAACTCCAGAGGAATGTCTGAGGCAGAGCGGGGGGTGGGGGCAGTAAGTCCTAGGCACAGGAGGAAGGCCCATGAGTGAGTGAGATAAAATACTTCTATCTCAGGATGAAGGTGGGATATGCTCGGGGCTGGATGATTCAGGCTTCAGCAGGTACAAATCCTAGCAGGAGGCATGCAGATAGAGCCTTGGGCAAAGTGAGAGTGGGCTCTACTGTACAGATCCACCTCCATGCCTGACACTGACGACTTAAGCTACACGTTGTGAAGGAGTTGGACATGAGACATGAAGTTAGGTCCAGGTTTTCAGAAGGGACATTATGGTAAGGTTGGAGCCAAAGTTTTGGCTTCATAGTTGTACCAGAATCAGGTATGCATGAACATATGGGGCAGGGGGAAGGAGGCAGGGCACGCCAGAACACACTGTTGCCTGAAATGTGCCTCCTGTCCAGTCTCTGGGTACCCTGGTCTGGGTCAGGCCAGCTAGGGCTACACAGTGAGACCCTGTCTCAAAACAATCAAAAGCAAAAAATATATATAAATAAATAAATAATAAAAAAATCCAGATCCTGTGGCTATTGTGAACCCACATATGGGAGACAGGAGATGCTAAGTCTTGCCAGCCAATCTTTCCCAGGGGACCCAGCCTGGCCCGAGAGGAGCAAGCTGTTCCCCAGTCTACCCGGCCCTTCGGGGACACTGCTTAGGATGCTGTAGCCCTCCTGGGCTTACCTTGTTCGGCCTATTCTCTGGTCTTGGTTGCTGATTTCTTCTGGAAGCCAGAGTAGGCCTTGGAGAACCACACTACCTACCACCTACGTCATCTCCACAGCACTGACAGCCCCACTGCTGAAGAGTGTGGGGCTGCTCACTGCTGAGGCCAGGCCAGGCCCTTGGCAGCTCACCAGCTTTCTGGATACTCCATTGCAAGAAGAGAGGGTCCCACCAGATTCCCTGACTTCCAACAGCTGCCTTCTCAGACCCAGCTTCCTGAGCAGCAGTTGGTCTGTCCATCCTGGAGCCCTGCTGGGGCCTGGATGGCAATATGCACAGGAGACTCAAATCCAGGGACTTACCTTACCCTAGCCTTCCTGCTTCCTCCTAGTCCTGGGTCCTACAGAGCTGAGAAAGGGCAGAGGAAGCAGCCATCTTCCAAAATCAACAGAGGTGAAACCAACAGCTACAGAAAGCAGCTGCTAGAGGAGCTGTGGGCTGGAATGGAAACTCAGAGACAGCCCAGAGTGCGGTCTGCACAGATTGGTCAGCGGGCACAACCTGGAACTTCTATACACGCCCTAGTTTTCTCATGCTAAAGACCAGGGTACCACACTAAGGCCAACTTTCAGTGTCCAAAATATTCCATTCAGCTGCTTCTCTGTGACTTAGGGGAATGGCACTCTTCTACTTACAGTCCTTTGAGGAGCATTTCTGGGAAAGGCTATGAGATGACAGCAGGCCTGAGAAGGTGAGGACCTAGGCCTCCCAAAGATCAAACATGGGCACACACTCACATATGGGCATGCATTCACACACAGCCACACACTTACACATGCACACCCCTTTAACACAGAGGGGCTATGCTCTGGCACCTGGTGGGCTGGGGGTCTTGGGGATGTACTCCACTCCTGCTGTCACTCAGCCAGCAGTCACTACCCTAGCTCAGGTCCCACCAGGCCTTGAGGATAAACTATCTCTGGAGATGTCACAGAGATGGCCTCCCACTCAAGGTACTGACTATCCCCAGTGAGGAATCTGCTTCCCTATAGGACAGACTGGGACTGTTTCTAGAAGCTCAGGCCTTGAGAACCTTTCAAGGCTAAGTCCGAGAGTTCCCTGGTGCTCAGAGCAGCCAAGTCTCACCCCGGCCAAACAGTCCCGTGTGCGGTCTATGGACGATTCAGGCTCTTTCCACTCAGGACAGCCTGAGTGCTGCAATGGGCCTGGAGAAAGGAGAGGCAGGCCTGAGACTAGGTGGGGTAAGGGCCTCCAGGTCAGTCCACCCTCAATTTCTCAGAATCCTCACACAGCCTGATTTCTATGCTACCCGTAAGGCTGAGAAGGAAGGCCTGACTATAGCCAGCTGAGGGGAGAAAGACAGTCCAAGGCTTTGTCTCAGCCCAGCAGAGGCCTCTACTTACTGTGAACAAGTCCCCATGACTTGATAGGCTCATATTTAACAAAATTCCAGGAGCAAAGTAGAAATATCTCCACTTCTTTTGCACATATGAAGAAACTGAGGCATATAAAGGCCTGAATGACCCTGTCTCTGCTAGACCCAGATGTCCTGCTCATATCATCTACTCCTGGTTCTGAGCCACCAGAGGAGGCAGGAGGGGATTCTGGGAGAAGCTAAGCTTTAACACACAGCTGTCCTATAGTTCATGGGAAGTAGATACCCTCAACCTTGTAAGAACATAGGAGAAAAACCTCAGTGGCAGAGTTGGCACCCAGGCACATGCAGAGGCTAAAGCTGGGAGACCCAGGGACTTCACAGCGCCAGCTGAGGTCTGGCATGTGGTGTGTTCTTATGCTAGTCTGTAAGAGCCTGTTTTCTAGGTCTTCACAGGACACTAGTGAAAGTGGACACTGTGATCCTCAAGATGGGATGGTGAGAGTAGGGGAGGAGGGACCCCAGGACAGTCAGAACCCCACTACACTTCCTGGAAGGCTCCCGGCAGATGTTCAGACATCTAGGAGGGAGGTACAAGGGCAGGCCCTGATGCAGACATACTGGGAGATGAAACCAGCAACCCTCTCAGACAGGAGATAGCGCCAGAGGAGGATTTGAAAGGACTATAGGTCCCTCATTCCTTGAGACTCTGGCTTGGGCCATTGAGTAGATTGGGACAGGACACTTCAGGGACAGAAATCTAGGTGGGGAAAAGCCGCCTACTGTGGTGGGGGTTGACAAGCCTATGGCCTCAGAAGCGTGTCCCCTCCAGAGGCAGCCCAGGATTGTGCTGCCCCTTCTCAGTCACCCTTACTCATGATTCCACCAGGATCAGCACCACCCCGTCTCCAGTGGGACAGTCCAGCCTGAGCAGCATGTGGATGGGTGCAGAGTAAGTAGGGTCCTGGGACTGGCCCAGAAGGGACACACAGGAGTGCATGGTCAGAGAGAGGCCCAGGCTGGTTTGGAAACAGGGCAGCCCCTACCTCACCAGGCAGGGTTGACCTTGGAGGTAGAACTCCCAAGAGTCCATCTGAGTGCCATTGTCCTTCCGAGAGGACTGGATTACTTCATTGTCATTAAAACCACAGTATTCCTTGCAACAACTGGAGCAGGGGTTGGGGGGGCTGTCCCTGACTCTGCTGTCTGCCTGTGGATCCTGTGCCCCTAAGTGGGCTGCCTTGTCTGGCCTCAGTGGGAGAGGATCTGTCTAGCCCTGCAGAGACCTGATGTGCCATGGAGAGGGGATAGGGGAGGGGGGGGAATGGGGGATGAGGGAGGGGCTGTGGGAGGGGGGAACCAGGAAGACGGGGCAGCAATCAGGCTGTAAATAAATAATGGGGAAAAATAAAACCACAGTATCTGGGCAGAAATAACTTTAGTGAAGAAAGATTTATTTTGAGGCATGGAACCAGGAACAACTGAGAAGAGAAAGCAGCAGGAGCAGGGACCAGAAATTACCTTCAAAGGCTGTTCTCCGGTGACCTACTTCTACCAGAGAGACCACACCTCCTAAAGGTTCCACAGATCCCCAGCAGAGGATGTTTAAACAGAGCGCTGGGAACATTTCAGATCCAAACCATAAGAGGCTTTCACACTTGGAAGTACTTCCGATTACCCTGCTTGGGGGTCTTCAGTCATCTACAGGGCCTCACACAGGTTGATGCACCCCAGACTTTCCCCATGTTGCTCCTCTTGCCCCTATCCTCAACCCCTCTGGAGAAAACTCTCAGGTCAGCTGCTGGGCCTGACTGGGCTCAGGGTCTGTGGTCAACATCCCCCTGACAGATCCTCTCTCCTTAGGTCCAGGGCATGGATGGAAGCTGAGTGTTCTGGGCAGAACAGGGCTGATGGGGGCTGAGTGAAGGGATGAGATCTTGGGTTCTTCTGGGTAATTCTGGAATCTACCCACTTCCTGTAGCCCCAACATTAGTGAGAAAGCAAGAGACCTTCCTCACAAAGACCACTCAGATGTTGATGCTAAAACTCCTGGGCCGCAGGGAAGGGATGAAGGGCAGTATGTACCAGCTCTTTCTCTCTTCTGTGGTCATTGGTATCTCATCCAGGGACAGGCCTTGGAAGCCAGGAAGAAGTCACAGACTCTGTCCTCACCTACAGTAGCTTGAAGCTGCTTTTCACTCTTTCCACTCACCACCTCTAAGGGAGCCCAAAGGGCCGCATGTGAACCCAGAAGACACCACGGAGGAGGCGGTACTCAGTATGGCTGGTTCTTGGCTTCGCTTCAGGGTAGAGTGTGTGAGTTTCTTTATCTTGGTGAGGGTTCCTCTCGGCCTTGTGACTGCGAGCCTTTCAGGCACAAATGGTGCTTTGTGTCCCCTGCTGGGGTCATGGGACTTGGAGAGCAACGGTAGGTAGGGCTTGTGAGAAGCAGGTCTTAGCCCTAGGTGGGAAGTGACTAGATTTTCCAGCAACAGGGAAACGCTGGAGTACATGTCCAGCACCATCCCCACTGTGAGAGATGTGGGCTTTGCTAGCAGGAGTGGGCCAGGTCTGAGCTAGTTCTGCCTCTGGAGTTGGGGGAGGAGGGACAGGCAGAGCCTCTGCCTGCCCCCGACCTGACCTGCCGCTTCTCCTTCGCTGAGGTATGGGGCTCAACTGGAGCCTCTTACATAATGAGCAGATGAGGCTGCAGCTGGGACAGCCACCCTCCCTCACCCCAACATCACGAGCCTCCAGTGGGCAGTCCTTCGGCCTTGGGTGGAGGCCAAGCCCGGCTCATAAATAGGGGTCTCCACAGTGCCCTCTGCTCCTTCTACTCAGTCTTCCTTGCTTTGTCCGTGTTGCTGGCCTCAGGCCCAGACACCTGCTCTGCTCCGCGCAAATGGCTGCCCTCCGCGTGCTGTGGATGGGACTGGGCCTCCTGGGGCTCTTGGGATTCCCGCAGACCCCAGCCCAGGACCATGACACAGTGCAGCCCAACTTTCAACAAGACAAGGTGAGAGGGTCCCCTTTCCCACACCCAGGGAAACAGAGCCCTCAGGTCAGAGCCGGGCTTTCTCTTACAAAAGAGGGTGTGCTGGCCACTGTCAGCCATGTGTGTTTCTGCATGGGAGCTAGCTGGACCCACACTGACCCACAGCCTGGTTGGTCCGCCTGACTCCACCAGGAATGCGGCATGCTCTGATACCCACTGTACCCAGTAGTGGACTGGGACGAGGGTCTTTGCTACCCATCCCCCCTCCATGGGGCAATGAGCCAGTCTGCTAGAGAGGGAGGGGCATGGATGAGAGAGAAGTGTGCTACCTGGACCTGTGTGTGGGAGGAGTCAGAGAAGGCCGGCCCACCAGGGTCTGCCCGTGAGGGGCGCATGGAGCCGACCCAGCCATCCACTGGTCACAGTTCCTCGGGCGCTGGTACAGCGCAGGCCTCGCCTCCAATTCAAGCTGGTTCCGGGAGAAGAAAGCTGTACTGTTTATGTGCAAGACCGTGGTAGCCCCCTCCACAGAAGGCGGCCTCAACCTTACCTCTACCTTCCTCAGGTGAGACAAGGGGGTATGGCAAGTTCTGGGACACAGAAGGACACATTGTTGTCTGGGGGACATCCTGGGGCTTGATCCCTTACTCCAAGGGTAATCCACCCACAGGAAAAACCAGTGTGAGACCAAGATCATGGTACTGCAGCCTGTGGAGGTTCCCGGACACTACACCTACAGCAGCCCCCGTGAGTGAGCCACTTCCTTATCTGGGTAAATTCTGAGGTAAATGCCGGCTCACTGTACAGCCCCCTGGCCCAAAATTGTGGGGATAATGGTCACACCATATCCAAGGGCAGATCCGATTGTGAATCTGCCTCAGGCACATGGGGACTCTCTCTGGGGACTTTGGCCTCTCTGAAGCCCACCCACATTCTTCCAGGCCCCTTTCCTGCCAAAATGAAATTTTTCAGTACTCTGCTGCCCAAGTGGGTCAAATACAGGCATTCCCAAAATCCTACCCACACTTCATAGCTACTATCCAAGGACCTCTTTCCAGCCCTCACCTGAGCTATGACTCCCCACCAGAACCCTCTTTCCATTGCCTTCTGGCTATATTGTAACCCAGCCTGCTGATTTCTTGAGTCTAAGTGTTTTCTAATCTCTCCCCAAGACCTGTGGTTTGGAGACAGTGTTCCCAGGCTGTTCTGGCAGGAAGCTAGAAACTGGCTGGTGGCCACCCAGGGAGGGACAGGGAAGGCAGCCAAAGCAGGGCAGATGAAGAAGGCCTAAGACCCTCCCCACAGAGAAGCCCACAAAGGTCACCCGCTCCGAGCAGAGGGAAGGAGATTGGGAGCCACATGTCCCAATCGGTGTCGTTTCTTGGGTTCCCAGACTGGGGCAGCGTCCACTCCCTCTCTGTGGTGGAGACCAACTACGATGAGTATGCCCTGCTGTTCAGCAGAGGCACCAAGGGCCCAGGCCAGGACTTCCGCATGGCAACTCTCTACAGTAGGTATCCCAGCCCACAGACTCACGCACAGGGGAGATGCCTGACCCTAGAGGACAGTAAAAAGGGGTGTGGGGACAGGGCAGGGGCTTTTTGCTCCTGACATTGACCCCTTCTTTATCTACCAGGCAGAACCCAGACTCTAAAGGACGAGCTGAAGGAGAAATTCATCACCTTTAGCAAGGCCCAGGGCCTCACAGAGGAGGACATTGTTTTCCTGCCCCAGCCAGGTGAGGGGGGCTAAACTGCAGGGGAGGGAATTCTAGTCAGATTAGTGCAGCCTCTGGCTGCAGCAAGGTGAGGGCAGTTGAGGGAGCTTGGCCTTACCCTACCACCCACTGGTCCAGGGGGCCCCAAGGAGACAAATGGTGGTGTCAGTCTGTCCCGACATTACCTCTACCTGCAGCCCCCTTTATTGGGAACCCTCTTCCTGGTGGACATCTAGCTCCCTGTCTGCCAGCCCCCTGGCTAGGGGTACAGGGGTGCTACTGGAACAAACAGATGGAGAAAGACACCTTTTATGTTTTAAAAAACAGATTGGAGCTGAGGTGGGATGGAGTCTGAAGTTTGGGGGCTCGGCCAAAGCTAGTTCTCCACAGCCTTGGGGAGGCTTCTTAGCGTCCAGGGAGAAGCACAAAGTCCTGGTGAATGTGTGTCTAAGCCTACTTCCCTGGGCTTCTTTCTTGGCAGATAAGTGCGTTCAAGAGTAAACAGAGGTGAGAGAAGTCAGTCAGAGGGCTGGCGTCACACGGTAAGTGCTACTCGGACATTTACTCACTCGATAGGTGACCGCTGAGTGGTCACGTGACTGCTGAGTGGCTGGGATGCAGCTCCCCAAGCACACATGTCCAAATGAGACAGTCAGAAAGAAAGTATAGTTCCAATACCAGTGGCTAGAATAGGGCTGATGGCCAAGGGCTTATGGGGAGGAGGATAACAGTACAGGTGATGGGGAGGGACTGCCACCCTGTGAAGCCTACCTTGCAGCAGGGGTCTCCAAAGAACCAGGATGGGCAAGATCAGGAAGGGGAATGGCCAGGGATGGAAATGGCAAGTCATAGGGCTCCTCACCAGTGCCATTGACTGAGACTTTGAGACCATAGGCTCTGGGGGAATACTCGGAGGAGGAGGCCCTGGCCAGAAGTGCTGTGTGGGCCCCACTGCGGCTAAAGATGTCGCCCGTATCACTGACGGCTCCTGTTCTTCTGTCTAGGTGATCTCTCCCTTGCTCTATTGCTCTCAAGAAGCCAGCCCTGGCTCCCCAAAGTGCCTCTACACCCTCCAGCTTTGCCTTGACAGAGAAATAAAAATCCAAAGCAAGTCAGACCTTGGCTTTTGTCTGTCTGTCCTCTAGGACTCTAAGCTGTCCTATACCCCTCTTATAAATTTCTCAATATGATGACCAGAAAGGTGTCTGTTCCTGCTCAAGCCCTGACCAGAAGTAGCCAGACCGATGTGCCTGGTTGAGCATCTACTCTAAAGGGAGGCTGCAACCTCACCACATGCCCCAACCAATACAGTCACAGGTCCTGCAAGCTGCCAGCCACAGCCAGGCTTAGGCTGGCCTACTGGGGGTCGGTCATTTAATCGGTAATCCCTTAGACGTGTGTCCACCCCTGTGCATCCAGAGAGCCTCAGACCCCATAAGCTTTTCAAGGTATGGGATAGAATCTTTGGATTAGGCAATAAATTTTGAAGGACAAAAAGGAATTGTTTCACAGAGTGGGCTGGAGAGAGGCTGCCTGTACCTCTGCTCCTACCCCAGCCCCTAACTAGAGTCCTAGCATCAAAGGCACCAAAACTACAGATGGCCGCACGATTAGCCCCCCTTTTCTTCCAGATTTCCCCCTGAGCAGCGATTCCCAAGCCCTCACCTCTTTCCCTCCTGGTTCATGGTGAGCAGGCCCCAGGCCCACGCAGACCACACGAGAATTCGGGTCAGTGGAGAGGGTTGCCTCTGGGAAATCTAGAAGGGGGCTAAACTATGCCCCATCTGACATCCCAGGACTGTTTGGCAGCCCTCAGGCCTGGAGGCCACTAGAGCTACCTGCCCCGACAGCTGGACTCCTCACCCTCCCACAGGAAACATAGGCTAACAGGATGTGGTGTGGTGAGTGTAGAAACAGTTGCGCCAGGTGCAATTCAACCAGCGGTCTGTCACAGTGGGTATGTTTCAGGACAGGCCAGCTACCTCAGGGCATCTTGGGGAGATGAAGGTCACTGAGAAGAAGCCGTGACAGTTCTTTGGCCTGGAGGACTCTCCACATGCTGTGGCTCTGCTGATTTGTTCATTCTTTGCCCTGCTTGGAGTGTCCTGGGCTTGGGTCCCTAGGCAGGACAGCCTGATGTCAGCCAGAGAAGCCCACACCCTCTCGTCTCACCTTCTTTCTTCATCCCAAGCCTCTGTGCACGCTTTCTTTGGTTCCAGCCTGTCAGGGTCTTGGACTTCAAGAAAGACCTCCATCCATTTGCTACAGTGGACTAGGAATGGCCTTGTGAGCACAATGTTCCAGACCAGCCATTGGAATAAGTTACCTCAGTTTCCCAACACTGGCTTACAGTTGTTCTAGGTACAGAGGTGATGGGCACTGGACACTGAGCCTTGGCAGGAAAGCAAGAAATTCTGACAAGATGAAGTGGGTTCTTACAGGATGCAGAGGATTCTACCCAGCTTCCCTGCCCTACCCTGCAGTTCAGAGGACCCAGCACATACGTGGAACTGTATCAGATAACCAGGGCTTCCGGGACTATGAAAGATGCACATGGTCCTAGTGAATGCCTTGTCCAATGGTGACCTGGCTGTCATGTGGTATCCCACATGAGCGATTCTATGAACCTCACCTTCAATTTACCCTCAGATGAGTAAGTGAAAGTTGGGGGGGGGATTCAGATCTGTCTCTGACATACCAGAAGTACAGCCCATAGGCTCCTGACAGTCTGGACAGTGGAGACCCAAATAAGAGCCACAGAAGCCTGCTCTCCAAAGGACCTTGGCCTACACTGAAAGTCTGCCTGTGACCTCGTGAGGAAACAGGGTCTGTATGTCTGTGTGTGTGCATATACAGAGGAGACTGGAGATTCAGCACTCCACAGATGTATGCCTTGGGCAAACCCTCCCGCCCTGCTCCCATCACCAATACCCACCCTGAGAGCTAAAGCACTCAGCTCTCTTGTGAAGGTCCACAGGAGACCCCATGACAGGTCTGCCTGAGCAGTGTCCTCAGCTCACTGGAGCTGCCTGTAAAAGCAAGGCAGATCTCGGCATTGAGCACTGTCAAGGGTCACTGGTGGCTCAGGTGTGGAGTTCACCAAGAACAGCCTTCACCAAGAGTGCCATGGCCAGGCAGTTCAGCAACCCAGGCGAGGAGCTCGGATGGCAGAAGGGGGAGAGGTGGTGGGGACCTCACTGTGTCGGCCGCAGGACTGGAATACTGGGGTAGTCGTCTTGGGGAGTGTCCCAGGGGTGGCTTCCATGTTGGGGCGCTTCCTAGGTTGGCAAGCATCCTTGAGTCCTAGTCAGCAACCCACCTTTCACTCTTAGCCATGACCTTCCTGGACAAATCAGAGCTTTTGCTGTGAGATTCTTCAAGACAGAGAAGCAACAGTCTGTTGGCCGAGGAGCTGGTCCTGATGACCCCCTCTACCCCAGTCCCACACACAGGCCCCCTCTCCTGGAGCAGAATCAACAGCCTGGGTGGGAGGACTGCCCAGGGCACATCTCCTCACCTGCTCACTCACAGAGAAAGAAACTTTGTTTCTCAGAGTGTCTTCTTGGGACGTTCATGCTTAAGAGTCTGCAGCAGGCCCCCCCACCCCCACCCCTTGGTCCCTGGTCACCTGTGTTCAAAGCCTTGCTTGCCTGCTCTCAGGCTGCACCCCACAGATATTTCCTAAAGGTATACAGAAGATCCACCAGCTGGCAACCCAAGTAGGCCTGCACTCCAGCCAGGGTGCCCAGCTGACCATGTCAGGTGAATTCTGACTCCAGCCCAGCTCAGAGCTGCAGAAGGTAGGACAGTAAAGATCCAGGCTGGTAGGACAAGCCCAGAGTCACCCTACAGGCTGAAAACCAGGACAGAAGTTCCAGAGGCACATCTCATCACTAGCTCACTCACAAAGAAAGAAACTTTTCTTTCTCAGAGTTTCTCAGAGTGTCTTCTTGGGACTTCCATTCTTAAGAGTCTGCAGCAGGGGGCCTGGGTATCTGGCTAAGTGAGGGGGCAGAATGTCTAAGTCAGTCCACACAAGAGACTATCATTGGCTGAGGGTGGAGGACTTAGGGAAAGGACAAAGGACAAAGGTGTTCATGAGCTCTGTTTTCTCAACAGATTAGTGTGTTGGTGAGCTGGCACAGATGAGCGTCCCCAGAGGTCCCTCCCGATGCCCCACCCCAACACCAAAGGAGAACTACTTTGGGCATGGTCTCCAGTATGGAGAAGGTAGGGAGGCCTGGCCTCCACAGCCTCAAGCAGCTTCTGTATCCCTCAAGACGCTTGCTCCCCACCTTTAGTCGTGCTTGGGGACCCACTACCTGTGGGGTCAGTCGGGTCATGACGCCTCTGTGCTGAGTCTTCCCCCAAAGAGCTCCCTGTTTTTCTCTACAGCTCCCCAGGCACAATAAATGTTTTGGTGAGGCTGACAGAAGCAGTGTTTCGTAGGGGAGCCAGAGAGTGGGTGGTGGGTGGGAAGGCTGGGTCCCATAGAGGCAGTATCTTGCAGGGTAGAGTGCAGGTATGCACCCCTGGGTGCTAGGAAAGGGCTGGACCTTAGTTCTTCAGGAGACCTACCCAAGGTGTCTAAGGGCCCTTCTTGGACCCTGTAGTCCCCAGCATCTGGCCTAAGAGTATGATACTGCTGGTTTAGCTGCCCAGAAGTTCCTGCTTTGGAACTGCAATTACATGAGGCAAGCCATATTCCACCCTATTTCTGTGTGCCCTGGGCCCTGGGAGCCACTGTAGACAGATTCAGCATTCAAGTACCTCAAAATAGAAGGCTGTTGAGATGTCTCTGAAGGTAAAGGTACTTGCTGCTAAGTCTTATGACGCGAGTTTGAT